>NBBA01000017.1:0-600000 GCA_002794785.1 Coniferiporia sulphurascens | reverse complement strand
CTCTTGGGATTTACGGCATATACCTGCATCATCCCAATTTTCGCTACCGACGCCCCTTCTGACGATGAAAACATCCTCTGGGTCATACTTCTTTTTAATTGAAAGTAAGCGCCCATAATGCGAGCCAAAGAACGTTTTCTGGAAGTCAGGCTCCCAGGGGTCAGCCTCGTTTGAATATGCGCCACTGTCGTCCTCTAATACTGAAGCCAGCGTAGGCACATACAGTTTCGTCATGTTAGTTCGAATTTGTACCACTTCAGCTGCAGGCATGCTATCTGGCCAGGCCGCAGCGAGGAAAACCTGAAGGATATATAAATCAGCAGACAAAGTCATAAGAACTTGGGAATAACTAAAAAAAACATACGTGTGCTTTCGCAGTTCGCCATTTTGGATTGACAGAGTTCAAATCAACATTCTCTGATACTTTCCCTGACGAGGTGCAATTCATATTAGTATCAAATTTTAAACCGAACCACACTACGACGAAGGAAAGCCTCACCCCCAGCAACCAGATGTCCCCCAATTCTGGACGAAAAGATATTAAAAATTTGCTGGAATAACGCGAGACTATATTACTCACTGGGCAAGGGGATTGTCAAGTAACGCTTTAAAAGCTGCGCCTATTCCCGATGAATTAGTCCGGTATGCATCTGCTGAGATTAACCTAGAGCCCAAATGAACGTTGTAGCCCATTGGTTCATCCGGAAGAAATACGAGGTCGATTGCCACCGAAGTATTCGTCGTTTCAGGGAGCACAGTGAAGTTGTTGGCCCTCATTTCGTCGAGTAGGGGTTTCATTGCAGCTGTAGCTTCCTCCGCCGAATAGTTGGCAAAGTATGAGCGAAGCCAGAAGTGTACGCTTTGTCCGCCGAGGGGTGCATCGTTGAGAAAATAGAAGTATTGGCCCGCATGGACGTTATCCCAGTCGAAAATGTGCCGTGCATGTATCTCGGCGAGTTGTCCAGCTCCCTCAGTAGTTGGAGAAGTAATCATTACCGAGTGAAACGTGGCGCTGAACGCGGGATACGTGCGGAAAGTGGCCGACACAATTATACCCCAACTACCTGCGCCACCACCTCGAAGAGCCCAGAACACTGAATGAAAGAACTAGCGGTCAGATTACTTTTGCACATTGTAACCTTCATCAACGTACGATCAGGATGCTCAATTTCGTTGGCCGTTATGTATTCCCCGCTCGCTAAGACGATTTTAAACTCTGCGCAAGAGTTAATTTAAAGACTTTAACGAGAACGCTAGGTTGCGGACGCACCAAGGGCATTATCGGCACCCAAGCCAAAAAGAGGAGAAAATGCAGAATGGCCTGCTCCTTGAACATATCCTCCCGCTGGGGCGACGTTAGCAGCAGTCCCTCCGACAACCATTTTTCCTGCGGCCCTTGCTTCTGAATAGAACAAACTCAAAGGCACACCACTCTCAACTGTGACAGCACTACCCTCGTTCTTCTCACCGACGAAGAACGATTCCGTGAAGGAGACGTTTCGCATGTAGTGTACCCAAAAAAGTAGTACATCTTTGCCCGTTGAACGGCCGAGCAGATCATGCCCTGAAGATTTCATAGCCACCTTCAAGTTGTGCTCAACTGCAAACTTCAGACCAGTCTGATGCGCAAACTGTGAGCTTTGTCGATTACGAGAAGAACAGGAGGCGTCACCTGAATGTCAGCGACAGAAGAAACATTGATCGCACGTAAAGGAACGTCTCCTTGTCCACATGTTGCATTAATATCCAGGAAACAAAGCGAAGGAGGCCTCGAGGTAAAGTCCTTTAATCAATTTAGACAACGGCGGCTGGTAACACTTTTCGGACGCATAAAACATACCTGCTCCCAATTAACCTGAAGAAGGGGACGCCGGTAAGAATAAAGTCACGAACTCGTGTCAACGCGTGTACTCACGACTTCCATGGCACCGGGAATGGCGCCTCTGAAGTTCGAGCTAACCCACTGATCTGCAGTGCAATTCCCAGAAGGAAGTGTGTGGCAAAATTCTGCTGAGGGAATGACAGAGACAAGGCGGTCCCCTAGTTGAGCATTGAGCTGGTTCCATAGAGTCTGAGTGGGATAGCCGGCGTCTCCGGGGACAATCCGACAATCCGAATCTGATCCAGCGAGGACGCTGCGGGTGTGGAGGAGGAGGGCTGCGAGAGCGAGAGCACAAGTTGGTCGGCGCATCGCAGAGGCCGTGGACGAGACGAAGGGGCTGAAGCTCAGGCTGCCGATGCTAGGGTTGATGATGAGTTCTACCTGGCTTTAAGTACATGTCTGTAGTGCGCCAGAAGCCATCAAGTGATTGGGAAGCCATGTACGTGCGACAAAGACGGAGAAGCCCGGAAGGGCCAGCAGAGCTAGAGATAGAGACCGGTAGGTTTTGATGCTGGGAGCGAGTTCCTGGTGGCAAACACCTTAGTTGTACATGAACACCCACGCTAGTTGACCAGTTGTGCGTGCGGCAGCGCTGTTGGCATGAAGAGCGAATGCTCATCACCTAAGCTCGAACTTCTCAGGATACTACACTCATTCTCAAAGTCGCTTTCCTCGTACTACATGCTTTCGCGCGTTCAAGTCCGCGAGTATGGTCAAACAGGGGGACTCTGTCAGTTGGCATGCGCGCCCGCCGTTCACCGGAGGTCCTCGGACAGTCGGGGGTAGTGGGCTTCACCATACCCGTTGATCGGGCTGATGCGTTTCACTCAATACACAAAAACGTCCCTAGGACATTCTTAGTTCAAGCTGGCGCCGATCTACCCTCGCAACGCGCGCTCTTTCTGATACGGGGAAAAGGTTTGATGCATATTCTTCGCCAGTTTTTGACGGGCGGGGGAAGTATGTTCCTGAAGGCTGTGAGGCATTTGAATTTCTTGCAGGCACATCCTCTCTTCATCCACTCGCGGCTGGCAAAGGTTGCCCAAACATTCACAATAAAACCCGATGGCACCACATTATACGACAGATTTCCCATCCCCTCTCGAGCAATAGTGTCTATTATTGGATATGCCAAAGTCAAGTGTCTCCCGGCCCTCTAATTTCACCTTGTAGCAAAGAAGGCACTTATTCATTAGTACGTGGGCCACCAGTTGACGCAAAGATAAGGAAAATACGATACAACGCCCCGCAAATAACTTGATGGTCCGAAGTGTGCCTTATCAAAATCACCCACATACATGTTGAAACCCGACGCCACACAACTCGTTCAATGTATACAAACGATTCCGGCTATTCTACCAGCTCCAGGGTCAATAAAAAATATCACGAGGATGATGGCGACAATATTACTTCGAACTGACCGATATTGTTAACTAGAATCCTCCTGACACTTGCCGTTATAGCGAGGCCATCCGGCTTCGTAGATCGGACCATGGACGTGATGACTTTTTTTACGAGCTCCTGGTCGGTCATGTCACAGCCATTCCGTCTAGGCAGATTTTATCCCCTCATCGCGGTCTCGCCGGTCTTGCGAGGAGGTTCAGTGGTTAGTCTCTGACCCCTACCAGTGGTAGCTATGTATCCTATCAGAAGACGTCCGTATCTGCCTTTATTAGCATGGTTTGTTCCGAACTGTTTGCGGCCTTGTCCCGGCTTGACAAGGCGAAGTTAGTGCGAGAGGTCAAATCTAATCTATATCCCCTAAAGCACCGCAACGTTGAATCGGTGAGATGGTGATGACTACAAAGACCGCTGATTCTCATTTACGCATCTATTTATAACATTTGATACCGTTATTTACTGAAATTACTGTCCTTGATACAATTATTACTGATTACGGAGGCCTACACTAAGAGGGCTCGGCCACATTGGATAATAAGTTGTGCATTGGAGCCCTCGCATGCATCCATGAGCCGACGGCTGACGTTTAAATTGTCGTGGCTCATATTAATTGTGGCGATTTGTTCAGGACACACTACATCGCGAATTTATACTGACCCACAAAAGTAGAGTTGCCCCTCCTTTTCTGAAGTAAATATTATAGAATTTAGTAGACCCAGTGTTTTTTTGATATGAAAACGTCAAAGCGTCAGATTTTCTTGAATTTAAGTGAGACCAAATATACATGGATTTTCCGCCGTACGGTGGGAGGTACCAGAGACCAAGTTTTGTGAACAACGCGCAATGAAGAAAGGATAGTCCTGGATGAACACGCAAGTCATCTATACCTATAATCCGCGTAGGATGCTCGTCTTCAAATCCAGTGCTTTATATTTTTTATCCATAGGCTAGCACACCAGCTTGACGCGACAGCCTCATTTACGTCCTTACTTGGAGGTCCATCGACAAGCCGACTGCGCTCAGTGAGCTACGACCATTGCGGGAAAGCGATTCATATTAAAAGCTGCTTTTGTGCGAAAACCCTTTTGGGGATGATTGATAGCTCTGGATGCGCTAGGAAAAAGCCCTTGCTAGTACTGAGGCGTGTGTAATACAAACAGGCACCACGGCAGCCGACGCAGACAGGCACTGAGGTAGAGATTTACCGCGACGGACCTAAAAAAAAAAGAAGAGAGTAAGGTACGCCTTTCGTTTTCCCCCCCGCAATCCCGAGCACCTACTAAGGTGGCGAGTGGGTGAGCTTGCGGGTATTACGAATCTTTGAATGTCAGGGCTGATGGCCTGGTACCACCTTCCGGGACCCGGTGTTACTCCATCCGAGTGAACAGCCATTCATTTCTCCATGGCACGAAAGCTATGCCTAGATGCCTCTGAAACACATTCCCTGGATTAGTACAGCCGTTCTACTGGAGGTCGCTGCGAATTTCTGCGCAAATTGGTTATTTCGCGCACACCGACTCGACAGCTAGATCAGAAGATGCTGCCAGTGCGTCCAACGTCCGACGCGGTTGCCAGCAGTGCCCAATATTTGGAAGTTACCCAAGGCACAGCACCCTCGAGTGAAAATATGTAGTTACCGGTGGCAGTTAATGTGGTAGCTCCGGCACATCATGACATGAGAGGAAACCATCAGCCGAAGTCTCCCATGAAGATAAAGAAGCTGATACAATTCAGAAAACATTACGTGACTGCCGACGCAATTCCTGTGATTTCCGTGTAATCAATATATATAAGCACCATTCCGAATCCACATTCGCTTACTTCAATAGCGGCCCGCAACTCTATCGTCCTGACCTAAGATTAGTCGGTCCAGCCTGCTTTGACTGTGTAGCAGGCACAATCATCCCACTTTTCAAAACACATTTCAGTCAGGAACAGGCCGTTCTCCGAACCTGATTGACGTTAGAAAAGTGTATTCCCCCCTAAGAAAGGGACACACCTGCACATCATACTTTGTGTAACATAATGAAGTTTTCGCATGAGTCGACCTTATTTTCGTGGGATGAAGTCAAGTTGACAGCTACAAGCAACATCGGGTACGGACACAGGCACGTCGAATTGCGCTGAGTCGATAGACGAAAATACGCTGTGAGGGACACTGATTCATGGTTACGGCATTCAACTGACTGAAGGGGCCACGCCGCTACGGCAATACAGTTTAAACTAGAGACGGAATAAATTAAGTTAGTCTATCGTAAACCGAATTGTAGTAGTTTATCGTTTCCTCTCAGCTGCGAGTAGTTTCCGAACACCGTGACACCAAGGCATCCCAAACTGCGCGCTTTCAAGTTGGACTTGTTTACATCGAGACTTTCATTTTGCTGACCGGCCCTTCCTCCCTCTGACTTCTGCGCGAAACCTGCATTCACCCTGTCCGCTGTCTGGCCTTGTATTCCTCCTGTCGGGACCTCCTCTATTTGTGACATTGGAGGGTGTCCGCCGGGGACCGTGGCATGTCTAAGGTTCGGGAACGGCGCAGGACTGTGTTTAGCCATGATTTTTCCCTTTTCCTTCAACAGTCTGGCGATGAATACCTCTTCTGAGTCGGACGGCAAGTTGGGCGTTGCACACGTTGTTGGGGAAAGCGGATAAGTGTGCTGCGTGTCCGATGGATGTTTTTGCGCATCTCGCCACACACGTAGTGCGGACTGGCGTCGGGACCTAAGGAACTTGCGCGGGTCTTCGTTCGCTATCCGGTTCTGCAGCACTGCTAGCGCGTGACGGACGCTCTTCCCCCAGTCAGACTCGCCCTCCGAGTCGTCTGCATTCGCCTGTGCCCGCGTCTTCCCATTCCACTCCGGTCCACTATTCATTTCGTACCTATTATCCATTATGCCGCCACGCCCTTCTTGAGATGTCTCCCCAGCATGGGCCAGCCTGTACGCGCCAGCGAACTCCTGCTGGAGTGCTGGATTCCATATGTGCTTGCTGAAGTATTCGCGGTTGCGCCTCCGGATGAGCCTGCGCGCCTCGGCGTTGGAAACGTGCCCGAGGTCTATGTCTACGGGGTCGTCTGTACTGCGTCCTGCTATCGGAGCTTGAACGGTGGGAACGGACGGCTGCCGGCGTGTGAGACCAGCCTGAGTGGTTACCCGCTCAGTGCGGGGATGATGTCGACTCGCAGCAGTATTCATGGTGTGGGTGTTGAGAGGGCCGGTTCCTTGACCACCAGGAGGACGTGGCACCTCTCGCGATACACCTGCTCGTACTTTGCTCGTCCGAGTCGATGCTGATGCCCCGGGGTCATTAATATTTACTCCGAAAGCTTAAGATTACTCCTTGGGGCTCAGGCCGCATCAGAGTCGCCGGCTTCTGCAAAATACAACCATGTCTTCGAGCTCGTCGAGTGGTGAATTAAGCCCGAGACGAAAGCTGATCTCGTTGCGGAAGCTAGCGTTAATATTCGGCGACGTGCGGAAATTAATGGACTTAGAATTTAAGCATAGGTTTGATTCGCGTGTGCGTCATCTAAAAAGAACGGTAAATGCACCGTTAGCGGGAAAGCTACATCATATTGATAGCGACTAGCTAGGGGGTATATAAAAATCCGGAGCCCAAAGTTGTAGGTTTATAAAAGACCATGGTAAAGCACAACAAGTGAATCGAAAGAGGTGATTAATAGTGAGACTGAGGGAAGTAAGCAAGAAATTGCAACATCGCCATGCGATACCGAACCGTCGTTGAAACACCAAATTGCCATTTGCCCATACTCCGTAGCGAATGGGGCGTAAACGTACTGTTCAGGGATCCCAGTTACGCGAGAGGCGCGCCAGAAACTTGCGGCGGACCTGTATGGCCTTCTCCCATACGCTCAGCCCGCCGTTTGCTTCGTCCTCCCAGTCGCGGCGCGGTGCGTCCCAGTCCCGCGTTGCATCGTCCCGCGTTGCAGCGACAACGTACAGTCGTTCATCGCGCGCCATTGCACGCACGGCCCATCCCTTCAAGCTCAGTTCTTCAAAGCGCCAATAGCGCGGGTTCAGTGTGAGCACGACCATGCGCAGATGCGGTTGTGCGAGGATGTAATCCAGCCCGGAGAACGAAGCAGCGCCTTCGGCGACACGTAGGTCAAAGAAGGGTAGGCAGAGGTGTGTGAGATTAGGTGTGTACTCGAGCGGAACTTTGTGAGGGAAACGTGTTAGTTTACCGGCGTCAGACTAGTTCCGAGACAACACGCCGCACGGTGAACTCACTGTAGTGCGAGAGACACAAATTAAGGAGACGCAGATGCGTTAGCCCACGGAGGAAAGCAAGGCCCTGCTTGCTCTGCGTGAGTGGCGCCCATCGGTGCGGATGGGACTGGCCGAGTACGGTGAGCGACCGGCAGGGTGTGATATCGTGCCGGATCGGGTCTCGCCAAAGGCGAGAGCGACAGATCGTCTCATGCGCCTCGAGCGGCAATGCAAGCTGCACAAGCTGTGGGCAGGCGTCGAGAGTGTGCGGTGCGCGCTCGGCGGGGATGTCGAGCCAGAGCGCGCGAATATGCCGCAGCGGGCTCGGCAGTGTACACAGGGGCTCGTCAACCTGCTCGAATCGGGAAGCGCATTCTGCGTCTGCATCTTGGTTGCACTGGGCGTGTATTTGGTCGAATGGTGTGGGCGTGCTGCCATGGAGGACAACAGTGTTGTACATGCATGGCAGCACGACTGCGCGGACCCATGATGAGACAAAACAGAGGGAAAGAGCGGATCGTCTATGATGGATGCTCGCGAGCTCGACGATGTAAAAGATGAGTTCAACGGGAAGAGCAAGCTCGTTTGTTGGGGTGTTGTCGGCGTCGTCAAGCGACTCGACGTCGTGAGCGAGAGGCGGGAGCGGTCGGCACAGCGAGGCCTGATACTTTGAGGGGCTGCCTATCGGTGACAGTAGCATCGAGGAGCCATGGCAAGAGACGGTCGCCCGTGTATGCGCCCTGCAGCCACGTGCTCGGGCCATGCGGCCGGCACGCACCAACCAAAGAGTACTTTATAAAACCGGAAACAAAACGAAACAGGTCCCAATTTTATATTCTCAAAAAATACATACGCTCTACATCGAAAGCGTACGACAAGATAAGCTGGAGACAGTCCTCACTGTGACAATGCGGTGTGTCCACCGGTCGAGCCAAATCCCCCGGCACCTCGAAGTGTTTCATCCAAATCCTGCAAAGGCGGTTAAGTCCACGTTACGTCTAAAATATTCAAGACACTTACGTTCACCTCGATCACATCAGGTGTCTCGATCTTTTCGATGATAAGCTGGGCAATTCGGTCGCCTTCCTGTACTATTAATACGGCGTCAATGCGTCGACGTTACGTCCAGAGAAGAGCACCGGCATCAAACACGACTCACTTTCAAAGTCAGACTCTGAGAAATTGAAAAGAAGAACAAACACCGTGCCGCGGTAGTCTGAGTCGATGACCCCAGCACCAGTATCAATCATGAATTTGGAGGCTGTGAGAGAGGTCGGACAACTGCGCAGAAATAGATTGACATGAGAATATGTACCAAGTCCACTGCGCGGAGCAACGCGCCCATAACACCCCTGCGGGACAGCAATGGAAATCTGGGTGTCAACGAGAGCCTTGCTTTTTGCCGGTACAACTTTCTTCTCCGCACTATGTTCAATGAGACACAAAACGACGCGTCAGTGGTGCCCATCGTGCCTATGTCAGAGACCACACACCTGTAGATATCATATCCTGCTGCAAACGCGGATCCACGCGTTGGCAATCGCGCCTTTTCTGAAAGACGTTTGATTAATAGCTGGGATGTAGGCGGGGGCGGGGGCGCAGTCGTCGGAGTCTCCTCGAGTTTACGCTTCTTATCAGAGACACCCCCAGGAATCGTGTTTATCACAGTATCAGTGGTCATTATTTGGGGCGAGGGCGGCACTCGTAGCGAAGATGGAGAAACTGGGGAGAGAGTAAGAAAGACGGCCAGGTCACTGACGCGTCTTTGACGCGTCGGTAACTCTGTGACTTACTGCCCTTTTCATATATCTTCCAACGACGCGTCACGCCGGAAAAAAACATGATTTTGGTCGTCTAGCAGTTTTCTGTTGTAGCTCATTCAATTCCTACTGTAGACACTTGATTTTACTTGCAAATGAAAGCTGTTGAAATTCTGCAGGGACAAGCGCCTTCAAAATTAAATTTGGTCAAATAATGAGAAACTTGGAAATTTAGCCCCTCCCAAACCTGTTTTCAATCATAACGCAGGATGCAGGACTCGGACAGATGAGTTGAGGCCACCAGGATGTTCAGCTGGTCAATCCACAGGGACAAGGATATTAATCAGATTTTTGGGCCAAGTATTGAGACCTCTGTGTAGGTGAAAGCATGTTGGGCTCTGCTGCCTGCTGTTTTCAGTTGTAATGAAGGAAATACTGCCTGTAATATTATATTAAGACTGGCATTGTAATCTGAAGAGCAATACGAAGGGACAAGGATATTTTTCGTAGAAATCGGATGGGTTTTGGGCCTTCTGTGCTAGATTTATTCAGTCGCTCTCATTTACTACCACACTCTTCAAATTGGAGCCGAAAGTGTGGTATTCACATGAATCCCTAATGAGATGTTTCCCACGGATACAACAGAGAAAATTCCCACACTCCCGACACCAAAAAAGAGCATCAGTCATACACTCCCAAGGAATGGGAGCAGTTGGATAAATTTAACACAGAAGACCCAAAACCTGTCCGATTTCTATGAAAACTGTCCTTGTCCCTTGAGAATACCCTAACTATTACAGCCTTGGCCTCAAAATAGCTCTATAAGCTGTGGTCATTACCCTACAACTGAAAACAGCAGACATAAGTATTAAAAACACTCTCACATGCAGAGGTCTCAATATTTGGCCTAAAAATCTGATTATTATCCTTGTCCCTGCGTATAGATTAGGGGAATGTCCCAATTGTTTTGTCTTGTCTCTCCAGGTCCTACACCTTGTATTGTGATTGAAAACAGGTTTGGGAGGGGCTAAATTTCCAAGTTTCTCATTATTTGACCAAATTTAATTTTGAAGGCGCTTGTCCCTGCAGAATTTCAACAGCTTTCATTTGCAAGTAAAATCAAGTGTCTACAGTAGGAATTGAATGAGCTACAACAGAAAACTGCTAGACGACCAAAATCATGTTTTTTTCCGGCGTGACGCGTCGTTGGAAGATATATGAAAAGGGCAGTAATGTCCGTGACAAGGTTCCGAGGCGCGTCTGCTCCGGCAGGAGCTCCGTCACACCGTCGACACCGACGACCACCTTTGCCCTTTCGCCATGTCTGCCTCCGGCTCACAGGGCTGGCTCAAGGGCCAAAATGTGCCTATTGATAGCTTTTTCACCAGAGTCGGGGCGTCGTCGAGCTCATCCGCCAGCGGGAAGAGGAAACGGGAATCTAGTGGGAGGGACGGTGCGAATACTACCACAAGGGAGCTATCTTCGAAGAGGTTAAAGGCATGCGGCGAGAAAAAACCGCAAGCAAGGGCAAACATATCCAACCCTGTCAAGGACTGCGATGTTCCTCCTTTCGCATCGTGTTCAAAGGCGGGGTCGAAAGACCGCAATGCACTGGATGACGTTACTGCGCGACAGAACAATCAGCGGACGCGCGCGCGTATGCGTGAGGGCCTGGTCCCGAGGTCTGGTCGCTCTAGCTTCTGGGGGAAATCAGGATCAAAGTCGACGAGGCCCGAAGTTATCCCGTCGAGCGACTCGCTAGATGAGTCCGACGACGCACCTCCTCGCGCACTAGTATTCAACCCTACTCCTAGCCGATCCTTCGAAACAAGAGTGAGCCACATGAAAGATAACCTGCTCACGCCACCACCGTCGAGTATCGCTATGAATAGGACGAAGGGAAGTGAGCTACCGCCGGTATCTTCTCCAGATACCTTGCCTTTCCCTAACCCGGTCTTCAGCCGTACGGTCGATACAGTCACACATACTCCGTCTACGCTCTCTTACACACTCCCAATAAAGAACTACCCAACTCCCGAATCCATCTCATTTCCACGTCTGAAGTTATCGCACTCGAGCAGCTCTTCACGCCCTTTGCCCGCTCTTAGGGTCCATCTCGAGTCGGCTTCCTTTCCACTTTTCAAAGACGATGATGTCGGATTTGACGATACAACTTCACCGGAGGTTCCTTCTTCGCAGACGCAGTATCTCCATTTCTCGCCAAAGAAGAAAACAGCGTTTTCAGCGGTGCGCTTCAAACCCCCTTCAAATTCGGTAATCCCGTCATCGCAATCTCAGCCTTCCGTACTGTCACCGCGAAAAATTAAAAAGCCTGCACCACTTTCCATTGAATGGAATTTCCGAGAGAGCGGCCCCGCTAGTTTAAATGTCGTGGTCCCAACTTCCCAGGAGGATGAGTTGGAAATAAGTTTACAAAATGTGGTAGATCCACGTCTTTCCCAATTTCCGGGGAAGCAGACCATTGTCGACAATATTAAAGACGCGCCGAAGGAGGGAACCAACGTTTTGTCACTTCCTGAAATGTGCGTTATGATTCATTCTAATTTATAAATCAGGGAACTCATTGTGGATTATCGTTACAGGTCTCTTTGCTCTAACCCTCAGCCGTCGGGGTCCAATCTGTCAATTGGTAATGCTTCGACTGACGCTCTTTCTGAAGCTGAGGAAGCGCCTGAATCACCTCTGCTTCGAGTGGCGAAGGTGCTCGAAGTACGGTGCGATATGTCTGCAGAAGATCCACATGATGTGAATCTCTCTAAAGCTACGAAAGGGCATTGGCAAAGCGATTTTGAGACACAGTCTTCGGATAACCCAAATGTGGACACGTCAGTAACGATGCAGAGCTCGATGACTGAGCCGGACTCGTGGAACGAAGACCCTTTCGCGTCCACGAACCGTGCATACATGGACTTCCTTTCTCCACGTTTTTCTGCAAGCCAGCGCTCAGAGCGGCGTATTACCAGTGCGGATGACATAGGTGTCCGAGCTGATAATTACAGAAGTGGAGTCCAGTCAAACGAACCTGTTGGCTTGTTATCATGCACGCAGGGCTCCGCTACGCAGGCAGACACAGACGACGAAGACCCGTTCCCTACTCTGCCGCCGGTGTCGACGGTCGGGTCCTCGGTGGACAAGACAACGCTGCGGAAGGTTCTGCCCCCTTCGCACGAGACGCAGGAGACGCCCAAGGAAGCAGCCTATTCTTCTCGGCAACTGCCCTCGGACGTCGATCAAATCCAAACAGAGGATCAGACTCAAAGCCAAGACTATGCTAGTCAGATCCAGTCGATGCCCGAAATAGGCTCGCTCGACGACTCATTCGACGTTAAGGCTATCTCACCGCACCGCGTAGTAGCTCAAATGCACCGGGCACTTGGGGGCAAGTTCAAGCGGCAAGACAGTAGAGCGTTGGATGAGAGCTATGCTCTAGACGCTGGCGAAAATGATTACGAGTCCAGTGGGGTCGGCTCGATGCCAGCCGTCGTAAGGGACTTCCTAGATATGTTCGACTCCCAGACCCAGGATGATGCTGACACCGCATTTCTACCTTAGAGGGAGACTACCTTAGGGGTGGGCATCGTTCTGTACATTTTCACTGAGGAGACTACTACATTAGCGACTATTGCCCGTAGTCTCTTCCCATCCATAAGCGTCCTTTGTATATAAACATGCTTACAATAGTTGTATATGTATTAGAAGTATATGGGAAAAGAAAGTCTTTAATTTTGAGATATTGAGTTAAACGCCCTAATTGTGGCCGCCTGGCGAAATGGTATCGCGTCTGACTACGATTTCACGGTTATCAGGAGATTGCAGGTTCGAGCCCTGCGGTGGTCATGGATGGCTTTTATTTTTTTTCTGAATGGGAACTCCAGATAATCGAAGTTGATATATTTCCTGCTCCCATGTTTTTCTGACGGCAAGGAGAATCCAAACTTTTGTTGTCGGTTTGTTGACCGAATACTAGCCACGGAAGTTGATTGATCAAGGCTGGCAGGAGTCACCGCTTGTCACATCCGGTCCCGTACGCTGGACTGGTCAAGGGCGCATGTACTGCATTTGCTC
This sequence comes from Coniferiporia sulphurascens, assembly GCA_002794785.1. Taxonomy (NCBI): domain Eukaryota; kingdom Fungi; phylum Basidiomycota; class Agaricomycetes; order Hymenochaetales; family Hymenochaetaceae; genus Coniferiporia; species Coniferiporia sulphurascens. The sequence continues at coordinate 586,642 of NBBA01000017.1, read as the reverse complement.
TTTCTAAACTAAATTCGTCAGAACAATCTGTTATTATCCCGCAAGTAATCTTCGAAGAGCATACCATCAAAATGCCCCCAAAGAACAAGGCTAAGAAAGGGAAAAAACAAGACGATGACGATTTCTGGTATAACTTACATCTAAGCTGTCCGTGCGTATACTCAGGTGTCGATTGTGTAGGGCGAAGGCAGGCACGTCTGTTGCTGGAAATAACCTCGCCGGCAGCGAGGGTGGCCTGGATGTCGATGCGCCTGCGGCTACGACGACGAGCCACAGTTTCGCGGCACTCGGCGTAGAACCGAGCGATGTCGGAATGGAGAACGAGGAGGACTTTGGCGGATTAATGGTGCGTTTACAGCACATTCTGCATGCGCATACTGACACATTTTTGTTACAGGCCGCAATCCAGGCGTCATCTACGAAGAACAAAAAGGAAAAGAAGAAGGCAAAGAAAGGCGGTTTCGATGCCCTCGCCGATGTAAACGAGCCTACGTCTGTCTCTTTCGCGGATGGACCACGTCCTGGTGAAGGATCCGATGGCGAAGCCGCTGCCGCAAAGGGGGACATTACTGTTCCCGCTAAAGCGTCGACGATGACTGCTGAAGAGCTCGCCGACGAAGAATGGGGGCCGATAAAAGAGAAGGGTGGAAAGAAAAAGAAGGCCAAGAAGGGCAAGAGTACCGCGGACGTGGACGAAGAGGAACCCAAGCCTGTTCCGCCTGCAGAACCTGGCGTCGTGAAGGATCCGGTCGAGGTAACTGCAGATGCTGAAGACGACGAGCCTCCCGAAGAGCCTGGTGCAAAAGTTCTTTCCAAGAAGGAAAAGGAAAAGCTCAAAAAGGAGCGCGAGAAGGTATGTGCCTTGGGAGACCAACTGGGCTAGCACTTAGGATACTTTTAACTTCTCCAGGCGAAGAAAAAAGCGCAGGCAGCTGCTAAGAAGGCCACCGAGGGGGACGCTCCGGCGGAGTCTCCTTCCGCCGTGGCACAGCCCATAGTGGCAGAAAAAGAGGATGACGACGAAGATGATGCCGCTGCTACTGCAGGGGGTAAATCTGACAAGAAGAAGAAGAAAAAGAAAGCGGCGAAGAAGGACGATGAACCGGCTCCGGCTCCTGCTGCAGGTAAAAAGAAGGGGGCAGGGGGCATCAGCGCCTTAAAAGCCTTGATGGAGGAGAAGAAGCGATTAGAAGAAGAGGCCGCAAAGAGGGAGGAAGAGGAAAGGAAACGGATAGAGGAGGAGGAAAGAAAAGCAGAAGAAGAGACTAGACGTAAAGAAGAAGAAAAAGCAAGAAGAAAAGAAAAGGAGAAGGTAATGGTCTTCACTCAGATTATCCTTCGTGTTCGGTTTCTCATTCCAGCTTCTAGGCTAAGCGTGAGCTTGCAAAGAAGGAGGGGCGTTTACTAACCAAGAAACAGAAAGAGGAACGCGCACAAGCTGAGATACGCAAGCAAGCTCTTCTCGCTTCCGGCGTGCAGATTGAGGGCCTGCAACAAGCAGGAGGTTCCGGCGACCGGTCTAAAAAAGTGGTATATAATAACCGCAAAAAGAAGGCAGGGCAGAAGGGTAAAGACGATGACAAGGCGTCGACACAGGCGTCGACACCGGATGTACAATCGCCTGTCGTAAGGACGGAGCAGTTGCCCACCCCCGTAGAGCCGGAGCCGGAGCATGTGCCCGAGCCCCCTGTGCCCGCAGAGGAGGTCAAAGACAGCTGGGATGCGGAGAGTGAGGCCGATGAACCGCCCGCAACGCCTGCACCTGCTGCTGACGTCAAAAGTGACTGGGATGCGAGCAGCTCTGATGAAGAGAAGGGGACTCCCAAGGGTAGGTGTATTATTTTACTGGCATTAAGTCCGATTTCTCATTACATTGTGGGTTTAAAGCAAATGGTACTGTCGGTTCTGCGAAGAAGATACCTCCAAAGGTGACTCCTGCACCTACTTCAGCCCAGTCCAAGGCTCCCGCGTCCAAGGCCCCTGTCTCCTCCAAAGCACCCGCCTCAGCCAAAGCACCTGCGGTCGTGGCAAAAACTCCAGCGGGAAAATCTGCCCCAGCGGAAGAACAGCCAGAGGAATCAGAATCAGAGGAGTCGGAGGACTCGTCTTCAGAAGAAGATTCTTCCGAGGAAGACTCAGATGAAGACTCCGGTTCGGATGACGGAGAGTTGACAAAGGCACAGCAGCTTGTCGCACAGCGGAAAGCCGAGGCCGCCGAACGAAGAGCGAAAGTACGTGAGGCCGCACTCGCGGCACGCAGTAAGGATGACCTACGCAGCCCCATCTGCTGTATCCTTGGACACGTCGATACTGGTAAAACTAAATTGCTGGACAAGGTGGGTCCGGAAGTAGTTCTGTCCTTACAAAAGCCAACTGTTTTCCGTCCCAGATCCGTCAAACGAATGTGCAAGAAGGCGAAGCTGGCGGTATTACGCAGCAAATCGGTGCTACTTACTTCCCCGTTGATGCGATTAAGACCAAAACCGCCGTCCTGAACAGAGTAAGTTGTTGGTCCCCTGATCGCTGTACCGTCAGTAGTACTCACTGGAACACTTCACCTTCTATAGGATGGCTTACAGGAATACAAGATCCCTGGTTTATTGGTTATTGACACACCTGGACACGAGTCTTTCACTAACCTTCGTTCGCGGGGTAGTTCCTTATGCAATATCGCCATCCTAGTCGTCGATATCATGGTAAGTCCCGCTGTTCCTGTGTGTGCACGCAAGGCTGAAACGAAGTACTAGCACGGTCTCGAACCACAAACTCTCGAGTCTCTGCGGCTGTTAAGAGAACGCAAGACGCCTTTCATCGTTGCTCTCAATAAGGTTTGCACGAAGAAGTTCAAATGAAAGTTCGCTACTGAAATACTTCGGATTGCTTAAAAGATTGACCGTCTTTATGGCTGGGAGGCCACCCCGGATGGCGCGTTCCGTGAATCGCTCGCGAAACAGAAGCCTTCCGTACAGAAAGAGTTCCTTGACCGTTTGGAGAAGACAAAGCTCGCTTTCGCTGAGCAGGGTCTCAACTCGGAACTGTATTACGACAATAAAAGTTTCGCGCGCAATGTCTCGCTCGTGCCGACGTCTGCCGTCACTGGTGAAGGTGTACCGGACATGATTATGCTCCTCGTCAATCTCACGCAACAGCGCATGAGCGATCGACTAATGTATCTCTCTGAGCTTGAATGTACGGTATTGGAGGTCAAAGTGATTGAGGGCTTGGGCACAACTATTGATGTGGTCCTCTCCAATGGTATTCTGCGCGAGGGGGACAGGATTGTGGTGTGCGGTTTGAACGGACCCATTGTTTCGCAAGTCAGGGCTCTCCTGACACCCCAACCTCTACGTGAACTACGTATAAAGGCGAGTTGGTTATTTTCAGATAAAAAATGCTGAAGCAAACGTAGCATCTACAGTCGCAATATGTGCATCACAAGGAAGTCAAAGCAGCTCTTGGTGTCAAGATATCCGCTCCCGATCTGGACAAAGCCATTGCCGGATCTCGCCTACTTGTAGTCGGGCCTGATGATGATGAAGATGACCTACGAGATGAAGTTATGTCCGATCTGACGACTCTGCTTAATTCAATAGACAAGTCTGGAAGGGGTGTGTGCGTGCAGGCTAGTACACTCGGTTCGTTGGAAGCCTTGCTGGACTTCCTTCGTGTCAGCAAGATCCCCGTATCTGGTATCAACATTGGTCCTGTGCACAAAAAGGACATCATGCGATGCGCAACAGTTCTAGAGAAGGCGAAGGAACTCGCGTGCATGCTATGTTTTGACGTTCCTGTCGACCGAGATGCGGAAAGGCTGGCCGATGAACTTGGTATCAAGGTGTTCAAAGGTACGATGCTTTGTCATACAGCCTATCTGGTGCCTTTCTTACCAGTGGATAATAGCGGATATTATTTACCATCTCTTCGACGCATTCACCGCTTACAACGCCGAGATCATGGAGGCAAAGCGAAGAGACGCCGCTCCTCAGGCTGTCTGGCCTTGCAGATTAAAGACCATCGCATGTTTCGCCAAACGTGACCCTATTATTCTAGGTGTGGACATTTTAGATGGAACGCTAAGAGTAGGGACGCCATTATGTGTCGTGAAGGTCGACCCAGTCACTCAGAAGAAAGAGATTATCGACCTTGGGAAGATGTAAGTTACAGTGCTCTATTCGTTAACTCCTCTCACCTGTCTACTCAGTACGTCTCTGGAAATCAACCATAAATCTATGGAAGTAAGCATGGCAGTAATCATTTACTTTGCGGTGAGGTTCATATCGTGTGTCCTTCAGATTGTCAAGAAATCCCAAGCCGGCGGAGGTGTCGCAGTAAAGATAGAACACGCAGTATACCAATCTGCGAAAATGTTCGGGCGGCATTTCGATGACAAAGACGACATTGTCAGCCACATTACCCGCGCAAGTATCGATGTGCTGAAGGTCTGTTTGCCCTATTGTGGAGTGCAAGCTTGACCACTGCTAATATATTGAATTTAGTCAACGTTCAAGACCGATGTAACGACCGAAGAATGGCTCCTGATCAAAGCATTAAAACCTGTAAGTTGTCAACTAAATATTATCATTGTCTACTCAACGACGCCAAATAGCGCCTCAACATTCCGTAAAGGATGACGACTTGGTGGAGTGGGGTTTATTTGCATACATTTGTACAATTTTCGCACATCGCGGCCCGGATCATCACGGAAAAAAAATGTATTTTTTGTGCCCGCATTGCCCCCCTGAGTGCCTCTTGTCCCTTGCTCCCATCTCCTCCTAGAAATGTCGGACACGCATTCGAAAGTGTCTGGAAATGATGCAGAGATCGCGTCCACCGTCGACCAAGACGAACTTCAGATGGTAAAGACTTCAGACGGGACGGACGCTGGAAGGACGAACTAAAGCGGGAATGAGCGTACTGAACCTAAATAAAGCAAACTGGTAACGTCAATTTTTAGTGGCTACACTGGAAATATGGCTGCGGGTATCCAGTGTTGATCAACCGCTGCTGACTTCTTTGCTGGTTGTCGGTTTTTTCGGTGACTGACTCTGGGATCGAGGCGTGCGATTGCACTGGATTGAGATCATACCGCTCGAACCTGATCAGCGCTCAGACCTGCGTAGGGAAGCCCCAGTGTCGCCGATTTATTGCTTTCCCCTCTATAGGGGGTAGCTTCAGAGTTACTGACGCTTTCCATTTCCCTCTATCTCGCAGCAAAAGCTTGGTTATAAACAGGTATGTAAGAAGTGGCAGGGGGTATCGTTCACGAACTAAATCACGATTCGGGGGGTAGCAATTGCACCGTTCTTGGCATCTCATTGAAAGCTTCGCTGCGAGCTTCTGCGCATTGAACTTCATCGGAGGCGTGCGGTATGAATCCTTCTTCAGCACCGTATTGGGTTCGGCTTCTAATCGTAAATAGTTCGGCATTTTTCCTCGGGCTTGAAGCAGGCGGTCCCGCAGCAATATGGTAGCGCGGAACTCCAAGCAACAGGATGATTTATGTCTGACACTTTTTTACAGGTCCTCGTACCTCATCACGATGGTGTTCATGTTTATTACGGCTGCTGTTTTGGCGGAAATATGCTCTGCGTTGCCCCTTAGTGGCTCCATCTACATTTGGGCTGCGGAGAGCGCAGGTCCCAAATACGCCAGGTTTTTCGGCTTCATTGTGGCTTGGTGGTCGTGCACTGCATGGATGACATTCGCCGCCGGGAACTGTCAGGTGGGTCAAGTTTATCTCGGTTTTCCTACCTATATCTGATTTTTGCCTCTGTAGACAACGGCCAATTATGTTGTCTCTCTCTTTTCGGTTTTTGAGATCGATTTTCCCGGAGGCGCCTTCAATGACAATATCAAATGGCGGGCGTTCATTTGGATTCTCTCCGAAGGCTTCCTTATGCTTTCTATTGCTATCAACTATCTGCCGCCGAGACTGTACTCTATGGTGTTCAAGTTCTCCATCCTGATCATGATGGTCGATTTCTTCCTCTGTCTCATTTGGCTGCCTATCGGTGTCTCCAAGACTTATGGATTTAGGTCTGCGAACGACGCTTTCCTACTGACTTGTGAGTCCCTCAATATGCGTTTCGCGGAAACTGCGCGCCTGATTCGGCACATAGATAATGGCACTGGTGCGCCCGCCGGATGGAACTGGATGTTGTCGTTGTAAGCTTTTTTTGATTACCATATTGGGTGTCTGGTGCTAACTGCGCGAAGTTTGTTCACTGCTGGGACGTTGACGGGCTTCGATGCTTCAGGTCACATTGCCGAAGAGACGAAAAACGCAAGGTATATTCTGCTACTCATTTTCGTGAAGTACACATCATTGACTTGACCTATTAAGTGTGGTCGCAGGCCGTGGGATTCTCAGCAGCGCAGTTGCAACCGGCGTTCTGGGATTTATCACGTCCATTCTTTTCCTCTTCTGCACTCCAGACCTCAACACTTTGTTCGCCCTGGAGGCTCCTCAGCCTTTCGTGCAAATTTATGCTATGGCGCTCGGTAAGGGCGGCTGTGTGGTCATGACTGTAATAGCCATTATCGGCCTCGTCATGGTTAGTAATTCACCTGCACTACCTGGTCTTGACATTCATGAACGTTGGTTAGAACACAAGCGTTGCTATCGTCGCCGCCTCTCGCTTGGTCTTCGCTGTAGCACGCGACGGTGTACTCCCTTTTTCCGGCTGGATTGGCCGAGTGACGCTGGATGGCCAGCCCCGCAATGCCGTAACGGTCATGTTTATTTTTGCAGCCGCAATTTTGTGCACGATTCTTCCGAGTCAGGTCGCTTTTACTTCTCTTATCTCTGCGGGTGGTATCCCTACGATTGCTGCGTACGGACTTATCGCACTCCTCCGCCTCACGATGACGCCAAACTACTTCAAAACATCCCACTTTAACCTAGGACGCTTTGCGAAGCCGTTTTACATCGCTGCAGCGCTCTTTAACGCAATTGTGTTTGCGGTTATGATCTCACCATTTGAGTTCCCAGTCACGGCGGACACGTTCAATTTCGTAAGTTATTCATATCATAAAACTAGCGTTCAAACTCATTAATGTATCGTAGGCATGCGTAATCTTTGGTTCAGTCACCGTCTTCGGGCTGCTGAGCTATTTCCTTACACCAGAAGATAAGTGGCTTCCGCGCGAAGCTATCATCAACGCACTGAACGCTGCGGACGGTGTGGAAAGAGTCGATGATCAAGCTGATTGAAGAAGGGGGACTCTATCGAGAATACGTGAACGGTGGGAAGGAGTGAACAGAATGCATTAGGCGATATTATTTCGGAGACAGGTAAAGTAGTAGATGTGTGAGGTGATGTATCTTCTTGCTGTGCCAATATATATGAAATTATAGATGGCGAATAGGTGATTTAGTGTGCTTCCAAACCAATAGACCCCTGACAGGCCCCTTCTACATCAACGATCTATGGGAAACTCAATAAGTGAAGTGTATTGTCGTAGTTTCGCAATATTAACGAACCTCTTTCGGCGCAGAAGCACTTAACACAACAGGGTGGTCCTTTTGAACAAGCACCTCATCCTAGAAGACGCAGATTATTAAGCTTGTATGCTGACAACGCCAGAGTTTATCGACTTGCCTCGATCCGGATGCCAATGTTATGAAAGTGTTTTGGAAACTGGTTTGAGGGGGGAACGTATATACCTGAAAGAAAACCATGTCAAGTACAGGTAAAGCAGCTGAGGAACGGAGAACGGACCCGGCTCAATAGTGATCACCATTCCGGAGACAAGACTATTAAAACGTTAATTATTATACTGATAATACTATCCCCCAAAATGGAAGGACAGCTTACCGAGCACTACGGTCAAAATGGCTCGACTCGTGTAGGTCTAAACAGGAAAAGTCAGAGCGAACGCCATGTCCCACAAGGTAAGATGAACTCACCAATTCCAATGGGATGGCTTAAGTAGTGCGGATACAGAATTCTCTCGAGGTCCCCCGTAGAAAGCCCGAAGCCAATTTGGTTGAGTTCCACGCGGAGTAGATCGCATGATTTGCGGTGCAACTCATTTAAAGTAACCTGCGCGGACTCTGTACACAACGCAACACAAGCCTTCTGAGCAGCGAGCACGGCTGAGTATAGATCTCGCTGTGCTGGTGTGAATACACCATTTGCGGGGTATGTACGTGCTGATCGGGTCCACATTAGACAACGAACATACTATGAATGACATGAAGACTTACCGATGTCAGACGCGTAACCACTGAAAGAAAAGAGGAGTGTAAGTGACTTTTATTACGCCTAACGATCTACATACTTGTATTCACAACCTGCGTCAATCAGTACCATTTCACCGTCGCGTACGATCTGATCGTTTGATGTGTAATGAATGATCAGTGCATTTGCTCTGTGGACAGTTAGTCAATAAATTTTGACCAGTCTTGTTTTTCCACTCACCCCGATGCAACCACGGGAACGTAGGCAGGCCTTTGCGAACCATTCAAAGCGCATAAATACTCGAAATGTGCAGCGAGCGACGATTCCGGCATTCCAGGTTCAGTGAAACGCATGGTCTGTAGACTCGTCTTTACAATGTATGACGCCGCCGTACAATGGGAAAGGCGAACCTTAGCGTGTGCGCGCCCGCTGATCTGGGCCGCCTGTAGCATGACTTGTTGCTCAGCCTTACTCTTGACTGAGCGCATTTTCCCTAGCTCCGCAGCGAGACTCCGACGTTTAGTACTGGGTAATGCGTCAATGATACCCTCGTACTCAGTCCTTGCGGAGGATGGGGACGTCAGGTAACGTAATAGCGACTTTTGTTGGCGAACGCGCCGAGAACTACTTGCACCATCCGCGTACACATACGCATAGCGAGAGGAAAGTTCTCTTAGTACAGTGGGGAACTCGTCGATGAAGCGGACCTCGTCTACTCCAAAGACAGCAGCTGCCGTACTAAAGTCGGTTCTACCAACGAGATTAAAGGGAAATCCGGTAACCAATGTCAGAAAAAAGGGGGGAATATATCTGCATACGCAATTGTGTCAAGCTACACACCTTGCCCCTTCCCATTTTTCCTTCGCAGCATCTTTCCCTCTACAGAATAACGTCGATTTATAACCGGACGACAAGTTTTCTTCAAGATTCGAATAAGCGAGCAGCAGCAATAAAATGCGCGACTACATACCTATGACCACCGCAGATTCAGGCTCCTGGAACCCAGTCAGGTACCAGAAGTCAGAGGACTGGCGAAATTTGTAGCTTGAAGCCTGTTAGAGAAGTACTCGACTCATTATTTTTTGAGAGCACTCACAATATCTCTACGGTGTTGTGAGTGAATTAAACATAAAGAAATATATTTAAAGCTCACCTCCGCTCATATATTTTACGGGGGCCGCAACGGACACCACCACGCTCGATTCCGGCAGTTCCCGCATGAGCCGTGCTTTCCGCGTCTCATACTCTTCTGAAGTGATCCCGGGTGTCACCTCATCTTGACGCACTATCTGATAAGTGTGTAAGCGTGGTTTGACGATTGACAACATGCTCTCTGACCGAGGTTGGGGTGCGAAGGATACAGGGGTTGGCCAAAGGCAGACGGTTTGGCGAAATCATGCGTTCTACCTAGGTCGGTCGCATACTTCCTAACGCATGTTTCTCTTTTCTGGATATAGCGACGCGAAGCTGTTACTTGTGGCCTGATGCGAGACAGCAGAGACATGTGCGAACACGAATGGGGAGTGCCACGGTGAGTAAACTTGAAGGTCTCTCAAATTTCGCCTATGAGCACGTGACCGCACGACGGGCCGGCCGGCCGCAGCACTTTTGCCTCCGCTTTCCTGAGCTGATAGCGAGCTCATTATCCTTCCGCCACTTGGCAACTCACACCCGCCAACTGAGACTCATATGATACGTCGAGGAAACACTGCGTATCACGTTGGTGCCGGTACTAGTACTGCAAAACAATCAACTCAAAAAAGTGTCCAGCCGCGGACAGCTCTGACCGGTGGATACGAGTTGGAAGAGGCAGAAACCTTTCATATCCAGGGATGATTTTTTAGTATGACAGGAGTCGTCCTCCTGGATTTCAAGAAGAGGTAGAAAATTTAATTAAAGACATGAATGCCGCCAGGCAGGAGTTCGATGGAGAAGCGATTTCGTGTAGGAATAGGCACAAAAAAAATATAAAAATGACCACCGCAGGTCTCGAACCTGCAATCTCCTGATAACATAGTCGTAGTCAGACGCGATACCATTTCGCCAGGCGGCCTCGTTCTGTTGTGGAAGTATGGACAATATCAGGTGTCGACAGAAAGCACAGACCACGTAATTACGACGAAGTCACTCTCGGCTTGAAACTATGTTAATATATGTGGGGAGCCACATAGAGTGGAGAGGCGAAGCTATGCACACGGCTTTATCCTAGTTGAGCAGGGAATGGCCTTTTTCGAGGCTGGCTTGAGGGCAAGAGGATGTTCTCACGGGGGGGGGGGGCCGCACAGCATCAAGCTACGCTGACTAAGCTAGCTTTTTGAGAGCCCTAACCGGATAACTGAGGCTTCGCCCCCAATTATGTTCTGTCCTTTTGGCTGTCCTTATCACTGACTTATCAGCGTCATGGCCTCTTCTTCAGACCTGCAGCGAAATGCCAAGGAACTCAGTGACCTAAGGCGCGAAAACAAATATCTCACTTCACAGTTTTCGTTGGCAAGCGCCAGTCTAGTCAAAAAAGACCACGAGCTACGACATATGAACGAGATCATGGAGGTACTTAAGCGGCAGGTAGCTGAGCTACAGAACGATAGACACGAATTGCAGGTCGTAAGGGCCTCTGAGAGGGTGCTGAAGGAGAGCGTCGACAGTTACCACCGCCACTTGAAGGATTGTCTAGGATTCAGACTTGAAAATCGGCTGACAGATACCGAATCAGATACTAGTCTCAGGATACTATCTCATGCCCCATACATATCCCCTGTCGACCCGGTTTCAGGTGATATTAAACAGGAAAGTAGCCCAGTAAGCAGACGATCATTGTTCTACTAAAGTTTAAGTAACTATGATTAGGCTTATAGTGGGTTATTTTAACTCAAGGTACCCGACATAGGCCGATTGTCGGATTTGAATACATGCACATCTGAAGGTCCGAAACAGTCCTCTCTCACTTCAGCAACGAGGAAATATGTGAGTTTTATTCATTCGCAAACCAGAAGGTTTTAACGTTCACGACAGTCGCCGTCACGCGCTTCACCTCAGGTTCGACTGAAAAGAAGTTCTTCACCGACCAGTATAAAGAAAAGGTTGAAAGGGAAACAACCAGAGCGATCAGTCATCGACGTAGATGAGTTCTCCGATGACAACGATGCAGAACTTTACGGGGCAAACACGTAAGTACAATAACTCTTATTTTATTTTCGTTGTTTAAATTAGCCTTTTGACTTGTACGATTGAAAGTCCGATAGAAAACCCCTTAGTGGTGTCCTTTCTGAGAAGGAGGAAGAAATAAAGATAGATGAGTCTGCTAATGCATTCATCGCGCAAACTGCGTACCCCGTGCTTGGGGTTCCCGATGTTGCAGAATGTAGGGAAGCATTAGGACACTTGAAGAACGTGAGTCTTTTATGTCACAAATCCGTTCAGCTTTCATCCTGTTCCTTGTAGCCCGTTGTTGGAACTTTTCTCGTTTCGGAGCTTCCCGCAGATGTTATCTATTCACGCATCAGGGACATAGGTTTTGAAATATTCCCCATAAGAACCAGGTCGCTCATTTTGGACCACCTTTTTACTCGGGAAGATCTGCGCATCGCGTGTGGGGGCAGCCCCCAAGGAACTTTCCCTAAAATAACAAACGGCAAATATACGTCTCTGCATGCCTACAAGCGCTTTATGTGCCCCATTTTGGAATACAATCCTCATGCTCCTCAAATTCCAGGCGCTCCGGGCCTGTATTTTGCCCTACGTGACCCGAACCTATGGCCTAATTGCGAGGAGCTCTTAATATCTAGATATGCCACAAATAAGTGGAACGTCATGGGTCTCTACGAAATCAAGCCCTCAAGGCCATTGACTGGAGAAGAGTTTAGACGTATGCCGCAGAAAGTATGTCTCTTTTCTTGGCTGTGTTTGGAACCATCTTTAGCTTTCAATAGGTACAGAGCACTTGGGCCGACAATGTTATGAAGACTCGATGGGGAACGCTAACGCTCGCAGCTGTTCACTTGCGTCGCTTACAGCGCCGTGAACCTAGTGCTGAGGAGATCCAGGAGCACTTAACCCATGGGAAAGAGTTTTTGCGGAAAGCAGTTTCGCAATCCGAAGTTGAGATTGCGTTCATCCGAGGCGAGGAGGTATAGAGTCTATTTTAGGGAGGTTTGGAGAGTTGACTGACTCTGCTCTTTCTTTCCAGAGAATTAACGTATGGACGATGAAATGCATAGGATATGACGAGGGCTTCAAACGCAGATTGATTCCTGATGGCTTGCTTAACGGCAGGGTGACCACTATTGCAGAAGACAGCGATATGGAAGTGAAACCGTATGAAAGGGAAGCTCGAACAGAGTTCTCTCAGGAAGAATCTTCTGATGTGTATATCGCGACAAACGCTCTCAAACGTCAAAGGTCATTGTCGAAGTCCGAGATTTTTCACGGCTCTGACTCTGAGAAGAAGTAAAGGACTCTGACCTCTCCGGAAAATACGTACCAATAAGCTCTACAACCCGTTCTAGGCGAGTGAAAGCACCAAAGACGGCCTGAGAGATGAACCTGTGGCCTCTTGCCTCTTCCCTTATTACTCACACGACGGAAGCTCAACTCACATCTCTCTAATGGAATTCCGACCGCCATTGTCATTGGAACTCAATACGGTGGGCTTTCTTCATACCTCACGAAGAGCCCCCATTCCTTCCTGCATGCACCAGCCGTGGATTGTTTATATTGGAAGCTTCAGAATTCATACTCAATGCTTGTCGGAGGTTATTCGTTTACAATTGGTCGATTCTTGACAGTTATGTAAGCCGATGTTGCTACTATGACCATGCTTTGGCCGCGCTGTTTTATGTATAGTCTTGCTCCGCTTGCGCCGCCCGGTGGGTAAATATAGGAGGGGATTTATTGTGGCCATCACTACGTCTATGTCAGGTCAAATGTGATTATTGGACCAACTTATTATCCTACCCGACTTCGCGGAGTCGGAACTGAAAACATTGGCAGGAACAGATTCTCGCGTGCACATATATACAAAAAACTAATGGCTGCATTCCTGGGGAGACACCCCTTGAGAGCCGTACTAGTAGGAGCCGTGTAATTGATGTCGAGTCATATCTCTCGGTTTATGGGTTAGGGTCACCTTAAGGTTTTTTAGAAGAATTTTGTAAGAATTAAGGGGCAGGGTCTATTTGCTTAAGACCGTCACTTGTTGTGCAAATCGATGTGATTTACGGAGCAGGCAAGGTCCATCTTTATGCATATTTTCGACAATCATATTCCATCAAGTGTCGAACTAACAAGGGAAACCAATAGAACAGAGAGCTTAAAAGCCTCTCAGAACGAGCGATACTGCACGGGTACAAAAGTCATTTTACACATGCCGAGGTGCCTACTCAGATGTTGACGAATATCGCAGTGGAAGACACAATTGGACAATCGCTGAGGCACACTGCACCGGAAGCTCAGGTTCTGCCTGACGTCATGTCGATCAGTCCTAAACGAGCTCGCGATACAAAGCTCGTTTGGGTAGGAAATGAACGATATGGTAGGACTATCGAAGGACGGTACATGATAAGTAATTGGGCGGCAAGTATACTTGATCTCTCAACGTAAGGAATAATACTGCTTAGTCCACATCCCATAACAGGGAATCACACGCCTCCAACCTGATATGTCGAAGAAGTTAACGAGAAGTCGGAAGGCCAGGACGAAGGCAGGTCACCGGGAAGACGGAAGGGGAGTCAATGACGCCAGCATAACACGTCCGAATAGTATCAGTTATTATTACTTCACGACCTGAGGACACGGAAACAAACGCCATAACAGGCGCCAAACGTTTCTATGCATGACGCGTCGTGGAGAGGCGTACCCCACTATCGCGCTCTGTGGGAACAGCGATGAACAAGATGCCAGAAGAGGCAACTACTTTGCTGCGGATTCAGACGAACAAAGTCTGGGCATGTATTGCCATCTTGTAAATCGGGTGAGGCGCAGTCCATTCGACATTTGCGTATTTCCTGCTTACAGGACCCACGTCATTGATGTTCTGTGGAGGGCGATTGCCTACAGAGTATAAAGCCAGTCAGTGGACTTCAAAGTACTTACTCGAATTACACGCCTCACATGTCGTCCCCACAATTTGCGAAACCTAGCACCACCTCGGCCCCTTCGGGTAGGTTCTACTTGGCAATGCAGTCTTAGAGATCCTGGAACTTACGCTGTGTAGACGCTACGTCTCACTTTGAAGAGCCTCCCCGCTATGATGAATTACAGTCGCCACCTGATGTAAACAGTCACCAGACGGACACGGGCAACAATAGCTTCGAAGGAGTTGAGCGCGGTGGACTGAATTTTGTGGGACGGAGCACGGAAAGCATTCAGGCACAAGACGGCAGTATCTCCCCCACCACACAGTCCAGCGAGATTGACAACGAAGAAACCGGGATTGACATCGATGGCCAAGGATCCTCACGATCCTTTGGTGAAGACACCCCGGATAAAGCATCTGAGTATCAATCGGACGAAGTCTTCCCTGAGAATAGGTTCGGCGAACTCGGAAGGGCGGATACATACTCTGCAGACCGACCGCACATGTCGGACAGGATAAAAGGTTTGTTGTTGGCCTTCAGTCCTGTACAGCTGCTGAATTAAATGTATAGGGACGGCGGAACAAATAGTTGGAAAACTCACCTTTAACAAAGATTTACACGACAAGGGCGTTTCACGAAAGGCAAGTCATTGTCACTGCTATACTATCAGGTGGTACCTTACCATTATTTGATACAGAGTCTGTCTCCGGATCAATAGGTAATCCACGAGTCTCGCACGTATTAGGATAGGGTGTCGAATTTTCTCTGACATGATCGAGATACATGACATGGTTTTCTATTGAAACATCGCTGCAGTGTCTGTACACATTAGTCTCAAGGTCTTTAGCGTAATGATACATAATCGTTTGGGCAACTTAGCGGTTTATTGAATGTCAATTTTCCATAATAAGGAGCGGGAATGAAGCGAAGGGTCTTGTGAGCAGTCCTCAAGGATGAGTGGTTAAATAACGGTAAAAATTGGACACTTAGCAGTTCGAAAAGTGGAAAATCATCAAGTATCAACGAAGTCACCCTCATCCTCTACCCAGCCTAGAGTTTCGTGAGCTATGCCGATCTGTAAGAGCATGGTGCCCAAGCTCTTGTTCGATACAACAGACGGGTCGAGGCTCTCGTCATCTCCATTAACTTCTTCGGGTCCGTCTTCGCCAGTATAGTGGCCTTCTTCAATGGTTTCTCCTTTGCATTGCTCGAAGTACGCCCCTCGAGGCGTCGGAGGTAACATAGAGGTTCGAATCACAGTCGGCTTTTTGCGAAGAGATCGGTAAAGCGTGTCCTCAAGCTTTGAGGGCGATTCCGGTTCAAAAGTGTCTCCATCGTTTTCGTCTCCGCTTTTCCTCCTTCTGGAGGCGCATCCCAGCCCCAGTTGCTCTGTCCGCTAAATCCGTTGTTCGTTCGCTTATCTGGGCTGCTGAACCAGCCAGTCGAGAACGATCCTCCGGAAGACTTTGAATTCGTCCCAGGATACGGCGCATCAGATGACCCGTCGTTGTCACGCACAATTTGCCAAAGTTCCCAAGCTGCCTCACGACCGACCCCCCTCCACTTCTGCACGAGCTGCTCAAGCTTCTCCTCATCCCCATCCTTTTTTATTTTGCTAGCACGCTTAAGAAGTTGAAGTTTTCGCTCGAGTTCTTGAATTTGCCGTGATGTGCTTATGCGCGAGTGTGCGCTTGTTGTAGAAGAGGACGCCAAAGGTGATTTAAACTGCGAGGTGGCTTTGACACTAGAAGCTGGACGGTTTTGATAACCAGTATTCTTCGAGAGTCGATTACGAGGCAATGCAGCTGTAAGAGAAATTTCTGTCTCCTTCGGAGGTATATAGGGATCTCCTTTATCGGTGTCCCGAGATGCTAGTGAAAGTGGAGAAAGTAAACTCGGTCCCGTACGCGTACGGCTTGGCGTGCTGAAGTTCCCTGGGTTCGGCTTAGACAGAAGCGGGGACCGGAAAGGCGACGATAGCTTCTGGTGTTGTCTCTTTTGCGAAGCGATAGTCATACGTTTCGATGCTGAAGACTGGAGTGTTCCTTCTGTGTCGAGGGATCGCTTCTGGGGAACGAGTACACGGTCACGCGCAAATTTGCTCAAGCTATGACGTATACGTACTTTAGAGCTATGCTTTCCATCGATTCCGTACGAGGACTCTTGTGAGTTACTACTAGAGGTCGAGCCTTGTTCCGAAGGGATCACTGCTGTAATCTGCCTATTCGCAGTGACTGTGACGGGAGTCGACGGACATGCACTGACGGTGCTTGCGGGCTTGACATTTGTGGCCATTGGAGAAGTCATCCCTGGCAAGGCGCAGGTCACGGCTAGGTCAACGGCCAACGTGCCTGACGTTTCTCTGTTGGGCTAGGTGGAGACAGACTCAGGACATCGCCGTGGTTGTCGTGTGCAGTACTCCAAACTCACTTCATGGCGATCGTGTTTGTAAGCTAAAATTACGTCATCATTTTTCGCGCATATATCTTGCTTTTCAGTGAAAGAGAGGCTAGGCAATAACAGCTCCTCTTCTTTGTCTCCAGGTTTCACTTCGTCGGAGAAGGATCTAGTTTCAGTATGTTCTAATGTACACGAGATAAGCTCCGGTGTTGAAGAGAGTTCCTATGTCTTGGGTTAAATTCGTTCATAATAATAGTATTTAAGGACGCCACTGACATCGACAATGTTTTCTTCTGGAGTCAGGCAGCCAATAACTTCTCCAAAAGTTCCTGGACGACTCGTTCCTAAAACAGGAAATAATGAAGGAGAGGCCTGTGGAGAAAACGAAAATAATTAAAGAGTAAATAGTCATTTATGAGGTACCTACTCACGGATTTTGAAAGAGAAACGTCCCCACACAGGGTATGAGTATGTTCAATATATCCCCCGAAAGGAGACTGGAGCACACTTGCGGAGAACGGTGATGTGTCATTCGCAGGATCGGATGGCTGTGGTGAAATTGTAGGTGACGAGGGCGGAAGCGAGAAAGCACTTTGTAAGCTTTCCATCCGATCCTCTAAGGGAGGGTCCTGTGTGTGATATGTATAAGTTTTCAACGCAACACTGATACTCACAACCGTAGGTTACGGTGCAATCCTTACCGACTGGCCTTGCTTTATGTTTACGAAGGGGGATAAAAGAGGCTTGAGAAGTCAAGGATCAGTGGCAAGCGGTATATGAGAGAGCGCGAGGACATACTAAGGAGAATTTTTGATCTTGAATGACTATGCCTTCTCCACCCAACACACATAGCTCTTTATGTATGCATTCCGTGGCCTTCTGCGAAGAGGTACTGCCATTCGCAACCTCTATGTGCTCGGGAGAAAATCTGTCGTCAGAATCATCCTCCGCCAAGAATCTGGATTCTGTCACGCCATATTCCCTTGCAGGCAACTCAGTCTGCTAAGCGTTTGTGAACAATATGAGATACTGTTATATGAGGAAACTCCGAGTACGAGCAACAAACCGAAATGAACTCTGCGGTCTGGTTTTCGGAATCGCCACTTGAAGTGGTTACCTCCTGTGACAATGGTGTAGAATTTGTGCAGTCCTGAGATGTATCCATTCTCGGGAACAGTGCATGCAATCACGTCGCGAGCAAGACGGACTCAATGCGAGCAGCGTTGTCGGAACTATTAATCAAGTTCTCACGCGTCGCGTCGCGCCTGACGCGTTGTTTTGCCTCATTTTGTAAGACCGCAACACGCGTGCCACTAAATCCATTCGACGCTGAATTTCTGGAGTCGCCCTATCTCAAAGTTTTTAGCGTTCTGATGCCTCCGACAGAGGCACCTCTATTATGGATGACCATATTGTATGGCCAGTACATGGTGAGCTGGTTGTGAATTGTGTAAAAGCGGTCGCCCGAGCTGATTTTACGTGTCTACTAGTCGAAGTACGCCTAACTCAGAGGACATCGATGCCTTCCGACAGCATTAGAAGACGCGTTCGCCAGCATCTAGTTGAAAACTACGAATGCCTTTTTATGCCTACCGTCTTAACCGGGTGGGAGTCGTGCTCAATTTTGGGGAATAATGTAGAAAGGATTGTCGTATCCGACAGTGGTGAGCACGACAACAACTTTGTACTTTGAACAAAGTTGGACAAATCTATAGTTTGCTCTCATAAAAGTCTCCCAATTGAGAAATGTTCGCTCCAAATTCACGTTTATCAGCCATCCGAGGACTCGACACACGAGAGAATGTCCGTAAATCCATCTGACCCGAACGAGGAATTCACGGCTGGGACGATGACAGACCTACCCAGCAGGGAGCTGGAAGGTCTCTGGGAAAGCCTATTTTATGACGGAGATGTGAAGTCACGCTTGCTGAACTATATTTATGCGACGATTGGTTTCAGTGACGCAGACGTTGACTGTAAGCTCGTTTGCGTTTTTAAAACCCATTTGCCTTTCTCATATATCACTGTATAAGCAAACCTTGTATCCTGGAATCGCGTCATTCTTCTACATGGCCCTCCTGGGACAGGTAAGACATCACTCTGCCGTGCACTTGCTCAGAAATTGAGCATCCGCTTAAAGGAACGGTGAGATCTAGCGGACGAAGATAACACCTTTAATTGAACGCTGAAAGAATTCGATAGATACACACAAACCCATATGTTTGAGATAAACTCGCATTCCCTGTTTTCACGATGGTTTTCAGAGTCCGGAAAACTCGTGCAAAGCCTATTTTCTACTGTTGGTGATATGGCTAGGGAAGAAGACGATTTTGTCGTCCTGCTCATAGGTATGTCTTCCCACGTGTCATTGTTGACGTGGTCCCACCTTATCTTTTTCAAAAGATGAAGTAGAATCACTTACGGCTGCTCGGGCTGGAGCGATGTCTGGAACGGAGCCTAGTGATGCCCTTCGAGTAAGTTGTGGCTCTGTCCGACATTTTTTAGGCAACTGATGGCCGTTCCTAGGTCGTAAATGCCCTGCTCACACAAATTGATCGATTAAAACACCAAAAGAATGTCCTCATCATGGCAACTAGTAATCTCGCTAAGGCAATCGGTAATATATGCTCGCCCCCTCCTTCGCATTCTGCTAACATACTCATCTAATGATACAAGACTCCGCCTTCGTGGATCGTGCAGACATTGCCCAATTTATTGATTATCCGCCATCTGAGGCTATTTATGAAATTCTGCGCAGCTCGCTGATCGAACTCATGAAAAAAGGGATAGTCGCAGAACTGGTGTGCAATAAATGCAAATATTCTAATGGCTAATGGTTATTTATTCGCGTTTTTCTCTCTTTTAGGATGTGCCGTCGTCCGACTCGGCCTTGCTTGCATACAAAGTCAACGCGCACTTAGCGCCGTTCGCCGATCCTGAGGAGCAAGGCGCAATTAGAACGCTAGACCAGCTTAGTCTTCGTTCAACGTCAGATCAACGAGAACTCTCTCGCTTTGCTGGGTCAAGTTTGTTCGCTATCGCGGAGAAATGCAAAGTATGTTCCGTTCTGGGTGCTTCATTGTTCTATGTTATTCCTTTATTGATCTTAACAATAGGGGGTATCTGGACGATCTTTGAGACGTCTTCCTGTTCTAGCACATGCACGTTATATAAGACTCGTGCCTGTTGCCAGGTCGTCCGATGCAACAAAGATTCGTACACATAGGTGAGGAGTAAAGTCTACTTTAGGACGGTTGATACGGTGGCTAAAGAAGAAAATTTGTCACCGAGTAGGGCGCCACCCGTTCCGGTTGAGGTCTGGTTAAACGCAATGCAGAAAGTCATCAACGACGAGGCTAATAACCGCCGGCGATTCCAATGCTAACAAGCAAGGAGTTAATTAGCTGATCTGCAAGCCATGGTATGATAATGCTTTCAGAAAATTGCACATTTATTTGTATTGTTAGTGTGCCGCCTTGCTTTGTATGCCGCCACGCCTGTGACATCGACAACGTAGTCATCTTGTCGTCCCTATCCTCCTGTCCCGCAGTTGGCCAGCATGTGCTTTCTTTGTCCACAATGTAATCTGCATCAATGATATAACATGTGTATCGAAGGCCCTAGTGAATCTATGCACGTCTACAACGCACAGACGACCCCGACAGCTGCGATTTGGAGTCCGCAAAGAGCTGGATGGTGCTCGCATTGCACGGTCCATCAAGTGGGAAACACGAATGTCCAAGTCTGGACACCCACCGAACAAGTCTCCAACCAGATGATTGTCATGTTGACGAGCTGCGGAAGAAGCAATGAATATCGCGTAGGTTTAACTCAGCGCGAAAACCTACCACGCGTTAGAAATATCAGCTCGGGGTATCAGATCGAGAATGTCCTGACTGCGCCTTCGTGCGCCCAAAAGGGCTCTTTGTCTTATCACCCTCGAAATTGACAATTTCCGTCCAGGCTTCCCGACTGATTTGCATCCTCTTTCCAACGTCCCGCAAGTAGACGTTTTTATTCTTCCAGACACGACGCCCCATCTTCTCCTTCAATCGTCTATACAAGCGAACAAGTGAACTGCCTATGTGTCTGTCCAGGCGACTCAATGTAGCGATATCCCGTTGCAAGAGCGCAACAATTAGCTCGAGGTCTGCGGTCTTCGGAACTACAGTTGTCGACGCCAGACCGGCGGTAGGGGACTGCTCCATAGAATTGGACATAGGGGGGGGCGACTCAAAGGGAGAGTGGAAGGTGGAAGGGGTAAAGAAAGATGACGTGGGTTCAGTCGAGGTGCTGACCTCGGGTACACTCAGATGGTCATTGGCTGGACCCGTATGGTTTAGAATGGAATCGCTGACAGATCCGTCGCTAGTTGAAACGGAGTCGCTGTCGGGCATGTCTGAGGGAACAGGTACAGGATCCCCGTCCAGAGCATCCCTACGGTTCAGTTCAGCTGAAAAAAATCGAAAATCATCCTTCTTCCTACGGAGTACCATGCGTACATGATACATCAGCCACTTGAGAAGCGCAGCATCCTTGTCCCGATTTGCCAAGCCTAGTATTGGTCGAAAGGTGTCGGTGTTGACCTGAATTTCCGGTCGTGGATGTTGAGACAGTGGCTTATTCTGAATGCTTTCCCTTAACTGAAAAAACGAAAGCCTGTCATGGTCCGTTGCTTGGAGGGCGTAATGCCTAGCGAGGGTAGTGTGTGATAATTGGGCACAGTGACGAATTAAAGTATTGTATGTTGTAATGTTGGCTCGGGCGGACGGAAGGGGCCGAGAAGGTGAAGCCAGGCCGGAAGGGAAAGTGAAAGTCGTCATCGTCATCGTTGTCAAAATTTCGAGACTGTGACATGGGGTCGCAGGCTTTGAGCGGGGTTCCTAAAACTTCAAAAGCCACGACCATCTTAGAAACCTGCTTCTGACGCCCGAAGAAGTCCACTACCGTCGTCAAAGCGGCTGTCGACAGAGGTTCTGGATTAGTCAAAACACCATCCGAAGCGAGTGGATGCCGATCGGGATACTCCATGTCGACGCCATACGCGACCTTCAGCAGTGACATAAATGATTCTGTATCTCCAGTGTCCTTCATTATCCTAAGGGCCAGGTCCACGCAACCCGAAGGTATCGACCTGTTGCGTTTCCGAATCGCGTTCAGTACATAGAAGCACAAACGCGTGCACTGTGCATCTAACTTCTCCTTGTCCTGAACGCCGCATGGAAGAGTCAGACGGTAGGCAATGGCTTGGAGGCATAAATTATAAGTCTTTCGTCCGAGCCTCCAACCTATTTCATTTATCTCTTGCAAGATTTGCGTCGCACCGACATAATGTCCGACTGCCGCAAATTGGGCCAAGATGAAATGATAGTCCTCCAACGCAGGCGTCCATCCCGCCCTGCGAATGTTGTTGATTACTGTTAAAAAGCGCGCCTCGTGCATGTGGGGAGTGTCGGAGATGCCTTGAGAATATAGGTTCCTGGTGAATGCAGCGCGCAGTTCAGATACATCAAGCGTGCACTTTCGCAGAATACGCTGATGCAATTCCAGGGGAAGGTGCTCGTCTCGCGTGAAGTCGAGTAGGTCGACGTAGTACGCCCAAGCCCGGTTATGATTTGTGTGGTCGCGGCTCAGACTGTCCAGGAGGTCATCATACTTCTGCCGACGAGCTTTAGCTGTATAACCCTCCCTCACGGCAAGCTGGTCATTGGAAACGTAGGTTGAAGGCAGCGAAAGTGCGATCGCAGAGCACGGTGTTCGCGAGAAGCATCGTTTTGTGTGGGCAATCGAAATCCGTTGTCCGTGAATAAATGTACGAATAAACAGTGTGCGACGGCTCGCTTGAAGCATCGATGGCCTGCAGCGCCGGGCACAAGCAGCAGTCCTCCAGCTCAGCGAGTGTAGTAAAAGTGGTTTCCTAAGAAACTTTTTGGTGCACGAACAGAGGAGGCGTGAGAAAGTACCGGGTAACCCCTGGATTTCTATAACAAGGCAATATTGATGTCTATACTGTTTGAACTTTGAAGTATACTTCCAGGGCGAAAATGCTGGCCCGAGATTGACAAAAAAAGTAGGCAAAAATGAGCTGCTAGGACGGTGTACTAGGAAACCACACAAAATAACTTCTCCAAGTTCTTGCTATTTAAATGAGGGGTTTTTAGTAGTTCTTTCTCCAGACTACAAGTCTTTCCCGCCCCTCGTGGCTTGGGGAACTCTTATGTGGGACCTTGTCCAGAACCTTCTCCCACTGGGGAAGAACCTGCTCGTAGCATTCAACGGTCACGGAGAATGGGGGTCCCCCTTCCCTACTGCCATCGATGGGGTAGACGAGCGTCATCAGGAACCCTCCCGGCTTTGTCAACTTCGTCATCTGCTGTCCCCAAGCCTTCCGGAGTGAAGGTGGGATGGCGCAGAAAAATCTGCGGGAAAGATGGTTAATTTGGTACTGTAGGTACACGGAGCTGTATGAAACTACGAACGTGTGATCAAAGACTAGGTCAAAGTTTTCGCCTTCACCTACTGTAAACTCGAAGAAATCCGTCGCAAGGAAAGATACCTGCGTATGGATATTATTGGCGGGTGGAGTATTTTTCTCCAGGTAACTGGTGATTCAAAATGTTAGACAAAAGGAGGGCATAAATTTCGCTCTTTACTCGACATTTTAGCCGCGTCGACGGCGGATGGTGACAGATCAACCCCGACTACATCATAATCGAGCCGTGAAGCGATGAAAATAGTATCATATCCCTGAGTAAATTTTATTAAAGTATCAGTTTACACGGGATAACCATACGATTTCAGCACTTACCCTCCCACAGCCTGGGACAAGCGCTCTCCCTTTCGTCGGCAGTTCGAAGACAGACGAATCCAATGCCTCGATCAGCGACGGCTGAATTTCACCATGATCCCATGGTGTAACATTCTCTTTCCTTAAAAAATAAAGTGCCAGCGTCATAACATGATTTTTCTTCCCTCTGTATTGGCTCATACCAAGCCTTATCCCATCCTTTGTCACCGTTCTCAGACAGGAATGTCATCACTAGATTCCGGTTTGCTACGTTTCTGTCCGATGGAGCGTCCGATTGCGCAGACATTTCACTTGCCTATACAAGCGAAAGCAGCTAGCAGTCAGCAACCTTGCTAGATCCTCGGAGGTAGCAGCGAATGTGCGAAATAAAGGCGAATTGGAGCACTTGCCGCGGCGGCGGTCTTAATACATACGGTCCGACGATAATTTGATTTGAAAATAATCAAACTCCCAAGTCCTCTTTTGTATCCTTTGGCTCCCGAAGGAACATCAGGGTGATTCTAAGAGCGTAGTACTCACGCTGTGAGCCAATGGTGGATGCGCTTTGAAATGCCAAGGCCAATGGTTTCTTTCCAGAAGTCACTTTCAAAGTGAATTGCTACGTGCAAGTCATCCAAATTTGGCTCATGATCGGCATTGTCCCCGTCTCTCCTCTCTACTTCCACTTTACTAACTCCAGAACGAAAACGTTATTACGAATACATTCTAAGGGGGCACCTTATTTTGACGCTGCCGACCCCAAATCTACTTATACAACTAGTCTATCTCAAGGCGCTTCAACAGTACAATAAACTCAAACTCTGGTCGCGGGATTATTATCTTCGCGCTATGGTGCTTCTGAGCAAGTTTCGAAGGAATGTATGATCGTGAGCGCCATTGACTTCGATGTATTCTCCAGAACCAGTACACTGGCTTCCTTTGATTTTTCTTGCATCTTCCAAACGTATTGCTCGTACACTCAAGTCAATGGTGTTATATATCCTGGAGTGGAGCTAGCGAGGGGATCCAACCCGCCACAGTCTTTAAGAGACTTCATTAGTATCTACGTATCCGGACGACATCCTTAAGCGTAGGGAAGTTTAGGGTAAGAGAAAGCCGAAAGACGCCTGGCAGGCCACTGTCTGCCATGGCGGATTACTGGGTTCCTGGACGGGTCGACATCCGCTGGACACTACATCAATAACGTCGGCCCCTCCGAAGCGGTCCCCGCAATCAGACGAATGGGTCGATGTATAAGAATAAATGCGGTCCGCTCCTCGCGCTCCACTTCCACAAGGTCATTCAGCGATTTACGGCAGTTACTTGGTCCTGTGTACGTTACTGTCTGATACGGTCTACCCAGATGATGGTGAACGTGTATGAGATTTGTACGCGCCCTTTCAATCTAGTGCGGCGTCTGAATAGCGCCGTACAAATCGATCTCCGATTCTGTCGAGGTCTCGTGTTCTTCAAACTGGCCCCTGCTCAGGCCACAATCCCGGTCCTCTATTGCTTTGATCGGACGGCAGACGCACTCACGCCTTTTTGACAAATTGCACGCTGTTTTGAAAACTCGCAGCCGAGAAACTCTTTAACCGGTTTATGGCATTTCCTTTCTTTACTTTTGCTCGAGGACCCAAAAGGGGAGACAACCTATAGTGAGTTCACATGGTCGCGCGTTTACTGGAGTTGAATTGCCTAAGCTGAATGAGGGGAATTTCTAGACAGGGGCAGCAGTGCTTAGTCTCTGTCGCCTTCGACGACTCCGTATTTTCCCTAGCTTGAGAAGAGAGCCAATATTGGTGCTGTTTCACACCCGCCGCCAGCAGCGCCCCCATCGCCGAATGACTCGACAGTCTCCAACTCTATCGCGCGTCTGTGATTGCGGCCTTCTGGCCTTGAGAATGTTCAGAGGGTGTTTATACTAGCGATGCAAATTAGCGAGGGGCTTCTGGCCTATGTTTTACATCATTACATGCAAAGGATGCTGGATTGAACTCTGCTGGCCGATAGAAGTAGTAACTGCACGGATAGCAAGATCTAGAGTTGTTTATTCGCGTCGGGGCTGAGGTTCGGTTCGGTAGAAATTAATGGGTCTAGCTCTGCTGGCCTGCGGCGACTGACTGTTTTTCAAAACAAAGATGTATGCGTGTGTATATGTGTGTGCGGGTGTTAGATAAGCACCGGGCTGTCACACTGAAAAGAAGGGCGGTCTGGGGTCCGCGACGGAAGCATTGAATAGAAGCGCTGTTGCTCTGCCGAACGAACTTTATTCCGCCGCCGCGCCCAGCCTGGCGGTCTGCACTCGAGCCGGGTGCCCACACATACGCGGCGTGCCAATCTGCGGGGACCAGTCGAATTAATGGCAACAATAATACCCCGTTTGTGGCGAGGGCTCTTTTAAATCGTTAGACTTTCATTTCTGCAAAGACGCGACGCACTAAGAATAAAGGGAGAAAGCGCTTCTGGGGATGCCTCCGGGCAACCTATCGCGAGGCATATGCATGGAGGCTATGACACGCACGCCGTAATCTGTCGCACAGGCGTATTTTCATTTGAGCTCAAGGGCATACACCCGTTGCGAATCTAGGCAGCGGCTGATCCGGGCACAGTCCGCAACATGTATCAGCATTCAGGGGTAGGCAAGGCGGCGTGCACGCATATCGATAAACGCTGCCGTCACTCTGTGAGTGAACAGCTCGAGTTTGGACAGCGCTTCATCAGACGCGTCTCGAAGTGCCATGCCTAGTGATTCAGAGGATGGATCAACACCATCCGTCCGTTCGCGGCCGCTTCCCAAAATAACGATAAATCGTTGCCCCAGACATCATGATGCGGATGGAAACGTATATGTGAGGGCAGCACTCATTTAAGTTTCATGGAAGGGGCGGCGAAGAGCAATCAGAACGTTCTTTCTAGACCACAGCCGCACGCTGACACAGATTATGGGGCCCGTGTGCTCAGATCTGGAGTATCCAAGAGCCATCTTCCGATCTTCCGTAAGTCCATAAGTACGTATGCGTGGGAGAAATAATATCTGCGCTGATGTCGATGTCGAGAAAGCCTTTTTAACTTCGAGCATCCCTGGAACGAAGTCGGCCAGGGAGAAGAGCAGCGGAAGGAAGGTGGGCCTTTTGCGCGTCCTTTTTCTTCTGATGGTATCGCTGCATTGTATGGGCGCACGTATCAGATTCACAGGGTATAGCGTTCACGGTTCAATTGCGAACACAGGAGTGGCCATCATGTAATACACAAGCACCGAAAGGGGAGATGTCACTAAACCGTCCGAATGGCAAAAGCAATACAAACACAAATCAAAGAGTCCTAAATAAACCCAGACATAAGCAACAGCGAAGAGACTAACAAGCTAGTCTTACATTAGAAAATACTTCCTGCGCGACCGTGTCGCAGTCTTCCCAGTGGCAGTTCATATTGGCGCTGGGAATGATTACTCGTGCGAAATCTTACAACAGAGGAGAATACTTACTGTACACCCTGTCCGGTGTTCTCGTCGATCCGCGTCAAGACTATATATTTACTGTTGTAAGAAATCTCCTCAGCTTGTTGAGCTATCGGATTAAATCTGCGGCCTACAATCCTGTCGGCTGAATTTCTGAAGTCCCTTGAAATGAGCAAGCCCGCAGTAGCGATAGAGATGAAGTCACAAACCAAGCATCCTCTCCTTCACTCTATCTCCAATCTCCTTACACCACGCCTTTGTTCGCTCTCTATCTCGAGGCTGCGGGAACACCTCATTTTGCAAACTGGAAGATATGAGCTTCTTTATGTATGCTTGCAGCGTTTCGGTGTCAAACTTTGATCGTGCAGAGGGCGCGTCAGCCGACGGAGGAGGCGAGCGTATGCCATAACTGGCCATGAAGGCTAGGCAGAGGGCGGCAGCAGCAGATTTAGTAGAGCGTTTAACGCAATCGTCGTTGTCGTTTGACCAAGTCGTCCGGGGAAAGCGAGTATACGTGTTGTGTGTTCATGTTTGGCTCCGTGCACTGAGCGAGGACGAGTCAAAGTCCGAACGCTTGACTTCACCGCCGAACGTTGCGTGCACAGAAGACAACAATGTCGACGGTTCAGTTCCCAGGGGAAGCGGGTCGTTCAGCAATGCCATCGTCAACCCAAGAGGGCTTCTTCGGAGCGTCTTACAACCCATCTTCGTCGTTCCAGGTCAACCCACACTCGCCTCAGCCGCCGCGCACGCCACGCACATCAATCATGTCTACCTCTCAGTCCTATGCATACGACTCTGAAGCGTACTCATCAACCACATCGCATCAGGAGGAAGTACAGGAGAAGGCGTCTGTCGTGGATTACGAGGATGAAGGAGTGGCTGAGGATGTAGAGGAGACTGGGAATGAGGAGGCTGTCAAGAATGTCAAAACCCCCGAGATATGGCGAGAGATCTTGAAAACAAGCACGGGCCGGGACAAGGCATTTGTGAGGACATTTTATTGCGAAAGGCACGTTATGAAGCTCAGTCCCGTCTCTACAGAAAGTATTGCAGTATACCCTCCGTGTATATCTGCTTTTCCACAGTACAGTTGGTGCAAGTCGTTTGTTTTCGAAACGAACGAAGACCTCATGGGAGATAGAGCTTGTTAAGAGGCTCGAGACTACGGCATCGAGTTTGTCGACAACGAGGTGTGACACAGGATTTAAACATCTTTCTACGCTTCTCGCTCACATCTAATTATATAGAAAGGCCCTGATCATGTTCAACTGGTTGTCTCCTTTGACGTCCATTCTTGCCACGCGAAACGATGAACTTGATTTCTCCGAAAAGTCTAAAAACAAGGAGCTTTCGAAACCTCTTTTGCATACATTCCTTCACGCGCCTCCGCCGGCATTACTGGATCTCGTCAATGGCCTTTCAGACGATATTTACGCGTTCTATAAGTGAGTGTAAGTTTTACTTTACCCACATGGCGGATTCTCAGTAGCTTTGGAAGACTCGGGTTAATAGGAAAGAAGACGGGTGAGAGAGCCGGCCGGTTCTCCGACTGGTGCTGGTTCTTCGGAACCTTGATAGCTCTTGTTGAACTTGGTTTTGAGCGGAACATCACCAAAGGCAAGATACAAGCCAGTGAGTGCTGTTTATCTCACTTAATTATGGATGGTCTAATTTTTTTATAATTACTGTAGCCGAATCTCGGTTATATTCCGATTCCATGAAGGGTGCAACAACGAACTCTAAATCTAGTGCGGCAAAAGCTGCGGAGAAAGAGCTTGAGAAATTGCACAGGCAGGACTTCTGGTTGCGTATACAGCGAACGAAGCTTCTCCTCGATCTGCTTTTTGTGTGTACGTACACATACAGTTTGCAGGGAGATTACCGACTAACTTGCATCAGCGTATGAGCTTTTCAGGATTAAGACCATGAGTGGCGTCGTCAAGCCCTTCGCAGGCCTTGGGGCTGCGATGCTCAGGTAAGGCGCTAGTTCAGTCACCGGGGTTATGTCCGACTTACGTCCGCTACGCGCAGTACGGCAAGACTCTTCCACAACCACAGGACGGCGCTCATCCTCAAGCAGTCACATCAATGAGATAATCCGTAGACAGCGTTTATGCTCCCATTCCATCTTACGGCCACCCATTCATCCACATCAATCACAACCTCCTGTTTCAAAATTTTGATCAACATATTTATAGGCGCTTTGTACCGTAGATATCCATGGCCTTTTCCTTGCTTTCTCTTCTCTTTTCCCAGATACCTTCATCCACTTATAACTGTACTTAGATCACGCTAACTTCCCATTTGTCCACTTGACCTTTTACCGCATGGCTTCCGTTCCTCGTGCGTGCTTCGTCGAGTGTCCATAGGTCGAGGAGCTCATATATGTATGTACTCCCGTTCGAAAGATTTTTTTTGTCGAAAATTGCAAGGGATTACGACAGCGAACGTGCCGGGAGTAGACAGAAATCGCAAGGAAGTCAGAACGCCCCAAGAAGCTGTCTTCTGCAAGCGAATGGACCTTTCTCTGCCTTCATGTCCGTCTAAAGTCCGATCTCTCGAGGAAGAAAAAAAAAGCAGCGCAGGCCAGTTACGTCATCACGTAAACCACCACCATCTCGATGCAGTTGGCTTCGCGTCTAGTCCGTGTCTGTCTCTGGGGGCGTTAAACGTGGACGCCTTGTCCCGGCTTTCCTGTTCCAGCAGCAACGACCCGACCTCCCCCTCCAACTGCCTGATCCGGGCGTTCGCCTCCTCGAGGTGTTTCTCTGTCGCAAGTTTCGTTTGCAAAAGCTGGAGACCCTGTCACACGAGGCAACGCCGCGTCAGATCAAGTCCCAGACAGACGAGGGAACGCGGGAGGGGGACTCTAGCTCTAGCGCGGGGATGCTTGGAAGACGCCGAAGTCCGAGAGCTGCTTGCTTGCTTGGAAATGCGAGGGGGGGAGGAACTCACTATGTATACTGCGGAGCCGAGCAGCGCGACAGGTATCATCGCAGGCAACGTGTCCGAGTACCACTGCGCGTGCGGAGAACGCTGCGCCGTTTTCCCCGCGCCACCTTCATCTGCGGCGCCCTGTGTCTTCTCCTTCCCTTTGCCTGAAGGCGACGACTGGGACTGCGACTGGGACTGCGACTCGTCGGAGAAGAAGCGTGCCCGGCGCCCGGTGTGCGTCAGTTGAATTTGAATAGGACGCCGCGTTTGAGATCGTTGTAATAACGGGTTGGATCTGCGCACGAGGTGAGAGAAGGAGGACATTCTTAGGAATCGAGCAGTCCCGCAAAAGAGTGGGGAAGAAGAAGGAAGCCTCTCGACGTGTATCGGTATCGCGTAGCAAAGTCGGAAATCAAAATCCAACCAAGGATCGACGCTGTTTTGCAAACGACTCCACGTGACCAGGACACACACAACTGCTCGGCAGAGTCCGAGTCCGTTTTTTACTCACACCCCCGGTCGGTCCCCTACCCATTTTCTCGTTCAATTATCACTTCATGAAATGATCTTTCGACATGTAAGGTCATAACCTAGCATTAGTACACTCTTTCCCCATATAAAAAGTGATTGCGGTCCCGAGCTAGTTTCTTCACTATGGTCATGCGGATTTTATTTGTTGGGGTCGAGCTACGATAACGACACACATGTCTGATTTTACGGCGGGGCAAAAACTTTAGTCACAAATCTAAGCTCAGCGTGATCGAATCCTGTAGGGAGAGGCAAGTAAGAAAGAAAGAAAAAAACATTAATTCTGAGGTCTGGACTATGTCCACAACTTGCAGGCTATCTGTCGTGTCTACTTCATACCTTTTCGTTTAATATTTCCAGTGCGTTTTTTCGAAAGGGCCTCCTGTATTTTTTTTAGAGACAGCACTATTATTTATTTGTAGTAAATAACATTAATTGTAGGGGGAGGGCTTGAAAAGAGGGAAAGAGGGAAGTTGATGGAATGTAGCCTAGCCGTATTGACGGCAAATATGCTCCGGAACACTTAGACTGCTGTCAACTTCTCACAGTATTCTGGAGTGATAGATGTACACCCCTTGTGATAACCGCCGCTATCTTGAGTGAACTCTAACCTAGTTTTCTAGGTACATATATGAGCCGACCTTGAACCAAGGATCAGACACGTTCGTCTGAGTACCGCTCTCGGAAATTGATTCTACAAACTGGGATCGCACCGACTGAACCATTGAAATAATTTTCGGGGCCTTGTGCGAGTGACCCCTACTGTATACATGTATAGCTAGCCATACAATTGCACTGCCAAGCGCCTACGACCGGGGAACCCAGGCTGGCCAAGTCACGCCTGAAGTCTGTACTAGTACGCATGCCCTTGCGGGAAGCCCTACACTCCTTGAAGCCTATGCTCAAACCCACTTCTCGAACCCAAAAAACCATTTGCAGTGGAAATTTACGGGAACCCCATACTACTGCACTTCTATCGCGGGCTGAGGTATTACGTGTACAGATACAAAACAGAGTAAGCCACGTTTGAATTTCTCTCAACTTGTGAGCCTGTGATCTTCCACCGGTCTAGCTGTTTACAAAAGATGACACGCCGCGCACTGAAGCCCGTGTGGTGGCGGAACATATGCCACAGCTGTGTTTGAGGGTGCACAATAAAGTATAGCGCCGGTCTACTCGGCGTGCCAGTGAGTGCTGGAGCACTGAATAAATTGTAGAGGAAAGAGACCGACGGGTGGAGTAGGTTGAATGAGCCCGCATAGAGACCAGCAAAAAGCACGTGCAATATCACGTATGTGATGAGCCGGCTGATAACAACACCAGATGAACGTGCGTAGTGAGGTGCGGCGTGGGATCCCGTCGGAGGTACCAGCGGCCCGCGATGGACGGTTCCGCAAATTCAAGCCTTGAATAAGTGCAGGCCTTGCATACTCCCTGGACTTGTACCGAGCATTCTTGAGCGCAGGGTTTGCAGTCGCAACGAATCTATTTATATATTAGTATCAATTCCGGTCCAGTGATACCACCACCGGAGTTTTAAAGCTCGGATGCAAAGGCAGACGGATCACAGGGGAATTTCACGGACCGTCGTGCTCCAAATCCAGTGCAATAAGATGCGCGTTGCGGCCGTATCTGAATAGAGTCGTTAGGCCATGGATAGAAAAATAGGGCTGCACTGGATTCCAGGAAATAACAAGAAAACCGGAGCCATATGCAAGGGGTTGAGTCTGAAAGGTACGGTAAAATAGGTCACTTGAGTAGGGGGCGCATGGGGAAAGAGGACCGGTCATGATCATCGATTACCCAAACTAGAGAGGACGTCCTGCTGTGTGGAAAATACTCGCCTTTTTATCAGAGCGGGAGGCCAGGGGCGCAGTCGCCACGGATGCCGTCCAAATTTGTACAAGTAGATGCAACCACTACCAGCCAAGTTATATGTACGACGTACAGCCAAGCCATCTCTCCTTTCCCTCCGCCCACACATCTTCGCTTTCGACCTCTGTTTGTCTCCGCCCCCGCCCCCAGGTCGACGGTCTCATCAGCGCTGAAGGAAAAAGGAAGTTACCCGGCTAGTGGATTCGCTCTCGCTAACTCGGACGAAAGGAACATTTGACAGGCGACGGTTGCTCCCAACGTGCGTTCAATAAATAAATATCGCTTCAACACCCCTTTACTCCTTACGTCTCGCCCACATCGTCCACAGCGTCCTGCAACTTTGGGTCTCGCTCACCGCCAGCGTGTCCCTCACTGATTACATCGACACGTCACACCGTGTCCATTGTTCGCTGCTGCCGCACGCTCGCCTCGCTCTCGTCTCTCCCTCAGTCCTGTCTTTTCTATCGCCGCACAATCTCTTCAGCCTTTTCACTTGTCTCTTCAAGTCCGCCCCCTCCAGTCTCGTGGCGGCCGTTGCTGATTGTCTCTTCACCCACCAGCGACACACCCCTACAGCGTATTCTCGTATATCACGATAGAAGCGCTATACACTTGGCGTTGGTGTACCCTATTCATCTCTATTATCTCGCTATCGCTTTGACTGTCACAAGAAAGAAAAATGGCTACTCCTGGCGCGTCGAGCGCGCTCTTGCGCACGCCTTATACATCTCCCCACAACTTAATGCCTTCATCCCCGACCAGGCCGGCGCCTACTATTTCAAACACGGGCGCGTCCCCTATTTCCTCATCTTCGCGGCTTCAGGAAGTGCGAGTACAGGAAATTCAAACAGCTCCTTTGTCGTCGCAGCCCTGCTCTCCACCACGTTTTGTAGCCGCTCTGCGACCTCCTTCGCCTCCTCAACAAGAGATCTGCGAGAAAGTGCGTGACGCGTTTGAGGACCTCGAACTCGGTGGCATATCGCTTCCCGACGCGCGTCGTGCTGGCCAGTCCAGTACGCGCGCGCGTTCGCGGAGCCGGGAACGTCCGCGTGGTCGTCAGTTAGAGAGGGAGGACAGAACTGTGCGAGACGAGGAATGGGACGAAAAGCTTGTGCTTAGTGCAAAGTACGGCGATATGCAGTCAACACCTGGCCCTTCGACTGTGCGCCAGCTAGTTCCGATGCAGCAATCAAGTCTGGATATGGTTGAGGACCCTCAGCGCTCCTCCAGCCTTTCAAGCGCCTCATTCACGAGACCTCCTTTCACTGCTCCTGTTTCGAGTCCATGCTTTCAGGCACCCTGCGTTCCTCCCCCGCCCTATTCAACTCTGTCTTCGTCATCAACTGTCTCTGTCTCCTCATACCCTAACAATTACTCATCTTACTCGTCTTCCGTTCGCCGCATGCTTCTTGTCGAGAGAATTCGTCCATGGGTGCCCTTCCTCTTGTATGCCGCAACAAGTCTAAGCTTCGTGCTTGCTATTGCTTTCTGGAAAGAAGAGGTGTTTGGCGGTCTGGATGACCTCGCGCGATGGCTAAGAGCCGAGGAGGAAAAAGGGTATGCGGTTATGTTTTTCATGATTTTTTTAACGTGCATTCGTAAGTATCCAGTACAATCAATCACGATTACCATCAGTGCTTACCGGAACCTATCTTATCAGCCCCTCTTCCTCTTTACTCTACTCTACAGGTTCTCTCCGGCTACACCTTCGGGGCATGGACCGGCAGTATCATCTCCTACTTCGCCGCCCTCACCGGAGCCCTCTTCGTCTTCTCGCTCTCTCGCTCGGTGCCTTCGCTGCGCAGCGCAATCTCTTCATGTATGGCACATTCGCGTGCGCTGCAACGCGTCGTGCGTGCAGTCTCCCGTCGGCCGTCGTTGCTCTTCCTCGTTCGCCTCGCACCGTACCCCTACAACGTGCTCAACGCCTTGCTCGCAGGGTGCCCACGCTTAACCTTCCGCACGTACGCCGCGTGCACGGCGCTGAGCTTGCTGAAGGTCATCATACACACGAGCGTGGGGGCAGGAATCAAGAGCTTCGCAGACTATCACGTGCCGGCGAAAACCGGTGACGCGAGCGAGGGGGAAAACGTGGACGCGGGCGACACGAGCTTCCTAAGTCAGACATCGACGATCGCAGGCATCGTGCTCTGCCTGGTCCTCGCGTTCTACCTCTCGTTCGTCGCGCGGCGCGCGGTAGACGAGGAGCTCGAGGACGATATCGCGAATATCGACGTGGAGTGCGGCCGAGCGCGGTCGCGCGCTCGTGACGCGTACGGCGTACGTGCGGACGAAGAGGAGCGGGCGGCGTTTTTGGACGATGCTGCAAACGGTGCAGGGCTTGGCGCAGACTTCGCGTCCGCGAGGACGACGATGCCTGGGCGCGGAGGGGTGGACGAGGAGATGGTGGAGCGCGAGTGCGACGGCAGCATGCGATTGGGCGCGAGCTCGCCCGTCCCGCTGTCGTCGCTGTCCGCGACGCCGTACGGTCCGCCCGAGTGGTCGCGCTAGTAAGTTTGTGTGTGTGTGTGTGAACGCGGGCCGCGAAATCGACACCACTCCGTGTATGATAATTCGGACAATCGGGACGTTTCTAACTCCTTAACTATTTTTTCCCCTAACCTTCTATCTTTTTTATATATCTTACCAGATCAACCCGAGCCGGACCTTACCCCCCCCCTCCCCTCCCTGCCTTTTACGCTATCCCGTCCTCTATCCCGTATCTAAGAAGCGAGAATTCTTTCTTTCCCCTTCTTGTGCCTTCAATTTTTTTTTTGATGTTTACAGCCCACAACGCAATAACCTTCGCTGTCCGATCTGCTTTACCGCATCCCTGTCTCTCCCTCCCCTCTATCACCATCTCCGCCTCAGACAATTCCTTCTTGTACTTTCCCATCTATCTTTTCTCCATTTCTTCCCCCCCCCTCTCTCTCTCTCTTTCTTCTTGCTACCCAACCTGAAGTTTCTTCCGCTCCCTTCGAGCCGGAAATTGTAGACAATCCCGTCCCCCCGTCCCGCCGATTACATATATGCCGATAAATCTTGTACGACAGTGTATATAAGAAGTTCCGAAAAAAAAGAGCAGGAGTTTAGCTACGCTAGTGTATAACTTAAATGGATTCGTCTTTGCTGTTTTTTTTTTCTTTTCTTTTTCTTCCCTCTTTTTTCTTTAAATAAGTACTTACCCCTTCCTCCCTTTTCCCTTCCTTTTTTTTGGAGAATAAAAGATCAAATGAGATTTGGAATTACCAAGTGAAAGCAAGGGAGTATGACAAGTATTTCACGTAAATTTCATACAAGGTAATGACTTCGTCGATCTCCCCGGCCTGGGACTCGGAGATGAGAATGAACAAACTACGTGCACGTACATGTACATGTACAACTTAACTAATAAGTAAGCATCATGGTGTTCAAGCTCAAGTTCAAGTGCCTTCACATCTAATACTAACGCTGACGTTAACTTCACTCCATTCACGCCGGACATGTAAAAGCTCGACACTACAAATATTAATCAATCCGAAGCCTCAGACCCGAAGGCAGTGGGCACGGATGCGGGTACGGACGCGGACGCGGACGCTGAGGTCAATCCGTCCGAACGCCAAGTACAGTATCTACCAACTGAAATCTATCAACCATAGTCAATACGTGGACGAGCGCGGGGTGCAAGAATACACAACCGTGACACACCGGCGGAACAGCAGAACGGCAGAACAAGCCGGACCGGACCGGTGTGTATGAAGTACCCAGGCTCGAAATATTAATTCCCGGGAGCGAGTGCCACTACGTGTGTATTTACATCATGTACATCGTGCAGGTATTACTAGTTGGTTGAGAATGACAGTACTGGTGCCAGGCCAGACCTCGGCTTACGGGCAGCCTGAGCCTGAGCCGCCACGGTGGACCGGGACAGGCTGAGAAAGACGTGCCGAGCCGCCGACTCGGATGGGGTATAGTAAGCCCAAGTCCAAAATGTAATATTAATATCTAGGGGGCCAGTGCTCAGTCTGCATACTGCATGTATGCAACGACTTGAAACCTCACACGTACACACCTAACGAACTCTAGCGCCAGTCAAACAAAACAAAAAAAGAACAGAGCACGAACAACACTAGATAAAGGCTAGACGCACCAGGCATAGTACAGGATGTTCAGCCTGGGTGTTTGAAAGTCACGACCTAAAAAGCCACACACTACTACACCAGCCACTAGTACTGGCACCCCAACTCCAGTTTCACCGGGCGGCAAACCGCGATAAGAGGCGAGTCCCGAACAACCGCATGCGCTACTTACGCCCCTGTCACGGTGCTCTTGAGTGCACGTTCGTGCTCGAAGAAAAGTGCTGGGCGGCGCTCGTGAATCACAGCCTGAGTCAGTCTTGAAAGTGCGCGCTAGTGGAAGCCTGAGGAGCGACCGCCACCATCAGCACCGTGACAGCGCATTAATGTCTAGAATCGGCGACTCGTCGAAGGTCATATATGGCCACAGCCACAGACTATGTGCACAATCATTTACAGCGCCTCCAGTAAATTATCAGCGCATCGGAGTCGGAACGAGCCGAACGCTCACCATGATGGAGGTGGCTACTAAAAAGGCGAAAAAAGGTGAAAAAGTGAAAGAGGTGAACAACTCCAGAGGGGGGGGAGGGGGCGTCTAATCCCAGAAATCACCGCCAATTTCAGTACTAGACCCAGTCCCGGATCCAGTAGCAAAGCAATTCCAGCTCCAGCCTGGGGGGACAGGGACAGCGGCCAAAGTGCGCCCCTTGCTTGGCCGCCGGGCTACACAGTCCACAGTCCACAAACAAGCGTATACACCACGCACGCACGCACGTCCGCCCTCTCTTCCCCCGCGAAGCACATCCACCCCCCCACTCACCTGTCTACCCACGACCCAATCGTGCGCTGGCACCACCCGCACCCTCCTCTCCCGCAACTCAATTCAATACCAATACAATGTAATATAATGTAATGTAATATAACGCGTCTTCCACCCCTCCCGCCGGCCCCGGACTGCCAGCGTACCCGGCCACCTGGGAGAAAAAGGCGCCGAGAAGGGGGTGGGTGAACTTCGATCTCGTTCGTACAGGGCCACTGATCACTCGTCCTCTTATTCCAAGGGACCTGAACGGCCCGCTCAGCGCCCACTCCGATAACGGCGAGTGAAGCCAATCCAAATGACCGCTTCAATTCGAAATTCCAACTGCAGGACTCCAAGTGCAATTTCGTGGGGTCCAAATACAATTAGAGGAAAGAGACTCGAAATATCAGCGTACACACTCACACGTATCGCCCCCGACCTTTTACCCTCCGTCCTTAGTACCATACTAGCACCAATACTTACGCAACTCTTCCAGGCAGCAACGTACACCAGCGATCCGAAGACGCAGCCTGAGCGGAGGTCGCCAGAAATGATATTATTTCCGAGTCGTATCTCCGCCCCCTGGCTCTCACCAACCCCCCGCCGTAGTACGCGCGTGACGGCAATAACGCATTTACGTCACCGCACATTTGGTTCCGCTCAGGGATGGGGTGCATGTACGAGGAGAGAAATTCAAAAAAGAAAGGTCAAATAAATTGCGGCCGGACGGAGGGACCCCGGGCACCGCGCGTGGTGGGGGGTGAGGGTGGTAAGGGTCCAACAGATCTAGGCGAATGGAAAAAAAAAGGGGGGGAGGGAGGGGGTGGGTTGAAAAAGGAAGGGGCAAGTGCCGATCAGAAGGCCGGAAGCAGTCAAAGGGTCTTTTTCGTCGAGCGCGAGATCTATAGATGCGCGCGCTCGTCCGAGCCCGCGCGACCTCTCCGGCGACCCTGCACGATAACCTTTCTTTTTCTCTCTCTTACAACCCTGCCCGAGATCTATCTACCAGCTGATGTCATAACGCAAGTAATCCTACTTTCCTACTTTCCTGCGTTGACCTCTTTGTCTCTACGGTCCTGTCCCGTCCTGAAAAACGTTCTGTAACCCTGGTAACGCAGGCAACCCCTGTAAATATTAACGCAAGTTGAGGGAGGAAGCATCCAAATCCGATTCCGATTCCGTATCCGTACGTGTCCGCATCTGATACCTCTGCCCCTCCGGTACGAAAGAGCATAAGAGGTACGAAACGCGTGTCCAGATCCGCAAATCACAAATGATGCATGCCCTCACCAAGCACTAATCTTGACAGCCCCCTCGCTCGCACCGTGACGCTTTGCACATCCCACACATCTAAAAGCGGCACAAAAGCAAAGAAGGAAGGAATGACGAAATGGAAATACTGTAATAACTGAAGACTCGGAGGGGATGAGAACAAAAGCGGACGGACAGGTGCTCTTTGCACTAGCATTGATATTGATTGGCGCCACGTACGTACTGGTGCGTAAGCCCGGCACTGTGGGTTTTCAGGAGTCAGTATGTAGCATACTGTACACTGCATGTAATGTATTCCTGATAATTTCTGGTAAAAGTATCCATCTACTCGAATTCGGATTTGTACTAACTGAATGTAATTAACAAGTGCAACGACACAGAAAGGCACCCTTCAGCGACGGGCTCGGGAGAAGCACGCGAGTCAGAGAGAGCCGCCTGAGGTCCCCGGTCTGGGTGAAGGAAGAGGAAGAGGAAGCCTTAACCGTTTCTCCGACTCGGATCCCCCCCCCCAGGACCCAGGACGCCGTTCTTTCTTTGGCTTCCAATCAATAGAAGAAGAAGAAGAAGAAAACGGAGAAAGCAACAGAAAGACACGGTCCCTGCTGTGAATATTAATATCGATTATTGCGGGGACGACTCGGAAGCACAAGTGGGGAAGCGAAATCAATCATCATTAATATTGTCAGCCAGCCAGGACCAGAACCAGAACCGGAACCAGGCCAGGGCCTACCGTAACTACCCACTACCCACCCACAGACCAGACTCAGAGACTCGGGGAACCCCAGAAACAGAAAACGCAAACACAGATACAAATAACAAGCGGGGTGGTTCGCCCACTCCCTAAGTAAATAATTGTACTTGCGTTCAAGCTTGTCATTTAGAGTATCCTGGAACCACTCAGGTTGGCGCTGAGGCGAGGGTGATCCGAGTCCGAGTGCCTGGTTCAGTCTCAGTCTGACTGACAGTACTAATGTAGTCCTCACGGAATGTAAAAACGGAACTTGCGCCCTGCTAGTAAGTTAAGTTAACCCAGCTGCGCAATCCAGCGTCGGCGCCTAGGTGGGCGCCGCACACCCCCCCCCCCCTAAAAAGGAGGTTTTTTTTCTTTCGCGTCCCCCCGAGGGGTCTTCAAGGTTCGCGCGGTTGTTACGTTACTGTAATTTTTACTAATGCTTGGCGGCGCGGCGGTATGACTCGGAGGTCTGACCACATCCGAGTCGTACTACGCGGCTCGTGCCAGTGAGCCGTGAGCCGGCGTGAGTCGTGCGGGGGCAGGCTCGCCCTTACAATATTTCGTCCGAGGGGTTCACGTTCATCGTAACAATAAACAATAAATAATATCCTCGTCGTCCGAGTCCTTGGGCGTTTAGCGCCACCGCGACGCCTGATTATTATTAAATGTAAATCTCTCGACGGGCTTTCCCTTTTCCTCCCTACCTGGACTTTATCAATGATCACCAGCCTGTGACCGCTGACTCGGACGCCCAATATCAACGGGTACGTCATGACCGTAGACGCCCGAACGCCCGGACGCCCAAACACTCGAACGCTCGAACGCACAAAACCCCTCCCCGAAAAAAAACCTAAAGCGGAAGAAGCATCCGAGTCCGAGTCCGAGTCCTAGTCCTAAGAAACGAGGTTCAAACCGGAGCGCACGGGCACCGCGTACACCCGCGCAGGCACTGTATTGTTACGGGGAACAAATCCGGATACGGTCACGGTCGCTTCCTATACCTTATTGAAATTGTAAATTTGTCTGCTGCTAATTGTGATTTCCTAATGGCTGTCTTCTATATTCTATTCTGGATTCAGCATGCCCCTATGATATATCCCAAAAAACGATACAGTTGATGGATAAGTAGGTACACTTCACTCAAACTTGTAATGCGGTAAAAGGCCATAGGATAGCAAATCACAAATGTTTGATCTTATTTACAGTTTAGGAGCAGCAACTATATTCAGGTTTGTTCCCCGTGTGTAGGTGCTCCTGCGCTCGGGCTTGGCGTCATCACTCATCAGGCAAAAACAGAAACAAAGACAGAAACAGAAACAGGAAAGATCCATGTCCATGGCCAGACGAGGGCACTGGTATCGTTTGATACCAGTGGTTGTTTAGATCAAACACTAAAGAGCCAAGACATACATCACGATGTACTGTATGCACTTACTCATCTCGACC
This sequence comes from Coniferiporia sulphurascens, assembly GCA_002794785.1. Taxonomy (NCBI): domain Eukaryota; kingdom Fungi; phylum Basidiomycota; class Agaricomycetes; order Hymenochaetales; family Hymenochaetaceae; genus Coniferiporia; species Coniferiporia sulphurascens. Next base: position 546,090 of record NBBA01000017.1, on the reverse strand, counting down.
TCAACCTCGACTTGAACAATGACTCGATTTGACTCGATTTGATTTGATTTGATTTACCTCAGCGTTGATGGGCAAACGGGCAAAGTAATGACAAAGTAACAGTAAACACTGAACGGCACTTTGCGAATTTGCAATTCCATGTGCAGTACATATGCGTGTGTATTAACATTAACATTAACATTACCCGTACCCTGGACCTTGGAACCGCCGCCGACGTCCCGAAATGGCAATAACCGGAGACCGGAGACCGGACAACCAGAAAACTGGAAAACCGCCAACTTGAATACGGGGTCGTCCCCCCCTCCCCCTGTGTTAACACCCGAGTCCCCCTATCTTTTGCACATTTACTTTATTTTCACACAAATATGAACCGTTGACGCGTTTTTCCCTCGTCGGCCTATCACGCCCCCATTAATCCCCACCCCCCACCTCGGTCGGGCGCACAGCTATGGATGGTGGACCAGTACTCTGTACTCCGGCGAGGTGGACACCCGGTGGACCGGAAGGTCTGTTTACACGGTGCACGGTGCACGGTGCGCGGTACACGTACCCTGAGCGCTCAGCTGGTCAGTGGTCAGTGCCAGTGACCATGTAGATGTAGATGACGACATGACGATATGTTAATTCATACCAATATCAATATGAATGTTAGTGTCAATAACAAAAATGTCGATGAAAAACCGCCGACGTTCCCCGTCCGAGTCCTTATCCCGGTTTTGGAGTATTTCCTGACTCGGGACTCGGGACTCGGATGATGTGCCAAAAATTCCAAACCCCTGATTTGGTTTTGATTTTGATTTTGATTTTGATTGGAGGGTCTGAATTGTCCTAAACTCAGGACTCAAACTCGGACTTGATCATGATCATGATCACGATGTAAACAAAACCCGACTCGACTCGTCTCAACTCGTCTGGGTAGACCGAATTCAACTTGAACAGGACTGCAATAACCGGACAGTACCCCTCCACCCCTTCAAGCTTCTACGCGGAAAAACTAGCAGGTAATGCGTAAATACGCAAATAACGTATACCGTGACGGCATGCCACGGGGAACCGCACCCGGCGCCCGACCGCCCGTCCGCTCGCACGTCCACAGCGCCGCACGCTAGTACACGGGGTCTTGTGCGCACCCACGCGCACACGCGCACGCGATGTGCGGAGGCGTGCGTCACGGTGTACAGTGTACAATATTAATACTTTTATTTCCTTTCCGATCGCCTTTCTTTTTCTCTTTCCTTTTTGTTCATTCTGTTCAGTGTTCTGCTATCAATTTCTGTTTCCCTTTTCCTCTCCCTCTCGTACCCACGTGGCCCGGGCGTGCCAGTGTGGCAAGGCTAATATTAATCCTGGGACGAGGTCCTGAGTCCTGACTTTCCAAAAGTCCAAAGTCCGAGCTCCGAGGGAGTCGTCACCAGCCCAAAAAATAAATCACCCACTAGTACTGGCAAACCTAAGCGACCGGGGTCGGAGTGTCCGGGTTCTCCAAGTCCGCGCGCACACGAAAATACAGATACAGTTGTACCGTACAAGTGGAGATAAAGGACGGAGTGCGATTTCGTGAAGCGGGAAATGGAAACGCGTTTTGATTTGATTTTTGATCTGAGAGAAAGGACGGAAAGAAAAGCGAGCGAGTGGGAAATGGCGCGTGATTTTTTTTAAAATCCGGGCCATACGACGTGATGTTATTCCCGAGCGCATACATTCGCATTCACTCACCCGTACGAGTAATACAAGTTACTTATAGCGTATCGCCGTCGCCGTCGCCGTCGCTTGCCACGCTTGTGGGATTGGGGGTTGCAGACGGTTAGGCATCGGCAGACCCCCGAGGGCTGAAACAAATTGGTACCCAATCAACGGTGAATGTCCTGAGCTCCGAGCGCCGAGCTCCGCGCCACGTGCGTGCGTGCGCCCGCGTCGGCTAGGAATAAGGATTGCGCGAGATACGGCAGCCGTATGTCGTATGTCATATGTCGTGCGTGAGTGAGCATGTGCGCGGGACGGGGCGGGATGGCGGATAGAATAGGGTGCGGATGGATTAGCGGTTAGCGGCGGAGCAACTTTGCAGCACGGCGTGCTCGTGCGTGTGTCCATGCGCACGGGATCGGCGATCGGGGACCCCAGGGGATTAGCGCAGCCCTCGGAGGCGGGCACCGCCGATCGCGTAGTGGAGGGGCTGGATAAACGTACAGACGGACGGACAGACGGAGAGGCTAATAGCCTCGGCGGGCTTCGCGAAGTCGCTGCACAAAGGCGATGCGCACTCTCAGGGCCACTATCCGCCTTCTGCTTCTCCTTCTTCCCCCTGCTTCCCCCGAGTCCGTACGCCGATGGCGATGGCGTCAGCACCGCTTGGCCCGCGCCGTGTGCATACAAGCATGATGCATCACCATTCACCACTCTACGCCCGCCGATACGCTCGGAAGGAGGGCCACGGACACAAGAAACGGACGCCCATATGCACTTTCGGGGAGCTCCGACGAGCTCGCTTTACTTCTGTGATAGCATGATGCACGGGACTGGATTGTTGGACTTCGCCATTGATTGCCCGCGCCATTGCCGCTGCCGCCGGCGAGCGCCGAGCACAGTACTACTGCGCTCCACCTACGCAACTCGCCGCTTGCCGCTCACCGCTCGCATCTAACTCCGAGCATGACGCCCGACATCAACATCCATCATCCACCATATTACAGTAATACTCATCATCCAACATCCTGATCCCATTCCTGCTTCCTACTTCCTGTGCCTGCAACCGCGCCCCGCGCCCATAGATCGTGAACGTTAATCCAACAGAAGAAGAAGAGATAAAAACAAAACGCTAATCTAGCAAAGCCAACTTAGACGAGCCACCGGCGGCGGCGGCGGATGGGGAACGCACAAGTGCATACCGTATACAAGGCGGAAGATCCGAAGAAAGAAAAGAGCGCATCATGACACTGGCACTGTACGCGTACTCTCAGGCTTGTTCTCCCACTCTCACTCGCTCACCGCCCACCGCCCCCGGGACCCTAAGGACCTCACCAAGCATCACGCACACATCATGCCCATGTCCAACCCGTGCGCATACCCATCTCCATGCGCGCAACTGCGATCGCACCGGGCACGGAGGAACGGCGATCAAAAGAACCAAAAAAAGCAAAGTACAGCCTGAGACCCGACCCATCCCTTCCCCTCGTTCTTTCGTCCTTTCGAACAGAAGAAAGGGGGGGGGGGGCTCCTAGTAGCAACGAACTGACGAACTGACGAATTTGATCACCATCTCTAAGTAAATAAGTAAGTAAGTAAGTATCATCCATCACCACCGCCCTATCAATCACCAATCACCAATCATCATCACTATCACTATCACGTCTGTGGCTCTGGACTCCGGACTACACCCTATAACCGTACGGCGTACGGCGTACACTCCCACCGCCGTATATTATACGATATGATATGATATGGTATGGTATGTACGCGCCAATGAGATGGCGGCGCTCTCAGGCTGTCCCCCCAAATCTTTTATTGCCTGCGGCCGCGGCGATGGTCACTGACTGCCCAGGTACGATTACATGGTACACGGTACACACGCTGCTCCGCCCCAACCAACTAACCAATAACCCATCCAACCCAAACCAGTCCAGTCAAATATAGACCTCCCACCGCCCCGTTCCCCTCGATACCATACCATTCCTTCTCCCAATAACGCAAAAATAACAGTCACATAGTTCTGGTGGGTTCGTGGTGCGCACCGTGATTGCACTGCACTACGGTACCATCAAAGCTCCCCCCCAATCCATCCAGTATCCAAATTTCATATCCATGTTCACATCTACGCAGCTATTACTAGTATAGACATCTGCGTTTCTCCATCTTTAACGTCACGGTACGGCAATCAGTGCTCCAGGCTCCAGGCTCCAGACTCTATCTATCTCAGCTCACCCAACCGACTGACCGACCGACTGACCGGGCCATACTATAATCTGAGAAAAAATCATACCGTGATATGGGCCAGCGTACAGTAAGATGCAGATGTCCAACTCGAAATAACACCGTATGTATAAATGTATAAATGTACAGATGTACAGATATACATGCACAAGCACCGCGTCCGAGTCCGAGTCGCATCTACGCATCTACGAACTAAAAAAACGCCCTACGCGCGCCCAACCTCAATCTCGTCCAGCCAAATCTTCCTTTGTCCTCTGTAGCGGAACCCTTCTGCCCTTCTTCTGCTCTTCCGCTCTTCTGTCGCTTCCCCCGTCCCCGCCCCTGACGCTGATCATCACCATCACGAACCACGAACCACGAAGGGCCGTCAAAACAAAACAAACAAAAAAGCCCCTCACAGGAAATAGGAAATAGTACTCGGGCTTACATATACACGTACAGTAGTACCAACTTGAAGTCGAGATCAGAAGAAAGAGAAAGAAACGAGGGCCAACTAATACTAATACTATCATGAATCCGAATCCGAAAACGCATACAAATACTGAAACTAATATCAACTTGAATACGAACAAACGCCAAAGCTAACAAAGTGCATTCCGATCACCGCTCACCGCTCAACGACTCAGATCTTCATCTGGCCCATCCCAGATCCCATCGCAGTTCGCGGGTCGTGCATCGTGAGTCGTGCATCGTGGGATCTCAGGACTCAGGACTCAGGACAGTGATGATTTCAGGACGTCTTAGTGCTAGCACTAGTGGCCCAAACAAAACGCCAATCCCGAACTTCTATTTTATTATTATTAGCCTGTGTCCGAGTCTGAGTCTTGCGTTTTGCGTCTTGCAAATTTTGCGTTCTGCGTTCTGTGTTCTGCACGGCTACGGCTACGGCCATCGCGACCGATAGGACCAGACCCAAACCCAGCCAGATTCAAGAGTCAAGAGTCATTAGTACATGTAATTACAGTACACGCAAGGTGCAGGGGTGGCTGGCCGGGTGGCTTCTAGCTTCAAGTCCTAGCTTAGCTTCGAAAAGCGGAAGCAAAAAATTAAAGATTAGAAATCTAAAAATAAAATCGCAAATCGCAAATCAAAGTGCAAAGTACACAATTTAAACGCAACGCACCCAACTGTGCCTTGGACTGCTGGTCTCCAGGGGGAGGGGGGCACGATTTGCAGTCAGCGGCGGCGTAGTACACACACACATACGAGCTCGAGCGCTCCGAGAAGCCCACCCAGATCCCACCAGCTACGCGCACCGAGGAAGATCTCTCCCAGCGCTCCCCAGTCCCCCGTCCCTCGCCCCTCGCCCCTCGCCAGCCACCGTACGCGTCGCCATCACCATCATCACTGCAATCATCACCGCAATCGGCAATCGGCAAACCAAATCGTAACGTCCAAACGTCCAAACGTCAACCTGTCAACGCCAACGTCAACAACGTCCAAAAGTCGAACAGCAACGCCAACAGCAACGGCAATCTCAATCTCACTGCACCGAAAGTTAAAGAACCCCCCATATAATACAATACTAATACACGTACGATCCAACGAAGAGAAGCGCATCCGCCATTCCATTCAAACGGCAAACGCAAACACAATCCCCGGGCACAGGGACGGGGACGGGGTAAAGGGTTCACATTCGGTGGGGTAAAGGGAGCAAGTCTATTCTTGCGCCAGAACGAGCGCAGTACAAAGCGGGGTTTACAAGCAAGCAAGGCGTCTCTATGTATCGAATGGAATGGAATGTATTTAGATTGGAATGGACGATGAATATATGAATATTCCGCTATTTTTTTTCTTCCCTCTCTGACTGAAACTGAGGCTGGAGACACTAAACACCGCAAGCGTCCGCACAGCGGGGGGAACAAAGAAAGACCGATACCGACAATTCTGGACCATAAAAAAACCCCTCCGAAGAAGGGGGGTAGAGAGAAAGAATCGAGGACGTTGCAGCAGTGGACTTTCAAAAAAACACATTGGACACGAGGGAGTAGTACACAGCAGGGAGGAGAGCTAGGAGTACAGCAAGCGAAGGGAGAGGAAGGGGGTGAGGGTGGGACTCGGATGATATAGGGTGGGTGATGGCGAGTCTGGAAATTGGCAGCGGACGAGATAAAAAGTATAAAATCAGACACAGCTTGAAAAGAAAGAAAAAATGAAAATGAACGAAAGAAAAAGTAAAGGGCGCGCGTGCAGAGAAAACAAAGTCAATAACAAAAGCGTAAAGGTGAGGAAACTTAGAGGAAGGGGAGGGAAGCTGGGGCAAGGGGGGCAAGAAGACCAAGAATCATACGAGAAGAACAAGTGGACACGAAAGCGGAGCAAGTGCGACCGGTACCTGTATACGCACTAGCTAAGACTGCGCCAAAACAGAGGACGAGAGATAGAGTTCACCAGAGAAGCAAAGGGGATATAACGAGGAGAAGACAAGGATAAAAAAAGAAAGGAACTCTAGCAGCGTGAGATTTGCGTTCGCGCGCGCGCATGTGGATTGGGGGAGGGGAGCAAGGTTGGACGCGGCGAAGAAAGCGAACAAAAAAGGCGACTTTGCGGCGGGCCCGCTTGATAAATACATTTTCATTTTAAAACCTCGTCGCCGTGCTCTTGTGAGTAAGAAAAGAAACAGAAAAGAAAAGGGAAATCAGAGCACGAGATAGAAGGATCGTTAGAGAAACCAAATGAAAAAGACATCGGGCAAGCAAATCACTCCGGTAACCTCCAGGTGTGAATGAATCCGGACAAAAAACATTGCACGGTATGCGCGCGCGCGCGGGGGGCAATGGGCACCCTGGGCACAGCCAGCTTGAACGTACGGCATATCCCCAACCCCGCTTCTAAAAAGAGAAAAAAAAGGCATGACCTTTTCTTTCTCCGTCTAAACAGCGAGCTCTGCGGACTTGGCGGTGTACGAGGCGATGCCCTCGTTCAGGGGGACGTAGCCGAAGTCGGGCGAGACTGGTTGAACATGACTGGAAGTCAGTGAATCGGCTGGTTAATACGGCGGTCTTTGAGATGATGGCGGAAAAGGATGGCGCGAGTCACGCAAATGGGGTGCGCGAACTGTAAGCGTGTGAATGGAAGTGAGAAGGGGGGAGGTGCGGAAAAGCGAAGAAAAGGGGGAGACGAAGAAGCGAAGATGAGAAGGTTGATCAAACACGACCGGGCGTGTTAAATTTCGAAAAACCTTCGATCTTTTTCGCCTTCCATCATAGGAGGCGCTAACGCACACAGAAATGGGGGAAATTAAGGGAAAGCGCACGGTCACAGACAAGCGACGAACGACGAACAGTCTCAAGCGCGAAACAGAATTCTCCGAGCCCAAACCCAGAAAAGGTAATTACTCACAGCGACTGATGTCCTCGCCGCCGCCGTAAGGACCGTCTACGGGCGGGGTATTTGCCTGACTGGAGCTTGCGTGTGATGCCGCGCTTAAGCTACTTGCACTTGTTGAAGGGCGGACACCGCGTCCCCAGTCCATTGCGTCGACACTACTAAGATGGCCCGTTCCCTGACTCGAGTGCAAGGGTGGTGATCCCTGCCCGTTGCTGGCACCGCCTGCTGAGTAAGCAAAGTCGCCGCCCGGACTAAAGGTGTATGCAGACGTCTGCGGCGTCGTGTCGACCGCCGGAAGTTGTACCATGCTCCTTACACGAGAAATACCTGTGTGCGCCTGCGAGGCGTGCGCGTGGTGGTCCTGTGCGCCTGGTGTGAGTGGTGTTGGCTGCGGGGAAGATGACGGCCGTTGTGCATGCACGTTGTGGTGCATCCCGTGCGCAGCGGGCGAATCAATGTGGTGGTTGTGCGTAGGACCGTTGTCGTAAGGACTCGGGTACGGACTCATCGCCTGCGAATGACGCCTCTGGCGACGCACTGCGGAGCCGCTGACACCAACACCGTAACTCGGATTTGAAGAAGCGTAAGCGGAATTCATTCCCCCGAGGCCGCCTCCAAGGCTGGATTTGTGAGATGAGTGAGGGCGCGAAGGGCTCATGGGGCGGTGGTGACTTGAGCCCGGGCGTGAGTAGTCATGCGACATGCTTGTCGAAGTACTTTCAGTATCATAAGGGAGGGAGGACATAGACGAGACCGAGTACCCTGTCGTCGGCCGGCTATCGGGGGATAGACTGGCCGTGCTGTGGTTGTTTTGGAGGGGGACGCTCGAGAAGGGCGAGGGATATGTAGTCTGCAACGGACCACGCGAATACTGGTTGCCACTCGGGTTGAGCAGCGATGAGAGGCTGCCTGTGCCCTGCTGGGACGAAGAGCTTGCGCTGCTTGGCGACATGGCCCAGGAGTTCGAGTCCGCATAGCCATACTGCATCCCGGTGCTGCCGTAGGACGCAGGCGAATAGCTCGTGGACTGCGAATGGTCGTCTGCAGGGGAGAGCGGGTGCAAGCCAGGGTGGGCGGAGTGGCTGCCACCGTACATTGAGCTATGCGTCGGCGGGGGCGGGTCAGAAGGCACAGTGAGGGGTGGGAGTGCGTTTCGCGGATAACCCTGGCCCCAGCCGGCTGCGCCGCCCTGGTTGAGCGGTGTGAACGATCCAGGCGCGGAGAAGCCACGCGCCCTGCCCTTGCTGCCCGGCGAGCCAAGCGAGGAGGGTACGCTGAGCGGAACGGGGCCCATGCCCATCGCAGAACGCGGCGGGGGGATCTGGGGCATATCAGACTCCTGGCGCTTGCGGGGCTTGGGGAGGCGCGGCGGGACGCGACGCTTGAAATTGGCCACGACCTCGGGCGGGGAGTGTCTGTTCAGGGTCGGATGGGCTAAGGGGTTGAATGAGATCAGAGGGGACGCCACATATCAGTCATGGGCGGACGACATACACCAGGTGCTAGCGTCTGGGTCGTCAATGGCGGGATCGACGTTGCGCAAATTGACTTTCCGCATGAACCCGTAGATCTGACAAAAGGCGGGCGATAAACATGCATGTATGCGCCAACTTTCGACACTACTCACATTCAGCTGCCGGGAGAAGCTGGCAAAGCGCGACTGGCGGTACACGGAGGGCAAGACATGCAGTGCGAGCTGCTCAGGCCTCTCGACGATGATATGGTCCCCGGCGGGATCCCACCGGATCATATGGTGATTTTCAGGTTTTTCCAGCAGACTTTAGGGCACGATTAGTGAACGGGGCGGGAGGGGACGGCAGGGAACGCACGCGTATAGCTTTGTCAGGAACGTGCTCTGGGTCTTCTGGGCAGGCTTGTTCTCCGTCGGGGAGGCCTCGGCGGACTTTGGGGGCGAGTCCTCGTCGTCGTGCTCGTCGCCGGAGACGGAGTGGGAATGGCTGCCGCCGCTGCTGCTGTGAGCGGTCGAGGCGGGGGGCGCGATGGGGCTGGGATAGACATTTGTGGAGGTGCCGAGATGGTTGTACTGAGACGAGCTGCGCGGGGCGTGGGCGTACTGGCCCGGGGACTGGCTGTATATGTCGGCCATGGGGGGGACGGAGGCGGGAGGGCGTCGGGCGAGGGAGGGGCGGACAGGAATAAGAACAGGGAGCACAGCCAGACGAACGGGGGGAGACGAGAAGCCGAAGGGAAGACGGGAGCTCGATGGGAGATCTAGAAGACTAAGTAGCTGGAGACGCGGGTGGCTGATGTAAGAGAAGCGAGCTCGAAGGCGTGGCGACGCGTCGTCTTGTCGCGAGGGGGGAGGCGAGGCGAACGGGTGCGAGCAAAGCAGGACGAGGACGAGGAGCAGGAGGACGAGGGGGATGCGTGGCTGGAGAAGGGCAGCGGGACTCGGGGAGAGGGAGGGGACTTTGTATGTCTTCGTCGGGGGGATAGACTTGTATAGACACTTGGACGGCCGAGCCGGCAAACCTCGGCAATCCGAGGATCACCTGTTCGGCTCGGCCCAGCCTTTCTTCTCCACCGCTCTTGCAACAAATCAATTCCCGTAAATCCCTTGTCCCCAAATACACATAAACACCGCCAGTTCCACGCTCGCACGCTGATCATCGCGTCCTCTTTTTCTTTATTTTTATTCCCCTCTCCCGGGGTCCCCCTCCTCCCTCCGACGCCGTATCTCCGGGTCTATTCACTCCCGTCGTCACAGGTCACGGCCTTCCACAGAATACTTCCGATTCAGGGTGTTCCGCCTTTACGTACTTAGGGTATAGAGACACCGCCGTCAACAAATGAAAAGAAATCCACAATTAGAATACGAAAATCGGATTAGAACGAAAATGCAAATAACGATTGCGGTGCGGTGCGTAGTGAGATGAGATGGCGGCTGCAAATTTACTCAGAAAAAATGTGTGAATATCCGTGCTCAGTCCTGAAATGAAAAATAAAAGGATGGGGCATCTAACTACGGCTCCTCTCCGTCGTACTTCAGCGTCACGTTCGAGAACCCTCGGAACAGGTCCCCCTCGGGCGGCGGTTCCAGCCCGTCCTCCGTGCTCAGCAGCCCAGGCGTCCCCGGCGCAGCCGCGACGCCCGCACCCGCAACGCCCTGCATCTCCAGCTGCAGCGACTGCGACTCCCGTATGCTCCGAAAGTTCACCGCATCCACCCCGTTCGACGTCGCCGGCACAATCTGTCCGCAAAAGGCAAAACCCGCATACACCCACGTCAGCCCCACGGCCAAACACTAAAAGGGTCCCCCACTTACAGGCGGTGTCATGTTCCGCAACAGGCCCCAGTTCATCTTAGCAAACCATTTATGCTGCTTGACCTGGCTTGCCCCGCTCTGGCTACCAAGCCGACGCGACTCGCTTTTGTCCAGCAGCCGGTTTACAATGTCCTTGCCCGCACTATCCAATTGTTTTAGCGAGTCTCATATTAAGACAATAGTATCGATGGAACGTACGACGTGACCTTCGGTTGCTCGGGAAACCCTACCGGGTGCTCGAGGATGTTCTGGAACGTCTTGCTGCGAGACTGGCCCTTGAACGGTGTTGTCGCATACTGCGCGAAATGAAATGGCGCGTTTAATCAACGAGTAAAAGAGCGCAAAAAAAAGGGGTAGCGACGCACGATCATCTCGTAGATGAGGATGCCGAGCGTCCACCAGTCGACTGCCGACGTGTGCCCCAGATTCTCGATAACCTCAGGTGCAATGTACTCTGCATGATGCACGAGCGAGGCGGGGGCGAAACGAGGCCGACAGGCGATATAGAGTGCAGATATGGGTCGTCAGCAGGTCGAAACTCAATCCGTAACAAAATACTCCATTCATGCACGCACCCTCAGTCCCCACGAATGAGTTTGTCCGGAAGTTTGCTGTGCACGACTTGGTGTCGATTACAGGCACCTACATGCCCCCAGCACGATCCATACCATCCATCGTCACAAAGTGCGGTAGCGCACAACGCAGCATTCCGTACAGCCAGACCAGACCATGCCAAGGTAGCCCATCATTTCGCCGAGATTACCATCCCAAACGCCGACCGCGCCATACCATATCCGCATGCATGCCACAACGATACAATCATCCAATTTGGCCGATGGCGAATTAGAGTTTGGAGTTTAAAATTCATGAGAAAAGAGAAGAGTTGACACGTCGTCAGAAGTGTTTATTCCAGGACACGGAGAGAATAGCTTGACAAAGCAAAAGGCACAATAGGAAGGGAAGAGAAGGGAAGAACGTCGCAATTGAAAAGGCTCAAGGCAGGTTCGTGGAAGGGGCAGAGAGGACAGTGGAAGGGAAGAAAGGGTAGGAATATAGCAAGACAGAGTACGCACCCCGTTCGGCTCTATTTGCGCAATCGTCGCGGGTCGCCCGCCCGGCTCGCCAGACTGTTTTGCGAGGTCAAAATCGGAGAGCATGATGTGTCCTGATTGGTGTAGAAGGATGTCTGGGTGAGAACAATGATACAATCAGCGAAACCATTCGCAAAACGACGGAGGTCCTGTAAACAGGCATGGAAGGACCCAAGCCGAAACGGCATACTACTAACTTTCCGGCTTCAAGTCACGATAAATAAAACCCATGAGATGCAAGTATTCCAACGCCGCAACAACCTCCGCTGCGTAGAAACGCGCGTCGTCCTCCGGCAGACACTTCCCTGGTCGCGTTTGCAGAGCACGAAAGAATTCACCGCCCATGCAGTATTCCATGCAGAAATATAAATATTCCCTTGACTGGAATGAGTGGTACAGGGTCACGATGAATGGGTGATTAGCCGTCGCAAGAATCTCCTGCTCAGCCAAAGCGCGCTTAATCTTCCTTCGCTCAATCATCTCCTTTTTTGAGAGGACTGGTTTCGGATTTTTGCCAAGTCGCGATGAAACAATGCGTGAGCAAGGAACACAGTAGCAGTAAAGAATCCGCAAAACAGACCTTTCATCGCATAAAGCTTCCCGGTCTTCTTTTCGCGCACCAAGTACACCTTTCCAACATCTCCACGTCCCAGAAGTTTCACTTTTTGGAAACTTCCCGGTCCAACCTCGACGCTGCGCACTTTTATCGAATTGCTCGAATATGTTCGCCGGAACGGCGCGCGCCCCGTGCCGTCTGAACCTGTACCTACGGGCACAGGTGGTGCACTTAACAGACCGATCCGCTCTGGAGAACCCTTGTTCTTTCCCTTCGCCCCTTTCAACGACATCATCCCAGACATAGGGCTACTCGCGTTCGTCTGTCGTGCGTTCTTTGGCGGAGAAAGTAAAGAGCCGTGCGACGGAAGAAGATTCTGCGCGCTTTGGGAGTGTCCGAGAGTTGATTGTTGCGTCGATGGAGGGTGATAAGATGGTGGAGGACTCGTGTCTGGACCATGGTTGAGTTGAGCATGCTGAGAGTACACACCTCGCCCGTTCGAAGAGCCAGAGGAAGCCGTGTCCAAGGAGTCGGTCCCCTGCTCAGAGCCACGCTGTGTCGCGCCGTTTGCTCCATTCACTGGGACGGGGGGGACTTCAGGTACCGTGCCATTTCTAACCGAGCTGCCCGACGTGGGCGACAGGAATCCAAATCCTTTCATCGTCGTTGGTGTCCGTGACCCTTGAGTCCCAGGAGCGTCACCCCGATCACGATGAGATCTCGATAGCGAAAAGAACCCCTTTGCATTCGGAGCGGAAGCTACGCGACGTATGAACTTCGTCATACCACCCTTCGATGGTGTCCTTGGAGAAACAGGACCGGGCGATGTTGGCGCATCTGTTGCAGTCGCAGGTGGGGCGGCTGCGGGTTGACCAAACCCAAGAGCACGATGCTTGTCTGACTTTGAGTTTTTCGTCTTTACGCGCCCTTGCCCCGTTGAGGAATTCGGCGTTGGCAGTAGACCCGAAGCGGACTCGTTAAGTTGTTGGTGAGGATAGGGATTGTCTGGTGTGCTGGGCTGCGACTCGGGCCAACCGCGGCTGTGCGCTGTTGACGATGCGGATACGGGTGCGATCTGGCCGTTGGCGGCCGCACTGTTTCGATGAAGGTGCGGAACATTGCCAACGTTTCGAGAGGTGTACGGTGCACCCAACCCTGATTCGCTTGAGAGCGTACCCGTCGAATTGGAGGAAAAGCGATTGAATGAAACCGAACTTGACGGGGTCAGTGTCGAGGACACACCACTCGCGGCCAAACTCGGAGAAACATCTGCATCCACACCCGTTCCCTTTGCCGTATGTACTTGCGACTGCGAATGTGATTGCGAGGGCTGTACAGTTGGGTCGTCACTGAGGCCGAGACTGTTGGCATGAGCATTTGCAGCAGCAAACTCGGTGTCCAGGGTAAGAGTTGATTTTGAGCGACTCGGCCCGCGCCCGGACGCAGCGCCGAGACGAAAAAAGTTCTTCCACGAGGGCGACGTGGGTGAGGGGAGGGAGGCGGCGGCAGACGAGGGGCCTGCACCGCTGGACAGATGGATGGTGTTGGAGGGGTTGGTGTCAGCGTCCAGAGCACCTGCGAGTGATGCTGCCATGGTGAGAAGAACGTGGACAAAGACAGAATTAGCAGGCGGAAGCGGATAGTCAAAGATTCAGTCAGTGTCTAGACGTCGTTTTGATCGTCTGTATAAGCCAAAAAGATGAAGGAACGCGGTTCCGAGACGGTGCGTCGACTGCGACTGAGCCACTGAAGGCCTTGAAACAAATGAGTATTTGCCGTCGTCGTCAGAAAAGCTTACAGTAGGAGGAGGGGAGGAGAAAAAGTGAGGGGTCTGGAGAGAGTGGCCGACAACAGGAAATAGAGAAAAGACGAACAGCCCTGGGCTGAGTTCGCTCACTATACAGAAAGGCTCGGGCACGAAAATTGGCTTAGTCAGTGTCTGCTTAGCGGTTCTAGTGCTCTTTCTCGCTTGGTCTGTTGTTTGTTCCTTTTTACCACTTTACTTGTCCTCTTCCTGTTGCTTCTACGACATCCCTTTTTAACAGAGCGAGCAACATGCGTGGCTCTATCAGTCTTTGTGGTCATTGAGATCCTGGAAAGCCCCCCAAAGAGCGTCCTGAACTGCGCAGCCAAACCAAGTACCTATTCCCACACGCAACCTTGTTCCTGAAACCTTGCTCGGAACATAAAAACAATATTTTAATTTTGCAGAAGCTCCCGATATTAATGTGTGTCTTTGTCGTGAAACTCGCTGATAAAGCACAAGATTGCAATAACCATTAGCTGATGATGCGTACACGGAGGCCCGCTGGAGACAAAAGGACAGACTGCCTGCCCGACCCCCATTATCAGCTTTTCCAGCCATGATGTTACAGCCTAGTCATAGCCATTATCGGGGCTCATGGAGCGCTGCAACAGCCGCCCACGGGTTCCCGCGCGTATCTCTGCTTTCAAACAGCTTCATAAGCTGACCCTCTTAATGCACTTTAGCAAATTGCTTCCGTCTATTGAGAGTCCGGGACCTCGGGATCGTGTGATCACTCAAAATATTACTGATTTAAGTTCTTTTACTCCTGCGATCACAATTGAGTGAAGCGGCTCCTTGTGATCGTCGAGGTCCTAGTCCACTCGCGATAATTATAGAACGGACACGCTCACATGATGACCTTCAGGTTTGAAACGATACCGCGCTTGACCCGATGAAATTGACGGCGTAAGTCTCTACCACCGGTTCAGTCTAAAGGTCCAAGTAGTAATTATAAAATACTCTAATATGGTGGGGATGTGTCCGGATCCTACCTGCAAAGGTCCCGTGGTTCTGCGACACAAGGGGTTGCGTAAACTATGGTTTCCCATAGGAATTAACCTTACGCCTTGTTCGTCCAGAAAAGATCCAGACGTTTTACGCACGAGCTTCTCCAAATAAATTAGACTTTTCGGACTTGTTCTAGCCCTTCCCTCCTTCCTTGACGGCAGCGTCGCGAGGCCTCTCGTTGCGCTCGAAGGGCGGAACTTACT
This sequence comes from Coniferiporia sulphurascens, assembly GCA_002794785.1. NCBI lineage: Eukaryota > Fungi > Basidiomycota > Agaricomycetes > Hymenochaetales > Hymenochaetaceae > Coniferiporia > Coniferiporia sulphurascens. The sequence goes on along the minus strand of NBBA01000017.1, from coordinate 530,882 downwards.
TCGAAGGAGGGACGCATCGGCAAAGAAGCGGGCATGCGTTTCCTTCGTTTGCGGAACAGAGAAACTCTCTCCAGTTTTAAATCCGACCTGCCTTGTTTAAAGAGTATTGATTGCTTCTAGATCCCGGTCTGAGTGTCGTAATTGTATGCATGAATCGCTGTTTCGCACTCTTTGTACAGTGCAGTCCAGTTGTTGAAATCCTCCCATACGTTGGTTTTTCTACTGTGTGGTACAGGGCGGAGGGCCTCAGTAGACAAGTACCGCAATCAGAATTTAGAAGTAAAGCCTGTGCACAGGGCTCGGGCGTAGGGCTATTGAGCACGAATTGCCAACTAGGCCCGAGTCGGATGTTCGCCTAATATACCAGGGGCCTGCGGGCTTTTTCTAGAATCGCTTCTTGAGAGATTAACTTCTTGTCGACTTAAAGCGCGGGTCATCGATGTTTGTGCGATTAGGACGTGATTTCTCAGCCAGTTCCCGGTAAGTTTGAGTCTCTACACGACGTTCAGTTGCTTTGAAGGCACCCTTGAAGCAAAAGTAATCAAGGGAGCACGGGTTGACTGCGTGTTTCCCATTGTGCATACTCAACAAATAACGTTTATGCACACAAGGTCAAGTGCACACCTGGGTCTGAAGGTACAAATATTCTGCGCCGATGACCTCATTAATATCGGTTGCAGCACGTCATTGTAAATGAACATTGTTCCATCGGTGGGTTCTGTCTTGAATTTCCAGTTGTTCTTTCAGAACCATACACGCCGTCCTCCTCCCCCGCAATATTTAAGAATTGCTGCAACCACGAAAATTTGAACGAACTTTTCCCAAGATATAAGAAGAAGCATTTACCTTCCGGATTTCAGTGGGTAGAGTGTTGAGTCTGGGTTATAAAGAGGTCTTGAGGCGCGGTAACTGAAAATGATAAAAAGGGGCAGTAAGCATGAGATGAAACCGTTCTTCTTTCCTCAAACGCATATTTGTGTTTCAGTGTGCTTCTAGCACCGGCAGAGCGGTTAAGCATGACGATTTGATATTCGGCGGATCGTTGAAGAATTCCATCCACTCGAAAACGACAAAAGTCCGGCCAGTAAGAGTCCAACTCAGTACTTCGTATTGGCAGAGCAGGCAAAGGGGAGCCGGATGTATCGGACAGTACCGGCTTTCTGTCAACGCGGATGGGATCAGTAAACTAGAAATATTGTCTCTGATCGTGTCGAAGCCACCGATCGATGTGGCGGGTTATACGTACTGCTGTTGGGTGATATTTGGTCTGTCGGAGTTTAGACACTTCAGTGGCACATATGCATTCGCACACTTACTACGACGCGTCTGGACACGCTTCTCGCTTCTGTCGAATCTTATAGCTCGAGTCTCCATGGATGTGTCCTAGGCCGAGAGATGAAGACGAATATGGAAGACTCGTTACTTGACCCGACGACTTGACCAAAAATTCTAAAGCTTGTATCAAAACGGAAGTCAGTTCACACGTTGTGGGCAGTGTCGCCAGAGCTTCATTAATTCCCAAGGGCTCGAAGCTCGGTCTCTGAGCTCATGTGCAGCTCTGTTCTGGCGTTAACAGGACATCAATACCGACCCCACCGTCACGAGAGGACGGTTCCCAGTTCCCAGTGCGTTCAACGTGTTGCAATTATCAACTACTGCAGTGTCCGCGAAAACTACGACTGCAGCTTTATGTTTCGATTGTTCCCAGCAACGTTGGTTGACTAGTAATGCATAGTATGGATTCACAGGCTCTTCGACCTCTTTCCACTAGTACCATGATACCATCTACTATTCAACTTGAATGTTCCTATAAGAATTTAGAAGCTTCGCATTCAAGTTGTTGACGGTAACGTGACTGTACACGATCACGTGAGAGACGCGTCGAGAAGCGAACGCAAAGTTGAACTCTATTTTGCGCCTCTCCCGTCCCCCGACCTCAGAAAAGGGAGAATAAGTGATATCATCCTACAATAAGTAACAGGATTATATTTAACATGTATACAGTCTATTTATCATTTCTCGTTCCTGCGTTCCGTGTTTTCCTTGGACTTCGGAAACAATTCGAGCTTTGTGTGATACCTTCACGCCGTTCATCGAAACTATCGTCTGACTTGCAGTCCAGAGGCATACCGATTCACAATATCTCAGTAGTCTCAGTTTCTTACTTAAACACCGATTACTAAATTTAACTACTAAATTCAAAACCCTCCGCGAAACAAAACATTGGTCGGATCATTCCGCACCATCACGTCATGGGACTTGTATAAATAAACCGAATTAGGATACTTTCCGGTTTTTCTCAGCTCATAAAATGGTAGCATTTTGACCGAGCTTATGTAAACGTGCCGGGATGAGACTAGACCTCACCGGCAAGATTTCCGGTCTACGTATGGCAGGTAAACGCGTGTATGAAGTGCAGCTGTGAAATGCACACTGAAAAACGTCGTGCCAATATGGTGGTTAGTGTAATTTTTCTACGTTTATTATTCAGCTTTCCTTACCCAGTCGTACTGAGTTCATCAAGAGCCTGTCAGTCACTGCATTATTATTGCCTGAAACACAGCCCCTGATGTCTCGCCGCTTCCAGCGAACTCAGGCAAGCCCGGGTAGATTCGGAGTCCACACTATTACACACTCTGAGCTTATGATTGGTACTCCCCATCTCGCAATAGCACATCATCGAGAAAGGTTCCCAGATCAGCTCACGCTTTAAACGGAGGCTTCTGTGTAGGGAGAAAAATAAGATGAGAGGTATTCTAATCGAACTTCCCCCCGAAAACAAGACACTGAGCTCAAGACGCAATCAACAATTTTCCGAAGAAGCTGGCAATAGTAATTAATCTCAACGAGGCTGAAACAACAACATCAAAGTACCGTGATGCCAGCGAAGAACAGTAATCCGGGCTTTGCTTTGGATGAAGGTTGGAGAGCTTCCGTTTGAAGGGTTCATCTGTCGGACTTATTGCAAGGGAAACCCGAATTGCAGCTTCTTAAGAGAGGAGATCCGAGAAAACATCGATCAACACCCATGACATTCGAATCAACTGATGTTTTTCCATGTCCAATCAAAGAAGTTCCTTTTCAGACTAACGTGAGAAGATACGGCCGCCACGACTAGGCACATAGCACTTACAATTTCTCGTTCAGACGAGCGTATCGGGATGTAATCACACCTTCAGACCCAAAGTAATCTCCTGCGCTCCACACAGACCGAGTTCCTGGTATGCCATCCCTCAAAGCCTGATAGGGCGCGCAACTACATAGTATGGCGCGGTGAACGACTGGTGCCCGAAATGTATAAGCACAGCCATTCGGCACCTTCGTTTTGCCATCACAAGACGCCCATTTCTTCGAGCGTTCGATAGCATTGTAGGCGAATTTGAGCGGTCCACGAGGAGGTCTTGTGGCCAGCCCAATTTGTTGGAAAACCTTCGGATTCAACACGTGTGCAAGGTTTCAATTTCCAATTTCATATAGTCGTGGCACGGGTCCTCCCGTGACAATACAGTCTTCCTGTCAACAAAGCCAATGGCTCAGACGAATTTAGCGTGTCGACCAATGGATTCCTACGCCCTGCACGTGTTGCAATGTCTATGATTTATACATAGCTCTTGCTCAGGAGAATCAACTGTGAAAGAATGATGAATGTATGCAAGACCGCAAATAGCCTGAGCATCTGCGCGTTAGTGGACGCTTGGCAGGGCCTGATCTCGCCTGAATATCAATCACCGAGTACAGATTGACTGTGTTTAGCACGTACCTAAAGGCGGGCGCTGATGAAATAAAGATCGTTCCAAGACTTGACTAGCACCCGACGCGAATCAAGGAGTCTTTTCAGCGCGTATAACACCAGGGACTAATGTTAAGGGGCTATGGACACCATATAAAGATCGTCTTCGCAAAAAAGGAGTCCAACCCGCGTAGTATCTTGCATTCATTCCAGTGCCGCCTGCCCCTTTTGGGTGATGTCAGCCACTTCAACAAGGTGACGCAACATCCTAGGCAGCCGTATAAACCAATAGGGGCGAATCGTGCGAGCACGGTGTACTTTTAGTTGAGGCCCCGTCAGATTCGGCGATGATAATTCGCCGGTAATACACCAGCATAAAAATCTAGTCCACGGAGTTAAAAATACCTTCATTAGAGACGGAACAGTCTCCATGAAGAAGGCTAAGAAGGTAGGAGAAGGGAGGAAACGTAACGTCGCGCAGGATGATTATTTCCGCACTTTCTTTCGAACGAGGGGAAAAAAGTCTAGCCGTTTTGAGTTGGCGTTGGCATCGTTACCTGTCATGGGTTCAATGTCGCGTAGATGAGATAGGAAAAGAGAAAAAGAAATCATGAGTCCTATCAGCGATTCCGACATTTTCACTCATGACAGGGTTACTCACCGATTACAGAACTCAAAAGAATTTCAAATTGAGACAGTTTGTATCGTGGCAAACGGATCCCGCACATTCACTTGAGGTTCTGCAACCCAGAACTCAATTAGGTAAATCCACTTCTCAAGCATTGCCGACGAAGACCCGGCTTCATGAATGATCCGCGTGCAGAAATGGACGTCAAGAATAAACATATCGACCTCATGACGCGGATGTCCTGGCCGCAAAAATCACGGTAACACCAGATCCCAGCAGATGCTTCCTTGAGTATAGTCAGAGTAAAAGCCATGAGATAAGAATGAACAAACGATCGTCGGCAGTCGGGCTGTGTTCGTCGACGGAGCTGTACAAGGTCAGGCACAGCATATCTAGGCCGGATTAAATGTCCGAGCTTCGCCAAGACCAAAGGGACAAGTCAGGAACACGATAGGAACTCGGTCGTTAGTTGCAGGCGATGATTAAAGTGACCGTGAAGAGGAGTTGCCGATTATCGTTTATCAGTTTTCTTTCGCCGATTCATCGACAAGATCAGCAGTAACAGTGTGCTAGGCACCTGCGTAATGTTCCGCCCGACGGTGTCGCAGTTCTCTTCTTTGACTCCGTCCGCACAGATCGAGCTAGCCAGGTAACGGTATATTCAATGAATGTATTGACTCGTCGACATCGTCCCCACTAGAATGAAGGTATCCGGCATTTCGAGACGAGACAGCATGTAAGGGTTCCATAGGATTCTGAAGCAACTAACCATCACAAGTAGGGTGGTGTTGATACCTGAGTCCGTCCTCAGGTGATCCAAAATGTCGATAATGACATGGCTGGGGGATGGGACTCGGTGAAGGCGTTAGAGGGACGAGCTGCGGGGGTAAAGGTTCACATTGCGGGAGTGAGAGGGAGAGAGGTCGATAGCGCGCATTTATCAGGAATGGCATTGTAAAGTAAGCTGTTGAGGCCCAGTCTTCACTGGTGATATAATAAAGACCGGCTGTCGCTCCCCTAATAATGGAAGCATGGCATGTGAACGAGGTGATTTCAAATCAATGACTCCTGAATCGAGAGTCCAGTGGCTAAAATGAGGATGGCTCGAACTTAGGAAAAAAGGGGGATTGACAGTTTAGAACGCCAATTATCGTTGAACTGCGACGCGAACGCCGGACACACGCATTTCGATGGAATCTTTATCTTCATATAGGTTCAGTTCAGATAAGGTCTTGATACTGAATTACTTCACCAGAACCTTTTAGCTTGCGGATAAAATACGGCGCCGAAAACACGACGTACATTTAGGCAAATCAGCCCTGTTGTGCAGCTAAGATGTCTAGGAACGGAGAAGTGCAGGCGCATGTGCTGATCTTGTGTGTTAGCCATGCTCCATTGTTAGATGATTCCACCGACGACAGCGGAGGATATGTGACTTGGTGGACAGCATCGATTGGACGGACTGTTAATCAAATGAAATGCAGAAGACGACACGGATAAGCCATAAAGGTCTGAACACATATTTAGTAGCTCGGCAACGGCTGCCGTTATGAGGCATGAGGACGGAGATGTTGAAGGCGCCAGGTCGTATACGCGGCCTCCATCCCTCCTCCGCATTACTCAGACCTACCCCCTGACGCCTAAAGCGGCCTCAAGGTCCCGCACGTCTCCGATGCATCGGCAGGCTTTCCTTGAGCCGTACTACGCCAACGAGCGCTGTAAGCGGTTTCCACGACCACAGCACACTCCACCATTACATACTATACCGCTGGGGATGGAGCGCAGACGAGTGTGTACCGTATGCGCCGCATAAAAAATAACGCCCATACACCGCGGACCGATCGAAGAGGAGGAAGATTGGTTTTAGTATAAAGATTGTGCCTCCAGACCTGCGGCGCGCAAGAAGGTCCCCGCTCGCAACGGACTTTGTCAAACTACCCCCGGTTGCTTGCACTCACGAAAGTCGCGAATACTGGGGAATAGCGCGTCAGCTTTCGGTACCTAGAGGATGGTCTCGACTAAGGAACGAGGGTTGCTCCTTCTATGAGCTTCGATAGTTTAATTGTCCTGTGAGGCTAGGCGAACTTCGTTTAACCCCAGTCCAGCGTTGAATGGAGACGACAAGTTAGCCCGAGCCTGACCTGCATATGTACGATTCCTTTGATAATTCTTGGCCTCAGTTAGCCAGATAGGGCCTGCGCAAAAGGATTTTATTGGTGCCAGCACTCGCCATTATGCAGCAGTCTCGACAGGTCAAGTGCGGAAACAGCGAATGCACGAGGGGAGTAATGCGCGAGGGGAGTAGTACGCACGGAGAGTTATGAGTTAGCAAGTATTGTACTGTGCGATGTTTTCGAAGATGCCGTCCAGTGGATTACTTTACGAACCGTTCCGCCCCGTTCGCAAATTTGTGCCCAGCGATGCTTCACGGGAGTGTAACACGATATGAATACGACTTTCACCCACCTAAGATTATGTCGGGGTCGGGGCCCGAGACTTGGATGCCAGGTTTCATGCAAAATGTTCGCAACACCTGCAACTTGCTTGGGGAAAGCTCTGACCGGCAGCTTGTAAGTACGCCACGCTAAAAATGGACTATGTGTGATCAAGCGACCTAAGAAAAGAGCGGTGGCGCTTCGCTTGCTGCGCCAAGCATCATATTATCTTCACGTCACGGCTAAACAACTTGAAAGTCCGGAAAAACACTAATGACGATAATACGGGCCCTTTTTTGGCGGCCCTGGCCGTTCGGCTAGTACTACTGACCATATAACCGCAGCAGTAAGAGATTGATTGCGCGCACACGTCTGCACATGAAGAACGCCTAGTCTTCGTGCGGGATCTGTGTGGATACTAAGAGGAACCACTGGCATCCGAGGACGCCACAAATGGATGAAATATAGATCAAATCATCATGGTGCAATGTCCGTCTATAACGGAGTGCAGGCATCATTATCTTCGGCGCTACTAGTCTCAGCTGCAAGCTCAATAGACTTGTCCAAGGCTACACGCAAACTAAAAAGGAGGCTAGCGAAACATCCCTGCATAACGAATGATGTCAGTGTTGATGCAACAAAAAAACGACATAATGAAAGGGGAGAATGACTCACAAGGCACAAACTAGAGGGATCGGAAACAAATTTATCTGCTCTGATTAACCGATGATGGCAAATTTCACAAGTTTGAAGATTTATGAAATCAAAGCAAGTACGGCGAACGATGTGCGCCGGAGGTTGAAGTGAAGACGGGTCTCCGCGTCTTACGTGTATTTCCGACACGCAGATGAAGGCGACAGCTTGGTCATGTTTAAGCTGAACAGCATTCCTTCATGTGTGACTCAGCACTAGCAGGCGTACTAACTTCGGTGGAGTTGAAAGTATCCCGCACGTGCGAGTCGGAGAGCCGGGTTATAGTGAGAATGACGCTGCACCGGAAGGCGTCAATCAAGCTTCTGCTGAGGTGTAAGCTCACCCAAAGACTATTTTCAAAGCAGCACGGTAAATGAAGGTTGCCCGCCGAGGTCTCGAGATGGTATTCTGATCTCGAAGTAGTGAGCGCGGGCCGCATGTGATGCAGAGCGGCCAAATAAGAATCCAATCAAGAACCAGGAAGGGCAGCCGCACGCCGTTCACATGAGGGGGGTGCTGGCACTGAATTATCTGACACAGAACTGCGCTGGGGGCAGAGCCGGCAGGGTCGACTGCCCTGTCCGACGAAGCCCGAGGGCCGACGAGTGCGGTCTCTTGCAAGGGCCCGAAAACATAGCGGTGTCGTTGCATGTTGGGGGAGAAAGACGGAGCACTCGATGAATATCGGAAATGTTCTCAGCGATGGAGGCGTCGAATGACACGAGGCGAGAGTGGGAAATCGAGGCAGCCACTAGAGTATTCTTTGTGAATTGGATGCAGATGAAAGACAGTGAGCGAGCAAGAAGGGCCGGAGGACGCGGAGGCTGACGAGCAATTGGGTGCCGCCCTAGTATGCAAGTCTATCAGCTCCGATAACCGAACGCTCGCGAGGATCTCTTCAACTCCAGTTCTCTGAGAAATGGCAGGGTCCCTTTCCTGCCGTCTTTTTTTTTCCAGCAGGAACTGTATCCTCCACGATCTCGGTATTTCCAGGCGTGCTGCATAAATTGCTTTGTCAACCCCAGTTCACAACGGCCGTTTCACGACCGCCCTCCTCTGCCTATTTAACTGTCCGTGCGTCTTTGAGGCTCGTCGGATCGGCTCTCCGCCGTCATCGTGAAAAATCGTCGTCCGTAGGCCGTGTTTGTGCTGTTTGCATCGCCGAGAAATGTCCGCGTCAGAAGAAGACAACGAACGGACGGGACTGTTGCAGACCCAGCACTACGCTCGCCCACGCTCTTATACCTCGAGCAGCCGTGGAAGCGAGTCGGACGACCAGGACGGGCAGCCGGAACCAGCTTCGCTCAACGAGGTCTCTAGGTCGGATCTGGTCTGGATCCTGTTGGGTCTGTGGAGTGCAGTGTTCCTCGGAGCTTTGGACGGTGCGTGGCTGCCCTATTTTGTCCGACCCGTGTCTTTTCTATCCCATTATTCAGTACTCACGTAGCCCTACCTCGGAACAGGCACCATTGTAGCAACTTTGTTGTCCCCCATTGGTTCCTTTTTCGAGAAGTCTAATCAGGCGTCCTACATCGGCACTTCGTATTTGCTATCCGTATGCTGCTTTACGCCCCTCTACGGTGAGGCCTGGCTTCCGCCCCTCTTCCTTGATTACCGTTCCCAGAAGAGGTGTTTCGCTAACGTGTACCTCGTTTCGTCCAAAGGTCGGCTTTCGGATATCATGGGTCGCAAGGGTGCTATGCTTTTGGGACTATCGTTATTCGGTATGTGTTCTATTTAGACGCGCCCCATACGGCTTACTCAAATGTGCTTCGCAGGCTCTGGAACAATCTTGTGTGGCTTAGCCCCTTCAATGGAAGCTTTGATCGCTGCCCGCGCTCTGGCCGGCATGGGAGGTGGCGGGTGAGCATCGCTCTCGGCCCGCCGATCTTATTAATGGCTTATATTTTATATGTTCGGAATGCGTTGGTATTTAGGGTCATGACGGGTAAGCTCGACTGTATTCAGAAGTGCTTCTCTTGCTTACTTTCGTATAGTTTCAAGCGTCGCTGTAACCGATTTGATACCACTGTACGTAACACAACGATCGACGTTCGCTGAGGAATGAGAAGACGGCTTATTGACTGGCAATAGGAAACAACGTGGCCTTTACCAAGGCATGGCGAATATGTATGCGGACGTGTGTGCTTCTTCAGGGGTGCAATGCTAACTCCATCTTTAGTCTGTTTGGCTTAGGTACCTCATTTTCCCAAGTCCCTGGCATTGGCTTATCTCAACCTTCTCAGGCGCCGGACTGGGTGGTCCTCTGGGTGGATGGCTAAATGACACATTCGGCTGGTATGTATGTTTATGGAATGTGCTGTAAACTTTGTGGAATATTTATCCCCGCATTTTGAATTTCAGGCGTTCAGCCTTCCTCGCACAGGTGATCGCCATTCGAAACATCTCAGTTCCTTACTTGACGCCCTGATCTTCTCTTCTCCGAATCGCAGATCCCCATTCTGGCATTATCGACCATCCTTGTTATAACAAAAGTCAACATCAAGCTTCCCACTGAAGTCCAGAATATGAGTACGTATGACAAGGTACGGCGTATCGACTTCCTTGGATCGACCACGCTGGTCGGAACAATCGGGACGTTGCTTCTTGGTTTCAGCTTAAAATCAACAGAGGAATTACCCTGGTCGCACCCTGTTATTTGGGGCCTTTTTATTGCCAGTGCTGTTTGCGGTACAGCGTTTATATACGTGGAGACGAAAATCGCGCCTTACCCTGTGATGCCCATGCGTTTAATCACACGCCGGACGCCGTTGTTTGTGTCTTTGAGCAATTTGTGAGTCCGCCGATCTGGTTAGTGTAGAACGCATAAGTGACCCTTTTGCACAGCTTCGGCAGTGTGGCCGCATTCTCGGTGGTATGTAACGTATATCTTGACCCATTGGTACAGCTATTGATTTCTGTTTCCAGCTATATAATGTTCCTCTGGTATAACTTACCCTCAAAATGGTTATTACCCCTTTCTGAAGCATGTTTATTCCACAACAGTACTTCTCGGCTGTCCGCATGACAAGTTCCAAAGACGCGGGTAAGCTTTCTACCAGTATTTCCATTCCGCAAATATACTGAGGCACAACAACAGGTTTACACTTACTCCCACATTCTGTAAGACTGTTCCAGCCCAACAAGTCGACAATAGTTCCCATAGTATGAATTCTTTACAGATAGCGATCTCGACAGGGAGTGTTTTCGCCGGATGGTAAGCACCGAGCGTCTCTTACGTAGTGACTTTCTCAGGCATGCCGTACTAATGACCCGACTATGCTCACAGGGTCATGCGAAGAACAGGCAAACTGTATTTCCTGACGATTGCATCTGTGGCCGCAGCGACAACGGCGACCATCTCGATCTGCTTCTGGAATGACAACACGAGTGCTTGGCACCTCTGGTTTGATATCGTGCCCCAGGGCTTTGGCATGGCGAGCCTAATCACGACTACTCTTATTGTGAGCATTCGTCTATTGGGCGGCTAGAAGACATGTTTAATGATTTATTTTAAGGCCATGATTGCGAGCGTGACAAAAGAAGACCTGGCCGTCGCAACTGGCAGTAAGTTCTGGTGGCTGCATCTTGACTTTCCTGCTCACGTATAATTGTCCAGTCACGTACCTATTCCGAACAACAGGCCAGGTTATTGGGGTCTCTTTAAGCGGGGCGGTGTTACAGACCGTACTGCTCAATTCTCTTCGAGAGAAAATCACAGGACCAGGGGCCAGCGAGATCATCGAGGCTATTCGGTAAGCAGTTTAAAAATATTAATGTTCTCACTGGCCTTCTCTCAGTGACTTGGTGGTCTGACGTCTTTCCTTCGATCAGACACTCAACCTCCGTTATTCCCACCCTCGAGCCGCAATTACAGAAGGCGGCAGTCGACTCCTACGCACGCGCGTTGAACGTCGTGTTCATATGCCAGGCTGCAACCAATTTCCTTGCATTGTTAGCTGCTTTACCGATCCGAGAAAATCCGTTACCGTAAGTCCCCCGCCTATCATCTGCTTTCTGCGCACATCACTCATCTTGCACTATATCGTTTACGCTATTTAGCGGTTCACACGAAGAACAAGAGGCGCAATATCGCAGGATGCGTGAAGAGCAGCTGGCTGATTCCAGGAGCATCGGTTCAAACTCGGACATCTCTGCTTAAAGGCCACATCAACGAAAATATATTTTCTCAGACCGACATTTCCACGTCGAAGAGACTCGACGAAGGACGGTGCTACGTGCGCGTGCAAGCAATCCCCTTTGGTCACCGGGCTGATCAACCTTTCCCAAACCAAATTTCTTTATCTCTGACTTTATACTTAGACTCTGGGTTACGTTCAAACATCGGGTGGTCCGTTGTATGCCTTAACGCTGTGTTTCCACATCCACAAATACTCTTTTCACTTGTATTCTGTTTTTCTACCTTCGCGCACCTCCATCCCCCCCCTCTCCCCCTTCTTATTCTTTCTTCGCTATCTATTCGACGCACACCACTCGACGCAACGCCCTAACTTATACGCATAGTCGAAGGACTCGCGGAAGATGTACGCCTAGTGCTATGAGGTTCGGTTCCGAAGGGCAGACAATTTCTTTTTTCTCATTGAAGCAGGATACGGTCGCAGATTATTTTTCAATGTATTCATAGCTTCATATCAAGCAGATTTTGTTGTGTATTCTTGAGTTTGGTTGGAAAGAATCACCCTTTATGAACATATTCAATTAAGAGCTGCGCGGCTGGGGTGAGGGTTGCAGCATGAAAAAGTACATTGATGAAGAGCGAATACGACGCCCTGTCTATTCCGCAGTGTCATACTCACAACAGTAGTCCGTAACTACGGTGGGTTCTATAACCCAGGCGGCCTCTCCTCAATCCATCTCCTAGCCTTTCTCTCGGCAGTACCACGCTTGGGGGACACACCAGACGACCCAACCAGCTCCCGATCCGAGGACGAGTAGTCCGAGCCGTCACCGGCGAATTCGACACGCGGTTTGCGCGCAGGGCACGGGAGGATGCTCGATGCGGCTACGGTAATGATGGACGCGAAGAAGGTCGCAGTGAAGAGCGAGGATATGAACGAGCGGCGCTGGCTGGTGGACAGCCGGAGGGCGAAAGGTCTGAGCATGCCAGATGAAATGGGCCTGAAGGGATGTTCGAGTTCCTGCGTCAAAATCTTCCGTTTCGGCGTCAGAATTCGGAATTTGGGACTCAGAACGCCGCTGGAAACAAACGGCTAGGCTGCGGACGTCGTACCTCGGCGTCAACAGCACATTTCTATCGTATCCCGGGATGTGGTCCGATTCCAGCGAGAGAGAAAAAACGGTGCTGGCGGTGGTTGAGAGGCAGGGAAGACTCGGCGATGGTCGCCGGGCGAGGATGTACTTCCTTTTTCGTCGGAGCCGACAGTTCATTTGCCTGCAACTTGAACGCTCGAGCTCAGATCCGCAAAAAAAGAAAAAAAAAACATCTACGGCCATCATTGTCTAGTCTCGATACTCCCCCCTATCACGCCGAGTTCCAAAACGCGTTCATGCGAAGCAGCATAACTCCGCAGAGCGATACGCCCATTCGCTTGTCAAAGCCTGGGGATTTCTATTCCGCGGCAACCTGAACCTTCCATTAATTGTGTGCGACTCCCACTGCGGCTTCAAGCTGATAGGGACGACAAGGAAGCTCGGTGCTATTACAATGGAACACGTCTTCTTCTTTTCCGGGTGCTGGAATGCCCATTCTTGTAACAGCACTCAGTGATCTCGATAAGATTATATATGGTAGCATAGAGCACTGGTTTAATGAATACATCTACACGGAGCGACCGGAACACTGGATATTAGGCAAATCCGATGGAATATGTGAAGGTTACAAGCACAAGCGTATACAAGGCAATTGGTATGCACAGGATAGACCGCTAGGCCTGAAGTCGAGTTCTACAAGTTATGCACACCTTTCACGGTGTCTATTACATAAGAGCAACGTTACTTTCCCGGAAGAAGCCGGAATGCATCTGATTATGTAACACACCGTCTTTTGCAGCCAGCAAGCCTCCCGACGCACCCGCCAGTGCCTCAACCTCACAAGCCTCAGGGAAGGGATGCCGAAATTCGCAAAGAACATACGAGTAGTGCGCGACATGAAGGCGCGGCAGGGAGTCAAGGACAACGAGGTCCTGCGGCGTGCGTACCTCTACGTCGCGCGCAACCAGGGCCTCCCGCCGCAGGTGCGCTACCAGGCGCAGCTCCAGCTCAACACCTTCGACAAGTACACGCGCCCGACGACGGTCAAGAACCGCTGTTATGAGAGTGGACGTGGGAGGGGTGTCATTGGCGAGTTTGCGCTGTGTCGGGTATGTGGACTGCTATTCTGTTTTTTGGGCGTTTGCCCTGTATGGATCGGCCATGTGCTGGTGCAAATGGGAGTGCTGTCATTATGGGAGGTGCTGACAATGTTTGTTCTGTTTTCTACAGCATCAATTCCGCCTCAAGGCACTTCAAGGCCTCTTGCCCGGCGTGAGTAAGGCGTCCTGGTAAACGGGATTTCACAAACGTACGTTCTCCCATTTTCACAAACATAGTGTCTCCGTCCAATAGCTTGACTCCGCCTTTTCTTCAGCGTCGTCCATCAGCCTAATTACTACAACAATTGTAATGCGACCACTATTTCGAACAACCCTGCATAATCTATTTTAAACGAGCAAATAAAGCGTGACACCATTAATGCCATGCAAATATCGGATGGGATTCGGGCGCGGTAGGACAACAATATAGATACCGGGCGAAGAAGAAAAAAAGGCAAGAGAAAATATGGCGACATAGAACGCAATAAGCAATTAAGCCGCCGACGGGATATCCGGTTGGGAGGAGTGTGTGATATCTGATAGAAGCAACTCGGGTTCCCCGCGTTCACGTCTCCAACGGTTGCATATATTCAAAACAGGCTGATCAACCAGGAACCTATAAAATGCCGTCAGCTTCGATAATATACAAACGATCGCGCATTGCTAGCGTGTCGTACCCATGGTGCCTCAGCCACGTTTCTCCTATCTCCCAATTATTGTGCGCCAAGACATCGTCACCATGCAACGTCAGCGATTTTGCGTATTCATGTAGAGTGTCTACAAGATCGAAGCGGCCTAGAGGGAAAACGCAATCAGAAAGCTTATTATTAGCGCACGATGAAGATTAACGAACCTCGAAGTAGGATCATCCTGTCCCGTAGCTCGGGATGAGGGATACTGTCAATAACGCTTTCTGTAAGAAAAATCAGAGTTGTGATACACTGCCCATCAGATTTAATTTTACCATGGGGAACCGTCCTGAGAAAGAAGATGCAACATTTTTAAATACGATGAATAGCGAAGCAGAGCAACTTCTGGCCATACCTTTGAACTAACGTGGGCCTCAGGGACTGTGGTAGACAGTATGCGTTGTTCCGTTTGTAGTTGTCCAAGTGGTAGCTATTATTCATGTCAATTTTTACTCGCACCCGTTTTCCTGACCATATGAAGTCACATACTGTATTAGTTTTGTTGCCTCCTGCAACTTCGGATCGTCAATAGAATCATCCTGATTGTCATTTTGTGAAGTGGTGGATGGGGGAGTGGGGACCGGGCCGCCGGAACTTGAAGCTATGGGGGAGTTCGACATATAGTTCTGTGCTCCGAGAGTGTGCTGGACACCAATAGGAGGGTGAAATGTAGTAGGATACTGCGTCCCGGTAGACATATTTGGCGACGCGTTGTAGCTCGGCGCTTCGGACGCAGGTCCCGTCATATACATAGCCGAAGCCGTGCTTCCACCTTGACCTTGTAGCAGTTCAGAAAACAGCCCGACGTCCTGCGACCTGCCCGGAGGCGGGTAAAAGGTGTTACTAGTGCCACCGGATGCAGGGCTTATTGGAACGAGCATGGGCGGGTAACGGCTGGCGCCGCCGTCGGTATGGCCCTTACCAGAGCCTGAGCCGTTCAGGGACAGACGGTCATTGTCATCGAGCCCTTTCGCGCGCTTCCGCGCGGGATCGTCATCGTCATGAGTACGTTTTCTCGCCAGATTTATATTCACTCCCGGGCTACCAGTGCTCCCACCAGATTGTGAGGCTTTCTTACGACGCTGGAAGCCATCGAATGCTGTGTCCGTTTCAGCGCGGTTGATAAAGTCCACAAAGTCCGCAGGACGCTCGAAACCAATCGAGGGCAGAATACCACCGAGACCGTCGCCGATGTAGCTGCCCAGGCTGCGAATTAAGTTACGAAGGGTTTGGTTTTCTTGCATAAGGTCTTTTAATCCAAGGAGAGATAAGCGTTGCCATGTCAGATAGTGGAAACGCAGACATCAGGGAAAATAAATCAAGTACACACCCTTGACGATATTTCGCAGCTCTGAGAAGGTTTCATCCTTGCTACCTGAGAGGATCTCTACGCGCGCTTCAAGGTCGCGAATCTGCGCACACGACGATGAGGAATATAATCAGGGACGGGGATGACGGAGGAACGCTTACCCTTTGTTGCTTGCGTAGGCGGAATTCACGTTGTGCAATACGGTTCTGGTCACGCCGGGCTGCTGCAGAGCTAGACAAAAGCCGTTAGTGGCGGCCGCACGAGACGGTGGGGGCGCAGCGCTCACTTGGGATTCTTCTTCCTGCCAGGTTTGCCTGGTGCATTTGAACTTCCTTCCCTCCCGTCAGCGACATCATTGTCCGAATCCTGCGGTCCGAGAAACTTTGATTAAAGAACGGGTAATGATCAGCAAGATAAGACGTGCCTCTGCGTAATCGTGGGACATGCTGCGCGAGTCGCGCTCTCTTCCTTCGGCCATGGTGGACATTTGCTACTGAGTGCAGACGGTGAGCGCTGCACAAGGCGGGGCGAAAGGCGGGGGGAGCCTTATGCGAAACGTGGTGACTAAAGTTAATTTATGCTGACTCATTTTCTATGACACGTACTGTGCCGCTTCGGCTCAAGGCAGCCGGTGCGGCCTTTGCCCTCCACCGGAGAGCGACCGGTCCCGTAGAAATGTCCTCCGCTTTAGCTGCGTGAAACTTTCTTTTTTTATTTATTTTCCTTTCTCTCCTTCTTTCCTTCTTTCTTTCTTCCTGTTCCCTGGGTTTGGCCGCTTGTCTCAGCGTGGACGCGCTCAATCGGGCGCGCCTGGATATAAATACTCTTGATCTTCTCAAATGGAGGGATCCTCAGTTGTGAGGGTTTGATGCGCCCACCGTGATTGAACCGCGGCCAGACATTCTGCACAGAAAAAAGCCAGCCTTGTGTTCTCTTACTTTCGGTACAGCCGGCGTGCGACAAAAATGCCTTGCGACTTGTTTCACGTGCGGCTGCGATTATCTTTTGCTTGAAACTGAGACGCAGGCCGCGGAGGAGAGGAGTGCTCTCAGTGATCATTGGCTGGCCACACGGGTACGGGGAGACTGCGCAGTCGTGACTGATATCGATCCGACTCGCCGAAACGTACTCCACATTCAATATGTAGAAAACTTGAAGTCTGTTAGCCTCTCGATATGATCTTGTGCCTCTTTATGACCATGGGCGATCTCACGCAAAGTTAGATCGGTGCTTCGAGCGCATCCCGGGGGAACTGAGACAGACCGATACGCGTCGCACAGCAGACATAAAGGCAAATCTTTGTCACTAGGAACGAGTAGTGTAATTAACCTTTAGGTTATCTTGCGCGTCTGGACTATTGACAATGCTTGAACTAGAGTCCCAAGAGCGCCACGCGCCTTCGACCCGTAATCAGCTACCAATCATCTGAGTCACGCTGATTTTTTTCCATTAATACTTTTTGCCATTCTCGTCAAGATCATCATGTATGCCGGTCGAAACATCCAACTCCCTACCGGGTCGGGCATTCATCTCGCTTATGCTGTATTGCTATTCGCCTCAGTGTATCCCCAGCCTTGCTCGGGTACACAGTATGGACGATATCGATGCACCATGACCGTCTAGCAGAGCTATCTGGACCATCGTTCCTTGCATCTCAGGCTCGCTATGCTAAACTGTCGAGTCCCGTCCGGTAACCACCCTCCATCTTCACTGTCCTCACGGACGAATACCGCAAAATGGCCGGATGTGCATCGATAACGTGCTGGCTACATCTTTGTCACGACTTTCCCCCTGTATCCGCAGGATGCTTGCCCTGCTTGCACCCCTGCATAGCCGTCCACCTGGCGTTTTGCTCCGTTCCGGCACGAATGTAAGCCATACACGAGAAAGGCAAGTCTCCCCTTTACGATTAAAGGGGGGACGAGTGTAAAGTTGCACATGCACATGTGCGTCCAAGATATCGTGTCGGCCTCAGGGTGAAAGTGCCCACTGAATTCGGTGTGAGTGGGGCCGCTACCCGGGCGGACTTTGCCGGATGAAGATCTATCTTCTATGCCTGAGCGATGTGAAAGGGCTCGCATTTCATTTTCCAGCTCCGTTCGCAGGCTTCCCCGAAGCGTGCGTAGAAGCGCATGAGCTGCTTTGTCTCGTCTCGTGGTGTACCTCCGATCCCAGCACTCTAACACCTATCTCTTCCCAAAAAAAATGAAATCGTGCAATCCATCCAGACACCAGATAATAGTTGTCGGCGGAGCAATCGTTTGGCGCTAACGGAAGGCGTCATACATATATCTTCAGCAACATCTCTGGGCCTGTGATCAATCCCTCCTGACGAGCCACCTCTTTTCGCTTCACGGCCCACGTTCCTCTCCCCCCCCCTCTCCCCCCCTTGTCCAAAAAGCCCCAAACTTCGCGTATAAACTCGCGTCTCGACTGAAACGTATCTGAAACATGTCTGGCGAAGATATTGTTCTGCTTTGGCGCTTCCCGGCTCCTCAGGACGTCAACGACATGCGCACGTTCAGCGTCTTCCTGGACCTAGGAACCGCCCTGGAGGCACTGCACCTCTACAAAGTAGGCCGTTGTGACATTCTCAATGCACTGACTCCCCCAATTTATCCGCGCAAATTCCTTGTGTAGTTCTTGACCATTCCTGGTGTGGCGGAGACCGTCACGACCTTTGAGAGGTGGAATATCAACGCACGCAGGTGGGAGATTGCCGGTGAAATACACTGGATCAATAACTTCGGTGGCCAAGTGCAGTTCGGCGTTCATGTGGTAGGTGCCAAAACGCGAGCGAAAATTATATGCGGTCTCAACGGGAAATAGCTTCAGTTACAAGAAATTCGAAAACGCAAGAATCAGAGCAGCAAGTACGCATACATTGACCCAGTCCCCCTCCTTATCCACCACGCTTCCTTCACACTCGCTCTTGGCGCTGCTGCCGCACCCACGCATATAATATAATAATATAATCTGACTTACGAACGCATTATAGATCAAGAAGGTTCATTGCGAACGGCTCGGAGTACAAATGGAAGATGACGGATGACGGGGCTGACCTTTTTGTACGTCTTTCCATCTTACACTACCGTCCGTACGGCTCCGCATAGATGCCGGCTGACTGCAATCTCCGTACATCCGACAGTGCGTCGATCCGTCCGGTAGGACAATTGCAACATGGACACAGGGGAAACTCGAGTTACGTGTCGCACCAAGCGCGGAGAATATCCTGGATCGTCTTGTCGTAACCTGCCTCGTGCATCTCTGGTTCAGGGTGCACGGCTATTGGTGAGGACGAGGGCCGAGGACATTGCGCATACCTGGCTTCGGCAGACAGTGGAGTCTGGGAAGCGCGGTGTGTCTGCACTGTTTGTATGAACAGTACGCTTCCGACCCTGGTGCAGAAGCTCTAACTTTGCGCGCTTCGAAGCCTGAACCTGTACTTTGAGACTAGCTGCTGAGCCGGCAACTCAATGTGCGGGGGGAATCACGTCTTATGCATGTAATACCACTTCTCTATGCGCTCGTGTTGTAAGTCAGGGGGGAGTCGTCTTTCTATTCTCGGCCGAATCGACTAGCTAATTTTGTCTGTACTTCCCCCATCGTCCATTTTTTCTCCGTGTGTTATCGTTACGCAAGTAATATATTTCGTCCACTTATTTCCCGACCGCCGGCTGAGTAAGCAGCATACCACGTGATGTCGTCATAACGGGTTTAGTCACACGAAAGGAAATTTGGACTCGAGCTCTCGCAGTCCTCCAGCACAATGAACAGCTACCAGCAATCCGCGGGCCAGTCGTTCGGAGGCCAATCCGCATACGTGCAGCGAGATACTCCGGTGTACCTCTGCGCAGGTGAGTTCCTCTTCTTCTGTGCTGCCCCCAGAACAACTCGGATTCACAGAAGTCCACGCACGCCGCTTCACACCTTTTTCACCTGCGTCCGACTGAAAATATCGACGGGTCTAACTGGAAACTGCAATAATTTCGCCGGGATGTGATACTGTGCCGGTGCGCAGATTGCGGCGCGCGGAACGAAATCAAGTCTCGTGAGCCGATACGGTGCAGGGAGTGCGGGCACCGAATCATGTACAAGTCGCGGACGAAGCGGAGTGCGTACCCCCTTGCTTGCTTCTCCCGTTTCTGCCTTCTCGCGCTGAGCTTGTGTCTTGGTTCCTGAACCTTCGGCTAGTGGTGCAGTTTGAGGCGCGGTAATAGGCAGCGGCCTGCACGTGTATTTTTCTCGCATATCCGCCATCGTATATTACAGGGTCCGGCATTGTTGTAGACCAATTCAACGGCATGCCGGAGTACGTGACAATTCATCGGCATCTGTCCTGCAGTTGTAGCCCCACGGGCGCTGAAAGACTGTGTGAGTGTAAATCCGACGTATGTCGGTAATCTCCGTCTGCATGTTTGTGTTGTTGTGCGCGGCAAGAGCGATGCTGTACATTGGCAACAGATGCCCCAATGGGGGCCAGCTAGCAAGACTGAGGTCGGTAACGGAGATGGCTATGTGGCGACGGGGTGGATTCCCGACGTTGTGTGTGCACGGTATCGAGGTGTCTGGATTGGCCTGATGGGGGCAAACGGTGGACTGCAAGCGTTGACAGAGCGCGTTGGATATTGCCATAGCTTCTAAGTCACGACGCTCCCACGTAGCCAGACATATACAACATATATACACGCCAATATTGTAATCTTCCACTCATCAAGCACGGCCAAACGCAGACCCGACATTACTTGCAATGTGTAGCCGCTCTGCTCGACACGCCGTGACGACGCCAATGGCAGCTACCTGCGGCGCACTGCGCAGGTTTATACTGACAACCGCGGCCCAAGGCACAGACCGAATCTGGATGGTTTCGCAGCAAAGTCGCCTTAGCGACGGAGGCGGGCCACCTCGCGAGCGTTGCTGTTCCTCGCCATTTCCAGGTTGTGTACTCACTCTCCACTTGATTGCATCTTATTTCGGTGCCCTCACAATAACGGATAGCGCGCAAATGCTCTGGCAACCGGCTCGTATACGCGCCATGCCACCGATCATCCGACCGCCCGCTGGCTTATATACTGCTCTGCTCACTCCCCTGGCCTCCCAGCGTCGCCCCCTCCTCTGCCCAAAGAATGGCTGCTCTTCCGTCTTTCGTCGAGCTCATGTCCTCTCTCGGGCTCTCCACTGAATCCGCCTCTCCTGGCTCAAGCTCACTGTCTCCCTTTTCTTCCCCTTCTTCATCTCCTTCAGCCTCTCCTTACACCGCTCATGCTCCATTGAGGCCGCAAGTGGTCCGGGAGCCATCTCCAACTATCGTTGTCTCGCAATACGACGCACCGGATAAGAAGGGCGACTTTAAAAGGCGGGCGAGCTCGGGAAATATCAAAGCAGCGCGATTCTCGCCTTATTCGTCGACAGTGAGTTATTAGCAGTTATTACGGATGCAAGGAACGTTCCTGAATATGCGCCGGGTGCCTTAGCCACGCCGCGGAAGTGTGTCGGCGCTTTCAGATTATAACGGTGACTTGGAACGCCCGAGGGTAAGTGCAGAAGTGCCCCTGATCCCTGATCTGCGTCGAACTCACATTCATATTGGGCGCGCCCCCCCTCAGGCTTCTTCTCGGCGCTCCTCTGCAAGCAGCAGCGTCAGTAAGGCGCCGCCGGTGCCGCCTCTGCCCGTACGCAGGTCGCGGCGCGGCTCGCTCGAGCGGCTGAACATCACCGCCGCGTCGTGCACGCCTATATCCTCCTTCGCGCGGCGGCGCTCGCCGCACTCGTCGCCGACATCGCCCTCCTTTGCCCAACACCGCTCGCGCAGCACGTCTGCAGAGCTCCCCTCACCCGTCATGCTCCCGACGCTGCCGCCCATGCTCGCTGAGTCGTTTGCGGCGTTCTCGTTCCCCGTGCCCGTGGCCGAGAGCAGGAGCAGGAGCAATAGCGCGTGGGATCGCAAGAGCAGGTCCCCCTTCCTCAGTCCTATGGAGTTGAGTACGGACGACACGACGTTCGTGAAGCACCACCAGGCGGGTCTTAGGATCTCGTCGATCCACCGGCAAATCGCCCCGATTGCCTAGCATATCTCATTTTTTTTGTCGTCTCGTTTTTGCTTGCTTATTCACGACTGAGTCCGTCATAAGCACTGTCATTTTTTTCTACTCTACTTTTTGTTGTTTTTACTCCTCTTATGCATCTCTTTATCCATTAAATATCTATTTCCCCCCTTCTCTTGTTATCTTCCGAAATCTCAACACTCCTTGTACCAACCTCGTTACTTGCGCTTGACGCATAGTTTCACCACTGTTTGTACCATACTGGCTGCGGTAGCATTCACATCCTTTCATTCACTTTTTGTCCTCCCTTTTGTTTCTTTCTATCTCTTTTCGATATCCTCGTATAGGTGCAGTCAATCCATTCATCTGCACAACTGTCGTATTCGACGAGTAGCCCAATGAAAATCCTAAGCTACAAACACAGAGCCTGTCTAATCGTGTGCGTCCTCGTCTACCCCCGGACAATTACTACCAAGGTCCTCCTTGTCGTTGTACTGCGTACCACACCAGAAGCAATAATAATACTTTTCAC
Source organism: Coniferiporia sulphurascens (assembly GCA_002794785.1). Classification (NCBI taxonomy): domain Eukaryota; kingdom Fungi; phylum Basidiomycota; class Agaricomycetes; order Hymenochaetales; family Hymenochaetaceae; genus Coniferiporia; species Coniferiporia sulphurascens. The sequence continues at coordinate 508,490 of NBBA01000017.1, read as the reverse complement.
GTAGATACTGAATGACGCGCTCCAGCCTGTCCTGGGGCTACAGAAGAAAGGAAGCATATAGTCAGCCAGGCGACCTTGAACCCGCGAGTGATCGTCTGTGAAATAGAATGCTTACGCCAAGCTGCAGGAAAGCCTTCGCGTCTTCGACGGTCTCTTCTGATAGTGACAGCGGAAGGGATGCTGGCTTCGGTTGCTCTGGACCTACGCCAGATTCACCGTCCAGTGCAGGGTCGTCCAGAGGATGCAGGGAGTCAAGCTGCATCTGTTGCCGTAACCGCTCGCTCTCTGTCTCCCGATCGCCAAGCAGTGTTCGTGCGCCCGGGCCCCCGTCGCTGTCGCCGTCACCGTTGCCGCCGGAGAGTAGCTCCAGCAGCTCGGCAGGGAAGGTCGTAGTGTCTTGCGGGTCCAGGGACAACGCGTTGAACTGTGGCAACCCCATCACTGAATTAGCCTTCTGCGGGAAATCTGACGCGGGGAAACACCCGGGAATAGATAATCGTAGGGAAGAATCCCTTTAGGGCTTTGATTATAAGGGCTGATAGTTGGGAAGGGGAATGGAGTGGGGAGCGGGGAGAGAGAAAACATAGCAACAGCAAACCCCAAGGGACATCCCGAGCAACAGATGGGCTTACCTGCACTCCGGCCTTCTCGTCGAGCGATATTAACGTGCGCGTCGCGCCAAGGAGCCGTCCCGTCGCGCGACGCTCCTCGTAGTCTGCGCGTGTGCGGCTTCGGTACGTCTCCTTCGCCGCTTCTTCGCCGACGCGCGCGGCCTTTGCGAGGCGCTCCGCCGCGCCGGGCGACGCGGCGCGTTTACCGAGTCCGACGCCCTTCTTCCCTGTTAGAAAGAAAGAAAGTGCGAGCGCCGCCGCGCCGCGACGGTGGGGCTCGGATCAGTTCAGTAGTCAAGGTTGGTAGGCAGCGAAGGCAACGCGCGCGCACCGGTCCATACGTCCACGGGAAGAGGCACCGCCCGGTGCTGGAGATCGGGGCCTTTGGTTGGGGGGACACTGGAGTTAGGTTCCGGGTGCAAGGGCGAGGGCGAAGGCGAAGGTGCGAGATTAGGTGGACCGGACGAGGGGCCGGCCGCGGGAGCGGATGCACTTGGCTCACCGCTACCTCGCCCGAGAGTCTCGCCGGGCTTGAAGCCCATCTTAAGCATCATGCTCATCGCCTTGTTCTGTAGCCCAAGCTCGCGCTCCTCCGCCTGCGCGCGTTCGAAGAGACTTCGCCTCAGACCTTCCTCGCGCGCCTCCTCCTCAAGCTGGCGCCGGCTCTTCTTCCTGTTCTGCGCATTCTTGAGCTCGGCTTGTCGCCGGGCTTGCTTGCGGCGTTCAGCGTAAGTGTGGGGTTTTGCGGATGTCGATGAGGCGGCGGCCTCTTGGAGAAGAAATTTGTCGGAAAGATAGTCTTCCTCACCGTCACTAGCCATGGTGGCGCGTCAAGAGCCAGTATGACACAGAAAGCACGTGTATTCCTCTCCTCAAAGGTTAATAGTAATACGTATGCACTTGGCTTCGCTGATGTAAATGAGCATAGTGGTTTTTTTGTTCGGACACCAGCTACGAACACGCGAATTAATAGTGAGTCTGAGGAACAAGGCCCACGAGGGCGAAAACAGTACTAGCGGCGGAACTATCATTTGGAATCGAATGCACGGGGAGAAAGTCGGACTGGAAACGGGGTAGGGTGTGCTGGGCGCGGACTACGCGACCTCCGCCGAGACAGCAGCCTCGACTTGTTCTCCCTCCGCGGCCTTTTCAGCGTCACTACCATCCTCGTGGGCGGCGTCTACAGCAACCTTAACAGCAATCTGCCTGCCGCCCTCAAGCTCCTTGCCCTGGAGCACCTCAATCGCCTTCAACTGCGACGTCTCATCACCAACATCAACGAAGCCATAGCCCTTGCTCCTCCTCGGGTGACCCCAGCGCCGGCGCACGACACGCGCAGAGACGACCATGAAACCTTCGTCGGAAAAGACTTTGCCGAGCCCCGCATCATCAAGCGTAAACGGCAGGTTCGCGACAAAAAGCGTTGTCTTGGACTGCTCGCCCGTAGGCTCTTCACCAGCCGGGCGGCGCGGCTTCGGCGTGCGCTTCGGCTTGGGGGACTTCTTTTTCTCTCCCTCAGGCGTAGCCGTCCCATCACCTTCCTCCGCAGCCACCCCGTTTTCGGTCGGCGCGGCTGTGTCCTTGGTCTTGTTCTTGAGCTTGCGCTGCGCATACCGGTATTTAGACACTGTAAATAATCACAGCGGAGCAGCGCGGTACGTACAACATTCCTCTTTTTCTTCTTCTTGAGTTTGGCCTCCCCACCCTCTGCATCATTGGTCGTCGCGGGCTTCTCAGCCTCGCCATTAGCTTCGGCTTCAGTGACTTCGCCTGGGACAGCCTTAGCACCACGACGGCTGGTCCTCCTCTTGGATTTCTTCTCGCTCCTCTCCTTCTCCTTCTCTTCAGCGGGCTTGGCCAGCTCGACAATGGCCTTGCGCCCCTGGAGATCCTGGCCGTTGAGGGCATCAATAGCCTTCTGAGCAGCCTCTTCGGTGGCAACGGCAACGAAGCCATAGCCGGCGGAACGTGTCCCACGCAGTATTACCTGGCAGGAGAGACTGTGGGGAAGGCGCGCTTTCATGAGGCGGAGTACGTAAGACAGACGGGTGAAAGAACGTACATGTCAGACTCGATGGCTGCAAAGAAACCTTTGAGATCTTCATCGGTGACAGAGTAGTCGAGGTTGCCTGCAAAGACCTGCAAGGAAAGAGAGGAAGAAGGGAGGGATGAGCAACGAAAGAAAAACGTGGACGCGTCGTGTCGTGATCACCTTGATGCCAGGCGACTCCTCAACGAGTTTCTCTTGGACCTCTGCCGGAGGCACGCCGTCTGCGGATACGGTGGGGACGGACTGTTCGGCCATGGCGAGTTGAGGGGAGATGGGGGGTTGTACTGAGGTGATGAGCTTGATGAACCGGTTTCTTGAAGCAACTTGAATGGTTGAAGAGAAAGGGTGGATTTTCGCGTCAGCGCTACTTATGGCCGCCTGCACAGCCGATGCAGGAACAAACATCGCATATTAATACTAATGATATTGGTTGCTAACGGCCTCCACATAATTACGCTCAAGTACACCTCATCTTTACTACTTTAAGCCTCGAAGCTTGCGTTAGTAGACAGTACGTGTCGGTAAATCGTGTATTTTGGGCGCACACATGCTGTTGAGGGCATTAATACCTGTGATTAAGTAAGAATATGCACCCCCGGATTAGAAGGTCCAGACAGCTTCCAAGAGAGCGTGATTTTGAACTCCGTCGTCACGCGGTCCCCGTCGCTTAAGAGCGCAAAGTGACAATATTGTCACATATTGTTTGTTTTTTAGACCCTCCATTCCCTCCTCTCCTCCACTCCTCTCTTTGCCTCTCTCCTTTGCGCTAGTCATCCGGTTCGGACGCTCGTTTGCACCACTCTCCTTTTACACCCCCTCCTTCGCCGCCGACTCGCCCTACATATACCTTGCTCGCCCGCATCCACACTCGTCCCAATGGCGTTCGGCAAACTGATAAACCTCTTCGCTCTCTCTTCCCTCGCAATCCTCGTCTGCAACCTTGGCGTGTCCCCCGTTAACGCCCTCTCTAACGATCACCATGGCATGGCCAAAGTGAAGCGTGCTCATGGTCACGACGGCATCGCAAAGCGCAAGCGGTCGACTAGCCAGCGCTGCAAGGCCAGGTCCTCGACTGACATTCCGACCAGCACGTCTTCCGCGAGCTCTACTCCGGCATGGACTCCGACGTCTTCCCCGGCTCCCGTCAGTTCCTCTTCCTCCAAGGCCTCGTCCAAGGCGGCTTCCCAGACTTCTTCGCACGCACCGGCGAGCACCGAGGTTGCCACCAACAGTGGCAGCGGGAAGGTTGGTCTTGCGTGGGCCAATGGAAACACGGATACTTTGAAGAACTTCGTTACGAACAACGTTAAGTAGTACGTGGCAATCATAGAAGAAAATTGGCGACTGCCTTTTTTCTGATCGCCAAGCGCTTTCCGACATGTCTTGACTTTCCTATTTCCTATTTTAGCATATACACCTGGTCGGAACAGTGCCCGAGCGAAGCGGCTAGCTTAGGTCTCACGTGCATGCCCATGCTCTGGGGTGACGCTTCCGACAAACTTTCGGCGTTCAAGAGCACCGTTACCGCAGGCTACGCGCACATTGCTCTGGGCTTCAACGAGTACGTCTTTTCTCTATCGTCATTCTGAGGCTGGCTTCTGACTGATTGATCATCAGGGTCAACGAAGCGGGTCAAGCCAACATGGATGTTGGCACTGCAGTCAGCATCTGGAAGCAATATCTTGAGCCACTCGTTGATGAGGGCTATACGCTTCTTGCTCCGGTGACGTCTTCTAACCCGGACGGTCTGACGTGGGTGCAGCAATTCATGCAGCAGTGCACGGGTTGCCACGTATGTTAAGCGTTTTTTTGTGTCTATTCTGACGCTCATTGGCTGACTATCAACCAAAGATTTCCGGCATCCCTCTTCACTACTACGGCACTTCGGCTTCTGAGATGCAGACGTACATTGAGCTCTGGTCCAGCACCTTCAACTTGCCTATGTGGGTTACCGAGTTTGCTTGCGAGGTTTGTTTACCGTTCTCTCGGTATTATCGTTTGAGTAATACTCACTTTCTCGCACTAGAACTACGACACAGCGAATGAGAACAACGGTCAGCAATGCAGCGAGAGCCAGGTCTGGTCGTTCTACACAGACATCATCAACTATATGGAAGGCAACAGCAACGTCGTCGCCTACTTCCCCTTCGGCTTCATGACTGACATGCAGGGCGTTAACACCCTTGATCAGCTCATGAACAGTGATGGCACGCCAACGACGCTTGGCTCTGCCATCATCAACCTGACCCTCTAGAGGATTGCGTGACTTTTATGCTAATGCCTCTGGACTCTTGCGTGCGGAGGACGTGTCCATCCAATCACAATGAGGTCCCTGTATACCCTCATCTCCTCTCAACCTTACTTTCATGCCGTCCGACCTGTGGAAGGGCGGATTTATGATCACCACTAGTACTTCTCGCAGCGCGTAGCAGTCGGTGTTTACTGCAGTAGTGTTTCGTCTCGGATTGGTTCGTACGCTGCGCGCCTTATGGCTTGTTTATGGTCTCGGATGTGTTGTAAATAACAAATTGATTTTGTTGTGAAAATGGTTTTTCGAGGGGGGATACGCACTATGTTCCCTTGCGGTAACAGAAGGCTCTTGATTTCTGCCGAATTAGCATGGGAATAGACCAAAATGTTGATGCGAAATCATGACTGCCGCTTCTGCATCTTGAACAGTAACTCTGCTCGGCGGGTCAGAAATGGTCAAGCACTTGCCCCCAGCGATCAAGCAGCTACTCGCACAGCGCAATCCGCACGCGTTCGCAAGCCCTCCCGTACACAAACTCAACAGCGTCCTCCGCCATACTCGTTCGGAGGCGCAGCAGCATGGCGCGGAGAACGGCTGGCTCGTCTTATCGGTGCGCCCACGTGCCTTCTGGTGTTCCTGCATGGCCTATTGATTTCTGCATTCCTCCACTTATCTGGTACGCCGAAACTCGCGCGTTTGCGAGACAGACATGCACGCTCTTGACGGCAAACACCCCCGCGGCTGTAGGCGATCTGTACCGATTCGCGACGCGCACGGAGGCGAGCACGCCTGAGACCCGCGCGGCGTACGGCGTGTGCGTCAATGTCGCAGCCAAGATGCGTGAGGCGGCGCTCAAGAGCAGCATTTTTGTCGGTGTACCGCGGGTGAGCTCGGCTTCCACTGCTCCTGTGAAATCAAAGTCTAGAATATATTTTTAACAATGTCGTTTGACGCGCTGTATTAGACAATTTTGTCTCTGGCGTCGATGACCGAAGCGTTCGAGGACGACGTCAACAACGGACTAAGAAAAGAGTCTCATAGGTTAATTCCTTTCTCGCTTCAATTCTATACATTCAATGCACCCTTCAATGTTCCTGGTCCGATTTTCTAATACTCCGATACAGGATTGTCACGCCTAGCAACGCCGAGAGCTACGTCGGTCGCGGGCAAGCACTATGGAAGAGCATATACGAGCCGCATGCGGAAAAGCTTTACAACAAGCTCGGGTCGTACCACCCCGACTTCATTAGTGCGTACAACGGTCCTGTGTCTTCTACCGATCTCCTCCCTAACGAATTACCCCTGTCCGCCAATTGGTCCGAACTCCCGTTTACTCCCTTCGCGTTGGCCCACCTTTACGTTACTGCTTATGGATACCTCTGTGTTCTTGAATCGCGCCTTCTACCTTTGGGGACTACGCCCCCTTTTTACGACATTGTCCCTATCCCCTCCCCCCCTTCTCGCCCTTCCTTTCTCGCCCCTTATACATTCTTAATTCCCCGGGTGCTTCGTCGCCCAATGCTGTTTACTCCCCACTCACGGTTCGCGCCGATCATCGACTGATGCGGCGGCGGATGCTAATCCTGAATCGCGATCACCGAATCGCTGTGTCCCCACCGCTGGGTCCGTGCTCCCGCATCGGACGACAACCTGTGCTTCGCGCCTACCCCTCACGCGCCCATACACACGCTTCCCCTGCCCACTGCCCGCCATCCGCTCCGGCCCTCCAGCCTTCATCATCCAGGCATACGGCATCGTGCTCGCGCCGTTCGACTACCCCTCCGCGCCCACAGGGGAGCAGGGCGACCTCAGCCGCACGCTGGGCTCGGTCGTCGGCACAGCATGCCTCCGCGCAGAGACGCGCGTCGGGCCGCAGCTCACGAGCCACGTCTTCGGGCTGCTCAAGGCCCGCACCGAGCCAGACCTCAGCGCGGAGGACCGCTGGCTCAGCAGCGATGAGGGCACAGAGTGGGTCGTCCGGAGCGTCGATCGGATTTACGACGTCGCGCGGGGACCTCCGGAGGCGAAGCTGTAGTACTTAAGTCGTAGTTCTTGTTGTAGCGCGTGAGTGCTAGGCACATCGAGGGGTGCCTGGAGTTGTATTACAAGAATACCGCTGTAAATCAGGAGGAAGAACAGCTTTTTGATGCAAGACCACGCGTATGCCATAGACAGAAGAAAAAAATACGACTTTTATAAGATTTTGAACACTTTGTACATGACCTAGCAGGCGCAGGAGACAACAGCTTCGTCCGAAGGGCGAGTTCGGCGAGTCAGAATAGACGAAATCTTTCCCGGCGTTAGCACAGAGATGGCGACGACCGGGCTTAAGTACACAGAAACGGACAACAATTAAAAAGGGGGAGTGATGCTTCCTTACTCTTACACATAAAACGGGATAAAAAAAGGACAATAGTATACGCGGATGCATAAATTTGGCAAGCCCACCGGCCGAAAGCTTGAACACGATCGGCTCCCCTCGTTTTACAGGCCGTATGCGGAACAGTATCGGTAGAGCATAGCGGTTATCACGGCGGTGTCCATAACGGGTGGAAGGAGCTGTGCGGCAGAAGCGGGAGTAAGTGGGGAGTTCATGAATTTGAAAAAACTGCAGAGCGAAGCAACAAGAGAGACAACTTACAGCGCCTCCGTTGGCATTTTTGTAGAAGTAAAACTCGTAGTGTACTGTGCCTACCGGATAACGCGTCGGGCGGACCGGGTGCAGGCAGGCGACAGTGCTGTTATAAGGGTCCTGGAGCTGTTGGCGAGATGGACCGAGAGCAGAGCGGGCTATTAGTCACTACGTAATCAACACGCTGTGTTGTTGACTCACCACTATGTCAACACCGTTCGCGCTAGGCGCCCATCTGTACTGGAGGCCGTCTGGACCAATGCAAGTTCTGTAGGCCTACAATAGTTCGACATAAGCACAACAAATCCCGTGATAAGTGGGGTCAGACGCGTACGGGGTTACCAGAGTAAGGCTTGCTGAGATCGATCATAGGAACACTAGTCTGTATAATTGGAACAAACGGGGATGAGAGCTCTGGTTGTACGACGGCGAGTGGTTGAAAGTACCTTTCCTATCATGACACGACCTAGACCTCCGTTCATACCCCATTCGAAGCGGGCGACCCGGTCCTCCTTGTCTCCGCGGGACGTGCGGAAGCATTCGGTAATACCACGGTTGAAGTCATGCTGAGTTCGAGGAATGGTCAGAGAAGACCGCGGATACGGTGGACGCGAGCCGTGCTTACCGCGAAACGGTAGAAGGGGCCCCAGGGACCGAAAATCATAGACTCGCGGGGGTCATCTGACGTCCAGCAGAGTTTGTCGGTACCACCGTTGGCGTTGAAGGCCTGCATATGGGATGACTGCTGGGTCGAAGAGGAGGGTCTAGGAGGGGAGTTGGGAGTAAGTAGCTGGCGATTAGACGAAGAGTCTGTTGAGGGGAAAAGCCCACCGTCGTTGAACCCTTCTTATAGTTTTCCTGGAGGCCCATTCGTAATCTGTTAACTGGGGTTTCTGACTTTTTTTTGGAGCACCTTGCGGGTTTTCCCTTCCTGTCTCCGCGCCATCTGCAACGTGTAGTAAAGTTCCGATCGGTCGATAGAATGACTCCTCAACAAGGTCGTGAACGTGTACACGAGCCTTTGGGGAACGCAACGCGCCGGTGCGCCGGTGGCCCATTCATTGGAAAAACCATGCGCGAATGGGATGCGTAGATGTGGGACGGAGCGATCCGAGAGTGTCCAGCATAGGCCAAATCGACTCAGCATCAGAAGAACGACGGATATGGCGGGCTTCTGAGCAAGAAAGAGGCGCTTTGCGCCATCAAGGTATGGCCTGTGGGTTCTGCACAGTGTTCAGAAAGAAAAAAAGAAAGACCGCGTATGGTGATGGTGGCCACCCCATTGAGCGAGGTGAAGGGGGACAGACCTTGTCTCCGACGCATAAACGGATAAACAAGATCAGAATTAAAGCTAGCGACGATAGAAAAATCAAACGAGAAGCGGCGACGGAAGAGCATAGGCCAAAGTTACGATTGTCGCCAAAAAAGCCAAGGAGACAAGGGTGTGCTTGGATCGGTTCGGACGGGGACCGGGAAGCGCAGCGGATCGACTGGTTAGGCAAGTGATGTTGCAGCTTTCCATGAAGATTAGCGCCTGCTTGGCAGTGTAGCGAAGCGTATTGAGTGTATGCGAGAGTGGGCAGACCGGTACAGCTAGCGACGAGGAGAGAGCGGACAACAATGGGCGCCATCTTCGTGCCTGCTTCGCTGCTGCTGTTTGCGAACGAAGGTGATAGTACAAAGGCAGAGTGCGACCGGTTGAAGCGCTTCGACGGACGAACCGTACTGTAGGTCCGAAGCTTCCTTGTTGGGAAATACGGTGGACGAGCGCCATTGTCCTTCAAGGTAGTACAGGTATCCGCACTATGGAGACTGCACTTAGTCGCGGCCGATTTCTCTACTTGGAGCTCACTTCTTGCCGCCAGCCAGCTCCTTGTCCAGCGCAATCACAACCCTATCTGCTTTCAAGAGGCCCGTCCACCGTCACGTAATCACCACCATCCGTGCTTCTCCGATCAACTTTTTTTTTCTTTCACGCAGGCATCCGAGAATTAGAAAGCTCCATGTATAAACTTGTCTAGATACAGTTGGGATGTGAACGTCGATCTTCTGACGGGGCTAGAGACAACACCGACGGGCGGTATTATTCTTGCGGAGAAAATGTTAGTACTTTCTGGGCCTGCACCTGCAACACGCAGCAAGGACGCACACTAGTCAGGCCGGATCCCCCATGCACTGTATGTCACGGCACAACCTGGATGCCAAGGGTCCGCGCAGTGCCGACGACAGTGCTCGCAATCGACTCGAGAGGCAGATGCTTCATGTGGTCGTCCGTCGCCTTGATTTTCGCAATTTCATACACATGTTTAAGGCTGATCGTGCCAATGATATCGAGGCCAGGCTTGCCACTCCCCTTCTCGATGCCAGCCACCTTCTTGATGAGGTAGGTGGTCAGGGGTGTCTTCGTGATAAAAGTGAACGAACGGTCAGGTTGAACTGTAATGAGGGTCGGAACAGGCACGCCCGGCTCGATGTGTGCGGTGCGTGCATTAAATTCCTTGCAGAAATCCATCGATTTCACACCACGCGCACCGAGTGCTGGGCCGACCGGGGGTGTAGGCGCAGCTTTTCCTGCCTGGATCGTGATGCGCTGTGTTTTTGTAGACATATGTGTTAGGGAGTTTTCTCGGAGAGCGGTCAACTGGTTGCTTACGACGACCTGCGCTCGCGCCTGGAATATCTTGGACATGATGACTAGCCAGAGACCGAGTGAAGCAAAAACCTGAGCAGAACGGCGGCACACTGGTAGAGCCGCAGCGACGTCGCGAGCGTGACAAAAGTGACGTTCACTCACGTGATGATCGGCGGCACAGTTGCCCATATCGGATTGGTTCTCGTCGCTCAGCGGTGCTACTTACTACTCCCCTCTCTACGTTGAACCGTCACCATGAAGCTCGCCCGCACAGCTGCTCTGCTCAGCCTCGTCGCTGTCGTTAGTGCTTCACAAGTAGTTCTGGATGACCTCGTAGACAGTGCTGGTGCTCGGCGCGTCGGCTTTGAGCAAGTCTATCGGGCTTATCCCGACTACAGCCTTGACCTGGCTGAGAAGCGCCTCGTTCAGCTGGGGCCTTCCGAACCCCCAGTGGTCCTTACCGAATTCGACAAGGTATCTTCGGCCCATGCTCCGCCGTGTGCCATTCTCATTTCCGTAATTTAGATCGAGCTCAAGGCCCAGGGCGTCAAGTTCCTTGATGTGTAATGGGCCCCAGCTGTCTTTTCCTTGCAACGTGCTGATTGATACATATTTCCGCCGACACGATGCAGAACTGACACCGCTGACCTGGGATCATACGCGCACCTCCGTACCGTGGCACAATGTACGTTCACGCTCCAATGTAACCGGGTCGGATCAGCTCATACGTGTTCGTGATGCTGTAGCGTCGTTCCCTGCTCCGAATGCAACCAAGGAAGTCCAATCGGTCATCGGGACGCTCTCTACTGAGAATATGTATCAAAACCTGAAGATCTTCTCGAGTTTCAGGACGCGGTGTACGCAAATTGAATAAACTCATTGGAAGCTCCCTTACTCACCCGAGAAAAAATTGTACATCTAGACTACCGCAGTGAGGTGAGCGTTGCGTGTATCACACGTTATAAGTGCGCGGGCATAAACCTTCTCCGCCTAGACTGGAAGACAGAGTCAACTGTGGCTTCTTTCAAGAATAAACGAGGTCTTACAGCGCTCATTCTGATTCATGGAGTAAATTATTCACCGCGACCCTTTACAGATAACCGCATCTTCGGCGAGTGAATCTTTGCGTGAGCGAATTAGCATTACGGAATTCCCCCATGCGTGGGACCAAAGTTCCATCGTGAGTACTTCTCTTCCGGCGTTTCGGCCCAAGCTTAAAACCTTCCTCAAGGTGGTGAAAATTAGCGGGACGACTTCCGAAGATGAAGTGATCGTCGTGGGCGCCCACCAGGACAGGTGCGAACCCCACCCCTTCTTTTCTTGAATCAGTTTTTGCGGACCTTACGTCCCGACTGACTCGGCATTCTTAACGCCTAGCACGCACGCTTGGCCATTCCTGCCTGCGCCGGGTACGAAAGGCTCTTTCGTTTCACAAACATTCTCACTTACTTCCATTCTTTGCCTTGCGCCTCGCTCCACCTTTTTTTCGTCCAGGCGCCGATGACGACGGATCCGGAACCACGACCATCCTCGAGGCTTATCGTGGGCTTATCTCGGCAGGATTCTCGCCGAAGCGCACAGTTGAATTCCACTTTTACTCTGCTGAGGTACGTACGGCATGGGCAATTTCGTGCTGTGCCGAGGCCGAGCGTGGCCCCACGCATGGCCCTGAGTTCTTGAAGATTTGGCCTGCTAATTCTTAATTTCAGGAAGGAGGTCTGCTCGGATCTCAGGCTGTCGCTCGTGATTATGAATCAAGGGGCGTGAATGTCCTTGCCATGAGTCAAGTACGCAAAGTCTCGTGTTTATCGCGTGCTCTGTCTGACCGAATCTTTGCACAGTTCGACATGACCGCTTGGGTCAAGAGGGGAACCAAAGAGTCTGTTGGGGTTATCACGGACTTCACGAACAAGGCGTGCGTCGCGCTTGTCACTTGCCTGCCACCGCACTTTCTGACGTGTTTCCATTCTAGCCTTACTGAATTCAACAAGCAGCTCGTGACGAAGTACCTAGACATTCCATATGTTGAGACCAAGTGCGGATATGCATGCAGCGACCAGTATGTCTTGTGGACGCAGTGTATTGAATGGGTCGACTAACACCTCATGTTTCCGTGTGAATAGCGCATCGTGGAGCAAGGCCGGATACCCCTCAATTTTCACCATAGGTAAAGTCTATCTTCCGGGGTCATAGCCGCGCAAGTAATGGAAGCTCATTCTCCTTTCTTCCCACTCAATTCAGAGAGCGCGTTTGAGGACTCTAACAAGTTCATACACTCTGGAAACGAGTGAGTCTTCCATCGCTTCGCGAAGCTTTACTACCGAGCATGTTACTCATCTTATGCGCAAATAGCCGGATTGACATCTCCGACGAATTCAGCTTTGAGCACATGCTCGAGTTTGCAAAGCTCGCTTCGGCGTTTGCCATCGAGCTTGGCCAGTGGACACAGGAGTAGACTTTGTCAATTACGGTTTGTGAACAGTATTTGCGCATTAACGGGTCTGTTGCTTCATTCATGATTAGCTACTGGATGGGGTTTGTATGTTACTAGGTCTATACGCGGTTTAATATATATGATAAAATTCAATAGGGTACGTTTTTGTCATGACGAGGTACGTTGCTTCGACAGGTTGAGGTCGAGGTAAGTAACTACGCTACCTGCATAGGCCCACACGTTGCTCGTGTTCCGATCGGAAAAGACCGTGTGCCAGACAGGCTCGTCGCATTTTAACGCCTTCACGGTAGTCTTCGGGGAAAACTAAGTGACGGATCTAAAAGGCTAAGTCCGTTCAGATGCGACTTACATTATAATTCCGGTAGTCCCAAAGACAAATAGTCCCATCGTCGAACCCACGCACAAAGTAATTAATATTCGTATCGCCCCGGCGATGGCGCGCACGGATTTGGGCCCCGGATGCGGAGGTGTCACCGTATCCGAACTCCTGCTCGGGCCTTCCCCGGTACCGCTTTCTTACGTCGTGGACCTGAATTTGTCGCAACAAATGATCTACCTTTGGGAGTCGTGTTGTTAGAGCCGTATCTCATCTCATTCATCTCCGATCCGAGTCCGTAATCGGTGGAAGTAATTAAAAGTACAAACCTCGACAATTATGACATTTGGATTCTTTTTATGCACGTGAATTTGGTGTATGGCATTGCTAAAGTCCGCGGCTGTATACACGGAGTAAACGTGAGTATTAACGCGATAACAGTAATTCCATGGGGGAGAAACAAACACTGGGCTCTACGATCCTCCGAGTCGAACGTCCACAGCTTCTTTCCTGCAGCGCATAAAACGCGCTGGGCAGCCGAGGAATGGTTTACCACGGATGTGATTACAGAGTTAAACGGCCCGCCAAGTATACGTACGGTCGCAGAGTGACCCGGTTGACGACCACCCCTCCTGTCATCGGAGTCGGGCATATTCTGTGATACGCACCAACGCTGAACCGTCTTGTCGAAGCCCCCTGAGAGGAATCCAGTGGAGTCCGACGATATAAAAGGTGACAGGCAGGATATTCCTTGTTCAGAGTGTGGCGTATTGGATAAGGGGTGTATTGACGGCCTTGAATCTGCCTGAGACGCAAGTTGTTCGTATCTTCCTTTATATATCGACCGAATGAAGAAGAAAAACGTCTCGTACCCTGCTAGTGGCAACAATCGAGGCTTGGCTATTACCCTTACTGTAGCCGAGAACAACGGCTTCTTTCATTAAACAAGCATCCTCGACCCGCGTCGACATTTCGTTCAGCGCAGGCAGCGATAAGTTCACCATGCGCTTCCTTGGAAAAATATCAGACAGCGCAATTATAACATTGGCACATTAGATTCCGTACCTAGATGTTTGGTCTATGAACTGTATATCTCCTCGCATTGTAACCGTCATCAACGGGCTAGGACGGTCCGACGGCAGAATTAGTCGTCGCGGACGGCCGTATGAGACCTTTGGGACTTGCACTCGCGTACACTGCCTCGTTCTTGCGACTACGACAATCTGTTCACCTTCTCCTTTAGAACCTTCGGATCGGCGTGCATTACGGGCCCCTTTCTCAGTCCTGCCAGTACCAGAGTCCGATTCACTCGAGTCTTCACTAGATGAGTTTGTATTGGTATTGTCGTCCTCACCAGCCGTGTCCGACCCAGATGAAACATTAGTAGTATCACCGCCCCCGGTCTGGTTGTCAGATAGGGCCCTGGATTCCCGTACTTCTTTAGGCGGTGGACGGGAGTGTCCTGAGACCAAGACTCTCTTAGACTGTGATTGTTTATCGGAACCGGGACGCACAGGCGGTTGCGCACGGGACTGAGGAGGGCGAGGGTCTGATTTCAACTGCACTGAAGTGTGAATTCGAGAGGCCTGGATCCGCGTCTGTCGAGGTAAGGCCGTAGGGGCAATGGTCACCCTACGTGCGAGAGAACCTGCAGAATACCGCTTTGGAGGATCGCAACGTTCAAAGTGAATGCTTCCTCCCGTTAATCGGGACGGTCCCTCAGATGGAATAGGAAAAGGAACCGTCGACATTTCCAACACACGAATCGCATCTTGCGCGTCTCGTGGAATTAGAAACTGTACAGAGACGATGGGCTTTGTAGCACTATGAATCTGGACATTCTTGATCCTTTGATATCGAATAAGACTAGAATAAAACCCGAAGCGAAATTTGGGAATACCTCTCAAAAGGATAACCATTGATTCGCAAGTAATCATAAATAATTTCGATTGTTGAAGCCCGAGGGAGGTTTTTGATGAAGACGATTGATTTGTAATTACTCCAGTCTATTTCTCTTAAAGAACTTAGTCTGTGTTTGTTGGGTTCACTAATGGGATCTTCAATTCCGCCGGGGCGCCGTCTTGGAGGGTGAAGATGTCGAAGGCTTTTTGGGAAGGATGGTGGAGAAGGGACTTCCGTCTGTCGAACCTGCTCGAAACGAGCAAGCCTCTCGTTAGAAGCAGGAGGTGCTTGTGCATTAATAGGTGGTACAGCTGCAGTGTGGGGGCTATCCGAATCCGAGTCTGAATCTGAATGCTCTGTATGTCCCGATATTTTGACACTCTCCCGCAAGGTGGCGATCTGATTTTCAGGCTGAATAGAAGAACGAGTCTGTTCAGAATGTAAGGCTTCGTTGTCTGCTCTCGGTGACCTAGAACGCTCATCCTCATCGTTAAGGTCATCCGTCGAGGCTTCGTCAGTGGCGTCCGTAAGGACCTCAGGCTCCAAAGGAGGCTTCGTGAACTGCACGTCAGCCTGTTCCGACTGGTCATGTCCAGATACGGACACTGGAGCAACTGACGAAAGTTTGGGAAATGAGGACGAGAAAGCAGTGTTCTCCAAGTAGCAGGCCTCTCCACCGTTATCTGGGCCCGATAAGGGGGTGGTCGTGTGCAGGCCTTCTTCGCTTTCATGCTCGGCATCCATCTCTGGAGGGATGTGGGATTTGATATGCATAGTGTTCAGATGCATATTAGGATAAATCGGAAGAGATGCGTCGTTCAGGTCCGAGATAACCAATGGATTTCTTTGAGAGTCGCCTTCCGACGCCTCTCGAGCGGAGGGCACTAAGGTATCTGATCTAAGTAGCCGTGACTCAACGAATTCCATGTCTTGATTTTCCCGATTCACGGAAGCGCCAAGGAAACCTTCGCTTTTCTGTCTTTCGTCAATTTCCACCGCTTCAGTGGGCGACTCGAAGTCTTCTGTCGACTTCTCTTCAATTGGTTTGTCGAGCAGCCTGCAGTAGATCAGAACCCGCGTTCACACGAGTGATATCATTTCTTACCAGTCAAAGACGACTCCATCATCGCTGTCAATTATTGTTAAGATACAAAGCACTTTCGTTACTGTCCGTTGGTATACCACTCACAGAAATCTTGGGATGCCAATGACACGCCTTCCCTGATCGGCGAGCCTCTTTGTGACGGTTTTCACGAGTTGGCGCCGGTGCCAACCATTGTTCTGCACAGTTGGTCTGCACTGCTCTGGATAAGGAGTAATCCTCTCAACACCCCGCGTTAAGGGCTTACTCGAACGAGTCAATTGTGAGCCAGGCCTGTTACCGGCGTTGACATCGTATCCAGGCTTCGCCACAAACTCTTCGCCACTCTCAAGCCTGGGACGCTTATTAGCCGCAACTTTAATGTCAGTTTCATGCACAAGTCGTTTGCTGGCATGATCAAATGACATATGCTGAAGCGGGGGAAGGACAAAATCCGTGGCTCGGATTGCAGGAACCGGATTGATGAGGGCCACGGGCAGTGTCCGCGACTGCAGCAGACTCAGGCTGTACTGGGATTTCTCTAAGGTCCAAACTCATACACTTGTGACAAAACGTGACAATCACACGACATGCGCGATCGGCAGCTCAAAAGATGTGTCCACTGGGCAATATATGAGCTCCTCTAACTATATAATAGGATATTGTATACAAAAACGAAGTAGGGTACTATAGGCATATATTACAGCTGTTTGTATAGCTCTAGGGTAAAAATATAAACATATATGCTGAATTATATAAACATACTATTCAGTTTTGGTTAGGCCTCCCTAAGCCTCTCAAGAATGCTAAGGGGAAAAACATAGTGGACATGGTATCTTAGCCTCAGGGCCCTGCCAGGAGAACAGGCATTTCATTCATTAATTTGTCCCATGCTTCGAAGCTCAGATCATAAATCAAAGAAGCATTTGCCACTAATTCACATTTCCCCCCTTATAACACCCTTAGGCTGCTTTTCTTTTGCTTTATTCTTATAATAAAATCCAAGATTTTTTATAAAATGGTTGTAGGCATGGTTATGCTTGGGCATTGACCTTGATGTTGGAAAAAGAGCTGCATGGATGTGTCTGCGCCGATCTTGTAGATCGGCGCTTCCAAAAGCGGGAATTAAGGATTTTCGGACTTCATTCTCAAGGTTGCTGTTCTAACTACAATTCAACCAGGCCATGGATCAAAATTATGTTCCACAGAAGTGTTTATTTTATATTTATCTACATTTTTGTCGAGCGGTTTAAGCTAAGACGGCCTGTGTGTTGAGTAGTAAGGGAATTTGCATGACCCATCAGCCAAAGTGTGACAGACAGATCACGTGATAGTGTATGAGTTTGGATGGCGGAGGCGCGTTCTGTCACGTAACGCCGTAACAGTTCTCTTCCATGGCCACGGTTGGTTAACACCAACCTGAAATTCACAATATAAATCTCCCCTGCAGCATGTCGGGGGAAGACTCACAGCCAAACGAGACACGTATTCTGCCCAAAGGTGCAGGTGTCCCTGCCATTCGCCCTACTCAGCCAAAACCACCTCCGTTTTACAAGGGCGGCTCTCGTGGACGCAATATTAATCTGAATGGTCCGGCGGCGTCTCGACACTATGCAGCTCGCTTCCAATCTGGGAGCTCTCGTAATGCAAGTACCTCCGCTGGGTCTTCGGGGCAAACGCAGCATCTGTTACGTGATGTGTCACCATCGGTAGTGTCGTACAATAACCGTCCAGACCCTCGACTCCGCCCTCAGAATTATCGTAACTTCCATCCTCCTAACCTCTCAGGACGCGCGGACCAATCACCATCCACTTCTAATGATTACATAAGGCACAAACATCGGCCATACCCTCGAGCCCGGTCCTATTCAAACTCTAATTTCCAAGCGAAACCAGACTTACCTGGCTATAATGATGCAAATGGACGTCCCATTTTTAATGGGTACCAGGGTGCAAGACCGGGGCTGAGGAAGGGAGACCTTTCACCTCAAAGTTATCTACATGACCCGGCCGTCAGTGCTCCAAAGAACCATATGCGTTTGGGCTCCAATAACGCGCATCAGTCGCGGGCGATGCACCTATCCCAGACCACGGACATCCCAATAATCACTTCAGGTGCTAAGATCTTTCACCAAACAAGTGGGCGTAATTAATTCATTTTCAATTCCTCGTTCTATGCACAGATCAGTTGCGAGGCGGGCGTGCAAGCACAGACAAATCCGATGATGCCACGGTTATTGATGAAAAGGTCGATATACCCTCCGGATCTAACGTGAAGCTGGAGGACCTCATTGAGGTCGATTCTTCCTCGAATATCTCGACTACACATCTTGTTCCTAGACGGCCACCTTCAACAAGTCGCGGATTCGCAGTCCGTACGAAAGCGAAGGAAGCTGATGTTGCGATGTCAGACATTCGGGATACCAGGGTTGCGTCCCCTTCGCCTATTTGGGGGCCTTTGCGTCCATTCCGCTCCGGAAAGTCTACGTTGACTTACGGTCCGACGCGAGTACCTACTCGAATTCCATCTCCCGATAGGGCCGTTACGATCCCTGAAGAACCGGCCAATGAAGTCATTGAAATCATGTCTTCTCCTTCGCTGTCACCTCAACCGAAAGAGGACGAGTGCATAGGAACTGAAATGTCGGTATCACCTGCGCCGAGTGGGCCGGGGGATTTTTATTTGGAAGAAGAGACCGCAGACTTTATGCGCCTGCCAAGAGATAACAACGATAAAGCCCGTCGGATCCTTATTTCGCACACGCAGGGCATGTATTATGTTATGTCCATGCATGGTCTTGTACAAGAGATAACTAGAGCACTGCCAAGGTGGTTTTCTTTCAATAACCTGAATTATTCGCACTCAAATTAGTACATGTGGCACGACATGTCATATTGTTTAGGCGTCACAGAAATGTCCATTCGCCCAGCAATGCTGACAAAATCTCGATCGATGATGCTTGTTTGCTCGCTGCCCCCTATGATAACATCGCAGTCGTCGCGCAGGCACGCGAAGAGGATGCTTTATTGCTTATACACTTTGCGAATGGCGTGGTGAGTAAAACAGACTTCTCAGACTCAGTTGTTGGATTTTTAATTTTACTTCGCTAACAGGAGCCACGCGTCACGACAGTTGGTCGCACTTCCTCGGGTCGTGACAGGGTACTCCGCGGTGTAAGCGCGGTAACGACACTCCCCTCGTCCGATACCTCGCTATCTTTCGTTAGCGCTGGATACGACCACATTGTGCACCTCTGGTCACTCGATACTTCTCTCTCTTCCCCTCCAATCTCCGGTGTTCTTGATATGCGACATACCTCGACGGTGCAATCACTGCTCGCCGTCTCTAACACGTCGCCGAAGTTGTTAAGTGCAGGCGCTGACTGTTACGTGCATGTGTACGACCTCCCATCCGAGCGAACACTTAGTACAATCCGCACAAGCAACTCTGTGTACCAGCTACATAGCGCGGGTCCGGAAAGTGTGCTCCTAGAAGTGAGTTTCGTCATTTGCCTTCGAATGTTGCCGCCTTGTAACAATAGAACTCTGTAGGTAGCACATCGCGATTCCCAATTCGAGTTGTACGATTATCGAATGCACACCGGACGGCCTGTGCAGCGCTTCGGATATGAAACTACACGCTTGCAAGGACGTTATCGCAGGGGGGACATCAACACCAGAGATGGCATGAATACGTTTGCTTCGGGCGGTCGCGATGGTCAGCTGCGTTTGTGGGATCTGCGCAATTGTGGCAAGTGGAAACAAGAGGTAGTTTATTTCACTCGTTTTTGCCACTATCTACAATTTGTTTATGCCACATTACAGGTCATGTGTTTTCCTGATCAAAAGATTGCGCAGACGAAGTTTGACGGCGATAATGTGATCGTCGTTTCGGACGACAATCGTGTAATGTTCTTTAAGTCTACTTCAAGCTGAAGCTATTCCGGAACTGAGCTCATACAATCTGTATCACCTTACATTCCAATTACCCCATTCAGTATTCACTATTACTTACTGTTGTACTCTGAAATCTTACTTAGCAATGTTTATTTTAATTTTGAACTGAAGCGTAATCATCCACTTTGGCTGCTAAAAATATAGTGGAAGGACGTGAATACTACTATTACAAATTTGGCGGTGCACACCCTAAGGACTTTAGAATTACTCTCGCTCTCGCCTTAACGGTCTCCTGCATGTCCGGTGAAAGCACCACGACTTCCTGTCCCGGTTCCTTAGAGGCTATATCTGTGCTGCCAATTTCCTTCGGTGCATCAGATGCGAGAGTGACCGAGTCTGGTGGCTCGGCCTTCGGATCAAGGTGTTTATTACATGATTGAATAAGATTCTACACGGAGGGAGTCAGCATAAAGAATCGGGATCCAGGCGATGTAAATATGATTTACCTCCCGTACACCGCCCTGGCAGCCGGAAAGATAACCCGCAACTATTGGCAAGTATTTCTCGGCAATCTGAAAACGGATGAGAACATTTGGTGAAACGGTAGTGGAGACATTCAACATACAACGTCTGGTGAGAAAAGGTGTTTGACGATCCAGATTTGATGGGCCTTGTTGAATTTCCAAGAATCGGGCGAGGAGAGGCGAGTATACACGTATGTCAGGGCTGTGCAGCGGGGATCTATCACCGAGCGCAGCATTTATACGATGCAAGAGCCAGCGTACCTCCACGAGCCTTCTCCGTCAGCTCTGTATCGGCCGAAGGGTCAGGGAAAGGCAACGCGTTATCATTTTCCTCGCGGTCTTTCTTGCGCTTCTTCTTTTTGTCCTTGCTCGATTTCTTGTGTTTCACCGTTGATGAATCGCCTGAATCTGCAGCCTCCTCCGCTCGTTCGTCTCGGCGTTCGGAAGAACTCTTCTTCGATTTTTTCACCTTCGAATGCACCTTTTCCCCATCTTTATCTTCGACATCGACCGCTCCCGGGTGCTCTTCGACCTTCCTCTCTTTCTTTCGCTTTTTCTTGGAAGGTTCTCCGACTTCTTGGTCGTTCGTGGTATCAGGTGCTTCGTTGTTCACGTCGGCCTTGTGGTGCTTCCGTTTCCGCTCCTTCTCCGCGCGGCTTGGAGACTCTGTACCAGCCTCACCGTCCTCGGTGACCTTTTCCTACTTGACAGTAGCAAGTTAGTATTTCCGATATACCTATTCGCATTAGATGTAACTCTGGTTTACTTACTCCTTTGCTTTTCTTTTTGACCTTCTTCTCCTTTGCCTTCACGTCCGCCCCGACATTGTCCTCGGTTACCCTCTTACTTCTTCCTTTCCTCTCTTTTCGGTCCGCGATAGGCTCGAGTTCAGCGCTCATGGCTGGTACAATCTGGTCACCACTAGTACTGGCGCAGACGAGGTCCAAGTCCGGAGAAAATAAAAATAGCTAGATCTGCAAAGATCCTACAAAAGGCAACCATCTGATGGCTGACCAATAGGCGACCCAGCCGTCATCTTGTGCCTTTTAGACGGGTGAGTGCCGGCAGCTCTCAGTGTTACACCGACAAGCCGACACGCTTTACCACGACGACCACAACGACGGTGCTGACCGCAGACGTTAACAATGGGCCTATCTGTCTCCTCGCTGTTCTCCTCTCTTGCTTCTCTCATCCGATGGAGTAAGGAGCAGGACGTTCGTATCCTCATGCTCGGCCTCGACTCTGCTGGGAAGACCACCATTCTCTATCGCCTTCAGGTATGTCTATATAGACTCTTTGGCATATGAAGTAGCTCATCGCAACCTAAACTAAATTAGATTGGAGAGGTCGTTTCGACGATACCCAGTGAGCTTTCATGAAGTCATTCATGGGTGAGGCAATTAATGACATTCTCAACCTCTAGCCATTGGTTTCAATGTGGAGACCGTACAGGTACGCATTTGGTATACATATTAGCATAACTGACTGAGAATACTTATGTGCAAAATTTTAGTATAAGAACATAAAATTCCAGGTTTGGGATTTGGGTGGGCAGTCAAGCATCCGGTATGTTATGTTCTCGTTAACAGACAATTCCTCTTCTACTTTCCCACATTAATGTCTTCCATTCTTACAGACCATACTGGAGGTGTTACTTCCCAAACACGTCTGCGATTATCTACGTGATCGACGCGTCGGACAGAGACCGCCTCGATACGTCGCGCACAGAGCTGCTCACTATGCTCGCAGAAGACGAGCTCCGCGGCGTTCCCTTGCTCGTATTTGCAAACAAACAGGACGTTGGTGGCGCACTGAAAGAGGAGGAAGTCAGCGATGCTTTGGGGCTTGCTGGGGCGGAGAAAGGGCGGCAATGGAGTGTCCGCGGGAGCTGTGCAACAAAGGGTGAGGGTCTCGAGGAAGGACTAGACTGGTGCGTGCTTTGTTTTTCTTATAATGTGGATCCTAATTGATCTCCCGTTCATTGAAGGCTCGTGAACGCCATTCAGAAGCAATGACGAACACGCATGACTTGTCCCGTTTCCGGTTATGGTCCTGCCGTCTAACTTTTGCATTAATCTATGGCAGCATCTACTTACAGCGATACACTATGTTCCTATACCCATCATGTATCATTCACTCTTTATTTCTTCCCGTAAGCACGCCTTTATCATGTCGGACCTTTCAGACACTACCGTGCGATTTTTTTGAGTACATTCAAGGTGGATCAAAAAGGTGTCGCAAGAAAGTAAGACGGCGCAATGTGCTAGATGGTTACACTCTACCCCAGCTCCAATCCCATTTAGCCTCCTCTGGGTTTTCCGTACACGTCCTATGCCTCTCAACGTCTGGACGCCAGATCCTCACCGTCCCGTCATCCGCACACGTTGCTAAAGCTCCTTCTGCCCAATCTATCGCGCCCACTTCTCCCTCCTGGCCCTTCAGCTCTACGCCTCGCGCACTCAGCTCTTCCCCACTATTACCAGCAGCTACGTCGAAAAGGAATGCCGATCCACCCGCACCACCGCTCGCCAACCACCTACCACACGGGCTTACTGCCGCACGGACATAGAATGAGTTCGTCGCCATGTGCCGGTGAGCGTACGCCTGGTCCGCCTGAGGAACGTCGAGCGGCGTGCCCGCAGCTCCGTACGAGTTGTATGTGTGCACGCGTGAGTCGTTACTCAGGGCGAAAATCCGGCCAGCGCTTGGTCCACTCCCAAATGTCATCGAAATAATTCCTCGTGCGCGTCTTGGCGAGAACATGAGCCCAGCGGAGGGCGCACCAGAGGGGAGTGTTGTCAAGTCATCTACGGAATCATCTATGGGGAGGATAGGGGTGGGCTTTCTGGAACGCTTCGTAGGTGACGACGGAGTGAAGCGCAAATCCCATTTGCGAATTATGCTATAAATAATCGCATTGTCAGAATACGATAGTTCTTGCAAATGATGTGCGCAAACAAACCCATCTCCAGAGCCGCTGCTTATAATTTCATGTGGCGAGCCTGGAATATATGCCAAAGATGTCACGCTCTTCGGCGCAAGTATAACTCTGCCCTTTTTTGTGGCTTTACCGGCACGAGTCTCATGCGCATAAGGGATAGTCATGACAGGCTTACGACGACCTTCAGCATCGTCCTGGCTACGCTCTCTTATATCCCACAGACATATGCACCCGTCACGACCTCCGCTCACCAGCAAGTCATTGTGCAATGGA
Source organism: Coniferiporia sulphurascens (assembly GCA_002794785.1). Taxonomy (NCBI): domain Eukaryota; kingdom Fungi; phylum Basidiomycota; class Agaricomycetes; order Hymenochaetales; family Hymenochaetaceae; genus Coniferiporia; species Coniferiporia sulphurascens. The sequence goes on along the minus strand of NBBA01000017.1, from coordinate 484,925 downwards.
TCCCATGCGACACATTTCACTGTGCTGGAGTGGCCTCCATTCAGATTATGAACCGTGCCAGATGAGGAACAGGGGTCTGTGATACAAAGACTTCGGTCTCCTGAAGCGGTTGCAACATATGAATCAGACGGTGACCATTTCACGTCGAAGATGCCGTTGTTATGAATTTTCAGCGTCGTCCGTGAGCTTTCTGCACTATGATGAGTAACTTAGAAAGCGCGGCAAGAGCAACGACATACCTGGATCCCAGTCCCTCCGTTTCGCAGTGGAGAGAATATCGACTGTACCCTGCTCGGTTGCAACAGCGAGAATAGACCCTCGGCCTCTTTTTGACGCTGAATTATTTTGATAAGTTCTCAGTAGATTTAACCATAGTTGAAACCGCACCATACGAGTAAGCACACGCGTACGGAGGCGTTAAGAAAGAACCCGAGTCCAGAGAGTGACATTTAAACAAGTCGGACTTGTTTGAGGACACAAATGATTCCAGTACGCGTATTGTTGGTACTTGATATGTCCAAGCAGCTGCCTGAGCAATCTGGATGAATGCAAGTTACGGATTTGCTTACGCGTAAACAGCCGACGGGCTACAGGGTCGCCCATTCTCAGAGCACGCAGCGAAGCAAAGGCACTTGGACGAGATCTTCTGTCAAACACACGAGCTTCGCCAATGTCCGAGCTCTTCACCACCACATCAGTATCCAATTCTTCAGCGCTCTCATCCAACTTTTCCTCCGTGAGTTTTAAACGCTTGTTCGCAATGTTGTGGTTGTCGGCGCGTCGCTTTCCCCTCGTCGGAGAGTTTGGGGAAGAAAGAACGTCATTTGTTAGATCAGAAAGAGCCTGCCTTGGGCTTAGCTGGGATGTCGACGGTGCAGTCATCGCGACTGTGGGTAAGGTGTATCGCGGTTACGGGTGGTCGAGCGCCAGTGGCTTAGCCTCCGTTCGAAACCCTACGCGAGGCGCGTTATTTGCCTTTGCGTATTTTCACGTGACCTTCGTGACATCCTAAATTTTGATTTCGGCTTTAGCACACCCTCTACTTACACTACCCCCACACACGATTTAACATGGCGTTCCGTGCGGGGATTCGACCTATGTCTACAGCGGTGCGGTCGTCGCTGAAAATCGGCTTACTTCCTGCGGATGGCATTGGGCATGAAGTTATCCCGGTACGCAACTATTAGCACCTGGCGATCCGGTATGCATCGGGACGCGCTGAATTGTCGACGTTTTAGGCTGCAAAGGAGGCGATACTGGCGTTGGGTTCAAGCATACCCAAGCCGGAGTTCATCAGCTTAAATGCAGGATTTGACTACTTCACCCGCAAGGGCGTAGCTTTACCGGAGGAAACCATCGAGTGCGTGTCAAGGATATGGTCCTCACCTACAGTCGATTGACACACAGGTACAGGGTGCTGAAAAGTGAATGCGACTGCGCGTTATTCGGGGCTGTTAGGTATGTCAACTTTATGCCGACATCCCAAAAGACTTATCAAATGCGTTCTATAGCTCTCCATCGCGCAAAGTGGCGGGTTACAGTTCGCCCATCGTCGCCCTTCGCAAGGAGCTGGATCTCTACGCGAATATTCGCCCTGTAATATCCGTAGCCGCAAACCCGGAGGACAAGCCCGATGTAGACCTCGTCGTGGTGCGTGAAAATACGGAATGTCTGGTAAGTAACTCCTTGGCGCATTAAGAATTATTGGCCGTAACTTTTGCTATTTAGTACATTAAAAAGGAAGAAAGTTCCATTGGACCAAAAGGCCGCGAGGCGCGTGCAACACGTCTCATTACGGAGTGGGCATCCAGTCGGATCGGCAAGTCCGCATTCGACATCGCATTGAACCGACCTCGCAAGGCACGTCATTTTCCCTGTCTAGACTCAGCCGTGCCGTTAATAGAGATACGAAATAGCATTTGACCATTATACATAAATCGAACGTTCTTTCTATTACGGACGGCCTTTTCCGTGAAACCGTTCGAGCCGTTCCCGCTGCCCATGCGGGAAAGTATGATAGCGTCACGATTGCAGAGCAACTCGTCGACAGCGCAGTATACAGGTACGTTTTAAATTTATCTCCCTTTAGAAAACGCTAATCACCGTCAAAGATTGTTCCGTGAACCCCAGTGCGTATATGCTGTCTGAACTTCGTAATTCCAATCTAAATACATGCATGTAGAGTATTCGACGTAATGGTGGCGCCTAACCTTTACGGAGACATCATCTCGTGCGTTCTTTCACTTTAACTTCACCATCACTGTGCTTATTTGTCCGTGTCAGTGACGCCGCGGCTGCTTTGGTTGGCTCTCTCGGACTTATCCCCTCTATCAATGCCGGCGACACCTTCGTCATGGGTGAACCGTGCGTGTGATCCCATTGAAATTCCCTTACGTTCTGAATTAAAACATGCATATTTGCTTTTGTGCTTCCAGTGTCCACGGCTCCGCGCCCGACATCGCAGGCAAGGGCATCGCGAACCCTCTCGCAGCGATTCGCAGTGCGGCACTGATGCTCCGTACACTTGGTTATCCCGACGGAGCAGCACGTATCGAACGCGCTGTCGACCAGGTCATTCGCGAAGGCGCCTTCCTCACTCCTGACCTCGGCGGCACAGCGACGACAACTGAAGTCACGAACGAGGTGCTGAAACGTATCTAGAGATCTGGGAATTAGTATTGTCTTTTATGTTTTGGATTCGAGGCTCGGAATATGGAACATGCTTGAAAGCTAGATGCTGTCAGCCCCTTTTCTGATTGAGGTTGCACTAGGGGGGAAACTTCCACGCTGTAGCGACGGTTAACAACCTGTGGCGCTTTTGAGTGGCCCGAACGTTCAACATGCCCACTTCGCGTTTTTGTCATGTGCTGAATATTCGGTAAGGTATCAGTCAGTGGACGAGTTTCGTGTCCCTTTCCGAGTCCAAGTTCCTACCTTGATCACGAGTATTTTTCAAACGCATGGCATTTTTTGGTGTTATCGCGGCTCGGAGACCGCGAGAGCCGGCTTTAACCCACCAAGTCAAGTGATGTATACATCACTTTTGGAACATATTTGTGATTTCAGGTTCATCTCAATAGACAAACAATGACGCATTAATTGTTCTGGGAAGCCTGCGCATGATGAATGTGACAGCAGACAAATGCGCTATCAAAAATGTGGTGAGGCTTATGTGTGAAGTCACTTCACGGCGGGCAATTCTCTTTTTGTCACGAGAATACTTATCCCTGCAGACTTCCTCCGATTCAGCTGTTGAAATGAAGCTATCACAATTAATGCCCCTTCTCATAAACCTTACGATCACGAGCAATAGGAGGTTAGCTAGCTCTGGCATCCGAAGTATCCCGGAGAACCTTTACTAAATCGTTCTCGAAATCGTTTTACAAGTGGCGTTATACCTTGTATTGGTCGCCCCTATCAGGGCGGCCCAATATTAGTTGGTCGGGAACGACTAAACAGCGTTTTGCATAGTAGACCTCGGTCGCCGATCACACCGCCAAAACGGAGAGAGAGGATCGTCACCAGCGGCAAATCCCGGGAACGCGTCCGCGTTTGCCGCAACTCCAAATCACATGACTCGCATAGAGTTGCTGAGCCTAACGGGCCCGTCGGCGGCCCCGTCCGGGCGGCCTGGCTCAGGCTCAGGCTAGCCGCTACACTCAGCGCACAAGTGTGCAATAACACAACACTCTCCGACTTGACCCCATCTCCCTCCTAGACATGTCATCCGCCGTAGCCCGCGCAAAGCGGCGCGCAGAGGCCGACGAAGCATACGCCATCCAGGCCAGAGCCGGTGCATGGGTCAGCCATTCTCGTTTCCGCACAAGGACCCGCCGTTTCTGAATAAAAATAAAAATATGCTCTCGGATCAACTGCGACATTATCAACAACAAACACGCACGTCCTTGCTGGCGACTCGCCCGACATCCGATAACGTGTCCACCTACGGCGCTGTTTTTTATGACGCACATAGGGTGCGCTGAAGTACGGCCTGTTCGGTGCCGGAGTGATGACCTTCTCTCACTACACATGGCCCGCGTTCCGGTACGTGACGCATCTCAATAATATCACAAGCCCACTCTCACACCCAATTCACAGGAAACAAACCCTCGCAATCAAGGGTTTCCTCACCATGGGATGTGAGCACTTCACCATTCCCCCCCCTCACTCCAAACACCCATACCATCCCTCCTTTCTTTCCTTGCAGTTGTATGCTTCGGCCTCGTCACACACGCCGACTCGGCGCTCCTCGCCCACGAGCACGAGCAACGCGTGACGGAAACGAGAGTACGGAAGGAGGCGCGCATCGACCTCGCGAAGCGTGGACTGGTCGCTACCGAGACGGAGATCGCGAAGTGGAAAGAGGAGCGCGCTGCTCGCCAGCAGGCGGAACGGGACTCTGGTCCCTCAGCATCGTAAAATAGATGACTTTGGGGACACACTGCCCCATCTATATACAGTCCGTACGTTTGTTCACCATTAGACCGCCGTTTCGATAAGATATCAGGTAATGGGTTCGTTTATTTTCTGTATTCGAGTGTATATAAATACTAAAGATGCGCCTCAGGATACACTTTATTCAGACTATTGGCGATTAATGGATTGGAGGGCGAGCAAATGCAAAGCAAGCAAAAGAAGAAGAAATATATTAGGAAAGGAAAACATTGTTGTGTGACTGAGACAGATCTGGACAGAGACATTCTGCAAGTGTGTTTATCGGTCGCTGTATGAATGGATGTGATGAATGAGCGGGTTAATGAGTTTGTTTAAATGATACAAATGTTCGTGCAAAGCGTAAGCAAGAGGAGATGTGTCGTGTAATGGCATGAGGAGGAAAGCTGATTGTCGGTCTCATCTCAGTGGGGCGGAGCGGTCCAGAATCCTGTGGTGCTATCGTACACCACTTGCGCGGGTGGACGTGGTGGCGGCCCAGGATTGTAAATTTCCCCAGGTTTTACGCTCCGTGGAGGAGCCGCCGGTGGATAAGGCAGCGGATGCTGCGACTGTGACTGCGACAGTGACGCGCTCCGCGTCGTCAAGGGAGGCGGAGGAGGCGGCGGTTGAAATCCAGATCCAGTCTGCAGTGGCGGAGGCGGAGGTAGAGGTCCAACACCATCAGCACCTGCACCTGCAGGGGGGTGAGGAAGGGGCGGACGAGCAGGAGACTGGCCACGACCGTTCGCTGCCTCTGGTGAGCCCTGCTGATTAATGTACTGGGCAGGAGGCGGGGCAGGCGGACCTGAAAGCCTCCTAAGTGGGGGTGGAGGCGGAGGAGGGATGAATCCGTTCGAATGTGCCGGAGGAGGCCCAGTGTTTGACGGTACTTGATATGACGCACCAGGTGGAGTAGGCAATGGGTGTGTTTGAGATTGTATCTGCGTCTGAATGTGCGGAGGTGTGCCTGTGTAGACCATAGATCCTGGGTGTGGAGGGGTCGGTATGGCAGGGTGTGGTGGTGTCGCCGGGTACGATCCGTTCTGCATCCCGGGCATCGGAAGGGGACGCGAACCCTGCACAGGCGGCGACGGATTGTATTGCTGCGGTGGCGGCTGGGGAGGCGAAGGAGTGCTCGGTGCATACGCTGGATATTGCTGGGCAGGATTTGCATGAGAAGGAGAAGGAAAGGATATGTAATGCTGCGGAGGGGCCGAATGGGAAGGAGGTGGAACTCCCGACGGAGGTCCGGGGGGATACATCATCGGGGGTGCGGAAGTCGGTTGCGGAGGATATTGCTGGTAGGCAGGATATCCCTGGGCCGGATGTTGCTGGTGATACCCCATGGTTGACGGAGGAGGCGCAAATCCCGGATATGTGGGTTGGGGTCCATAGCCGTATGGTGCAGGAGTTTGAGAAAGATGTGAGGCATAACCGGTGGGCGCAGGAGTTTGGGCATTAGGCGGCATAAAGCCAGAGGGTGCAGGTGTCCCCGGTGGCACAGATACATACCCAGAGGGTGCAGGCGTCGATACTGGGACAAATCCTGATGAACTCGAAGGTATACTGTACATTGACGGGGTATTTGATTGAACGTGACCTTGCGAAGGCGAATAGCCATTCGACTGGGTAGGATTGGGATCATACGGTGATTGGTAGGGAGTATACGCCTGGATTGGCTCTCCAAAGGAATGGCGGTGATGGTTGCGGGCCACAGGTGTCGCTGGGGCTTCGTAGGAAAACGAAGAACCAGGATCTGAATAGTCTCCCGAGCTGTAACCAGTAGAATGGTACGAAATGGAGCCATTCAATGTCGGGTAAACTGGGTCTGTCGGTCGTGGGGTATGACCGTTGCGGGGAGGCTGGAAAAGCGAGTTGATACATTAGCGGTCGAAAATTATCGCTGATGAGGCTTCGCTATTTGACACACCGGAAAGCTTTCTCGCCTCCTCTGTGGCCCACCGGAACCTGGGCCTACAGACAATCCACCAAACTCATCGGCGAGCTGATTGAGTGTTGATCCCGTTCCTTGGCTTCTTACTGTCCTTGCGTTCTGACTTTCGTATGGCGGGCTGTAGAGGCTGAGCTGGGCCAGAGAGCTCGATGAACGTAACGATGGTGCGGCGCTGCTGTTGTCGCCGTTACCGAAGCTGCTTTCACTCTCCGAAGAAACGAAGGAGCCTGGGCCCCCATACTGATTGCTGGACCTCATCGGTTTAATTCTGCTCTTCTTTTCTGGAGGCTTTTCCTATATTTGCAATTGGCGTGAGTGAAAGTTGGTAGAACATATAACGCTCAACGAACGTTTGACCAGAACGTTAACTCCAAGTAGACCTCTCCGCTGAACTTGTCCTTATTTTGCAGAGTAAACCACTCTAAATACAAAAACATGTTAGATTCACGCACATAATTAGATTCGAAAACAATGCACACCGTCAGTTTCTCCCTTAGTTAAAACCTCCGAAAGGTCAACAACCGTCTCGCCGATGAGCTCAGGCTCCTTCGGGTCATCTGCATAACACGCAACCGTCATAGCGTTCCCGCCTTTGACTTTCTTTTTCTTTTTTGGGTCCTTTTCCTTGGGCGGAGGCGGCGGTGGGGTCTCTCCGCCATTTGCAGCCCGCGCAAGCGTGTCCTCGATGTCCTCGTAAAGCGTAAAGCGCACTTCCTCATCCCACTCCGGATGCTGGCCACCACGCTTGATCGCGCGTGTCCGCCGTTTGTCGCCGCTTAGAGTGACGCAGCAATACGGGTCCTGTTTCCCGATATGCCGCTTGTTGGGGAGATGTTGCTGGAGGAGTAATGAGAGCACGTCAGCGCGACAGTTCACTCGTGAAGAGACGAACGCGAACGGCGAGCGGCGGCACATACCGCCTTGAGGATGACAACGACAAGGGTCCCGATTTCACGGGGCGTCGTAGACATCGGTATTACGCGTCAATTCGGTCGATGAGAGGCACTTCTATGAGCTGGATGGTCGTGGCCGAGAACAACACCACGGCTGCGTCCTGAACCGTGAACAACAAACGGACCCCTTCTCCTCAGCACGCGCTTCCAAACTGGGCAGGCGTCGGTTGTTCCTGCAGTGCAATCGCCAAAATCAAGCGCCTGCGCAGTACGCACAACCTCAGGCTGCGGATTGATTGTTTCGTTCTCAATAATTCTATGCGACATGATTTAATGCGACTATTTCGGGGCTCTCGCAATCCCGAACACCGTGCTGCCCAGCTTCTTGTTCTGCTCGACAATAACTTGAACACTTGCTGTTGAATGAAAGCACCTGGCTGACTGTGACTCGGACTCGAATACTGACTCTCTCCTCCGGAAAAGAGCATATAGCGAATAATACGTTCAAAGGGCCCAGGATGCTCAGTATCAGAAGCACAAGCCCAAACCCATCAATTGCAGCGCCCGCAGGATCACTCATGGGGAGGTTCCAACTTCTTCACAGCTCACAAGACCAGGGTTCCAAAATCTGTGATTGTGTTTCTGTTGACCGCCTGCTCGTATAGCCAGCCAGCCAACCGACGATGCAATTATGAGCACGTATCCAAGTGCTAAACTAGCCTGTGAAGTCACGACGAACACCATTGTGAATCTGTGATCCATACCAAAGCTAATACACTCGATGGTGCTGCTTGAGCATTTACGATGGTTTCCACCACGCAGGCTGAATTTCTGGGCATTATAAGTACCTTTGGACATGCTTTTGTAGGTACGGAGATGAACGGCACGACATAGTACTGTGCGTCAAGCTTCAGTCAATGCCATCCGGGTCCGTCCAAGACTTCACTCAAACTGTCCACATTACACAAAACTCCACAACCATCAAACTACTCCTCTGACTGCGCATCTGAGATTCTGCCAGCGGTAGTGTGAGTGAGTGCCGCCAAGCTCAAAAGATCAAAGGAACATTCCGCCGTTACAAATGAAATAACACCATACCCCACACGCTACAAGCGAATCGTAACGTCGGCCGAGCGCCTCTGCAGGTGAGATCGCCATCAACCCCCACCCCTGCTGCGCACTTTGCGGGCTACCCTCCTTTGAGCCTCTGAAAATGTGTCCGTACTGATCCACGATGATGTATCCCGCATCTGGGAATGTTATGCGACAGTACTCTTGGGAATTGACACGCAATATTCAATACTACTGAGATTGATATGCTTTTCATTAGATGAAAAACCCAAAAGAAGAAAAAAAAGGTGATGACATTCTATATTGTGAGATCCTCAAAAAATCTCTTTTCCCCGTATACCCACAAGTAATTCCTCCAGTGTATGATAACACTAACTCCAATTTCCCGCAAGTTCCCCCCGTCTACCCGCGATGCATCTCGCCGAGCACACTCTCAATAACATCCACCGCATGATCCAGCTCCTCACGCCCAATATTCAAACTCGGCACAAGCCTCACCGCATCCGACCCCGCCGTAAGCAGCAACACACCGCGTTCGCGCGCGCGGCGCACAAGCTCGCCGGGGGCACGCGCCGCCTGGTCCGGAACGAACGGGATGCCGAGCATCAGCCCGCGCCCGCGTATGCCCTCTGCGCTGACGAGGTCTGGGAACCAGCGCGGAAGCGGCGCGAGGCGTGCGCGGAGGTGGGCCCCGGAGGCGCGCACGGATGCTGAGAAGGCGGGAGCGGAGAGACGCATGAGGACGTGGTGCCCTAGGGCGCAGGCGAGAGGGGAGCCGCCAAACGTGGTGCCGTGGGTGCCTGGAGGGGCGGACGGTCGTGTTAGCTTTTTTCTAAATCCATAAAGAGTGCGGAAATATACAAACCCGGTGTCATGGTCTCAGCAACAACGTCTCGCATCATGACTGCGCCAATTGGGAAGCCATTCGCGAGTGGCTTCGCCATCGTCACAATGTCTGGATGGCAATCCACCGGCATCGTAGAGTGTGCCCATAGGCCTCCCGTTCGGTAGAGACCGCACTGTATTCATCATTTCAGTCTCTTGTAATAGGAAAGTATAAATCGACTCACCTGAATCTCGTCGAATATGAGCACAGCGCCGACCTCATCGCATCGCTTCCTCAAAGCGCGCAACCACGCCACATCCACCTCAAAGATACCGCCCTCGCCCTGTATAGGCTCAATAATGACGCTGCACGTATCTTCCGTGACCAGCTCTTCCAGCCCATCTATATCGTTCACCTTCCCGACGTCGAAGCCCGGCACCAGCGGCGCGAACGGAGCCTGGTACTTCTTGTTCGACGTCGCGCTCAGACTGCCCAAGCTGCGTCCGTGGAAACTATGCTCGAAGCACGCGACGCGCCATTTAGTGCACGCCGCGTCGTCCCAGCTGCGTCCATGTGCCGCGGCCCAGCGCTCCTTGCCGACCTTGCGTGCGATCTTGAGTGCGCCCTCGTTCGCCTCTGTGCCCGTGTTCGCGAAGAACACCTTCACACCGGCGCACCTAGTGTTTGAGCCCGAGCTCGAGCCAGGTGCAAAGCCGAGCCCGCCCTCGCGCTGCGTAAGTCGGATGAGCAGCTCCGCAAGTTCGGTAGCCCATGGGTTGTAGAATACATTCGACGAATGCGAGATGGTCGCAGCTTGCGTCGCCATGCACTAAATTAATATGTACACAATCAGCGACAGCCACATCTAAATTGCCGCACAGCAGGACCGACCTTGACGAACTCTGCGTCTGCATGTCCAAGTGCGTTCACCGCGACACCGGCGGTAAAGTCGAGGTACTTGCGGTCCTGCGTGTCCCACACGTGGACACCCTCCCCACGCGCAAGGATGAGTGGCGGGCGTGCATAGACACCGAGGAGGCTCTGCTGCGCACGCGCGATCTCGTGCGCCAGGCTGTCCGGGATTGCATCGGGGGACTCTGGGTGGGTAACGGCGGTATATGCGGTAGAAGGGCCGCGCTGCGAAAAGAGATGGTTGAGTGTGATGGGTCGGACACAAAAGCGAGGCCGTACCTCCGTTGAGCTGAAGCGGACGGGATTTTTTCGGGGTGCTGGGCGGGTGCAGAAGCTGGTGAGACGCTTGCTCGACGCGCGTGTGATGGCAAAGGCCATAGTGAGACGGTTAGGGTGAATTGAACGGACCAACGAGGGTGCGGTTTTTGTAGTCGACCCTGTCCTGTGCTGGCGTCTGTGCAAGTTACGAGTAGCACGGAGGTGCAGAAAATGCAGCGAGGAAGGGGGGAATGTGCTGGCGCCTCGGAGCTCGAAGCGCTAGTGGCTGCTAAAATTTATTTACTCGAATAGAGGGTTGAGTCATCGCCATTCGACGCGCACTACAAACAGACGCCATCTCCTGCTACTGCTGTCGCTGCTACAAGTACTGCTTGCACGGTCAGAAAGAGAAAACTGAGCGAATCTCGGAGGACACTGTATCAAAAGGGGAGTTGATACCGCGGGAGAACGACGGGCAGCGTGCAGAGTGAGTCGACGGCTTCCATGTTGAGGAGATAGGCATCCGAGGTTGATGACAAGCTCCGGTTGAATAGTCCACGTCGAGTCCATCACTTTCAGACCCACTTTCAACTTGGCTTTATTTCGACACCCATCGCCTATTAAGGCTCCCAACCTCTCCTTCTTACCTCCCACAACACTCGTCTCCCCCATGCCCGTCCCACTCACTTCCAACGCCCAACACAACCAGCAACAGCAACATCCTGTGCGCACCGCGCCACTTAAGAATGTAAAGCACAAGTCCAGCAAGCCCATCATCAACTGGCTTCAGCGCAAACTTGGCGGTAATGCTCGTGCCCGCCGTGCTTCAGACCCCAGTGTCCCACGGACCTCCAGCATACACACCCGCGTCTCAGGCGTCGACAGCTCTTACTCGGGGCGGTCGTCGGGTCTCAAGCAGTTGCATGGCGCCATGTTGAACGCACGCACGTCTACGCCGCGTGATGCCGACGAGAACAGGCATTTCGGGCGTTCACATGTATTCCGCCCGCTGTCGAACGAGATCTCGCTAAACAGCACGGACGACGCATCAGATAACGGTGATGACGACGCCGAGAGCAATCGACGCTCCAGCGGCGCTGCAGTCTCAATGTGGGGTTCACGCTCGAATCCGCTCGAGGCGGATGAGGATGCGTCCATACGCCCTCTGCCCCCTACTTCACCTCCTTCGCCGAGTCCCTCGCGCTCATCGTCCTCTTACATGAGCAGCCCTCGAACGTTCCAGAGCATGTCGGCGAGCACCAAGCCGACAACTCTCCTTTCGATCGACCTCGCTCCGATGGGAATGGCGCACATCGCACAGGCGCCTCCTACGCCGACGTCGGTATCCGCTTATAATACCCCCGGCCCGTCTCCAATTTCACGTTTCCCGCATCACGTGCGCTCAGGGAGTACGGGTCCTAACGGTGCAGTCACCTTCTCTGCGCTTCCCCCGTCCACACCCCCGTCCTCGCGGCCCTCGTCACTTGGTCCTGCCGGACGCGGTGGTGTGTGTGCGCTGCAAGCACCTGCGCACACTTCCCATCACCCGAGGAACAACCCTCGCCCGTCTTCACCGCCGCTTGACAACGCGTCCGTGCTCACGCTTGCCTCGTCTGCCTTCGCCGCGCCCTTCGCGGAACGCGGACGCAGCACGACGCAGACGCCATACCAGTACTCGTGGACGGCGGGCGCGGACTCGGCAAGTCACCTTAGCCATGTCGGTGGCGGCGGAGACTCGCTCTCGCACATCATGCTCGACGGCGAGATGGCTGCAGAGGAATTGAACGCGAGTGTACGCGCGCTTCGGCCGCGCAGTTCGCGGCGCGATAGCTGGGAGAGCGAGGTGAGTCGCTGGAGTGCGGGTGCAAGCGTGCTCGGAGGACTTGGTTCTATGGGTCGTGAGCGCAGTGTGCGCACGGCACCGAGCTACAGAACGGGCGGACAGAACACTATGGACGCGGATGATATGGCAAGCATGTGTCTCCTCGATGAGGATGTCGCCTCGCTACGAGAGGGAGGTCAATACGACGAACGGGACCGGGCTCAAGACAACGAGGAGGACGGACGCGCGTTCTCGCCGATCTCTACGCTGTCTGCCGAAGATGCGTCTGACCAAACGGAGGTCAAGGACACTTCGAGCCTACGTGACGACGCTGATGATGTCGCTACACCCGGACCCGAGGCGCGAACGCTCGAACTCACGCCTCCTCCCTTGGACACTATGCCCGCCCTTGCAATATCCACTGCAGATAAGGGAGAGAAAAGGCCGAGCACCCCGCCTACGTTCTTGATCAGCAGAGAGACGGAGACGACGCCGACGAAGGAGAAGAAGGTCATGATTCTACCAGAGGTCGACCTTCGCGCGTGATGATAATACCCGACGTTCCTTTTCGTTTTCATTCATGAGTATGTTCCTGTTCTCTGACTCCGCTTCCGATTGCAATATTTGCTACTCCCCTCGCTATTTCTGCTTTCTCCGGCCGTTCTTCCCATTTGCTATTGTATATGTACATTAATTATTGTGGATCGACATATGCGTATTGCATGTTTGGCATTATATTGATTTGCCGGCTACTTGAATCATGTGACGCCGGACCTCTCTTCTACTTGTCCGCCTGACCGAGAGAGCCTTGTGCTCAGCCATGTTCTCTAGCCGACTCGTCTCCACATCTAATGACTGAGGTCTCCCTATTGCCGATGTCTATGCTCTCTAATTCCTGGTATTTCGTATACTGCAAATCCGGGGTACTTGCTGGGAACCCAGGCGTGTTGAAATTCAGAGACTCCGCGGCGTCCACTACAACTAATCCGACTTGCTTAGAAGCTGCGGGGACGTAAATAGGAAATAGGTGCTTAGCGAACCCACAGATCGATCGGCGTATACAGCAGAACTCGAAGCGCGTGAGTCCCAAGACTCCCAACGCACCGCCGGTCCCGCATGCTCACTCCTATAAATGTTGGACCAGCTGGCCTGCACATGTCCAGTCGCGCCCCGAGTCTCCAAGGCCTTCGGCAGCTGTTAAAATCAGTTTTACCTGACTGGCAGCCGTCGTCATTATCATTATCGACGTTATTCTCATCTGGGTCCGGGTCCCCCGAACAAGCCTTTTTAACCAGCTCTAAATCAATCCATACCTCCACCCTTTTCGACGCACCCGCTCGAGTTGCGCGCGTCTTGGAAATCTCGAGAGCGTTCTTCGATATGCATACCAGGCTCCGTCTTCGCTGCGCTTATCACCTCGCGGTCGTAGCGCTCACGGCGATCGGCTTGGGGTCGACGTCCTCAGTTGCGAACGCGCAATGCCCGGACTATACGACCTTCTCGCAGGTGCGCATAGAACAACCAATCATTCTCTCCCTTATTTAATCTTCGCGCGCGTACCGCAGAGTCCACAAGGGAACAACTCCGCTGGTCCTCTCGCCCTGCCCTACATGCGGCCTTCCCCGGAATGCCGCACGTTCAACAGCACGTCCGTCGAGGTCAGCTCCCTTTTTCTCTGATGGTAGACGTGTTTTTACTTCTCTTTTTATTTATTACAGAAAGTTATTGTGGACATGAAGGCGCGCCTCAAGGACCCGGATATCGCCAGGTTATTTGAGAACACGTTCCCGAATACGTTAGGTATTGATCTCCGTCGTTTATTGACCTTGAGACTCTTGACACAAGCCTGCTTTTACAGACACGACTGTCAAGTACTTCAATGCCGTACGTACATTGATCCTTTTTGTTTTCCCAAACTGATAGACCCACTTCCATTAGACTGAGAATATCGCGTTCATCATCACCGGGGTGAGCAAACTTCAGATATTTAGGATCCAACTTTTTTTAAACTTACGATTCCTTTTTTTCCCGCTAGGACATTACGTATGTACCCTATTGACATCGCTGAACGAACCAGCCGTTTTATCATGCGTGTTGTACAGCGCTCAGTGGCTTCGCGATACCGCTAATCAGGTAAATTATCAATAAATACAAATTTGCAGTTGCGATGTATGTAAACTTACCATTCTAAACGCGTCAAGTTTGCACATTACTATTCGCTACTCGGGCAAGACAAAGAGCTGGCGACATTGGTAAAGGCAGTTATCCACAACGAGGTGTGTATCCTAAGTCGGGGTTATAATGTTATACCGATTTATCAATCTATTTTTACGTTTACACAGGCTAGGTATATATCCGAGTACCCATATTGCGGAGCGTTCCAGCCACCACCGGAGAGCGGTCTCGCCCCGACCGTGAACGGCTACGCTACTGGTGTTACGGTCAACCCGTAAGTCATCTTCTAATACCCCTGTAGATTTCGCAAGCTTTATCCGGTATGTAGACCTGTCAATAATAATACGGTGTACGAGTGCAAGGTGGGTTGACGACTCATTTCCTTTACCGAGAGACGTTCTCACTTTGTGCCCAACAGTACGAAATCGACTCGCTATGCGGGTTCCTCAAGCTCTCCCGGTCATACTACGCGTCAACCAACGACTCCTCAATACTCAACACCGAATGTCCGCTCCTTTTATTCTTAAATGCCAAATCAAACACTTACGAGGTCCCTTTTTTGCAGGGCTCACCGCGATTTCCCAGATCTTCCGCGTCATTGACGAACAATCGCAAGGATCCTGGGACGAAGATTTTAACTTTATCTCGTATTACAACTGGACGGGTGGGAACGGTGCCCTGAGCCCGGCTGTGCCCAACGGCGGGAACGGCGAGCCGAAGGGGTACTCGGGATTAGTGGGCACGCACCACCGTCCGAGTGACGATCTCAGCACGTTCGGTGCGTACACATGCATGTATGCGAGGGACGGGCAGATCTATGTACTAACCTCATTAACCATAATTATTTTTATCAGCTTTCCTTACCCCGGCCAACGCAATGCTGGCCGTCGAGCTCACGAACCTCGCGAACATGCTCGAGTCTGCAGGCCAATTCTCCAACATCTCGACACTCGCTCGAAACGTCAGCGCCCGCGTCACAAAAGCCATCTGGGACACCACGGCATGCGATTTTTCTTTTCCTGTCCTCCTTTCGAGGGGGCGTTACGACTGAGAACTTACGTATTATGCTCTTTTTAGGTTGAAAACGGGATCTTTGCCTATGAGACGAATGGTGAGCAACCTTCCTTGAATATATTGGTTTCGTTCTTTTGTGAAATACAATTTTTTTATGCAGGCTTGGGCTCTAGATACGTCATGGACGACGCGAACGTGCCCGTACGACTGTATTTTCCTATACTCTAGCCCAAACGCTAACTTGTTGAACCAGTCGCTTCTATCCCTGCCTTATCTAGGGTTCCTAGGTACGCTCCCTCCCCACTTTTTCACCTTCGTGATTGCTGATGATTCTCATCGATATATCAGACAAGACTGACTCGACGTACCTCAAAACGCGCAAGGTCCTTCTGTCGCGGGGAAATCCTTACTACGCGAAAGGAGCGAATTTCTTCGGAATCGGGTAAGCGTCTATATACCGTCCACACTGGCACGCGCGCGGCTGTCCCCATGATTTACGTGTTGGATTGTTTGATTTCTTAGGGGTCCCCATGTGGATGCTTGGAACGTCTGGTGAGTTCCTCACTGGTATGACTCAGTCACTGGTTCTGACGATTTATTATCCTTACCGACAGGCCTATGTCTCTCATCTCGTCTATATACGGGACAGACGACGACGACGAGATCGTATCTACGCTTTATACAATCGCGAACGTAAGCATTCCCTCGTCTTCCTCAAAGATCCCTTGCCGTCTCCCGTCTCCCCTCGTCTCACTCAACAACTTTTCCCCAGAACACCATGGGCCTCGGGCTCATCCACGAGTCGATCTCGATCTACGATTCCAGCGACTACACGCGCCCGTGGTTCGCCTGGGTGAACAGCTACTTCTCGGAGATGCTGCTTGACCTCGCGCAGCGCAAGCCTGGGCTGATCTTCCGTACGAATGAAAGCTACGTCGTTGGGAAGTAGGGTACTTGCTACTTGGGTATACTGTACATCTGGGTTCTGGATTTTTTTCCGCCCTTCGGGTTATGTGTTGAGCTGAGCCCCCGCGGTGTTTATAAATGACTTGTATTGTTTGCGCTCTTTTGAAATGATATGTATGATGCGAAAACACATAGTAAGTTTAGCGTACCTCCCATTGTAGGGGCTGCAAGTATTACGATGAATGAAAATAATTCATTTGGCGCAGTAAACCAGTAAACTACGGAGCATACATATATATCGTCTCGGTGAAACATTTACAGAGCATGACAACAATCACCAGTCAAAAATCCGAGATACAGCAATTCAACAGTCATCTAGATACAGACCCGAAGACCCGCTCGGGAACGTACAGTCACGATACACCCACGATACCCACAATGAGGAAACGGAAACGATGCACGGAAGTTCTGTTTCTACAGGGCAATATTATGAAGGCGCTACTGATACAAATCACGTAAAAAGGAGGAAATAGAAATTCATGATCATGCATGTAGTTATTTGCCTCGGCGCTTTCGTCCCAAAGTTCGAATTGATTTCATGTAGTGCGATCGTTATGGCGCATGAGAGCGAGATTCGGGACGCGTATGCGCCACGTCCTCGTCCGCTTCGTGGGACTAGCCAGCGCCGACCCTTGTGTCTTCGTCGGGTGTACCGACCGCGCGTCGGGGTCCTTTGTCTCACGTTCTTCTGCCTTGTCTTCAATCCTCTTCCTAGCGCTCCTGCGCCACCAGGAAGGTTTGAGATCTCTCCAGCTGACGCGGCTCGTAGTCTCCAGCCCAGTGAAGACAGTCCACAGGATCGCGACTACGAGAGCCAGCCAGACAGTCCCGTAGATTACGTACGTCAAAATACTTGCGTTGCCATCGACGTTTAAAAAACAGATGGTTGCGACTGAAGCGAGAAATGCTGCCAAGCTTTTTTAAATTGCATGTTAGATATGTTACCGGCCTTGTCTTGTAAAGCGCTCAACGCATATAGAAAGGTGTAAAATACTCACCTCCACATAAGCAACGCGTACGGCAGGCTATACTGAATCGCCATTGTCTCAAGACCGAACTGTGCATGTTCTCGCTTTTGCAAGTATGTGATCTGTAGCACAAAGACAACGTCATAGGATGTGTGAATCAATCGAATAAAAGACCCACTATATCCATCGCAGAAAATTCTTGGCCACCCGTACCTGAGGGCAATTGCTGGATGAGGAAAAGGCCGACGACGGTGCTTCCCAGGCTCATGATAACTGACAGCAAGCCTGGGATTGTTGCCGGAGATGTCCAGATCGTCTGGCCAACAGCAGCTTGAACACTTGGAATGGCCAATAGCGCCACGTTTGCGGTCAGGAGGATCGTAGACTGTCAGCGGCGTAAGAGAACGTTAAATACGTAATATTTAGCAAGAGTTACTGCACGTACGGTAAGCACGAAACTGATCCAGTCATCCTGTAATTTCTTCTGGAACGGTCTCCAGCGAACAATTTTGACCATATTGTCGATATACAGATGCTCAAGCGTGGTCAGATGGGTCTCCGGGGCGTAGAAGAGAACCGGGGATAGCAACTTGATCAGCCACGAGCGTGGCTTGTTAACATTCCCTCGAACACTCTGGCCTGCTCCCAGGCGTGCACCATGATACCCGTGGAAGTTGTAGAAGCGTTCGTTCACTATCCAAAATGTATCGTCACCAATAAGTATAATCTTATGACTTGCAATGGATATTGTAATTGACGCACCATATATACTCATAATGCGGGCTTTGGTAAATTATTGTCAGTAATGTTTTTAAAGAATGTAAGAGAAACGCCTATATGACTTGCCTGTTCCTGCCGTTACATAACTTACAGAATGGCCTAAGTCCTGTAATGCTGAGCGAGGTAAAAGGTGGTAATTGGGTTCGCTAAGATGGCCAAATAAAAGACAAATTGGAAAATTTTACATTGCAGATGTTTAACAGATCCAATCAGCGATTCTGTGTCAGATCCATTGTATGGGGATGTGGACTGGTTGGAAGTCATGAAGTCTAAAAAGCCAATTTATACTATGTTAAACACTCTCTCAAAAAGGTTAAGAACCCTAACCTATATTGTTATAGGTTAGAATACCCATTAATTCTTTCAGAACTCCTTCATCTAAACCTCGATGGCACGGGAAATGTTCAATGTGTTGCCAGTATTCATAGTCAAGAAGGTGTCCTAGATCCAGTAATTTAATTGGTATGATTGACTAAAAGCGTGCCATCCTTTGAAGGACGTGAGTTCAAACGTACGGAAGTGATCCAATTTCTCTATACCAAACCCAGGCGGAATGAGTTGCCCGGCATCGAAATCATCAAACCAGAATATGCGTTGACTTCTAAGGTCTATTGCATAGTACGACCAGCCCTCACTCGAGTGTTCAAGCAGCACTTCAGTTTCAGCGGACAGCGGTTTCTTGAGCCTGTCAAATTTATGTTCAATTTCCGTCATGACTAGCTCAATCTCTGCCTGAATTCCTAAGTCGTCGAGGTCTGCCTCCGTGAGATAAACGAAATTGTATCGTTTTCTTGAGTAGTATGGTTGTCCTTCTGGGTGTATATAGGACTCCCATGAAGGAATGTCTTTCCCTCTGCGTGAATATTTTCAATTATAAAGCAGGACACACTTATGATATGAACTCACCCCTGAATGGCGAATGTATCAAGTGGATGGAACAACCACGGGCCTGTATGACTTCGGCTTCAGGCCAAATGTCAGCAAAAATTAGGGGCCAGTTTCACGAAAAACAAATCACATCTCAATGTCGCGGTCATACCGAGGCCTCAAGGATGGCGTCGTGCACTTTATAACTAGCTGAGTCGCATCGCGCGTCGGGCTAGTGTTAATATGAGGTGGGGGTTGAAGTGGTCCATCCTCGAGAGCGGCCATGTTAAATGTGTCATGGAAATACTGTACGTTGTGCCCATCGGAAATGGTGCCTTGTGGACTGAACAGGGTTGGAGACCTGGACAAAGATCCACTATAGTCCGCAGAATTGGCATGCTGGTCCGTATACGTCTTTGGACGGGCATCTGCTATCGAAGAACCCGTAGGATCCGTGGTTCCATCACTAGCCGGGCTGCAAGAAGTCTCTAACGATACTTTCCCGGTAGTTTTAACATGGCTTTCTTCTGAAAACGCGACGATCAACATACAGCATGTCGCTCTGGCGCAGGGATGGCGATTATTACCATCAGTGACCCAGCGCCTGCCAAGAGCCTTGGTAAAGACACAAATCATGGACAAGGATTGGTGAGTCCATTGTCGGAATACACCAAATAGTGATCGGATAAGGGTTCGTCGCGCTGACGGATTCGCCATGGGTTTTCTGAGAGGAGGCTGTCAGCGTCGCAGGTGGGAGGAGTGAGCATTCCGCGAGGCGAGACTCCATGTCAGTAGTCGCAGGCGGCGATTAATAAGGAACAAAGTTTAATACTTGGATCCAGCAGTCGCCTAAGTCACAAGTATGTATAAAGCCTGTCGTGATCATCTTACGACTCCAGTATTTCCGCTAAGGACCTCCATTTGGCAGCTCCGATCCCTTTCGGGCCTGTTGCCGACACAGCCCACTATTAATCTCGGGTTCGCTTTTTCTCCGGGCCGATCTCCAGAACTCAGAGGGCGAATTGCAGGTATGTATTTTTCGTCGTGTTACAAGCTACCGCCAGGGCCAGGGAGGCTGTGAGGACCAGATGCCATTACGCCTTCGACTCCGTGACTTCGTGAATAGCAATAAACCGAGTATCACCAGACCACCTTCTTGGCCCTGGGTGCTTCCAAACCCTAAAATCACCAGACAGAATGGGTGGTGGGTAAAAAGTGCTGGGTTGAGCATTCCGGCGATCGGTCACAGATGGTCGCTACATATTACAATGCTTTCAAAAATAGTGGTGTAAGTTAAAGGAAATTATAGGATATAACGATAGTACGAGAAAAAACCCCTTTTACCCACTTGAATTAGCGGCCTTCTTTGCTCAACGTACTTTGCTTTTCCCTTTCCCTTTCCTTTTATATGCAGGCCGTGGCTTTGGCTGTCGCTTCGCCGGTGCTATCGGGACGGGCTCGGGTTCCGGATCGGTCTCCTCTGAAGAAGGTGGAGTATCTGCCGGCTTGGCCTTTGTTTTTGCTTTTGCTTTCCCTTTATCGACCTTGCTCTTACTCTTGGCCTTCGCTAAACGATCCTGATAGCGTTCCCGACATTGATTGTTATTGCGTCCTGGCACAAAGAGCGCTACTTCTTGCCAGGGAATCGTCAATTTAGCAGACGGTTGGGCTCCGCCTTGGCCAGCACGGTCAGAGACAGAAGAGACAGAAGTGCCAGCGAAGGCAGCCACGGCGCGGAGGAGTTTCTCATCCTCGTCTGGGGTCCATGCACCGCTTTTGAGGGAAGGGTCGAGTGTGTCGAAATAACGCTTCTGGCACTGATGCGCGGTCGCGTCCTCTGACACATTCATGGCAACTAAAAAGGTTTAAAAAGATGAACATTTAGTTGGAGTGATCTTGCTTCCTTTAAAACACGAACCTAACTGCCAATTGTTTTGGCCGTAGAGCTCAATGGCCTCGAGCAATTTTTTGTCTGCTTCAGGTGACCACACATGAGTGCGACGCGTTATACCATGGCGCATACAATCAATAGGCGTTCGGTTTGTCTGCGTTTATAATCGTTAAAAATACATCCCAACGCAGAGAGACCATAATGTTGAGAGTGATTGAACGAAGAACATACACCAAGCTTCTTTGCGACTTCTGTCCAATCAACACGTTCGCCCTCGTTATCCTCTTCCAAAATCGCCCGCAGACGATCGGTTTCATCAGATGTCCACGGTCCGTGATTGAAAGACGGATGAAGATGCCCAAGCCAACGTATCTCGCATTCTTTGGGAGCCCGTTTTGCGCCTGATGGAATTGCTGCGTTCATCTATGAGAGAAGAACTGAAATTATACGGGCGAGCCATGGGAGTAATACGTGTTTAAATACCTTTACAGAGACGCGTTTCCAATTAATGCCCTCTTTGTTTTGTTCAAAGTGTTCCGGGAGGAGCTTTTGCATTTCGTTGAGGGATTCTTGTCCACTTGGTGATGTGAGTGAGATGCGTGTGCAAAGGTACCAAGATTGCGGAAACCTACCGACTCTGGTCGTTAAGAGCATACATTCGTTGGTTCTCAATTCTAATGGCTTCCCTTAGTGCTTCGTGTTCTCTGGACTTCACTAGTTGTGTAAGTATACTGAGTCTACCATTATCTGTACTCTTAGCACGAGGTCGGAACTCACTCTGGTTAACGGTCGTAAAGTTGTCGTATTGCCTTCTCCACCGGGCATCTTCGTGGAAAGGAGATTCTTCGGACTGCAGTAGACTTGGAAGTACAACGGAGATGGGCTTCACGGCGCCCTCAATAGAAATGGCACCCATCTCTGGGAAATCGTCGAGTTCATCATCCGAATCTATGGCTGACTTCACGGTGTTAAGGAACTTGAGTAACGGGAGGGGGAAAAAAGCACTGACAATTAGCTTATCTACAGTCTTCAGCTCAGCTTCAAGACGCTCGGTGTACACTCT
Source organism: Coniferiporia sulphurascens (assembly GCA_002794785.1). NCBI lineage: Eukaryota > Fungi > Basidiomycota > Agaricomycetes > Hymenochaetales > Hymenochaetaceae > Coniferiporia > Coniferiporia sulphurascens. Next base: position 463,031 of record NBBA01000017.1, on the reverse strand, counting down.
GAGTGCATATTGGTGGTCCTTATTTGCTTGTATAGCTGAGTCGATTATTGGATTCCAGTGCGCCATCCGGACGCCCGACTTGCACGAGTCTGAACCGGAGCGCGACTCGGAGTCGACCAGACTTGCGCGACCGGGTCACGCGCAGTCGCCTGCCTAATATAGACATTCTCTAGTCACAGTTCACCGACACCATTCTCTTCTTGGTGCCCGTTCATCCCGTGTAACGTCGACCTCGGACGACACAGAACAACAAACCCGTTGAAAAAAGGAGACGCCACAATATGTATAACGGGATCGGTCTTACTACACCCCGCGGAAGGTGCGTCTTCCTCTGTGTCTGATCATCGAGGGTAAAAATCGTGACACAACACTTAACAGCGGGACCAATGGATATGTTATGCGCAATTTGTCTGCCATGCGGCACTTCGAGACAGCCCAGGACAGAGCTTCCGCATGGGATACTGCTCCACCGAAACATCGTGAACCTGATGAGGGTATCTTGGAACATGAGAGGAAGCGAAAAGTCGAGGTCAAGTGTCTGGAGCTGAGGCTTGAATTGGAGGATAAAGGGTGCGTCCTTCATCATAAGCTGCACTCACATTGTAAAAGTAACACGTTGTCTGCCTTAGTATTGAAGAAGATAAAATCGAGGAAGAGGTAGATGCATTGCGGCAGAAACTACTAGTCTCATTGGCGAACACTACGCCAAGCAATGTCAAATCGCTGAAGTCCTCTGACACGCATGCGCTTGCTGCTGCGAAAAAGGCTGAACTTGATAAAATGGCCCGCGCTCTCGGCACGCGGCGTGATTACTCAGAAGGCGAGGCGTTTGACCGTGAAAAACAAGAGGAGAATCGCGTTAAGCGCCAGGAGGAGCGTGAAGAGCGTGACCGTCGTCGGGAGGAAGAGCGCGCACGCTACCTCGCACAGAAGGAAAAGTGGGAGGCCGAGCGAAAGGAACGTGAGCGCCTCAGGCGGCGCGAAGAAGACAAGCAGCGCAAGGTGCGGGAGATGGACCGTGAACGGGATTACAGAGACAGGGATCGCGACAGGGATATTCGAGACAGAGATAGGGAACGCATGCCTCCTCCTGGTCCTCCACGTAGTGTCGGAGGTGGGCGAGATTCCTATCGCCGCTCGAGCAGGAGCCGCAGTCCACCTCACCGTCCGCCACCCCCACGTGAACGAGACCCTCGCGACCGTGACGACGTCCGTCGCCCTCGCTCGTCTCCACCGCCCCGCCGGCCATCGCCACCTTCTCGCTCCCCTCCTCCTCGTGTACGGCGTAGGGATCCTGACTCCCGCTCTCCCTCACCTGCACGCTCGCGCCCACGCTCTCCCCCACCCCGCCGTGACGGCGTATGCGGACGCAGCCGCAGTTTCAGCCAAAGTCGCAGTCCGAGCCGTAGCCGCTCGCCCTCTCCTCCCCGTCCGACCGGTCGGCTGCCACCGCGTGCAAGGTCCGAGTCTCGGTCACCCCGGTCGCGCTCGCGTTCTCCCATCCCTCGCAGTCCCCGGGGTCAGAAGCGCGCCGCAACTACAAGCGCATCGCGTTCTCGGTCCCCTGTTGCTCGCCGACGTGAGCGTAGCAGGAGTAGGTCGTCAGATTCATCGATGTCGGTCAGTTCGGCTGGCTCAAGCCAGGCCTGAAAAGAGGGGTATCTACTGTTTTCCATGCATTCTCCACTTGATCTTTGTTTGTTCTCTATTATGTAGATAGTCTGCGTATTATTCGCGAGATACGTCCGCGCTTTGCGATATGTTATAAAAAATATGCTCGACTTTCGACGCCTGCTTCTCAACTTGAACTCGGTGATAGAGTCACCCGAAGGAACTCCGTTCGCAAGTGTTCGGGCACGTGACGTATCATTGCTTGCGCGCGACTCCCGTCGATTTTAAGCTCCGATTGGACCTCTCTGGGCGTCATCGACTCTTCAACCGTAATATTGATCTAACTATACAGTACAAAACTCTCCGGGATACTTAGAAATGTACTCTATCTTCAGCCCTTCCCAAGAACTCTTCATACAGGCAACGTGAATCGCCTGTTTGCGAACTCTCTTGTATAGATCTGGCACGAATAGTACAGTGTCAGTCAATACGTGCACTTCGCGTTACCTAGTACGAGTATACTACTCGTTTTAGTACGACGACAAAGTGGTGAGGCTCTACCTGCGAAGCAAATAACTCATCGATGCGAGGCTACGTAATCATATAATCATACTAACCAGGACTAAAAATCGTCATTTTCCGGAATCCTCCTCGAAAAGTATATTTGCTGTTGATTTGAATTAAAAAAGGGCATTAATGATAGACCAGAACGCATAGACTCGGAGTTCTTTGCTCTATCAAGAGAGGGTTCGCCCCATGTCTCGGCCATTGTTTCTCCCTACCTTCTCTATGTTTTTGTTATAAAGGTCCATGATGGCCTTTCTGTCCTCTCCTCGAACGAGACTCGGAGGTGCAACTACTACTCCGTTATCCTACTACTGCTGTAGTAGGACTCCAATCATGTAGCAACAGCAAAAAGAAATACCAAAACCCAGATGGTTCTTTTAGCTCTCAGCAGACCTTCAGGAACAAAGACAGCGACGCAGCACGTCCACCCGAGAAATGATTGCACTGTGGTCCGTGACTCTAACGTTTACAATTCTCAATCGGGATCATGCACACTGGCACTGGCAGCACTACTAGCACTTGTATGATCATCCCGGAGACCCTAAAAAACTCTACGAAAGGAGCGCGAGTCTACAGCCAAACAGCTGCTGCACAGTTGTACATGCGTACTTATCTTCGGCACCGAAAATCGCCATCAAGACATCAAGATATCAAATCCTCCGAGTCCAAGAATCAAAGCGCATAACGACGCCCCGCATCCCGCGGTCCAAAAAAAAGCAGTGTCTCAGATCCAGACAGACGCAATCACTGATGCCAACAAACTTTTGAAATCATGACCGATGCAACTAGATGCCGAAAAACGCGGAGGTCCCAATAGCAGACCGGCGCATCAAACCCTCGCGCTTACAAGTTCACGTTTCGGCCTTTCCTTATACACATTTTAGGATTAATGATCTTCCGCCCTGAATCGAAAATCGTACCCATTATTGTCCTTCGAACATTTGAATTCAAAGCTGTTGCCAAGCGCCAACGTCTCACGTCTCACGAAAATTATCCCACACAGCAATTGACGAAACCACAACTACAAGGACAATTATCCTCAAATCTGGATTCGGCGGCAATTCAACAAATTTACGACAAAACAGTATCAAACTGAGTGATACTATGCACTGAGCAACGTTTCACAAACATCCTTATTATTCCAAAAACAGCACTTGATGCAGTCTCTTACGCGGCAGTCGAGATCGCAGGCGTAACGTGCTGCTTCACATTGCCACCCAACGCCGTCGGGTGGAATAGCGCGTTCGCGGTCGCCGAGCCGGGCGCAGAGTGGTACACTGGTTTGTTCATAGAGCCAATCAGGGGTTCAAGACGAGCCGTCGCGGCGCGCGCAGCGCGCGGGTTGACCGATATCTTCTCGCCTTGCTTCAGTTGAACCGGCGCAGTACCGTCCGTCAGACCAAGCTGAGCGTCGTTCCAGATGGGCTTAATAGGTTCTGCGTCCGCGATACCGACACCCGCACGTCCACCGGCAGCGAGCCAGTCAGCGTAACGTTTGATACCAAGACGGGTAAACACAGAGTCAACTGCAGAAACGAGGCGTGTCATCTGTTCAGCGGTGTGGCCGGGCGAGGGAGTAATGCGGAGGCGCTCCTCGCCACGCGCGACGGTCGGATAGTTGATGCTCTGTACGTAGATAGAGTACTCAGAAAGAAGCGTGTCGGAAGCTGCCTTAGCGAGTGCGGCATCGCCGACGAGGACGGGGACAATGTGCGAGGGACCGGGGACAACAGGGATGCCACGTTCAGCGAAGCGGGCCTTAAGCGTGCGGGTGTTAATCTGTTGCAGACGGCGATCGCCCATGTGTTCAATCTGGTAAGCCACGCTTGCCTGAGCACCAGCCACGGTGACAGGCGGGAGGGACGTCGTGAAGATAAAGCCGGGAGCGTACGAACGGATCGCATCGACAAAGTCGGTGGAACCAGCAATGTACCCGCCGACCGCGCCATAAGATTTGCCAAGTGTACCAGTAATCATATCGACGCGGTCCATAACACTGCCAGGAACAGCGTCAGGCGATGAACCAGCACGTACATGAGCATCCCAATCGAGGTGTTCCGCAACACCCGCACCACGGGGGCCGTACATTCCGACAGCATGCACCTAAAAGCGGAAATCACCATTCAGTAAGATTCATGTCCCGAAAGAAGCGGAAATAAGGCTACTAACCTCGTCCAGGAACGTCAGTGCTCCATATTGCTTCGCAAGGTCACATATCTCCGCAATGGGACCGACACTGCCGCACATGGAATAGACACTCTCGAAGGCGATAATCTTCGGAGTTTCCCTCGGATATTTTGCGAGTTTCATTTCGAGATCCTGTAAATCATTGTGCTTGAAGATCTCGCGCTTCGCACCTGAGTGGCGCATACCCTGGATCATGGACGCATGGTTCATAACGTCTGAGAAAAAGACACAACCCGGGAGTTTAGAGCCGAGAGTTGATAGGGTCGCGTCGTTTGCAACGTAGCAGGACGAGAAAACAAGTGCAGCGGGCTTGCGGTGCAACGTCGCTATTTCCTCCTCAAGGGCAAGATGCATCGCGCCATTTCCGGCGATGTTGCGAGTGCCACCAGCGCCGTGACCATACTTGTCAAGCGTGCGGCTGAAATAGAATTACATTAGAACATCCAAAGCGTAAGGCAATGCGAGCTCGAACTCACTGCATAGTGTCAAGGACAACCGGGTTGCTACCCATTCCAAGATAATCGTTGGCACACCAGACGGTGACCTCCTCTTCGACCGCACCTGTGTGGGCGATGGGGAACCTTGTGGCCAGGCGGTTGATATTGTTGAAGTACCTGTAGCTTTTGTCCTTGTGCTTCTTTTCGAGTTCCTCTGCATAGAACGCTTCATAATTGAAGGAGGCCTCCTTAACGCGCTCCGCGCGGACCTCGGACTTGGCCTCAGTAACGGGGGCAACTGAGGCAGCCTTCCTCTCCTTAGAAGCTGCAAGTGCCTGAGCAAGCTCGGAAGCGCGACGGGCGGCGGCCGCATGAGGACATTTTTCGATGCCTGAAGTGCTACCTCCGGGCACGGCGGGGTGCGCGGCGGGGAAGACACCCTCGCGTGTATGCATGCCTTGAATGTCGGCGGCGCCAGCGACAGATGCATAGCCCCTCTGCTGGCCTGCGAGCTGCGAGGAGCGGAGTGCAAGGGCGGGACCCATGACGGGGCAGCCTGCCGCACGCTCAGAGAGCTGGGACAGCGTCGGGTAGCGGGTGGACGCAGAGGTGCAGAGGGTGCGGAGAGTGGAGGTCTTTGTGCGCCCGAGGAAGGGGCACGACGCCTTGAAGCGGGCGATGTTGGAGAGCTTGTCGAAATGCATAACGGCGAGGGGGGGACAGCAGCGGTGGAAAATAGAGTGAGATCGAAAGTGTTTGGCGAGGCCGTCTCCTCTTATGGGATTTTTCGGTGACCGGCAACGTAATCCGGTCACGTCCGTGGGCCAAATCTGACGAACCCTATTGGGCAACGGCAGACGACAAGCGACCATGTTCCTCGTCCGTTTTCGGCTTCCAATCATCGCCCGCCGCTGATGCAGCGCTCCCAGACTTGCCGCAATGAAACACGGTTTGTATGCACTGCTCTTCCAAGTCTCCCAGGTCTCCCAGGTCCCGGTCCTCTCTACCCTCCGAACGGGCTCAACCCCGCGCACGCGATCCCCCACAAGCTGTACGTGGCCGCACGAGTCCATGGCATCAGTCCCTCTGCTGTGAATATTCCCACAGTCATTTGTTCGGCCGGGCATTACAGGCAAAGCCTCGGTCCATACCCATCATCGCCTATATTGTCATCATTACTTCGTACTACACTCCGATAATATCGCCGAAAACTCCAGAGGGAACCAGTAGACGGCAAACTAAAATTGTAACAGCTGGCGTTCCAATAAGCGCTGACGGGCGGCATGTATGGTAGCATGTAATCTGCCTAGCGGTAACATCTAGCCTCATAGCTAGACCATCCTCCCGCTCTCGCGCGTCATTCAGACACCTATCTTCCATTTCTTTCGCGGGTGTCTCGTCGCTTCCCAGTTCACGACACCGCCGAACAACTCCCCATCGTTCGTGTCTGCCTCTATCTCCGTAGCAAGCAGCAGGCTGCGCAGCGATCCCTGCACGAGCGAGGCATTCTCAAGCTTCTTCTCCAATGACGGCAGCGCTTGCTTCTTCGGTGGTGGTACCTGTGGGTAAACATAATGTTATGAGTGTCGTGTAATAATCATTAGCAAGACCCGGGGCCCGGCGCAAGGGGGAACAGATTAAATAGAACAGCAGACTCACAGGTGTTCGCAAATACGTGTGCTTTGGTGGGAGCGGGGGAAGGTGGGGAGGAAGAAATCGCAATGTCTGCGGGATGACGGGAGGCGTGCCCTCATCGTCTGACGGTAGCAGCTCCGGCGATGCAGAACGCCGTATAGGTGGTACTAGCTCCTGGCCGAGACTCAGCTCAGGTTCACCTACATAGAATGGTCAGTAAACCGGTGCTCATGTGACGAATTTGGAGAAGCATGACCAGAAATAAGACACAAATGAATACAGAAATAGCAATAACATACCACTTCTTTTCCGCTTGCGCGCACGCCGTGCACTCTCTTTACACTCCTTCCCGAGCTCCGCCGCACTAAGGTCATACTCTTCTGCTGCAGCAAGCACATCTGCCGCACACGGGCCCGCGCGGCTCGCAATGTCTGCATAAGCCTTTGCTCGTAAGAATATCTGTTCAATGACTACAGGAAGTTTGCAAACACACGATAGCGGAGAATGTCAATTCAGATAATACAAATGTCTTAGACGAGAGAAGGTGCAAACGTACAAGCAACAACGTCAAGCTCCAGCCTCTGTAATGCCGGCCGCTCCGCGTGCTCAAATCCCTCTTCCGCAACACGGCGCGCGAGGAAGCGCTGCATAGTTGCCGACGCGATCTGCGGAGAAACGAATGAAGCGTCCGGCTTGGCCACCATTGAGCCCGAACCTGAGCCTGAGCCTGACGCCTCCAATTCGGTGTCCCAGTCCCGCGATTTTGTCGACTTGCGTGAACGTTGGCGGCGTTTCGGCTGCTGTGATTGGGTTTGCGGCTCGTAACTCGAGAAATCGTAGCTGGCAGCGTTGGTGCTGGCGTTAGAGTCCGTATCCTGGTGGTACTGCGGCGTCTGTGCCATTGCAGTTCCTTCTTGTTGCTAGCGCTGGAAGTGAACGACGAAGTTACGTTGTATCCCCCACTGGCAGCCACCGCACAACGCGCACTCGGTGGTTGCCTATTTAGATAATGGTGACTAATGCCGCGTTCAGATTATCCTGCTTGACTCGGACGCGGCTTCAGACTCCACTAATTATTAAACCTCCTTCCTTTCCTTTCCTTCCCCCGTCCGACTTTCCCAATGGATGCTTCGCAGCCCTCATATCCTTCTCCTCCGCCAACAACAGAGCCCGCTGGCTCCCCGCCCATGAGTACCGTGGCCTTCCGTGCCGCGAGGCCAGCGATCGTAGGGCCCGACGTTCCCGAGCAGCCGTTCCCGTTCGCACTGCGCGGCGCGGTACAGAAGGGCTTTGGGCGCGGTGGGAAGGACCTCGGGTGTCCGACTGGTGTGTACATGCTGCTGCCTCTTGAGGTTTGGTAATAGAGAACTGACGAACGACGACGCGCATATACTGTGGTTTCACTGCTCTGGCTTGTGCTTCCATGAATCTCTTGTCCTGTAAACCGCTGCGATATCCTCAACCCACGAATCTTCTTGACGGTTTATAGCGAACCTTCCAGAGGAGGCCCTCCGTCCGCTAAGTGCGGCGATGACAACAGGTATCTACTATGGCCTCGCGCAGGTGCTTCCGAGTGACGCGGGCAGCGGCGAATCGGACCCGAGCTGGAGCGCGGAAGACTGCGAGGTATACCCAATGGCGATGAGCCTCGGCTGGAACCCGTTTTACAAAAACGAACGACTGTCAGCAGTAGGTCCTCCCTCCTTTAGACTTGACCTAGACGTTCTTCTGACGGAAACCTCAGGAAGTGCATATAATGCACAATTATAAGAATGATTTTTACGGAAATGAGATGCGCGTGCTTGTGTTGGGATATATTCGCCCCGAACTCGACTACACAAGCAGAGGTGCGTATTGGGTTTCCTGCTCCACAATATAGGGATCTAAACACGATTCCTCCTCCTGTAGAAGCGCTCATAGACGATATCGAGACCGACAAGAAAGTCGCTATCAACTCGCTCGCCCGCCCAGCGTATGCGAAATATCTCAACGACGCACTCTTTACAGCTAGCAAGTCAGATGTCCCGCGGAACTAGATGTCTTTCAGGAAAGATAGAGTATGTGTGAGATTATGGATCTGGTTATTTGTGTTCCTGGGATTTGTACGCATATATAGACGAATAGAGTAGTGGATTGGTAGTAATATGCTCTGGATACATCGCTGGTCTGCTTGAATAAAGATTAGAGCATATGAGTGCTCTGCGATCGACATCTGTGTATGTAGCTTTAGCTCGGCTTTAACCGCGTCTCCAAACTGGCATCACTTGTGCTTGTCTGAGTGTCCCAGTGACTTCTCAGGCTGGATATGGTCTCGTATCCGCTGTTTCTAATTCACGAAGGTTCTTCAGCCAATTCATGTGGAAAGGAAGCAGAAAGAAGACGAAGTGCGCACTAAACGCTTACCAGCTCCTTAAGCTCAGGAAACCTCCCCTCAACCTTCCTGTCCCAAACGAGCACAGGCCCGTTTTCCATCGAAAGCCAGACACGGAAGCGGCCCGCGGTCTCTTCAGCGTTCAGCGGTACGATGTGCACACCTTTGAGCGTAGGTGACGGGAACGTAATGAGGAGCTCAGTCGACACCCAAGTCGCGCGATGGAGCCTAGTAGTAAGCACGATATATGCGTTCTGCTGCTGTACAATTGCAAAATGTAGTCGCCTATGACGGACTCACCATCGACACTATCACAGAAGCAGTCATTCCCTCTCAGAACAGAGCATATTTTTAGCGAACTTCTTTGCTCACTCTGTCGCAGAACTCTACTGTCACGCTAGGGGTAGGCAAGGTTGTGGGCGGTACAAAAGTTGTGATGTCTAGCGGGTTGTAAGGCTTTGGCGATTCCGTTTGAGTCTCGGAGGGGGTTGAAACGGTAATGCCTTCTTCCGCAATACAGTCTGTGCAAGATGGGTCCGCCATAATGGACACGCTTGAAGACCTAGAGAGCGGGAAATATCACGGTGTTAAGGTAGGAATCCAAGTTCATCGGCCGATCGACACGTGACAGCCTGTATCATCGCGACCGTGACGCGTCCGTCTGCCCGTTTTGTCACCGTCCACCATGGCCAACGCAGCTGCGAAGAAAACAGGTCTGCTTATGTCGCGTCCTTTACGGAACCCCGCTCACCATCTTTCCTTTCGTCAGCTGCGCAAAATGAGAAGGCCCTCCAGTACTTACAGCGCGGAATGGCCGTGTCAAACGCACTCTCCGTCCTCCTTCGGTGGTGGCGCCGTCGCGGCATCTTCAGCCTCCACTTTGGAATCGCGTATTTCTTCTTAGTCGTGTCATTCATCATTGAGGGACTTGCATACTCCTTCTTGGTGAATGCCGGGAAGCCTACTAAGGATGCATCGGGTAACGTGAAGCCGGCAAGCGTCGACCTTGCAAATCCTGGGTATTTCTGTGAATGGGTATTCGATATATTATATATCACCTGTAAGCATACTCGCTGTTTTCCCGTAGTGCCCCGACTGACGGTAGCTCATTCCTGGTGAAGGGGCGTGTCAATTGGGTAGCGCGCTATTTGGAGAATATGTCTGGTGGTTGTATATCACCGTATGTTTTCCAGCTGTAACGCTATGGGGTTTGCTGTTCGTTCTCGCTAATCCTAATGCTTGATTTAGGTCCCGGGCTACGTCTTATATAAAGTTGGTCCGATGCTCTATGGATTCATAAAACCTTCCGCACCTTCAGGAGAAGAAGCACCCGCCGAGCCAACGAGCAAGCGTCAGCAGAAGCTCAAGGCCCGCCAGGAACGCGGAGATCCGCGTGTGAAGTCCGTCAATGTAAAGAGGTGACGAACTACCGTGTCATAAATTTGCTATGAGACTATTTATCTCGTGCTATTCATTGGTTGTATAATCTATGCTGAGTCTGATGATAGAAGGATACATTCCGCAAATAGACAGGTCCTAGTGCAGAGGACTGGAAAAGCTCGCAGGCATCGTGGCTGGTCTGAGCGATCTCTCGTAAGTGTCGTGGCAGGACCAGGTTCGAGCCGACGTCATCAGCGTGGCTATGGGGGTCGATATCTCATTGGACCGTTGAGGCCGGCGGCCGGAATGTAATGCCTGCCTGGCCCGAAATACCTGCAAATTATAACGTCTCGCCTTTCCAAAGCCACAACTTTTCTTACATCTCTCGTGTCTGCCATCCGTGACGGAGGTCTCTACCAAGCAGAGGACCTTTCATGAAGCTGGCTCTTCATCCCTCATCTATTCTTTCTGACGCGCAACTTGATGACGACTTTATAGCCCACCCGCCGGTTTTCCGTAGACAAGGCGAGAGCGACAGGCTTGCAAACTCCGTCTTTCGGCGACGCGGTAATTGCATGAATTAATCATGCCGGGTTTATATGTCTTCATCTGATATACTAGGTCACAATCTGCCACTCCTTTGTCAACTCGAGAAATTTCGCCCACCGCCCTCCACTCCAACCTGTTATTGCCTTCCATTCGTCACTGTCGGGAGTCAAAACGACCTTAAGCCACAGAAGATAGTCGCCGACAATTGCATCCGCAAATGTGAATGTATCGCCGAAGAAAAACGGCTTGTCCACGCCATTCGTATCGTAAAAGCTACCCAACCGCTCAAGGCCGGTTTTTGCCTTTGCCCAAAACTCATCTTGAATGGGGCCGGGTGGTGCAATTTCCTCCAGTTTCTTCCCATGCGACTTTTCTCCTGCCCTCCTGAAGTACTCCTCGCTCTTTGGATTGAGGATATTGTTCGACGCGGAAAGCATAATCGAAGCGACTGAGGCAAAGTTCTCAGCATTGAATACGTGGGTGAAGAGTTCTATTGCTGCGCGTGTGTTAGGAGGGATGAGCGCTGGTGTATCCGGATACGCTTTATCAAGATACGCGGCAATCTCAATCGAATCGGTGACAACCTTGCCCGTCGTCGAATCGTGGATTGCTGGAAGGGTGTAATGATCGCTTCCATCGGCTTTCTTCCCTGACGCTCCACCCCCAATTTCCTTCAAACGCGCCTCAATATCGGGGTACTCTACCCATTCGGTTTTGTATGGTATTCCCTTGTAGTTCAGAGAGAATCTGTGCATTTGATTAGAGATCGTTCCAACTAGATACACGTGCCACTCGCGAACCTGGTTTTAAATGTGTTTGGGGACCAAGCATTGCCTTCCAACTTGGAGGGTATATCGTAGAAAGTAATGGTCATGGTCGCTATACTCGTGAAGACTGGCGGGAATGCTGGTCCATTATTTAATAGTAGAGGGGACGGATCAGTAAGCCGAAGTGAATTCGTTAATAAGCCTTCGCGCCGGTGCTGATATCCCCTCCGATATTCGGAGAAGAGGCGGGATCCCTTGTGGGATTACTAATTTCCTCTGGGGATGTGGGATGTCCCTGAGGGGACGTTTCCGAGGTCACGCCGGAGGGATTACAAGGCCCGCCAAAAAATCTCTACTTATTTATTTACGACATTACCACAAATGGAAACTTTGATGCTCCTAGGTCAAAAATAATTTAAAAACAAGTTTCCGGTCTCAAATCCGCCCCTATCAATACAATTGTAAGTGTATTATGATCGGTGGATATGGGGCTAGGGTGCCTACTGGCCGGATTTTTTATTTTTGCCCTAGAAATACAAGAAACAGCCCATGTACTAACCATTTCTCGTACTTCTAGAAACAAATAAAAAATCCGGCCAATAGGCACCCTAGCCCCATATCCACTAATCATGGTACACTTTCAATCGTGTCGATAGGGGCAAAATTGGACCCAGACACTTGTTTTGCACTTTTTGTATATACAGCCCTTGTAGGACGCTTTTGTCATGCTCGAACGCCGTGACTAAATGCAACTGACAGTGTAGCTTGGGGAGGTGAGAACTTGACCAAGACACTGGGGCTGGGCTGAATTTAAATATGGCACTCCTAAGGCATTTACTTGACTCCTCGATAGCTTTTAATTATAGAAAACTCAGTGAAAGATGCTAGATTACATTGGGCATGGCTGGCTGAAATTGTTGCCACCCAAACTACTAAATATGGAAGGTGACAATCGTTTGTCAGCGTGCAAATCAGTCCCAAATTTTTTGCAAGCGTTGCCTCTAGATATACTCAGTGTCACGCAATCGAGTTGCTTTACTTCAAATTTTGATGGGTTCTCAGCACCGCCTAGGCACAGCTCCCCCGTCGCGCTTTGTTCACTTCATAGGCTATGTTTTATTTGCCAATGCAAACCAATTCGAGACTTTGGCTGCGTGCCAGTGCTACCGTTTTGATCTGCTCCACCGTGCGAAACGGGTTATCAAATTGACCGCTACCACTATCCAATTGTGGAATCCTGTCTCGCCACTTGTTTCCAGCCGTTTGTATCCGGGATGTGCTAACGTTCTGCGTATCGCTCCATGTCCCTCTCGTGGTGTACCAAGTTTTGTCGATCGCATCAACTGCTGTAATTGTGTTCTGGCTGGATATAAATGCTTAGGTGTTCATGTCATCTCGCATCAACTGTGCAGCACTGTCATCCACGACGAGGCATGTTTATTGCGACTTAAATTAATTCCCTACGACCGTGCCACACAGACTTGACATATAAATGAAGACTTCTGAAGGATTCGGGCTCGCAACATTTCCCTACTGACCTAACTTACATTATCTCGGCCATACAATACCTCTACGATACACCTTCGTCACAGGATAAGGTATGATTCTGCTCTCATACCCTGCCTTTGATCTTCACCGATTACAGGTCCTCGCCCAAAGACTTATTTTGAACTATAAGCGTCTCTTATATCGAACGAAGTCGATTGTACCATGTGTTCAATTGGAGCTTCAGCGACTTCTGGACATGCGAAGTTTATCTTTCTTCATCTAATATACTAGTTTACACCTGCCACTCCTTTGTCAGCTCGAGAAATTTCGCCCACCGCCCTCCACTCCAACCTGCTATTGCCTTCCACTCGTCGCTGTCGGGACCCAAAACGACCTTAATCCACAAAAGATAGCCGCCGACAATTGCATCCGCAAATGTGAATGTATCACCCAGGAAAAAAGGCTTGTCCACGCCATTCGCATCGTAAAAGCTACCCAACCGCTCAAGGCCGGTTTTTGCCTTTGCCCAAATCTCGTCCTGAATAGGGCCGGGTGGAGCAATTTCCTCCAGTTTCTTCCCATACGACCTTTCTCTTGTCCTCCTGAAGTACTCCTCGCTCCTTGGATTGAGGATATTGTTCGATGCGGGAAGCATAATCGGGAAGACTGAGGCGGGGTTCTCAGCATTGAAGACGTGGGTAAATATTTCTATTGCCGCGCGTGTGTTAGGAGGGATGAGTGCTGGCGTATCCGGATACGCTTTGTCAAGGTACGCAGCAATCTCAATCGAGTCGGTGACAATCTTGCCCGTCGCCGAATCGTGGATCGCTGGAAGGGTGTAATGATCGCGTCCGTCGGCTTTCTTCCCTGACGCTCCACCCCCAATTTCCTTCAAACGCGCCTCAATATCGGGGTACTCTACCCATTCGGTTTTGTATGGTATTCCCTTGTAGTTCAAAGAGAATCTGTGCATTTGATTAAAGATCGTTCCAACTAGATACAAGTGCCATTCGCGAACCTGGTTTTAAATGTGTTTGGGGACCAAGCATTGCCGTCCAACTTGGAGGGTATATCGTAGAAAGTAATGGTCATGGTCGCTATATGCGTGAAGTGAAGGAGGGGGATGGTAGTCCGTGGGAGCAGTTATATAACAGAGAAATGGATCAGTCAGCCAAAGTGAATTGTTAATAAGCCTTCGCGCGTATTGGATGATCGACTCTTCCTAAAAATAAGGTTCGGGTAGACGGCGTGCCATTTATGCAAACATGCTGCCACGAGTTCTGATTCGTGCTCAACGTCAGAAATGGCGGAAATAAACAATCTGCTTTTTGAGGTAAATTCGTAGGGAACGTTAATATAAACATGCAACGGCTTAAGAATACAAGCTTATTAGGGTTCCAATGAACGGTGCCACTAACTAAGCACAGTATTAGATACATACCTACTTCACGGTAGTGATCACGTCGAACATTTATTGCGTTCCCGTGCCGTAACATGGCAAAACTTTCCTGCGAATCCCCCTTTCAGTCTATTACGAGAACAGGCTCAGCTTGGTCCCACGTCAATTCACTCAGGGGTATACTCAGTTTGCGTGCAAGCGAAAGTGCCCGGTCGTAACCAATTCTGCACTTGAACAAAGGCATGTCGAGCTTGCATTGGACTGTACCCCGATGTACCCCGGTGTAATAGACGCAGAGAGAGAAGCTCTCGTATCTGAATGACATCAGCGACATGAGGTCAAGACTTTAGGGGCCGCTATGGAGTTTTACCGTTGACGGCGTTTGCACTCGATAAACGTCTGTCTCCGGTTTTAAATTGACAATACCCTCAAGAGGCTTCCCGACTTGTTTCGACTTGTCGTATTCTTGTGATAAAGACTCTAGGATGGCTATGAGCCCGTCAAAAGGGAAGCTCATGGGTCCAATTAATCGCTGAGGGTGCTAAAATTGACGAATTCGGAACACATTCGAGTCCAACAAATCATTTTAGTTGAGCTGTTTTCGTCGTTGAACCGACCTTGGACTTTCTCGTTCCACCGCCCTTGCGCTTCCGTCGTGATCCCTCGCTAGCCCCTCGTCCGAGTAGATGGTAGTCCGTCTCGGTCGGGTTGTAAGATGCGAGAAAAGCCGCCAACAGAATGAACATTGTTATGTTAGATAGCTCTAACGTCGTGACCTGCGAACCCGACGATTGCATAGCTGGTGGTAGCAGATACCTTCCAAGCAGTTGGGAAAGGGCTTTCCCTTCTGGGAAGTTGGCTGTATTCCATTCTACAGACCCCGCAGAGCGAGGGTGCAGGTTCTCCGCAGCGTGAGTCAATGACGGATCGAAAAGCCGAATCAAATTTACGCGGTCGTCCTCTGAAGGTCCTGAATAAGCTCCACCAAACTTGTCTTTTCCAGTCCTCAAGTGCAGTGGAGACGAACCCAGGCCATCGAGCTGATGTTATGTACTCCAGTTCCCTAGGATCAGTGGTAAATGGAGCGCATACATTATAGACAGTCTCGACAAAGTGGTAAAACAACAGGTGGAGGGAGGGATTGTATGAGTTAATGAACTCAGGCTGTTCGTCCTCCGGGAAAGTGCCGTAAATCCAGTCGATGATAACTCAAAATAACTATGAGCCTTGGTAGCTCAATCCGAACACCCGGAAGCATACCCTGTTTCTCAGGCGGTTTTATCGTTATAGGGATCGGACAAAGATCCGGGGAAAGGCGCGATATATTCTCATTCTGCGTCCATCAAGAACACCGTCGTCACGTCTTTCCCTGTCTGCATTATTTAGCGTCACGCTATGTTTATGCCTAGACCGTTGAATGTTTAACTCACCAACTCTTGTAGCCTGGTCAAAAGAATTGTTAATTTTGGCAGTGACTCCCTGAGTCTTTCAGTGCGTTCAAAAACGAGAACTAGTTTAGACAAGATGTCATTATTTTCAGTGATGGAGTTGACTGAGGTCCCTTCCGCTACAGAGAAAATTACGCGAAGACGAAGAAATTCATCGAGAATGTCACTCCGGGCACCTGCTAAAGCCTCGGTAGCTTCTCGTTGTTCTGGCCGAGATACACGATATTGTCAGTGCACCCAGGATAGTATCAAATAGTAGCCTTTGCGTGAAGCAAGCAACACAGTTCACAACAGCAAATGCCAGTTTCGTCGATTCCGGGACATCCTGCGCGAGCGATGTCAAGACATCGCGCAAGACAGCACCAGTTCAATTATGATGAATGACGGCGACGCTGCTGGAAGGTCCGGAGTTGGCAGACAAGATCATCATGTCCGAGGAAAGGCATGTTGTGAGCCCGGCTAAGTTTGAAAGCGCCGTAGGCGTCACGATATGCGTGCCGTGACAAATCGTGATTCCGTGCGCGATAGCACCTCGAGTCCAACGCCTCCACTAGCATTTCAGTCGGTCGCAAACGTCGCCCTATCATAAAGTCTCTCGCCACCAACACCTCTTTTGTCTGACCGATGATTACACATAATCACCCACAGCGGAACGCACACAATAGAGGTAGAGGTGTCAGTAACGGACGCCCGGAAGAGTTACGGCTCCTTCAAGGGACGTACCGCTGACCTACGAAGAGCGAATGACCCTGGGGATACGGATCTTTTCAACTATGGTGGTCGGTCGTAATAGCCGTAAAGGCCTTCGGACCACACCACGGAGGTATGTGGCGAGTCATGCAAGGACAAAGCTCCTGACAAAAATGCATCTTTACTAAAAGCATGTACACGAAAGCAGTCGTGACAAGTCGCAAAATAACAGATTAATCAACCACATACATTTAGGTCACATCTCGGTCGGCGCTCATGCACGCATTGCGGTTTCCGTGGAGGAGTCGAGCAGAGTCGGAGGTACGGTGAGTCCCAGAGAGCGTACCTAATAGACCAGGGTCCCCAGAGTTTGGCGGACCCCATGAGAACACATCTGGCCTCGGAATCAAATTTTCATCGATGTACCTCAGCCTTCGCCTTACACTCCACAGCAACGTCGCAGCCATAGTTTCCGATTTCAGAATTTGACACTAATTACTACGGTGACGCTTAAACCACTGTCAAATCTCGCAAGTCAGGCAATATCTTTGTATCGCAAGCAGTCGTCACCTAGCCGCAGTTGTACTATAAGCGTCTCCCATATCGAACGAAGTGGGTTGGATTTCCGGATCTCGATCGTACCATGCGTTCTATTGGAGCTTCAGCAACTTCTGGACATGCAGGGTTTATCTGTCTTCATCTGATATACTAGTTTACACCTGCCACTCCTTTGTCGACTCGAGAAATTTCCCCCACCGCCCTCCACTCCAACCTGCTATCGCCTTCCATTCGTCGCTGTCGGAACCTAAAAGGGCCTTAAGCCACAGAAGATAGTTGGCGATAATTGCATCCGCAAATGTGAATGTATCGCCGAAGAAAAACGGCTTGTCCACGCCATTCGTATCGTAAAAACTACCCAAGCGCTCAAGGCCGGATTTTACCCTTCCCCAAATCTCGTCTTGAATGGGGCTGGGTGGTACAATTTCCTCCAGTTTCTTCCCAAACGACTTCTCTCTTGTCCTCCTGAAGTATTCCTCGCTCTTTGGGTTGAGGATATTGTACGATGCGGGAACTGTGATCGGCCGGACTGGGGCGAAGATTTCAGCTTTGAATACGTGGGTGAAGAGTTCTATCGCTGCGCGTGTGTTAGGAGGGATGAGCGCTGGCGTATCCGGATACGCTTTGTCAAGGTACGCAGCAATCTCAATCGAATCGGTGACAACCTTGCCCGTCGTCGAATCGTGGATTGCTGGAAGGGTGTAATGATCGCTTCCATCGGCCTTCTTCCCTGTCGGTGCACCCCCAATATCCTTTAAACGCGCCTCAATATCGGGGATACTCCACCCATTCGGTTTTGTATGGTATTCCCTTGTAGTTCAGAGATAATCTGCGCAATTGATTAAAGACCGTCCCGACATGCAAGTGCCACTCCCAAACCTGGTTTTAAACGTGTTTATAGACCAAGCTTTGCCGCTCAACTTGGACGGTATATCGTAGAAAGTGATGGCCATAGTCGCTATATGTGTGAAGACTGGCGGGAATGCTGGTCCATTATTTAATAGTAGAGGGATGGATCAGTAAGCCGAAATGGGTCCTGAATAAGCAGTTCTGCGTGTATTGGCCGGTCGACTGGCTTCTAGCTTCCTAAAAACAGTGCCACTAAAGCTGAGCATATTATTAACTGAAACATAGACCTGACTTCACGGTAGCGATCGTGCCGAACGTTCAAGTTATTACTAGTACGGTTATATCCGGGCCAATGATTCGGAACAGCTGAGAACCCATTACACAATCGCAGGTAAACGGGGAGCCAATAAGGCCGTTCATTAATACATAGAGGTTGGTTTTTTCAGTAAGTCTCCGTCAAGCTCAAAGATCGGCCGTGTTGGCAGGGCTATCGTCAGGAGAAACTGTCGGCGGTGAAACTGCACTGCCGATTCCCGCCAGCAATAATAGCAAGTTGCGGAACAGCCATTCTCGCAGGCAACCTTGAAGCGACATTCCTGGGGCACAATATCAGGCCAAGTAACTTGGAAGAAGGTCGTTCATGAGCAAAAGCCGACACAGAGCGCTAAAGCAGTGGTGTACATGCCAGCAGTGATATTCCGACTGTATCATCCTCACGGAATTGTTGTTCCGACGTTCGCGGTAATTAAATTAGCCCAGACCTCGCCTTGATTGAAACCAATCGCGTCTTGTACTACGAAAAGCCGGGAAGATTGTTGACAACAGTGGTAGTTTATCCGTTCGCTCTTTCCCTAGGTCGATCAACTTGAATATCTTTTATAAGTACACATTCCTCAGGCTGGATTTTTATCGAGCGGAGAGACCGGAAGAATTGGGCAATGCTATTCTTCGCTCAATTAGCGATGAAGGCGCTGACAGAATATGTTCGCGGCTAGGAAAGTCAAGATCCTCTTTTTACAGCGAGTTCAGGACTTTAGCTAGCTTCAATGATCGGACCGGCTACTGCCGAAAGTCATGTTGAGTCATAATTCCCGACCGATACCTGGAAACTAGTTCTGGTAAGGGGTACACGATTAGTAGTATCGCCATGAGTCCCGCTAAACACGATGTCAGGCGCCATATGGTATATTTATTACTAACATCCTGCCTTCCGATAGTATAAATACGTCGTATGATATCGGAGGCAGAGATCCGGTAAGTCGCCTTCGATTCACATCTTCTGAGTCCCCCCTCAGTCATTTCGCAAGAGACAATGTCGGGGTTCACACAGCTCCCGTCTACCCATAAATACGTACAAGCATTTGCGGGATGTGAGGACCAAAAATACAAAGGGTTGACTTCAGTGACTGACGAGATTCCCGCCTATTATAATCCAGTACAAAAAATAAACAAGGACCAGGACTTACCATACAAATTCTTCCACAAAGAGGAGAGGTCTTCCGATAATAAATCGGTGCATACAATCAGATGTGCGTATAATTTATTTTTAGCGCCGGAATCTTCGAGGTATACTAATATATCTCCCTTCTTTCTTTTAATTCAGTGGAGGCTCCCGACGATGTGTATGAAGGCAAAGCCGACACTATGCTGGTGGCGTTTGCCAATGCGGCTGGGGAATATGCCGGCGGTGGTGTGGTATCGGGTCTGCTGAGCTTGGGGAGGCCTGTCAGTACTGATTACGGGGGAACGATCTACTAGACGAATGACCGTGGCAATACAGCTAGTAGTGATTCGTTAGCAGATCCCATATGGCACCAGATAGCCACAGGGCTATTTATGGATCATTCCCCTTCCAGTAGAATATAAGAGTAATTAATAGGTAAAATGGTGAATAAATACCGGAAACTATCCCCGCTCACGGAAGACTTCTCGGAGGACTACCGCATGGCTGGCCTTCCCATGGAACTATGCACTATCTTTGAGCCATCTATTATCTGTAGGACCCGTGCCTGTGCTGAGCTCGACGAGTGGGAGATCGCATTTGCCAATAGGTGAGTCTTGATAATATAAATAGACACAAAATTCTAGCGAGCCTTTACAACCAGTTTACTAATAAAGGATCTCATCCTCTAGTAGTAGCAGGAACTATGGCAGACTAGCGATAGCTAGAACAGCACAGTAATACGGAGTTTACTAGTCTCATCATATTTCAGACCATCGTAGCATGAGAAGGTTGACTCGCGGTCGACGGCCCCTCGGCCGCACGATTATCGCTGACCTGACATCTATACATGCACGCAGGCTACGGGATATCGCTAAATCCGCGGGGGAACGAATTGATAGCATAGTTCAAGCATTCTGGATACTGAAGAGCCCACGACGCGATAAAATAGCTCCAAAATTGCGATTTGCGGGTGATTTGATGGTGTCCAATGTGGAATGAGCCTAGATGATACGGCTAGAAGTTACTACGAACTTGAATTAGCCTGAGTGAGTGATTGTCCGTCAAAAGAAAGACGGGCAGGTGTCCGTCCCCAAGACCGGAAGGGTTAAATTAAAGTGAGAAAATACTCTGAGCCCTAGCCAAGAAACCGTGATTATAAATACTGGCTTAGAATTTCACAAGAGGGGACCTAATCATATAGAACACTTGAGCTTGAAGTCCAAACTCGTAACAATGCGCACGTCGATCAAGGATCGACACATGCCTCCCTTAATGATTTGCGGCATGCACAGTACTAGCTGCGTTTCTTGCGAGCCAGTTCCAAGTTATTATTCGAGAGAATAGTATAGTGGGTGAGTACTTGACAGCGAGAAAATATCGGACGACTTGAAGCTCTGTCAAGAAAAGCCTTAGCATCCTGTAGGCTGTATGCGAGTTGCCCCATGTCTTGCAGGATACATGAATCTTATGAGGCGCTGAGCGTATTCTGAGATCACTGTGGGTGAGTATAACTTTCGGTTACAAGTTGCGCCGCGCAATGGAAATGTGAATACAGCAAACAGCAAAGATCACGAACCGATTCATTGCATATAGAACATGTTCAGTAGACGGTCAATAGAGCTTTAGGTTAGTGACACTTCGCTCCAGACTTACTCAGTAACCGACATATTTTCAGTTTGCCAACTCATTAAATTTCCGACTATATGGCTCTCGGGGCGGGGGGGGGCATTTTTCTGATTGGAGCGGGGACTCATATATTACAGTATGGTCCGTCGAAGCTGCCGAACAACGGGATTGAACATTTCGGACTTTTTGACGGATTCCAATGTTAAGTGAAAGGGTGGCGAGTTCCGCAAGAGCCTCGGAGACGTCGCTAGACCTACCTGTCGAGTCTAAAACGGTTCCCCTGTTCCTGAACGAAATTTATTCACGAAAAAGTCCTTAGTAGAAGGATTAGCCTCTTGGACTTATTGCCATCGCCAGAGAAATCAAGGAGTCGCACACGATCAAGATTAGAAGACCGGATATCAATAGGCTTGGACGATTTTAAGGATATATGATTTGACATCGCGCTGACGATACCATCCGTTACATAACCATAGTATGTAGACAAAAGCATTGTAATTGTCTGGAGGAGTCTCCGGAAGCATCGATGAAAATGCATTGAGAGCGGCAGCCACAGCCGTCACAAGCATCAAAACCTGGATGTAGAAGTACATCTTGACAAGAGATGGCCGGCTTCACGAAATCCCTGAGAAGGACTTACACCACTGATGTGTGCAGCCGGATTGAATATTTCACAGTGCGGAACTTTGTCGGGTGGCGATAAAGGCATGAAAAAGGTGGATGGGGCTTGGCAGCCTTCGTAGTTGGCATCTGATAAACGAGGACGAATCTCTTCGTGCTGAAACAACACTGTTTAATATATCATATCGGTATCCTAGAGTCCTGTGAGTCATTATGCACACGTCAGTGACTCGCTACGCAGTAAAGTCCATTGCGAGTCCACAAATTTATGCAAAAGTGAATCGCATGCTACGGGTGGCAATACCTGAGTGATTCAAGTTAAGTTACGGCAATTGTCAGGTATGGTTGAACGACTCACTATGTACATCCGCTGAGATCCCGCGTCCATGGAATGTTTAGTGAGCATGAAAGTATGATGGAATAAAGAACTTACCCGGATATAAGCACCCTAGTTTGTGGTATCCACAACATGAACTAGATCATTGCTTAAACGCTATCCAAGCATCGTTGAGAGACGCAAAGATGCCATTTGCGATCATACGCTGTTCCACAGTGGTATTGGTGGTGTTGAGCTACATCACATGTCAGTCTCATATACATGAACTTTTCCTGGGAGAACTGTTACTTACCTTGTCTGGATGGAGTTTAGCGATAGCCTTCATGTACCGGATCTTAACTTGTGAGGGCGTCACAAGTTCGTGCATGCCAACCTTCTGCCATCCAAGGCCAGGCCAGAGCACAGTATCGAGACTCGCGAGGAGGGCGCGTACATTCGTCTCCTTTCCACCTCTCCATGCAATCAGCTTTGCGTCGACAACGTCCTTGAATCGCGCTTTCGTCTGTTCTTCCTCTTCTAACGCCTGGTTTTCACGCCGCAGCTTCCGCACTGCCTCAAAGTCTTGAGTGGTAGTGGCGGCGCGCGGGGGAGGCTGCTTTTTTCGCGGGGCTAAATATATTTGAGAAACGAAGTCAAAACTCTCAGGACGCATGAAACTTACGAGGAGCCCTTTCTGCCGAGGTCATCTTCCGACATCTTGATGCTCCATTTAGTGCATCGCTTCGTATCTTCGTCGACCAGTCACACCCAACGATCGATTCCCAATCTTTCTGGGCCAGCTCCCACTTCTCCCTTCCTTCATAGGCTTCAGCCCGACGTCGATACGCTTTGAGAAGTGCGTCGGCAAGGTCAACTGACGAGCCTTCCTCTTCACGAGAAACCTTCGCCTCCCGAGCAGGGTGGTAGCCCAATCCAATGATCGAAAGAACGACCGTGCAATCTTCTACGGCACCACTGTGATCACCAGTTTTTATTCTAGTAAGCGCCCTGTTGTTGTAGAGGGGGACCACAAGGAGGTGGTTCTCTGGGAGAGATGCCAAAGCCTCCGAATACGCCTTTTCGGCTTCAGCATATTGGCCGAGTTTGAACATCTCTGTCCCTTTGGCTTTGTACGCGTTTGAGGCGGCAATCGCGGACGAGGTTGCAGATACAGTCTGACGGGTTTGTAGAACCGGAGCAGACGAAGGCGGAGGTTGTCGCGGCACAGGACGATCTACGGAGGCCAGAGGGGACGCAGTTTGCGAGGTAGAGCGTGTGGGGGCAGGGCGGCGGCGGGCTGGGGATACATAAACGGCGGGCCCTTCGTCGAGTAGGTTTGAGGTTCTAACCGCCGGAGCTTGTATGTTGGAACGCTCTTGCTCGGACCTACTCGGTCTCGTCTCCGCTTTGCGGAGTCTTGCGCGAGATGTGGGTCCTGCAATATCGTCATCATCGCGAAAGCCACTTTCGCTGACGCCACCACGCTCTGTCTCGCCTCTCTGCACATTGTCATCTCGATCGACAGGTACCTCTGACATCCAACGCGGCCGACCGTCCGTAGGTTTAGCCTTCGCCGCGCGTTCCTCATAAACCTTTTGAACTTTCTCTCTACCATCTTTGAAAAAGGCATTTGCGCGACTAAACATAGTTAAGCCAATCTCGCTTGCTTGAGCTAGAAGCTTGTCTGCCCGTTCTTGAATTTCAGCAGACACCAGCGACGGTGATTCCGTCTGTGCCCGAGAAGAAGACGAAGGTGCATCCAACGTCTGATTCTGGACTGGCCGCTGTCCACGACTCGCCGTTCTCCGGGCTTCCCAGGCTTCCTCATCCTCATCTTGAAACTCAGAAAGTCCTCTCGAGCGTGGACTATTTGCAGGCGAATCATGTTGGTCACTGGCTCCTACGCCATTCGAAAGTAGCATTTCGAGAGCCTGCTGTACATCCATACCTGTATCAGTTGCTGCTAGCGCTAATCTTGCCTGTTGGGGGGAGAATCCCATTTCTACGATCTGTCCGATAATATGGGGAGGTGGAGAGCTTGCCCTAGATCGTGACGAAGGGTGTACTTTAGCGGCTACAGAGGGGGTCTGTGTGTATGGCAAAACTACATGAGCCAAACACGTCTTTCATAGATTCCTCGACGCACCGTTTGAGGCGGTGTAGTGCGCTTCGGTATCGACTCAACAGGCTTTCCCAACATTCCGAGAATATCGTCTTCGGCATCGTCGCCAAGGTTATTGACTGGCGGCTGATTTCTACGTTCGCCTAAAGAGTCAAATAGTAGATCCTCGTCGTGTGGAGAGTCCCCTAGCGCGTCAAAAAGCGACGTGGAACTGCTTCCTTGTTGAGTCCGTGTAGAGGACTGCGGTTGGGACGCGAAATCGGAGAGTCCCCAGTCGTCCTCTATATGCGCGACCGATGGTGTAGGCACGGCTTTAGAGGTCGAGGCAGCAGGAGAGGCGATCTTGTCGAATAGCCAGTCATCATCGGAGACGAGCGCAGCTGGCTTTGGCGACGCGCCGTTAGTTGATTGGGGCGAGGAGCTCTGCCCGATCATATCCAAGCCACTCCATACCGCAAACTCGTTCTCTTTGGCTGCACTATACCTGGTCGCTTTCGCCTGCTGCTCTTTCAGCGCAGCAGCCTGCCTTTCCGCCAGCGACAGGTTTCCTGACTTGTCGGTTGGTGCAAACGACGAACCCAACAGCGAGCTGAACGCATCTCCACCGCTTAGATTCGTTGGCACAGGGGATTGGCTAGGCGCAGGACGTGGCGTATTTGCGGGCAAGTGTGACTGCGAGCTAGACCTGGAAGACGCCAGGATAGAAAATGCATCATAGGCCGCAGACGAAGTAGCGCGATTTGCAGCTCCTGGCGAGGGTGAGTAGTTGGCCTTCATTGACGAGTAGATTGCGGTCAGTCGAGTCTGCGCTTGTGGGAGGACCATACGCGTTCTTGATGACACATCGTAATTACGTAACGAACGTATGCTGTAGACATTAATTGCGTATGACTTTCTTGGGGAACTTCGCTCAATCTTGATGATTTTACATGACTATGAGATCGAAATTAATCATTAATACTTCCTTCATCTTCGCGTAGAAGTCCGATAACTACAGCGCACTAAGATACGCGAAGCGTTAACTCGTAACTCGGAGATCAATCACGTAGCCTTATGTGAAATCCGGCTTCGTCGGATTCACAATAATTAAAAGACAATCAATATTTTACACAAGGACGAGAAAGAAGCTCCCCCAGAATTCAAGAACAGAGGCGATTTATAGAGGGAAAAAAACTACAGAACAGCGAGAGAAAACAGAGGAACTTAAAAATGTCGCCCGTATGTACATGTCAGCATACCAATCCGTATCGGTCGATATACTTCGCCGAATTTCGGTGGCAACGGAATGTCCAAGGCAAAGGAAAAAGTACAGAGTGAACGTGGAAGTAAGGGAGGAGGATAGATAGAGACAGTGATGTAGGACAGTGGTTGGAGACGGAAAAAGAATTGAGAACGGAATTTTCCTAATCGGCGAGCTGTGCGCCCTTTGGTCGTAGGATTGATGGTGTAAAGCTAGAGCAAGGAAACGTTTGTGTATTTGCCATCGAGCGACAAAATACTACGAGCGAGCAAAGCCGTATTTGTTTGTGTGTGAGTTGCTTGAACGCCTGCTGCGCGCCGAAGGGACGTGTAGCAAACGCAACGCGAGGGACGAATGCGGAAGGCACTTAAAAATTGGAAACACTAACCGCCGGTTAAGACGCTGCAGCAAATGGAAGGGGTCGAAAGATAAATAAAAAGAAATTCCAAAGTTTGCGAAGAAAGTTTGCGACTTGATATGGCAGATTCAAAGGAGAAACAATGGATGGATGAATGCGGCGTTCGAGCCGCAATGTTGGGGTGAGGGACCAGAGTGTATGCGTAGCTATGCAAAGTTATTGAGAACCTTAGCGCAGTTGAGTATTCCCATAGGAAAACTTGCAACGGGCAGCCAGCCAGCGCTGCTGGCACACCCCACCCACGTATGACGATTCGATTATCGCACCAGACTTGCTCGTGCGCGCCTCAACAGGAATAATCACCCCCGAGCATCGCATCTGAAAAACAATCCAGCTGTGTATTTCTTCTTCGTCGCGCCGTTCTAAACCAGCACGGCGCGTTGAGCGACAGGATGACAGGGACAGGCAGCGACATGACATGCATGCAGGGAACAGTGACAACGACACAAGGACAGACAAGGGGCCCCATTGGGGGAGGAAGCAGAGTAGAGGCTCACCGGCTAAGCGGTAGCCTAAAGGATAACAAAGGCGGAGGATGTTGAAGTTGTAAAGAAGGTGCAGGACTGGTGTTTCGCGAAAGCAATTCTCAAAATTCTGTCCATGTCGTGTGGATGGTGGCGATCAGTTGAAAGGACGTTAAAGGAAGGGGGAAAGATGGTGAAGAGAATGGAATGGGATGAAAGAAAGGGGAGGAAGTATGAACAACAGAAAGAAAAAGTGGCGTCACATCGTCTTGACTCGGAGTATCGTTCACGGGCCGGAGGATACGATGGCCTGCTTAGAAGGCTTCCACTTCCCTCCTGTTGACTCGAGCATCTAGCATCGCACCGAGGCCACCGATTGCCTTCCTCCTGATGCGAGTTGCGAAGTTCTTCGGACCAAGCTCGTCAAGACCCGATGGCGGACCACGTGGCTGGCGAGTCGGCTGGCTTGCCATCCTATTCGGGAACGCAGCGCCAGCGCTCGTGTGCGGCATGGGCGGGGCTGCACCGTTAGACGCGGGGAAGTTGATGGTATGGGCCGCAGCAGTTTGGGGAATGGGACGACCAATACCGAGACCCTCGTAGAGGCGCTTAGACGCTGCCTCCCGAGGAGACAAGGGCGGCATGCCCGACGAGGCAGATGATCCGCCCGACGGAGGCGTCGTAGGCTCAGACTTTGCGCTGGAACTCGACGAATCGTCACCATCTTCGCCAGCCTCGCCATCAGAACTGTCCACGATCACAAGTGGTGCTGCCGGCTCATTAATAACAACCGAAAAGCGAAGAGGCTCAGGGCGGTGTGTCTTTAAAACTCCGGGCGGAGGTGAAACGCGCTCGCTAGGCGGCGGTGTGATTCTAACGTTCACCGAGGCAGAGCGGTTACCATTGCCGTTACTGAGGACAGAGTTACTCCCCCCTCGGCGCCAGTTGAGCGACGTGTCGCTCTTGCTCGGCGTCACACCGGGATTCGTAACCGTATTGTTCGTAACTGCACCATTAAAGTTGGCCACTCCCAACGGCGTGCCGCCGGAAATGACAGTCGTGTGTGCAGCCGTGGTCGGCGTGTTGACGGGAGCTTGGCTGCCAGGTACAGACGCCTGAGTCATTTCCTCTTCCTCTGGGAAGCCTCTCATGCTGAAGCTCGTGGCGTTTGGGTTCAATCTCCCGCCGAACTTGCCACCCAAAGATGCGGTCATCGGGACCATGTCCTCCATGCCAGCCCTGAGGCCCGTGCTGAATTGGGGCTTGGCGTAATCAGCCTGCGAAGGACGGCGAGTCATGAAGGACGTCGCGGCGGGACCTGCCGTCTGAGGCTCGCCATATTGCGAAAAACGACGATTGGCAGTCTGCTGTTGCTGTTGTTGCTGCTGCTGCTGACGAACAAGTTCGATTTGATACTGTTGTTGCACTTGCTGAAGAGCCTAGAGGATGAACATGATAAGGAACAATCGACTTAATGATCCGAGACAAAAGATGGCCTGACGGATACGGGCGATCCCGCCCAACACGAGGAACGAGACAAGGGTAAACTTGCAAGACGAAAGACATACCTTGAGACGCATAATCTCCATCTGCATCATCTGCATCTGAAAGGCCTGCTGCTGGGCCTGAACCTGTGCCTGCGCCTGGGCGGGGTACATTTGATTGAACGAGCCGCTGACTGAGGCAGACATGGGGAAGTCCTGGCGCGGGAACGAAGTGGCATTGGGCCCAGCAGTCTGGGGAAATGGATTGGTAGACGAGCGCACACCGCCCGTGCGCAGGCCAGCGAGAAGAGAGGCACGGTTGTTGGAGGACATGGCTGATGGCAGGGACAACGAGTCGAAAACGACGATTAGGCTTCGAAGAGGGGTACAAAAAAGCCGGGAAAAATAGGGAAAATTAAGAGGAAGAGATCCGAAGAGTGAGAAAGCTGTTTTTGAGGATATTTATTTCAAGTGCAAGCAGTAGAAGAGTGTAGACAGAGAGAAAAAGGGGAACACCGACGACAGGAGAATTGGGTAGAGAAAGGGCTGAGAGGCCAACCTCGGACCACCCGCACCACATT
Source organism: Coniferiporia sulphurascens (assembly GCA_002794785.1). Classification (NCBI taxonomy): domain Eukaryota; kingdom Fungi; phylum Basidiomycota; class Agaricomycetes; order Hymenochaetales; family Hymenochaetaceae; genus Coniferiporia; species Coniferiporia sulphurascens. Next base: position 434,779 of record NBBA01000017.1, on the reverse strand, counting down.
CTCGGAACTAGCCGCACCGTCAGCCCTGCCTCCGGCTACCGTCGCGACCATCACGCCTATGGATCACACGAGTACGGGCCCCTGTATTGTCTACATCTCTTTGCAAAATACAATAAAATAACATAATTGTCCTACAGATGGCGCTTCGCACTCGCCCGCACCCGCGCGTCGAACACACTGCTTTTGATCGGCGTGTATGCGCTGTGGAACGGGTTCAACAGCGTCTGGCCGGCGGGCGCGGTCAGTTAGCAGGTCGTTCTTGCGCCGACAACAGCGTCCGTACCTTGACATACAGCTCCCATACGTCCATGAAAAACGCCCGGATCCCGTCGTCGTTCTTCCCTTCGTGCAGCATAATAAACTTCATGTCTGTGTGCACTCATGAGTATATGCTGCCACCAGGCCCGTGTAGCAAATAAGACGCACTCCCTGGCGTAACAAACGCGGACACCGTCCATTCGTTGAACCTGTCCACTGCCTTGAGGTACCTATCTCAACCATCAGTAACAGTGATGCCGCAGACAGAATCCATCTTACATGGCGCTGTCCCGCAGCATCACATCCTCGATCACATCCAGACTCGCATTTGCAATCATCTGGATAACATGACGGTCTTGCCTACCGCGCGCTGCTGCGGCTGAGCTACCGCCAGCTCCCTGATTGTAGGCGGCTGAAGTCGCGCCGGACAGTGCGTTCAGTGTACCAGCGAAAGCAGAGGTCGACCAGGACGGCAGATTGGACGCCAAAGGGTAGACAGTCGACGGCGCGGGTTTCGTCGACTGATGCGTCAACGAATATACGGGTGTGTCTGACGGCGACAGTAGAAATATATGATGAGACATTATCCTGCGCGAGACCAACGTCGACGCAGTAGTGAGCGGCGCGCGACGACCGGCTGAGCACGCGTCGCGTCTACTAATCGCCGAGAGGACACGCGTTCCTCCCAACACTAGTCAACGAGCGGGCGCGGTCAATTCACACATCTTTGCGCTCGCCATGAACGCAACGTCCCTGCGACTGTGGACGTTTTCGTCGCAGTGCCGGCTGTCTGCTTATTCGTTGACCTCACCTGCGTGCAAACGCGCACCGCCCAAACGTTTCGACGCCAAGTTTTTCAGCGCAACGCCGACTCAGGTGCCCTGGCAAACACAACCATCTCCTCATTCAATATGGTCCCAACTTGCTTGGAAGACATCGGGGCTGCAGACAGCCTCACTTCTTTCTCTCGCCGAACGCTTCTTCCCTCAGCGTGTGCTCGCCTTCCGCTCGTCTACGCCTGCGCAGTCTCGTCTCGGCTGGTATCGTCCCCGGAGTCCGGTAGCCAATGCATCACAGTCCTCACGCGGGCGAGGCCCGCGTGCACCACACGATCCGCCGCCGCCCGACCAAGGGCCCAATGCGTACACCCGATTTCGGCGCAGGTTTAACCAACTACCTTCCGAAGTCGTCCTGTGGTCCATTCTCGGATTGAACGGTGCGGTCTATTTTGCGTGGCAGTATGCCACGGACTTGGCGGTGCGCCTACATCTCTCATACTTCATGTTCTGTACCGTATGGGTCTTACGGGAGCTCCCACTAGAAACATGGCGACCCGTCGCTGTACATCAAGATGCATAGGAACATCCTCCTGAGCTGGCGGAACATTCGCAAGGGACGAATGTATGTTCGTCTTACCTCCATATAATCGCTCCTCCCCCACCCGTCTAACGTATGCCTTCCTGTCTAGCTGGACAGCCATCACATCCACTTTCTCGCACAGCTCGGCATCGCACATATTTCTTAATGGCCTAACGTTTTTCTTCATGGCACCGCCAGTCCTGCGCATTCTCGGCAATTCCGCATTCATGGGCCTATACCTATTTGGCGGCATCTCCTGCAGTCTTCTCAGCCTGCTCCTGAACCAATCGCTTATCAAACGCGAGGGCTCATCGAACGGCGCGAGTGGTACGTCCTTCCTTCTTTCATATCCTGATAATGAAAAAAATGCGAACAACTACGTGATAATGAACAGGTGCAATCTTCGCTGTAACCTCCTTCTTCGCATGCGTCTCGCCGCAGACCAAGTTCCTGCTTTTCTTCGTGGTACCCGTGCCGGCCTGGGCAGTAATTTCGGGTCTCTTCATTTGGGACGGGCTCTCAGCCCTCTCCGACCGCGTGCGTGCCTTTCTTTTGTCCCTATTTCCTTATCCGTCCTTCATGCTCTCTTTTTCTTTTGAACTCATGCGGAATCACCCGGACGCTGACATTAACATCCCTGGCTTTTCCTTTCGCTCTACAGCGCACACAGGTCGATGGCGCCGGCCATGTCGGAGGCATCCTTGCGGGCGTAGCTTATTACTTCCTGAAAAGGAGGATGATCTTCTAGCTGTAATCGTACTGCAGGGACAAGAGAGATCCGTTTTTCTCGCAATCATAAGTCCGACCGATGGAGCCTCTGATGGTTCCGCGCCTAGCCAGTTCTTGAAGGTCATATACCCATTGAAGACGGCCTGCGAGTCTGCCTTGTGTTTTCGCTTCCTGGCTCTCTTTAGTCACTATTGTCAGACTCTTTCGGTCATCTTTTGTTCGATCCCCGTCTTTTTAATATGCAGACTAGGAAGTCCTTCTGCTACCCCTAGCGTGGTGAGCCTCGGACAAATGTTACACCTAACTCCGTCACCGTGATAATCTGCAGATGCAGATATGTAAAAGGCCTGCTGCTGCCGTTGCACATCACACCCAACTCCGTGCACAAGACAAGACGGAACATATCGGATCGATTGACACTTGTTCGGTGGTAATCATAAAGTACAACTCGGCGATCTTAACTTTCCCCACAACTAAGTTCACATTTGTGCAGTCACGATCGTTGAACGTGTTAGCACTCTGCACAAGAAAGGGAACAAACAAGATGCGATGGCGGGCCACGCTCAGACTGGTGCTTCTCGCCATTCAATAATAGCAAAACGAAGGTGCCCGACTTTTACGTCTAATCACCCCTGAGGCCTAATCCATCAAGCCCTCGTTTTTGCATTTGTACATCCGTTCGCAGCTCGCGCTCCACAACGGTCCTTCGTTCCAATATCTACCACTTGCATCTGCCCGACGGTCAACAGACTGCGTTGGCATCCGGGCGAGTCTTCTCAACGCGAAGAAGAGCTTAAACGAACATGACCACAACCTCATTTTCACACAGTGGCCGTTGTTCTGCGCCTCCGTATGCATCTGACTCTCTTTGATTCTTTCTGCTCCGACTCGGAGTCAGGGGTCAGCCTCCTTTTGTATCTACTTCCAGTTCTTCTCGAACGTATCATTATCAGAAAGTATTGTGTCATCGAACTCAAAAATAGTCATCTCAATCCTATCAGTAGTACTAGTGGAAGTGACTCGTCGGGAGTATTCGAATACATACATGATCCGGTTCTCAACTCACCTCCGTGCACCGTGGCACGTCCCGTGGCTGTATGCATATAGGCAAACTCAGGAGTACAAGCCCGGGAGCAAATGTCTAATACGACCTAGTATTCATTATTCCATTATTACATTCGCACTTAGTCTCATGCTCCCAGGAGAACGAGCTAGTCGTTTCGGGAGCCTGCCAGCTCTCCCTAGCATGTGTTCAATTCACTATTTCAAGGTCGAACCGCAACCTTATTACCAACCAATAGCTGCATGAAGCTCAAAGCAGAAGCTTGAAGGTTCTCTATCCCGAAGCACGCGCCACACCTTCATTAACTGAAAAAAAACACGTCGATGCATCTCCAATTGTACAGGGAAAATCGAAAACCAAGTACATCAAACGCGTTCCTCCCGGGGTGTCAACCCGGGTAAAGCAGAGACGCATACGGGTTTAGAAATACATATACGTAGAGGAAGATGAGAAGACATGTTAACATAAGGCATTCCCCAATGCGGGCGGTCCGTGGTTCCCAAGGAGCGTTCAACTAGGTCGGGGAGGGGTATTTGTCCTCCCGTCTAGCCGCCGCATCTCTCTTTCCAGTCTCTCCGTGCCGCTTGCCTCCTTCTGTCCTCTTGCGCCGTGCTTGTCAAAGAGATAGGTAAGGAGGTTCTTCTTCTCGTCTGATAGGCCATCGAGCAAAGTGAAGAGATGTGTTTCATCGCGTAGGACGACCTGCGATGCAATGATGCACGTCGCCGCAGACTCACGCACGACAAGCGAACTGGAATCACTCAAGGCCTGTGCAAAATTAGTAAACGTAGGTCGAGAAAACAAACGGAACCTTACTGTCGTCAAGGTCGTCTTCAACCTGGGGAGTTCGTCTTCCAATATCTCCGCCGGCAAACGCAAAATGAACTTGCCAAGGGCGATCAAACCAAATGCATACGAGGCCGCTTTTACTTCTTGAGCGGCATCTGGCGAAGGTTCTGAGTAAAAGGCACGAAGGCTGGCGTGCAGAGTCGCAAGTCCGTAGACGGGCTCAACACGCGAGACGAGAGCATCCCGGATGGTATTGGTAGCTTCTAGCACCTGATCCATAATAGTCAGTAAAAGCAGAAAGGCTGGGACAGGTAGGCAAATACAAACGTTGATCTTGTTGCATAACCGTATCTGCAATAAACGTGTAAATACATCAGCCTCGTGTCCCTCCGCGAGGGAGGCTTGGTTATCCAGAATCTCCCAAACGGCGATAAGGCCGTACTCAAGCTCTTCTTCACTCTGAACGAATGTGTCAGCAGCGTCCTTTGAGGCGACAAATGGGTACATACCCTCTCCACAGTAAGGTAACCCAACAGTGCGTCAAACATCCGAATAAATATTTTCTCCTCGTCCCAGATCGTCTTTCGCAAATTGCGTTTGGCAAGCTTTTTGGCCATCGGAGAAGGACTACCAGAGAACGAAAACGATGTGCTCATTTCTGAGTAGTCGTCAGGGACAGAATTATCCAAGCAAAGCATTGCAAGCTTCTTTAATACGCTAGAATCCGCCGTCCCATTTTCCAGGGCAGTTACAAAGCTCTTCAGTTCCGAAAGCTGAGTGGCATGATCGGTGCCCCTATAGGGACTGCCCTTGTCGACGACTGCAAAAATGGCGTAAACATAACGGAAGCATTAGTAGAAAAGGTATGAAACTGACGGGATACACGCTTCAGCCACCAACCCGTCTCATGCTTACGCTCTCGCAACACGTCCAAAAGGGAAGATGTACCCTTGTAAGCGGGGCTGTCTTTAAACATCGCCGCTTGTCTGAGTATTGAGGATTTCTTGTTCACTGGTGTAGATGGAAGTATCTCATTCGTCCTCGACTTTAGCACACCGCTCTGCTTCGAGGGCTTAGGAGATGAGCCATTCGTCCTCAATAGTGATGCAGGTATAGGCGAGATAGCTGAATCGTCGTCTGGTTCAACAAGCTCCAATAGCCGCTCAGCTGCGCTTTCGGCTTGTTCCGCTCTCGCACGTAAAGCATCTTCCACAATAGGTTCTGGCGCATTTGGCGGCGGTGAACCAGCTGAAAGGCTCGAAGTATATGTTTTCGGCAGCGACGAGTGATATTTCTCGTATGGCGCCGAAAAGGACATCATATGTGAATCATCTTCGGAATCGCTGTCATCTGGGAGCGGGATAGTTTGGGCCAGTAGTAATGACTCGTCAATGCTATGCAAATTCTTCTGCAAAACAAGTTGCTCGTTCCTTGCTAATGAGACGAACGAGGAACGAACATCCGGCTTTCGGGTTGGTGACGGAATTCTGGTCGAAGAATGTATTCTCGCTTTAAGCTGGCGGGTTGGCGAACGAGGTGGTGTAGTCAAAGGCATAGCGTCTAGGCTGTTTCGGGCAGAGGGCGGCAAAGCTATGTCTGCGGCAGCCTCTAACGTGTCGGAGGGGAATGGTGGACCATTAATTTGATAGGACGCAAATCGTCTGTGAGAGCTAGTTGGGGACGCTGGTGTCTCAATCGAACGCGTTCGACTATGGAGCGGGGGAACTGGAGCGACGAAGCCAGAGCTCGATGATGGGGAGAATGATGCCACTCTACGGCCCAGAGGCGACACAGGAGACAGAGGTCGGGAAGCGGGAGATCTACGGATAGTCGTTAAGCCCGGCTTAGATGACGACGTAGACGACCGAGATGGCGGACGTTGAGTCGGAGAAGTGGAAGAAGTTTGTCGAACGTGGGATGTGGATGTAGCCTGGTGTCTCAATGTTGGAGGAGCCGTAGCAATCGCCCTGGCTTTCGCTCGGCTTGCGGCGATGGCGGCCGCCACACTGCTCTTCTTTAGATTCGGAGTAGATGGAACGACAGCTTTTGTCGGGTCGGGGCACGCTTTCTCGAGCTGCTTCCTGGCCGGTCCATCGAGGGAGTCCATCATGACAGTACTTCTATCCTTCCAGATACCATCAAACATCCAGAAAGTGGCGCGCGCGCTTTCACGAACACCAGGATTAGAGTCAACAATACATTTCCTAATGCTTTTCTCCAGAATCTCAAGAGAGCCAGATGCTTCAACAGCGTATTTCGACTGCTGACCATGAATATCCAGGAATACCTTGATATGGTTGATACTGTATTGACGACTGGGAACGTTTTTATCTTGCATGGTTTGCCACAAGAGGTTCAAGTACATCTTCGGCTGTGGGGGACAATGAGCAACAAACGTGTCCACAGTCTGTTGACTCAGCGAGGCAACGATTTTCTTTGTCAGTGAAGACATGCCAACCAGATGCGACAGAATGGTCTCGCAGAAGTTGTCAATAGCTGGCCCAAGGGCGATAGATAGTTCAGAGTAGAGGTTGCACGTATTGACAGCCACAGTCGTTCTGAGACTAGCAAGCTACATTATGGTCAGAGATCCATATTCTGATTATTTTGACGAATAACTTACCGTCTTGAAAGAAGCATCCACAATTCCGTTTTTAAGGCAGGCAAGGAAAGTATCGGTGAAGCGAGTATGAGCCTCACCCTTTAGCATACCTCTGATGCGAATGATAGATCTCTCTCTCGCCGCCCAATTTTGTTCGGTCTCTTTTCCCTGCAGGATGGACGTCGTATCAAAACAAGCACAGGGGATAGGAAGACAAGGACTAACTTCGAAATGCTTTAACATCTGCGAGAATTCGCTCTCAAGATCTTTAGCAGACGCGATCTGGACAGCTTTTGGTGAGAAAAGAGCCTTACGAGTCAAACTACTCGTACTCACATATACCGCCGTTACTTCACTAGTCTCTGTCGTCGGTGTGACCGACGCTTCTCCTCCGAGACGACTTCCCGGGCGGCTGCCCGCTTCCCCAAGACTCGAAGAGCTCATCGTCCTGCTGGGTGCAAACGAAGAAGAGGACATTAGTTGTCTCCCCGCCAGCTTGAGGCTGGGTGGGATGTATTCCTTCTTTTGTGACGCTTCTCCGATCTCCGAGCCAGCCTCGCTTTGGCCGGCACTCGCCACCCCCGAGCCCGAACCGGTCCCACCGGACATGAGCTTTAGCAACACCGAATCCACGATCGTCTTCCGCACGTTCTTCTTTGCCATTTCCTTTTTCAAGTCGGCACGCGCAGCGTCAGTGACTGTTGGTCCAGTGAAGAGCTCAACGATAGACTGGCGCGCGCACTCGCGCACCGTACCGTCCATGTCCTCGAGCAGCTCCACAAGCTGGGGGAGGTAAGGCTTGAGCGGGAACATCGGGTTGAGGCGTCGGACGTTCACAAGGGTGAGTACAGCCTGAGCGCTGTGTCAGTATGCATAGCGACAGTGTGAAACTGCAAAAAGTGGTCTCACTTGCTCGCGGACCCTCCACACTTTGCTTTGCAAGCCCCCCTCACGCAGGAAGCGTTCCCAGATCATCAACGGTGTCTCCGGTCCCTTACCCGCATCCCGCCCCCGTGCCGACGCGTGAAGCGAAGAAGACCCCCCGCAGCGCATCGCAAGACCGGCGAGCACCACCATCGATTCGCGTGCCTTCTCGCGCGCGCGTTCACGACTCTCTCCGAGACGTTCGACAAGACCACCAGCAGGGAGAAACGCGGTGAGGGCGTAGCGAAGGGTGACTGCATCCACTGGTACATCCGGATCGTTGGTCTTCCCGGTTGTGAGAAGCGCGAAGAACGGGGGGAGGGCAGCGAGCGTAGCTGTAGTTAGGTGCTGATTGGAAGCACGTAGACACGTCTTGAGCGCGCTAATAAGTCCTTCGGAATCGACCAACTAGAAGAGAACGACGTCCATAAAGTCGCAGTAAAATTAATGGCTAAATTCGAACACACACCTCCACTCCGGCCTCAAATGCCTGCTGGAGCTTAGAGACCGCGTCAATCTTCGCGTCTACATCTGCACATTCCGCTATGTGAGCCATAAGCCTAGTGCGACGCGTCAAAGGCCTACCGTTGGACTTGCACTGATTTGTGAGCTTGTCAAGGTCGTACTGGCTCATGAACGCTGTGGGGTTAGAGGGTTAAGATGATATTCCCTCTCACCGTCACTTCCAACAATCGACGCGTGCTTGCACAATAAACATGGGAAAGTATAGCCTCATTAGTGAGCCGCGTAAAGATGTGCCAAGTTCGGCAGCTCGAAACAGATGGCGTTTATTTCACTTTTCGTTATCCGGTTAGAGCTGCAGTCGCATTATCGCCGGCAGCACTATGTGGTACTACTATATGCATGGACGTCCCCCTGGTTCAGCTTTTAAAGTAGGACCGCCACTGAACTGATGAGTTTAAGGATTGGCGCGCCACTCCGAAGTGTCCATAGGCCAGGGTAACTGTATGCTGTGTTACTGTGTCTGATACGACTTTGATAACTTGTCTGACAAAACCGAAATTCAGACCAGCCTCGGTAACAACGATAGGGGACGACCGTAAATTTCGTAGACGATGACAACATGTTAGATAAAAAACCAATAACACTGAAAAAACAACAGGACAGCTAACAATCTAAGATCATTACACGTGCCTAGCCCAACGACCCCTAATGACACCAGACAGCCACGCCACCATCCGCGCCTGCACTGACGAGCCACGGCTGTCCAGGGACCCAGCGCACAGCCAGCACGCCGAGGCCCTGCGCGACATCGTGCCCGCGTAAGATCTTGAGCGGAACGATCAACGGGTCCGTCATGAGGTCGCTGTACACGCGTGCGTGGAAGACCTGAACCGTGCCGTCGTCCGAGGACGACGCGAAGAGTGGGTACGACGGGTGGAACGCCAGTGAGCGGATCGCGCGCGTGTGATAGCTATATGTACGTCATGTCATACGGAAACGAGGAATTGGGGAAAGGCGCATCAGCTATTGGGGAGAAACGAGGAGAATGCGAAGGACGTGGACGAACCGAAGAATTTTGTACGGCTTGTTGCTGAGTTCGAGGTCGAACCAGCAGAGTTTTCGGTCGTATCCACCGACAATGAGGTGATCGCCGGACGGGTGGATATCCATAGAGGATATCCATTTTAGACCAGGTATCAGCGCCTTCACCAACTTCTGCGCAGCGAGGTCGTATATGCGCACATAACGTTGCGTCTGCAAAGCGTCGGGTACTTTAAGAGAATAGCACAAGGGAGGAAAGGGAGGTAAAGCGAACGCACTGCAACGAAGAAATGCGGTTTTGAGGGGTGGAAGAGCACGAGCTGCACGGAGCCTTTGATTTTTTTGAATGGCGCCTGCGAGTGACGACGTGTAATCTGGTGTATCCAGACCAAGCCCTGGCTAGAACCAGCTATTCAAAACAAAGGAACGATCAATGTCGCTCAAAAAGGGAAAGAGGGACGGACATACAAACAGATGCGACGTAGTCTCCCCGCTTGTGCCAAACAACTTGTTTAGGAAGTCCAGAGGACTGCGGGAGATGGAGTGTAAGGATAGGAGTGGTAGACGATGGGTCGAAATTGCCGGCCGGGGTGGATGCCCATTTGATAGGTGATGGGGTGGCGGGCGCGGGGGGGAGAGTGGCAGGTGCAAGGAGGCTCAGAGTTGCGGACAGTATGAGGGGCGAGGGGTTGGGAGGTATGAGGAAATGGAGATGATCCTCGCTATTCGAAAAAAAAAAAAAAGTTAACCCAATCAGTAATTGACATGCTATATGCACTCACACCCCAACAACGAAATAATCGACGTCCGTCCGTGGACACCACTGGATCGCGCCAATCTTGCCTTCAAATTTCCAACGCTTCACCTCTCGCCCGACAAGGACCTCCCAAAGGCTAACCACGCCTCGCTCGTCTCCACTCACCACCCACGCGCCGTTCGGGCTGACACTCACGCACCGCACGCCCGCCTTCTCATCATGCGTGAAGCGCAGCGCACGGTAATTCGGGAACGGCTTCAAGCTATTCGGGCTAGGAAGCTTCGGGACCAAATCGTCCGGGTTCATATTGAGCTTTTTGCGTTGTATGCGCGGCGCGAGGTACAAGTCGAGCTGGCGCGAGAAGCGCTCCTGTATGAACTGGTCGTATGCAGGTACGACCCGGAGGGAGCCGTATTTCTGCGGCAGGAAGTCGCGCTCGCGATCCTCCTTGTCGGTCGCCTCCCACGCCTTACGCTCCTCCTCGGTCGGCAGGTACTCTTCCGGCGGGTTGTACGACTCGGCGTTTGTGGGCAGGCGCGGCTTCGGTGCGGGCGCGGGTGGCGGGTGGTCTGCGGAGGGTTCAGACCATATGCTGTAGAATTGGGGTACGGTAGAGGCCGCCTTGGGCTTGTTCGGAACGATACGACCCTGGCGAATGGCGCGCACTATTTTCATAACCTGTATATTTAGTTTCGAGGGGTTCGCATGTGTTAGGATACTCGCGACGATTTTTTTTAAAATGGCAACAAAACGCACCTTCTGCTTTTCCCATTTACTAGGCACCCATCGGCGTTTTGGCTCAGGGGCGGCGGAGAGCGGCATGAGCTCCTCCTTGCCCTTGCCTGAGAACCATTCCACGGTCGGCTCGTACGGGTCATACTCGGCGTCGGGGTTTTCATTGGCATGTAAACGACGGATGATGTCAAGCTCCTCAGCAGTCAGCGGCTTGTCGCTCTGGGTCGATTTATCGAACCCAGACGTCCTGTCATTCAAATCTTGTTATCAGAGTATTGAAGTGCGGAGAAGAGAGATCAGACTTACCACGCAGATGGATCTTCAACAGTCTTGAGGAACTTGTCAAGCTCGTCGCCTCTCGCGGGCCGCAACACCTTTTTACCATTGATACTATAACCTATGTGGGGGAGGTCATCGTACCAATGCATGGGAACGTTCCCAACGCGATTCGGGTCCTTAAAACAACCTTCAGCTACACAGAAAAGGAGTAATACAAGCAGAACTCACGTCTTCAGTCGAAGAGTCGGAATCGTAGTCGGGTTCAATTTCTGGGTACACTTTCTTGGGCTTCCCAGTAATATCAGATGTTATGAGCTTCGCCTTGGGGAATACGTGCAGGCTGTCGTCGGACGCGTTGCCCTCCTCGTTATCTTCATCACTATCGCTGGCCTCGTCCTCCTCTTCTCCGTCCTCCTCACTTTCCGTATCACTCCGCGTGTCTATCCCAGGAAAGTCGTCCGCCTCCTCCTCATCGTCATCCTCCTCAGCACTCTCAGCTTCTTCCCCCTCATCCTCACTCTGCATCTCCAGCCCTACGTCCTCCGGGATTTCTGCCTTCCGCACCAAGGGCGCGGGGTCCTTCACGTTCTCCACAGCATGTTTACGCTTCCTCGTGCCATTCAACGCGTTCTGCGCGCCAGCCATCCGAGCGAGAGTCAAAGATCCGTCTCCTCCTCCGTCCAGAAGTCGAGCCGCACTTGGATAATATAGCGTAGCGTAGTGAGTAGTGACTAGACAGGCGTACTAGAAGCCAAACTTCCCAGAGCAGCCTGACCGCGAAATTTGCAGAAAAAGGTAATGCAGAGCTATTTTTGGCCTTTCCCCGCCCGATAGGAAAAATGAAGGCACGTGACCTGTCCTTCATTGAGCGCGTCGTCGGAGCTCGCAGCGAGCTTCAGTAGAGTACAAACAACATACGCTACCGTACCAGCCCAGCATCTGTACTTATAGCGGATTTTTCGCTGCAGGTAGCAAGAAACATCAACAACGACAACAAAAATGGTCAACTACGGCGGCGGTGAGTCCCTTCACACCTCTACAAACGCAACTACAACCGTATGGCTGATCGCGGTCCTACTACAACTTGCACCCACTCAAACAAACTTGAACGACCCGGACTTCCGTCCCAATAGACGAAGTCTCCGCGATCGTGCTCGACATTGGCGCGTCCACCATCCGCGCGGGATACGCGGGCGACGACACGCCCAAAGCCGTCGTGCCCACGTCGTACGGCTACACCGAGTCGGAGGAGACGTCCGAGGCCGAGGTGCAGCCGGACGTCTCTATGATGACCGCGGAGGACGACGTGAAGAAGGAGAATATCGCTGGGAGCAGCGCGGGCGCGGGTAGCAAGAAAGTGAAGCTGCATATCGGGCAGCATGGCCCGTCGATGTTCAGGCCGGGCATGGAGGTGGGGAACCCAATGAAGGATGGACTCAGTGCGTGATCGATACATACAGTACATATGCATACGGTGTCCCCTCCAGCAGCTGACGCCCGCGCACAGTTGACGACTTCACGCCGATCCCCGCGCTGGTTCGCAACGCGCTGGAAGACAGCCTACGGTGCACGCCATCAGAACATCCGGTGCTCATAACAGAACCCGCATGGAACACGCCCGCGCACCGCGAGCGCATGGCGCAGATCATGTTCGAGGAATTCCAAGTGCCGGCTTTCTACGTCGCCAACACCGGCGTGCTGAACGCGTGAGTTGCGTTCTCTCTGCCGGCGCTGTAGCTCGGCGCGCTGAGGTCGTTTATTTTGTTTGTTTTGGAATGTATAGTTTCGCAGCAGGGAAGGGTACCGCGCTTGTCATTGACATCGGCCACTCTGAGGCGAGCGTCACGCCCGTCGTAGACGGGTTCGTACTGCGCAAAGGTCCGTTTCCCCGTATCTCGTCTGCTCGACTTCCTCCCCGCTGACGCGTTCACACCACAAGGCCTCGCACACTCCTCGCTCCCGCAATTCGTCCGCGCACACGCCAAATACATCCTCTCAAGCCCGAACCAAGTGCGGCAGGCCGTCCAGCTGCTCCCGCACCAGCTCATCGCGAGTAAACGGGTGCGAAGCCCCTCCGTCTCTATGCTTTGCTTCGATACTTTATCCTAAAGAGCGACGTTGTTTATAGCCCGTGCCGGATATGGCACAGCCGATATTCACGCTGCGCGAGGACCGCGTGGCTGCGGTGACACCGACATGGCGACAATGGTACGAAGACCGCGAAGTCGACGAATGGATTATGAGCGTCGCAGCAGTGATGGACCAGGGGTGGAACGAGCAGTCTGTGTCTTCTCCCCCCCCCCCCTCTCTCTCTCCAGTATACTTCCCGCTTAGTGTCTAATTCAAACCCGACAGACTGGTCGCGCAGCGGCCCCTGCGGCCATACGAGTTTCCGACGGGGTACAACCAATTGTTCGGGTCCGAGCGATTCGTCGTCGGCGAGCAGTTCTTCACACACTCTCAAAGCCTCGTCGTGCGTTGCCTCCCTCTTAAACGCCTCCGCACAAGTCTAATGAAAAAAAAAAACTGCACACAGCAATCAAACCCAAACATCCCAAAGACGCTGCCGAACCTAATCGCACAATCGCTCTCGGCGTGCGAGCCAGACCTACGAAATGTGCTTCTGGCGAATATCGTTCTATGCGGGGGAGGCAGCCTATTCGTCGGGCTCGCGGACCGCCTGCATAATGAACTTGCACGTAACTTCCCGCATGTCAGTGACTTGTTTTCGACTTTTGATTTTTCCGCTCTTGGTTAAATCGTGAATTTAAAAATAACACTGAATAATTATGTACAGATGAAGATCCACGCGCCAGGGAACCCAACTGAGCGGCGGTACAGCGGATGGCTTGGGGGGAGTATATTGGCGAGTCTGGGGACGTTCCATCAGCTCTGGATCAGCAAGGAGGAATGGCAGGTGAGTATTGAATTGATTTTGGTTTGCTGAGTAACTTAATGTCTAACACCCGTTTAGGAACACGGCGCGTCGATCGTCGCGCAGCGGTGCAAGTGAGAGGGGATAGCAGCGCCACTACACGCGCGCTTGTGAAAAGTATGCATTTTATTCCGGGATCGACACAGATTTTGTTTTTCATGTAGAGTAAAGTTAGTGTATACGACTGTATGCGAAAGCAGCGACGGGAAGGCGTGGTAGACCCCCGAGGGGAGACAGAGCGTATCCGTAAGGAACGGAAGCTTGGGCCACGCCACTTGTACGGGCGCAGCCGCAGCACGTCCTAGTGGGGACTCGGGGTCTCAGCAGCAAGCCTCAGTGGGATCACCAAGGAACCGACATCGTATCTAATGCCTTCTGTTCCATTTCAACTCGTGTTAAAAGTTTCGCATTTACGCCCGATGTGGGGCGGTTATTCTTGCTCTGCGACTAGAGTACTGTCCGGCGGGCGGCAAAAGTCCAAGGACGAAGGCGAAGTCTAAGCCAAAGCCAAACCCGAAATCGAGGTCAAAGTCGAAGTCGAAGACTCCGTCGTCGTCGGGTCCAAGTCGAAGAACGATGAACGATGGACGACGGACGCTGGACGATGTGGGCAAGAGCGAAGGCGGCGTCGGCGTGTTGACGGATACTCGGGCGCGGGTGCGGGTTCGCGGGTAGACGCCGCGGGCGCGCGAAGGCGAAGGTGGCAAGAAGGCTTACGTACGTCGGGTCCTGACAGATTTCAGATGCTGGATCTAAATCAGGGAGAAGATCCGCGACGCATAACGCGTCCACCGTCTGCCATGGAGGATGTCATGGTCGGGACAGATCAAGTTTGCCCGCCTGCCAGGGTCTTTCTTTTCTCTTCTTCCTGCCGTCACTCCGTCCGCTCTTCTCCGCCACTCCCCCAACACCCCCGGCCACATAATATATGGCTCCCAGGCCTGGCACCTCCTTCGGGCGGCTCCCTATAATTGGACCCTTCCATCTGCGCTCCTTAGGTCCCCCCTCCATCCCCGTCCCTCTCCCTCTTAACCATCGCCCGTTTTCCCGATGGTCAACTGGCTCTCCCCAGCCGAGGTCGAGAAAGATGAACGTCAGTACCACATCTCCCTCATGACTGCCCTCGTCGATGCTGACACCCGGCGCCTACACCCAGTCGCCTTTGAAAAGCTCATCTACGCTCTCTTCGGTCTCTACGCCTGGGAGCTCTTCCAGACCTGCGGCGTAGAGTGGTCCCTCCTCGTCACCCGTCAGCGCACATTCAAATGGCCCATGGTCCGTGTTTTTCCTCGCGCCTCACTGTTAGCGTTCTTGATGATGAGGTTGACTTTGTTACTGTTATTTTTAGAGTACGTTGATGTTTGATGCTGACTTCAATCCATTTTACTAAACTCACCCTTTTCCCAGTATTCTATTTCCTGTGCCGCTACTGCATGCTCTGGGCGCTTATTGGACTGTGAGTGCCAGTCTCTCAGCTCTTTTCTTGCTTAACGCCCCTCCGACGCGCAGCATTATTTCGTTCAATGTTACAACCGAGGTACGTCAGTCGGGCCCGAGTAAATTCAGTGCCACTGACAAGTCGATCCGCAACCCAAGGTCAACTGCGAGGTACGCTCGACTCCACCAAAGCTTATATTTATATTCATCTTCATGTGATAATAGGCTCTGTATACATTCAACTCGGTGAGGCATTATATTAGTGGAGCTGTCCAGTCTGGCCTAGTCTGGATGTTAATCTCGCTCCTGACAGTGGACAGGAAACATGGCGATCCTCTGTGCTTCGACGTCGCTCATGATCAGAACGTGCGTACCTCTACCCTTCCCCTATCTCCAACTAACTTACATCATCCTTACCGCACCCCCTTCACGAAAAAATACAGGATAGCGATCTGGGAACGCAAGCTTACAGTAGTGATCCCTTTATTGCTTCTATGCCTCGCGCACTGGGGCCTCCTCTACCACGGCATCATCATCGTGCGCGCGACGTGGAACGCAGAACAAAGCGCATGTGTAGTCGATCAGACCGACTCGGCCATACTCAAGTTCACGTTCTTCGCTAGTGCGTATTACACGTTCACGTTTACATACAATTAATATTGACGGGATATAACTTACAGCGATGGGATTCGACTTGATCATCTTCGCGTACACGTGCACCGCGCTGCTGCTCAATTCGTCGCG
Source organism: Coniferiporia sulphurascens (assembly GCA_002794785.1). Lineage (NCBI taxonomy): Eukaryota > Fungi > Basidiomycota > Agaricomycetes > Hymenochaetales > Hymenochaetaceae > Coniferiporia > Coniferiporia sulphurascens. The sequence continues at coordinate 418,662 of NBBA01000017.1, read as the reverse complement.
CTCTGGTCTTTGGCACCTGCTCTTCCGCGATGGCCTTATTTACTGGGTCGTCACTTTTTCTGTCAACGCTATCCCCGCCGTGCGTCTCCTCCCGTGCATTTTTTAGATGAGGACGTGGAGAAAGATATATGCTAACACAGAGCGATAATACAGATTTTGAACAGCGTGAATTTGAATAGTGAGCATTTGCACCTTTCTTTTTTGCTTTTTGCTTTTTCTTTTCGCGGTGAGGTACCCTTGCTGATTGACTCCCTTCTCCACTCAGCTCCAATGAACATGTAAGGCGTCCCTAAATCAATCTAAAAAAAGACATTCCAGAATTAACCCGATAAAAAAAACAGAATAGCAACCGTACCAGCCGCAACCGTCGCGTACGTCCTCCTTCCTCCTCTTCTTTGCCTCCATCAGTACTCACCCCCCGCCCTTACCCTCCGGAACGCCGGCACACAGCGCGATCGCCGCATGCCGCTGCGTCGTCCGCCTACAGGACTACCGCACACAAGACATGTTCCTCGGCTCCTCCGGCCTCACCTGTCCCTCCTTCGGACCGTTCCCTAATTCCGCAGGCTTCGGATCTGGGTCGGGGCACTCGGTGCGGGGCGGGGGCGGGGGGATAACGTCGATTGACGGACGGGCGTTGGCGCGGTATACGTTTGGGGGCAGTGGGATTGCGAGTTATGAGTATGGTGTGGGAGCTGATGGGGGGAAGGGGACGGCGATGGGGAGAGGTGGGGGGATTGGGGGGAGGGGGATGAAGCCTTCGCGTACGCGTACGCGTCCTGAAGTGCATATACGGACGGACCAGATCACGATGGAGGAGCTTAGGTAACGTTGTTTTCGTGTTTTTCGTGTTCTCCTCTTTTCCTTTGTCTGGGTTTGCTGATTCTTTGGGTTTTTGTTCCCCCCCCCCCCCCCTTTCTTTTTTTTAGTGTCGTGGACTACGAAGACTCGAAAGGCGAGGACGACCCATATACGGACCCGTGTCCGTGTTCGGCGCTGACGCTGACGTCGGCGCTTACGGCTGAGTCGACGCTTAAGACGCCGCGCGATGTTGACCTTGATGTTGACCTTGAGGAGGGACGGCGAGTGGTTGGGATCCGGGAAGACACTAGGGTCGGGCTGGGTGCGGGTGTGGATGAGGATATAGATGAGGACGAGGAGAAGAAGAGGGAGAGGAACAGCGCGTTTGGAGTTGCTGATTAGCTTGCTACTACTAATAGCAGGCTCGAGTGATTCTTTCTTTCAGGTTAATCTTATTCTTGATGTATCTCTTCTTTTTCTTTTCTTTGTCGCTCTCGAATTTACACGGTATACAGTACGCAGTACGCAGTACTGACTTGGCCTTTCCTTCAAGCTTCTCTTCCCTCTGCCAGTCCCAGTCCCAGTCCGCCGTCCTCTTCCTTCAACCCGACCTTCTTCCAAATTAAAGTTCTTTCAAGGTCCATCCTCTCTCTCTCTCTCCCCTCTCCCCTCTTCCCCTCCTCCCTCCCGCCCTTTTCCTTCCCTTCCACTCCTTGACACTCCTGCGCGAATACATGTACTGTACATCGTTTCGGAGACGGGGAGCTAAGCTAAACGTACGTGCCACCCACCGCCACCGCATTAAGTGTGCTGCATACTTCAAGTCCATTCGTTTCCCGTTCCCTGTTTCCCGTTCCCTGTTCCCTTCCTTCAAAGTTCCTCCATTCGTACCCTGTGTTCGGAATCCAAAATGGTATTCAAGTTTATTACATCTCCGAGTCTCCGAGTCGTTCCCCCATTCATTCATTCATTCCTACGTTCTTTACAGTGCAGTGATCCTTTTTTTGTGTACTGCCCGTGAATGATATCGATATCGATACTGACCGCCGCTAGTAGTCTAGTAGTACTTACTACTGTAGTACCGTGACTCGGACAGCCTGGGCGAGCCTGAGTGTGAAAGTGAAAGGACTCGAAAATATGCTACTAGTATTCTGCATACACTGGCATGTACTGTACAACTTGAATACGCAAACCTCAGGCTTGAACAAAAGGGTAGAGTCCGAGCCGAGCCGAGCCGAGTCGTAGATTTAAATACATACATACATACATACATACATACATACATGTACAGCGGCCAGTACTAGTAGTACATGTATGTAAAGGGCCTGGGTGAAAAACAAAAAAGCCGCTGAGGGACACTGCAAATACTAACCTGAGATACACTAGTACTGGCAGTAGATACTTTCTCCTTTGACTCCTCAAGTTCACAGTAACTCAGGCTGTGCATCATGATTGTAAATTACTAGTATTTGTGCGATGAGTAAGGGAGCAGGTATACAGTATACGGTATACAGGCTGTATGCAGTGTGTGGATTTCATTTGGGCGTTCCGATCCGACACGAGTCTCTGTTGACGGCGTCCGAGTCTTATAGTAGGCCTCTTGTTTCGTTTCCTTTGTTTCTTTTCTTACACTACTAGTACTGATCCGAGTCCCGGGCCCGTGTGTTCTCAACTTCTCAGTCACACCGGTGTTTTGAACTTGAAAGCGTAAGCGTTTACATGCTGCCCTTTATGCGTACCAAACCCGGGCGAATTTGGATATCGGCCATTCAAGTTTGGGTCGAGTAGATTTATTTTCGACTCAACACCCAGCCTGAGAATCCTGGTAGGACGGAACACAACACAACACAGAACACAAAACCTGAGAGCTAAAACCTGAGAGCTAAAAAGGCAAACAAAGGCAAGAGGGAACATATGGAACTATGTATTGTATACGTGTATGTATGTATGCACTGACGTCGTAGCATACAGTAGTTATCTACAGAGATAACCAAAGACGTGAAGACAGGACGGCGAGTCCTTGATCATATCAGCAGAGCTGCAGGTGGTCCAAGGATGGAATAATACATTTTAGGGTGGGGGGGGAAGGGCGGAGGGGAAATCGAATGCTGACGGGTGCGTGCCAAGGGATGTGTGCGACAGTAGCATCCGACAGCTCACAGCTCACAGGTGGAGGAAGGGGGGGCATAAAAGGGGAGAAGGACGGCAGATGGTCTAGAAATCTAAAAAAATAAAGGACCAAACGCTCAGTGCCCTCAGTACTTTCAGCGTCTTCGCTTAGGACGACCTGAGCGCGCCTTCGCCGCGATACCCCCCTGACGGTTCATCCCGCGTGATTTCGGGCGCGGAGCGAGGCCTTTCGCAGCGCGCCATTCCTCGTGCCGGGACCCGCGCGGGCCGTGTGTCGATATCCGTGTTTTTGCGGCGCTGTCTTTACCGACGGACTCGAGCTCCATCGATTCTGTGGGGGCGCCTGGAAGGTGGACGGTGAGAAATAGGGTCGAGAGAAATTGTACGTTGGAAATTGGGGAGTGAGAACGAAAGTGAAAGTGGGCGAGGGGGTATGCACTTAAGCTTGCGCTGGACGGGGCCGGGGTCACCCCCGCGTCAGGCAACAAGGTTATTAAATGCGTAGTAAAAAAGGTGGGGGATGAGTCGACGATGCATCCGTCAATAAGCGTCGACGACGCTCGCACCGAGGATATCCTCGATGCACATGAGACTCTCGAAGCCAACGGCGCCGGGCTCAAGGAGCCCCAGAAGAAGCAGCCAGCACGGTGGCGGCGAAGACGTCGACGTCGACGATGAAGACGAAGACGGGCACGAACCTGGCACAGTCCCATCCACCTCAGCCTCAACCTGCGGCTCCCCGGTTGCAAGCTCGACGTCGCCGTCCCGATCGGTCTCGCGCACGGTCTGAAGCTTCGCGGAGAGTCGCTGCAGCCGCGCGGCCTCAACGGCGGCATACATGCCCTCCTCACGCTTCTTTGCGCGGAACGAGCGCTTGACTTTCGAGCGCATTGACTTGGCCATGTCTTTTTTTGTACTCGTGGAATGCGGTCTCTTCGTGTGTGTATGTGCGTGCGGGCGGGAGTCCTGAGTAATGGGGTGGGAGCTCCGTGGAGTGTTTAGGTGTACGGAAGGCGCAACACTGTTGTGTGTATTGCGCTGTGTAGGCGAGTCAAGTCGTACTTCGGACTCGGAGCAAGACGATGATTGGGGGGCGAAGCCCTCCAGTTATCCGGTTAGGGGCTCTCAAAAAGCTAGCTTAGTCAGCAGTAGCTTGATGCTGTGCGGCCCCCCCCCGTGAGAACATGCTCTTACCCCTCAAGCCAGCCTTAATAGAAAGCTGTCCCTTGCTCAACTAGGATTAAGCCGTGTGCATAGCTTCGCCTCTCCACTCTATGTGGGCTCCCCACATATATTAACATAGTTGTAGAGTGACTTTGCAGCAGATTGAAGCCGATTACTATTTAGGGAAGTTTATTTTCACGATTAGTGATGAAACCTTATTTACCAACACCTGAACCCGGTGCATCAAATCGGGTCGAGCACTTAATACTTAATACCTGTTCAATACATGTAATTGCGACCTTGCCTAGGGTACGATAATCATGCAACCCACCCTCCAAACATACATGGATGATAGAACGGGTACGAAACACAAAATACTTTCCGCAAATCTGTTTTTTTTTTCGAGAGCTACTCGAAGCATAGGAATCCGGTTGCCCCAAATCTTCACTATTCCCGTCCCAGTCGTGTCTAACAATAATCAATAAATTCATCGTAGAATTTCTTCCTGTAAATTCCCTCTTAATTCGGAAGTTCTTCAAAGAAAGACGTTAATCAGAGAGTATAGTACAAGCAAGTGATCTAGTAGAACAACCGTCCGAGTCAGTTTTAATCGGTTCTGACGTGCTGTGTATTTCTGAGTATGACCCCTGGCAGATTTACGCAAGCTATACTGTACTATCCTTTGCAAATATTTGTAGCATGTAGTATTAGTGGTTATCCCGTCATCGCACACTTTGAAGTGGCACGCCAATCCTTGAACTCATCAGTTTTGCGGCGGCCATAATTTCAAAGCTGGACTGGCGGACATCCATGTTGGTACTACAGTAAATAAGCATTAACTATACGCATAACTTCTTTGGTTATACGCGCTCCGGTACAATATGTGTGTTATTATAATGGTTTGTTTTATTATAACGGGCTTAGACCGTCCAAGAATATTATGCTAGACTCGTATGTGCGCCCTTTATAATGCTGGGATAAAATCCAGTGATCACCTATTCAATGAGGAGGCCCTACTTAGTATTTCCGTATAGCTATTTAATATTCGAAATACAAAGGCTCACCATGAAACTTTCTCTCCGGCGTGGTCCCATATCATCCCCCTCTGTTCTTTCTTCAAGCTCGCAACGACGTCTGCAAGCTTCTCTGCCGCAAACTCAGGCTCGAAAAGCTGTTCCTTCGGGACGCTTCCCCAGAAATCCTTACTAAGTTCCGTCTTCATTGTCCCAGGGTTCACGCCCACACACATGCTCGGCAACTTGTGCATGGCGAGTTGGTTGTCGAATGTCCTGATCAGCTGATTCAACGCCGCTTTGGAGGAGCGGTACGAGTACCAGCCTCCCCTGGTGTTGTCTGAGATGCTGCCCTGGTGGGCGGTGACGTGCACCCATTTGGCAAGGCCTGTGCCACCGGGCTGGACACCCGTGCCAGGCAGGAAGTGCGAAAAGTGCTTGATGAGGAGCATGTGCGATAAGACGTTTATTTGGAAGATTTCCTTGAGCCTAGCTTCGTCGATCTGTCTGGGGTGCTTCTCGGCGTGCAGCATCCCGCCGGTGAGGAAAGCGGTGTGGAGGTAGGCCTCTTTCGGCAGGTCTTCCGCCAAGGCAGACGCGGCATCTTTGATACTTGTTTCTGAGGTCAGGTCGAGCGGCAGCATTTTGAGGCGCTTTCCATCAACTTCGGAGAGCGGAGACATGATGTTCCTGTGGTTGTCGTCGGCCGAGCCGGAACGGTGTGTGGCATACACGGGCAAGTTCGTGGTGCGGAGGAAATGGCGCGTCAAGGCTAGCGAAAGACCACGAGTCGCGGGAGTTATGAGAATAAAGGGGTTGGACATTTTGGTGGGAGCTTATGGCCGTACTTTGGCGGTGATAGTTACAGAACAAGTGTTCGATGTTGGGCGGTTGAGTCGGGAGTCGGAAGGTCTGAGAAAGGGACACGGATCGACGTGACGCCCTGATTGGTTTGCCAAAGCGTCGATCTCACCCTCTGAATGATCTTCACTAGGCACCCGCAGACCATCGCGGCATTGAAAGTGTGGACTCAAAAACAACCAGACGAAAGGTAGAAAGTTGAATGTGGTGTCGAAGGGGCTGGGTCCCCTGAGGAACTGCATAGAGGATTTCAAGAAGCAAGGATATTCTTCTCTCCGCAAATACAACTGCCGCCGTCTTTTCCATTGTGAACCCTCCGAGTCGAAGCTTCAGTTCCTGCGCAATGGTTCTCACCCCCTTCCATGAATAACTCTTTCAAATTGAACAAATGAAGGAGTTCTCAGCATTCGCAAAGACGCGTCTCCCGAAACGGCGCCTCCGATACCTGGGAAGTCGGCCGTATACCAGTTTATCTTGCGCGGACGTAACTTTGATAAATGATGTACGGAAATAACCACGTTATACTTATTTATTTACCCAATTATACCGACGATGGTAGTCGTGCAAGCAAAGGCACACTATTCGTTACTCTGTTCGGCAGCATCTGAACACAACTACAACGGAATGCAGCCCGCGTTTTCTTCTTTGATCCGTTAAAAGAAAGGTTTGTAGACAGCAGTCAGGTGCTAGCAACACGCTCCGCCTTCCCATTCTCCGAAGCAGACGCTATCCAGCCCTTATTCATAGAGCCACCCCGATTGATGCGAATATCTTCTCATAGAATTTATAGACGGTGGCTTTGTGGACAGGGGTGAGCCCATAGAACACATCGCAAGATTCTGTCTTCATTTCGGCACTTGAGTAGCAGGTGTGCACTATTTGGATAGTTTTATTCTTGGTCCGAGGTATGGAAGCTCTGTCCATTTCACGGTAGGGGAAATCCGATATACCACTCCACTTCGGTGCTATTTGCGATGTGAGATAACGTGGACCAGACCCAAACATAGAGTGAGAACGTGTTCGGAGAGTATGTATTCGGAGAGACGCCCTCGGATGTGCATTCCCCTCCGACATGTCTTCCTTTCAGAACTGAGAAGCTTCCCAGCTTCCCTGAAAGAAGTAGGTTGAGGCTTTTCGGGACAGCCCAGGTCTAGAATTGATACTTGAGTGAGGGCGAGGCCGGAATCTCATACAGCCCGCATAAATGCTGCGATCAGGGTCAAAGTAATGATTGACGAAAAGGGGGCGGTTCATAGCTTCTTTCCCCCCGACCGTCAGGCCGGCGATGGGCTGAGATTTTGCCGTAGCTGCGCGGTATTGTGCATATGCCATTTTGTAAGCTACGAGGAACACTTTGAAGGGGTAAGCTTGGTCTTAACGTATTACGAAACCGGAGTTCGGGGGCTTTCTTAATGCTGGCCCACCGGGGTTTTGCGGGAAGGCGTTCAATAACGAGTGAGAAAATTTTCAATACACAGAGTCTTCTCCTTGTCCCGTCCCTCGCCGCCCAAGAATACTTAATCGTTTTATCCGCAGCCCGAACAAACGCGTGCAGGTTGAGCTGCAAAATGATGAGCGATCCGAAGGTGCTAGTGCGGAAAAGATCTATGCACCGGCAAGTTTAGCTGTCGGATAGGGAAAATTTCGGAGTATATATTCCTAGCGCAGAGTCGTGGTAGTAGTGAGGTGTACTGTGAGTCATCGGAGATTAATATTAATGCTTCAGATCTCGAATTTTTTGGGCCAGCCCCGAGTGATTGTCACAACTCACGAGGCGTGACGACTGCAAGTTGAAGACTACTAGTACTGCTCGAAGTTCGCCATAGAATTCCTGCTTGCATGCTGCTGACACGCCCGTAAACCTCAGGCCAGAGGCAGGGCTAACTCGGACCTTCGTAAAAGTGCTGCTTTTCTTCAGACCCCGGCGTGAACGCGCTTGACGCACTCACCATTTTCCGCCGTTAAGTGCCCTTCTTACGTCCCCAAGGCACGCTGCCTAGAACTAAACCCATGGAGACCGAGCGGTAGTTGATTTGAGCGATTAGAGAGGGAATGGGTGTGAGTTTTGCCCCCAAGTGCTATTTCTTACACATGCTTTCCCATTGGGCCATTGAGGATCGTCTCTTCGGCAAATGGAGAGAGGCTGTAAGCGCGGTGCGTGTATGGCCATGGGAACCCACCAGTTCCCTTGTCGAGTCGTCCAGCGGTTGGCGCTTGATCTATTCGTCCAGGCAACCTGAGGACTGTTCCGACCCTTCCTAGCTGATACGCAATTCCCTCGGCGCGCGTCGTCACTCGAGTCCTCAATGTCGACCGATCTGCTAACCGAGTCTCTTACTGCAAAGCTCGCTCTCCTCGGAATCGCCGTTTCTGCGGTGATTTACATCAAGGAACGCAGGAAGCGTGCGTCTCAGCTTCCTCTTCCTCCTGGTCCGCCAGGCCATTGGCTCTTTGGCAATGCTTTCCCTAAATCCTAGTACGTTGATTTTCAAATACGGAATTAACCCAACTTAACCAAAATACCAGCGCTCAAAGGGTCTATGTGAAATGGGCGCAGGAGTACGGGTCCGTTTTCAGTCTAAAGAGAGGCGGTGTTGTATCTATTATTATTTGTGGCAATCAGGTAATAGCGAGGCATCCACGCTCGTGTAAGAGGGGTGGCTCAATACTGACTTCGTCATGAGGCTGCTACCGACATTATGGAGAAGGAGAACGCCTCGCTGGTTGATCGTCCGCACATTATATCCGCTGGAGAAACAATGTCTGGCGACAAGAGGATACTGTTGATTGGCTCGGGTGAAAGATTCAGGAAATTGAGAAAGTACATTTCCATTCTATCCGTCTGGCGTTATGCGTCGCTCATAAGTGCTTTTAAGGGCTCTGCAATCTCAATTGCACTCCAAGGTGGTGGAGAACTACGAGCCCATTCAGTGGCGCGGTGCAAAAAATGAGCTTCTAGATATTCTGGATAAACCTGAGCTTCATATGATTCACGTGAAGAGGTACTGCAACCTGACAATCTGCCTTACATACGTGTTGTTGATAGCCTTTGTTTCAGGTACGCCGCCAGCGTAATAATAAGCCTGACGTACGGAAAGACAACGCCTACATCATATTCCGACCCGGAAGTGCAAGAGGTCAACAGGCTTCTTGCTCGCCTCAGCATAGCACTCAAACCAGGGAAGTTTTTGGTCGATTCTTACCCGTTTTTCCGTTACATCCCCGGGTACTTGAGTTCAATGAAACAGCATCATAAAGAAGAGCTAGCGCTTTTCCGTTCGCAACTTGATGACGTCCGGGAGAAGATGGTATGTTATTGTAAGATTATCGTAGCTTACCTCATATTGATCTCCAGTGACTGTTTAGCAAAGGAATGAGGCTCAACCCTGCTTCACAAAGTACATGATTGAAAGGCAGCAGGAATACGGTCTATCTGATGACGAGCTTTCGTACCTTTCTGGATCTATGTTTGGTGCTGGCTCAGATACGGTTAGAAAACGAAGCTATGAGGGCAACTCGACCACTAACTTTCGGTACAGTCTGCATCAGCTATAAGTACCGTTATAATGGCTGCTGCTTGCTTCCCGGACACGCAGCGCAGGGTTCAGGAGCAACTCGACGCGATCGTCGGTCGTGACCGGAGTTCGTCTTCAATTTATTCACTATAAAAAATCGTACACCTGCTGAAATTATTGCCTTAATCGATGCAAAGTACCATCCTTTGGCGACATGGAGGCCCTCACGGAGGTAGCCGCGTTTTACTTGGAAACCTTCCGCTGGCGACCAGTCAGCGTCGGCGGGTTCCCACATCGCGCGACTAAGGATATTGTATATGGCCAATACCTCATCCCTGAGGGTGCGCACGTTTACGGAAGCCATTGGTGCGAACACTTGGTCATGGTCCAACAAATTAGAGCCCCGACTGAACTAATGACCTCGTTTAGGGCCCTCGGGAGAGATCCAGAGCTTTTCCCAGACCCGGAAAACTTCATGCCATCCCGCTGGCTGACAGAAACGGGAGATATAGACGAGAAGCTCAAGTCTTTCAATTTTGGGTTCGGACGACGGTAAGCTGGACATACTCTTATCAGAAAAAGAAAAAGCTTGGACATCGAACTTATGTTTGTTTCTCTTAGCGTGTGTCCTGGGCACCATGTTGCCACTCGCTCAGTATTCATCAACACTGCGTGCCTCTTGTGGGCATTTAATATCTCGCAAGATCCGTCCGCGCCTATCGACAGTTTGGCCTTCACGGACACGGCGAATGCCCATCCCTTGCCATTCCGTGTTCAATTTGAGCCACGCATTAAAACCCTAAAAGAGCTTGTCAGCGGATCCCTTTAATAAACCCAAAGAGTGTTCGAGTCGTAGGGTTATGGAATGTCTGTTATTTTTGTGTAAAGTATTGTTGCATTTCCACAATTCGAACATATAAGGTCACCAGAACCGGTTGAGCCGGAAAAGGAATTTAGATCGACCTTCGTTTTCGTGAAGAATCGAACGCAGTTCTCAGTTGCGACTTCACTCTAGAGTCTAGACGGTGTCGACGCGACCAGCGAGCATCATGCTCTCAAACATCTCACGATGGGCAGCCAGAAAAATGTCCACAGCCATCCCTAACTATCCATTCTCCAAGGTCGCAACGTGCGTTGACCCAGTTATCCCGCCAACGGAAGGGATGCGCAAGGGCAAGGGCCTCATGGAGCACCTTCGCAAAACGCTTGTCGCACCGGAAAAACGTCACATGGTCGACGTACTCTTCAGCAGGCGGAACCCCAAACGAATCCTTCCTGGGTCCGTCCTCACCGTGCACACACAGCAGGCGCCGTTCTCGTTCTCGGGCGTGCTCCTCGCGGTGCGCCGACGCGGGCCCCATACGAGCTTCGTGCTGCGTAATATTGTGCAGAAAACGGGGGTGGAGATGCAATTCTTTGTCAACTCGCCGGATTTGAAGGATATTTCGGTGATTCAGCGCGCTGGTGGAGGAGGCGGAAAGGAAGGGCGGAGGATGCGGAGGGCAAAGTTGTTCTATCTGCGCCATTCTCCAGACAAGATGACCTCCATCTCGGCCGGAGTCCGGAGTTGAGTGAACTGTCTGGGAGTATCGGTACGTTCAATATTGTTACTCCATTATGTCGTCGTTTCGTGCCTAACTGCGTCTATCCACAGCCGATTGCGTTGTTTCGGTTTACCCGAGTGCCTCCTGTCTGAATACCTTATCACGCTCAAGGGTCGTAATATATTTCCAGTATATTGTGAGGTGTGCGGCTGGAATCTCAGCATTTTCTTCGAATAATGAAAAGAAGTATGGTCTGCGAGACCCACGGGCTGTCAAAGGGATCTTCGCAAGCTATTCTCGCCTTCATGCTGCTACATTCACTCTAAAGAGATCCGGAGGACTCGTGTCTTTCGGGGACTCATCGAGTTAGCATGTTGCTCACGGGCGCGTAAAAGAACTAGCAGGTCCGAATGACGATTTCTTCGCCGAATCTTGTATGAGGACAGATCTAGCGCCGGCTGTCGCGGCGACACCTTCTCCTGCATGGCTTTAGCTATTGAGTATCACTGTTTTTCCATTACTCCACTGGCTTAATGTCGCAATAGTCCACGCCCTTGATATTGCCTGCGACTATGTTTCCTTTAAAGTTCACGCCATCTTTGAGGAGTCATTAAGTCGATCATGCTGAATAAACTTCGAATGTGTCTCGAAATACCTGCGGGTCGGGTCTAACTTCAAGTGTATCATGGAGAGGTAAGATGTCAGCGGGCTCATTTGATTGCTCGGAGACACCGCTTGTGGTCGGATACCTCGGACTTGCAACATACTGTCATCTTCTTTCATTGTGCGACCAAATATTCTCCCGCTCATGATCAGTAAGTCCCCCTCAACCCCGATAATCATATTAGAGCTCCATTGCTCACCCTTATCATACTTTATTTTTATTTTAACACACGGGAGCATGCTGTGGGGGTATCAGCGCGTGATTTCGATGCTACTGAATTTTTGCGGGACTCCGTTGTTGAGTCTGCCGTACAAAATCCCCGAAGGGACCCAATCATCCAGGTACTGTGTTCCTACTATGAACAAATGTCGACGGTAATCGGCACCCTTGGAAAAACCCTCCCGCTACGTCATTTTCCTTTTGATCTCCACGGCAGTGTGGTATTTCTTATTGGGGGCATCCATTCTCCGGAGCTGAGATCCCGGAGTTAGCTGAGGGGGCGGGGAATCCGGCCTCCGACCCATTGCGGCGGCACCTCTCCTTCCAGCCCGAAACTTGGGGAGCTGGAAGTAATGTTCACACTATCTTGAGATACCCGGAGAACGAGCGATACCCCCGTTCGTTTGGGAAACTTCCTGGGTTATTGGCCATATATCAAAGAGCCAGGAGCACTAAATTGACCTGGTTCCTCTCAGAAGGTATGCTTTCCATCCCGGCGCGACGGGCGACTAAGAGTCTAGATCCAACTGATACTTGCACAGGTCCCTTGCGTGCCATACGACATGATAACTCAGCTATGTCCAACGTCCCCGTGAAGAGCCGTATGCGACAAGACGTAATTATGTGTACATGAGCAGATTCGTGCTTCACCGGCTAATCCAACTACACCATCGCGGAGCCCTATTCGCATCTATAAGGGGCTAATTGAAGCAATCTATACTTTATCGGTTATCCTGGTCCCCCTCACGCCGACCAGGCTGCCCATGGTTCTCGCAAGTGCCGCATTACTTTCGAAAGATCTCCCGGATAGCGACTGCCTTGGAAGCTGCTGTTGGTGCGTCTCTCGCGCCCTGGTGCCCACCGGAGGATGTGCGGTATCCGGAGCGATTGAATGCAAGGAAAAGATGGGCCTTTCGCAACTCATTACGATGATCGCACTCCAATATTTCCCGAAAGCGCCGTGTTCACCGCATACCTCCCCTTGCTTCTCTAGTGTGCCTACGTACTAGGTAGGACTAAGAGTAATGCTCATTTAGATGTACAGTCCCCTGCCAAAAGTTTTTGCGGGTCACATGACAAAATGCGCTATTTTTTCGATTTGTTTGCCCTATAATTCAACCATTTCTTTACCAAATTTAATGATATAAGCTGCAATGCGTAGCCCTTGCTTACCTGCACATGCTGATATAAATAACTATGTTAATATATGTGGGGAGCCCACATAGAGTGGAGAGGCGAAGCTTTCCACATGGTTTAATCCTAGTTGGGCAAGGGACGGCTTTCTATTAAGGCTGGCTTGAGGGGTAAGAGCATGTTCTCACGGGGGGGGGGGGGGGGGCGCACAGCATCAAGCTACTGCTGACTAAGCTAGCTTTTTGAAAGCCCCTAACCGGATAACTGGAGGGCTTCGCCCCCCAATTATAATTATATCATAAATACTTTCCTCTAAAACTGCACATCTGTAAAATCATACGGTTTGGACTATCAAACACTTCCTCCTGACACAGATGACCAGAGGCTATGGTATAGACATAATCTGAAGTGAATATCCATGCAAAACTGATAGCCAAATTTTAAGCATGTGTAAAGGTCACTAGATTTTAATAAACATCAAATACTCAAAAAATTACCAAATTTCTAACCACCTCTCTTAATTCACTGACTACTTCAACACCAGTCATGAAGGCATTTATTGACAGCTAACATGTATGCCTATGTTATGTATACAAAGGATCTGCTTTTTAAAAGAGAAATGGGAAGAAATGGCCAGGGTATGCAAAGCCTAAATCAATGCTTGGAAAGAATGCTTGAGAGTGGACCATCTGGACAGATCATTCATCAATTAAGCTTCTAAAATATCTATCTACCCCTTTAGTAATAGTATACCCACTTTAGAATACAAAGTAAGATGTATTCAATCTTTTACTGGGCCAGAAAGATGGTGTATCAGGACTTGGGGGTGTTTAACACACAAATGGATGAATGCACTTATATCTATGCCTTAATTTCAGATGAACAGTGCTGATTATGTTATTATAGTATTAGGAATGCATTTTCAGAGCTTTTAAAGGGTGCTTTGTAAGAAGGATGGAGTTGAAAAGGCTTCAGAAGATTATGTGGCATTTCATGGGTTCATAGTGGCACAAAGATGCCAAATTTCAACTTGGTGGGTGTTGCCTGTGTGCCCAGATTGTCCATTAAATACAATGATAATATAAGATGATCAGTTTCCACAAATTATCAGGTTGAACACTAGGGAGAAAAGCTGAGCGTTGTAGATGCACTTAGGAGGGCCACTTTTGAGGAGTGGGAAAAGAATGACAAGCAGGCAATTAATTTACTTACTAATTGCATACTTTCTTTCACCCAGGCATTGCTAGAGGTCAAATAACGAGCCTCCAGGCATTGCAATAGAGATATATACATTTGTGGTTGTGCAATAAAGCATACATGCAGGTATCTATGTATTGCCTTTTTTGGCCCGCAAAAACTTTTGGCAGGGGACTGTACATATGTACGTGATGCTTTAAATCTACCGCTCTATTTCTGGAGTAAAAGAGTTTATACCCTTTACTATACTCATATACTCATGCAGAAAGCGGGTTTGCTTCCTACTATTTTACTCAGAAATTGACCTCTAACCCGAAAGCTCTGTCGACAGCAGTCATCGCTCGCGCCGTCTGATTCTGGACTTAAAATAGTGAACGGCGGCCACGGTAATTGCAATTGCGGATAGCCTCTCTGCCTGCGCAAATTATCCTAGCATACTCTCTACCGTGTAGCTTTGCCATAGCTCGCCGTTGTATTGCCCCAAATCCGTTTGAATTTCCGTTTTCTTACCAGAACTTGAGGGTAGCCACCGTTCGGCGACAGACTCCGAGTTTGGGTCCTTGGGATCGACCGCGGTTGCCGAAAGGAGCAGTTCAGTGGCCGCGGCAAGCTTGCCTCTCGAACTTCCTAAAGTTGCTCTTCCAAGTCGCCCATACTATCCGATGTGCTCGAACGGCGAGCAACCGCCCGTACATCCCGAGGGTGGTCGGAAAGAGAGGCGGACGACGCGGAAAAATTATGTTTATTCTACGTTGTTCTATTCGTGACTTCTATTTCGGCTGGCAATCGAAGCTAGATGTGTCTGGAAGAAACGGTGAGTTTGATTTTGTCATTTCAATGCTGCACCCTCATGTCTAAGACTTCGCGTATCCACAGCTACAGGGTATCTGTGTAGGCTTCTACTCACTTTCCGTCTAATCGACCCATCGCGCATTAAAGCCATAGTATACTTCCACCCTACAGTCTTTGTGGCTGAGATTTCACCACTCATACAGGACAGATAAACATAGCGTGTGGACATGAAGGATACCAGAAGGACGGATGTTCAAAGAGTCTTCTTAGAATGTACTCCGCTCGTTTTCCTGTGCTCCGGTTGGCTTATGTCCTTCGGAGGTCCCTCGCTACACGAGGGCGTGGATAGATTCTCAGGTCTCGAACGGTGTCTCTCCGCCGGATTTCTAGCGGAGGACCGAATACATGGGCTGGTTTTACTACAAAGTATCACATTGTTTCTCACTGCTGATTCGATGTCTATTCCGTTAACGTTATTGTCCCCGTAGTTCGTGCCCCCCTACGTTGTCTGTGTCCCTCAAAGCTTACATTGACTTCGGGAAGCTGTCAAGCGGCGCGTGCTAGACATTCTTCAAACGGGCTCAAAACATCCAAATCTTCTACATGTCAGGCCTGGCCTCGGACATGATATGGGGTCACCAGGTTTGTTCGACGGCACATCGGTTGGACCAACCGATTATCTTCTTTTACTGTGCGTTTGAACGGTCTTCTGTCTCTATGTTAGGTGAGTCGGCTCCAACCTCTATAGTTGTGCTATTGTATTGAAGGTCGTCACTGTTTATTTTAGTCCGTCCTCGATAAGGGGGAACACATTGCTAGAGAATCACCGCGTGAAGCTTCGAATGCGGGTTTGTTCGAGATTCACCCGTAGACGTTGCTGTACAATCTAGCCGAAAGACAGCATGACCTTCACGAAAACTGCGTTCCCAAAATGTTTAGCAAACCCGACAAGCAGGCGAATCGATATTGATAGAACAACACCCTCACTGCGCCATTTTCTTTGCCGGCCACAGCTATTTATACTATCATGAGAACCCTCGTATGTTGAAGTTGGAATTACTGCGGGAAATTTAAGTCGGCTTTGGTTTGTGTACTCTCGCGGCAACACCTTCCGCACCGATTATCCGTGCTGGAAGCTAGGAAGGTCGCAAGTAAGGTCAGTGGTGGCCTTCGGATACCCGAGAACAAGCGTGGTTCGCGGTTTAGACAAAGGGCCCCACACATGTTACTTGGGTCATATGCTACGGAAGTAAGCATATCTGATTACTGCAGTATCGTCCGACATCATTCCCACAAGGTGTGCTTCGCGTTTGTTTCAAATTCCGGGCTTAATTGAGGAATACATAGGTCGTCATCCACCATGCGGTGCGCTAGTATGTTTATATCCAACACCCGCGTGTGAATATGCAGACTTGCGCGGGGCGTAGATACGGTACGTCTATAGAAGCGTACCATGTTATGAATGGGGCTGTACCGTCACCGAGACTTAGCGCATGTGGGGGAGCCAGCTGGGGTTGGACAGACCACACTTTCATCAATGTTCTTGAACGCTTTTGCACAGGTCGACCTGTTTACGGTCCGTGCAATGCTGCGTTGCTCGCGGAAGGTATTCCAAAAAACGACTAGCCTGAAAAACAGCCCCCTCCCCTGCACTGTGATACCTAACCCGGAGGATGCGCGGTATCTGGTGCAATGCAATTGAAGCAAGGAAAAGGCAGTTTGCTTCCGCATAACGATGATGGTCAAATGTTTGTATGTCCGGAAATGCCGCGGTCGCTGCTGTATTACTGCGCTTTGCCGTTGCGTCGGCGTACCAGGTAGGCAGTGGGGCTTATTTGGATGCACGCGATACTGTTAATTACCGTGTCACATCTAGTGTCTGATATATTGTCCAGAAAGGGAAGCTTGTCTCTTGCTATTTTTCCTCAGAAGCTTGATGTGCGGTAAGTTCAAAGCTCTGCCAGCGGCAAGCGTAGCTGCTGCCGCGTTGCCGAACTTGCTGGTGGGAGATGGTAATCGTAGCTGTAAAAAATGGCCTCTTCCTAAACGTAATGCGGCTTAATACCCCAAATACTGTGCCATGTGCCACATATTAATCAAGTTCTTACTCTCCTTTCTATTTTATTTGATATTGAGATTATGAGTGCACTGAGCGCGTTCGGCGACAAACAACTGAGTTTGGGATCGACTACGGTTACCGAAAGGGGCAGCTTGGCCGCAGCAGCTCGCAGCTCGCTATACCGTCCGACGCGCACAACCGGCGTGCAACCGTCTGTGCGGCCAGGAATGCCTCGACCACGCTCATCCTTGAGAGCTCTTACCCTTAATCAAAATGTGGCTGGAGTCACGTCTGGCCCTCCGTCACCTACCCTATCCGAAGCCACGCAAGCTTCGCAAATGAACTTTGGCGCAGGAGGCCCGGAGAAGATTATCACCAGAGCAGACCTAAAGTCCAGCCTGCAGGCGTATGAGAATGTGAGGCTGCATTCAATGTGCGAGCTGTGAAGTGTTTTGTCGCTGAACAGAGATGCCGTTGCCCTCGCAGCTCTTGAACACGTCCGCCGGTTATCGCGAAGCACTAATGCACATGTCGAAGGCAACTGCAAGCCTCGCTGACGCCATGGGTGACTGTGCAAGGTGTGTATGTCTGTTGGTGTCGTATCTAAGCTACGCAAGTTAAACAATTTGAAGTTTGAAGGGTACATCTTATCTGTCGGGGTCCCGCTTAATGGCTGCGTCGGGTCTGCACCATCTAATGGGCAACCATTGGCACGTATTGGTGAGCGCTTAAATTACCGTAGATGTCACTCGACCTAATTTCTCCTGTAGAGCGACTCTATCGACAAGCAGTTTGAGAGACCGCTGCGGCAGCATTTGGATGCTTATCGTGCTACCATGTCGGTATGTTCCCTATCGTAACTGCTTAAACTGGCTGCGTTGATTCATACCTCTTGAAATCACCATAGGATCGCTCTGCAACATACGAAAAAGCCTTAAGGGAGCGAAGTAGGATTATACGCCAAACAGAGATGGAGAACATGAACCTTGGGCGGAAAAAGAATAGAAGTGAGTTTATACGTACCGTGGTACTACTTGATATTAATGTGTTGTCACTGCACTACAACGAATTAGATCTGCAAACATTTCGCGAAGCTCTTTCGGTATTACAGCGACAAGTCGAAGAATTGGATGAGCTGAGAGTGTCCCATTATCAAGAGATTCTTGAGCACGAGGAGGAGGTTTGGGACTTCGTCCAGGGAAAGGTACGGTGTCAGCCTCCTCATGTGGCTCTTGCCTGACCTGATCGTCAAAATTCTCAAGGTTTCGCTGGTTGTGCGCTCAACGCTAGACGTGGTGGATCGGTTCACGGCAAAGGCGTGCGTTAATACGTTTCAATCGTATTTACTGGTGCTTCTACTGATTAATTCAATTCATAGTTCTGATCCAGTAATAGAGCCAATGCTCCAGTCTATCCCAGACCCATTTGACTCCTATGGACCACCTAAGCCGGAAGACCAGATCTTTAGCATTCTTGCACCTCTCTCGATTTTCAATGCGTCGTCATCACCGTCCCCGCAGGCTATTGCAACAGAGATAGAGCCTCTATCCGGCTTCGCGACCAGTCCGAGCGGGCTCTCATGGACAAGCAATGACAGCGCAATGGGCAACGCAGCTTCCGAGTGGGCGGACGTACATACACCTGTACCGAGTCCTCCGCCATCGATGAAAAGTTCAGAAACGATTACAATTAAGCGTACGACGTCGCCACCAGGCGTGATGCGCAGAGCGTCGTATCCTTCTACATCTACCTCGTCCTTATCGCCGGTCAAAAGTCCGGGGGCTCTGCGAAAGGCGGAGTCTAAGCTACGGAAGTCGCTTTCAGTAATAAACGAGAGCCAATCCCAGTCTGAGTCCGGTTTTGGGGAGTCGTCGAAGCATGGAACTTTGGCGCCGTACGAAACTCATACTCGGGACCCGAGCACGGAAACTATACGCCCCCCTGACACGGATGCGATCGCACATTTGGACGGGTCGCGTCGAAATAGCTTCGCAGACGACCCAGTTTGGGGTTCGCACGAAACCGCGAGCTCAGCCACGCTGCGCGGTGATGAGGTGGAGAAAGGGATAAATGGCGCTGGCGCCCACGGACGATCGGACGGATTCACTTCGCTTGGCGATGACCCTAATACGAGGGAAACCGAATGCTAAGGTGTGTGGTGGTGGCGTCAAGAATCTGATGTGAACACGAAATTCTTTACGTCCCGGGGGGTCGTGCACGTACGGACTTGTTTTTAGCCTGCTTTCCACTGTAAATTTTCTTCCTTTTTCTTTGCGTATGACTCACGATCTTAATTTAACGGTGCCTTTTCGATCGGCCCCCACATGGTTCTTCCGTTGTACCTCATAGCGGCAATACGTTTTGTTCCGCGGATACCATTAATGCAGGCTCGGTGTTTGTGAGTAGGGGATGTGCAAGAATAAGCGAAGTGATGAACGGGAGTGAGGAGGGATTACTACGCCAGTAAATTATTTGCCTGATAGTATACCGTTGTCCATACGTATTTCTACCAATCATATATAATAACGCATGCGTATCGCGGATGTAAATCCTAGATCGCCTAGATCATTTTGATGCCGTATTGCGTGAGCACGTCTTCACTGACTGCCGAAGGGCTCTTAAAGAATGTATCGGTGCCTGTGCCGGTTTTGGGGAACGCGATAACATCTCGGATCGTCTGCGTCCCACAAAGCATGGCCATGAGCCGATCGAAGCCTGCGCCGCATCACCCAAGGGTGAAAAATAAAAAGGGATAGGTCAGTTTTTGCCAGAGACGGACCCCGACGATCAAGATCGCGGAATAAACGAGGCGAGAAAAAAATGCCGCACGCACCTAACGCAATGCCGCCGTGAGGAGGTGCACCACACCGCAGCGCGTGTAGCAAATGCCCAAATGACCCTTTCTCTGCCCCGGTCAACTGCGAACGAAGATGGCGGTAGATATAAGATTGAGTTAGTCAGGTCGATAAAAACGCCGAACCTGCAAAACGTTCGTAAAAATATGTTCTTGCATGACAGGGTCGTGCACGCGCACGGAGCCGCCTCCTATCTCAACACCATTCAAAACAAGGTCATAGTGCTGTCCACGAATCTGCCATTGACAAGGAAACATTTCATAAATCGCATTGTTGAGTTTCGATTTCATGAGTCACATTGTATTTCATTCGAAAAATAGACGAGTGATGTCGTATGGTGGCGATGTGCATCATAAGCCGCATGTTCGAAGCAGACAATATAGCATTGATTTAGGACTGTCAGCATGGAGAGAGAGCACAGTGACTGAGACAGACACGCACCGAGGATATGTCGCCATTGAACAGCTTCTCAACATCCTGCCACATCGGCGCGGTAAACGGATGATGTGTGCTACTCCACCGGCCTTTCGCGAGGAAGCTTTTGTCATCGTCTGAACGCGTGAATAACGGAAATTCGGTGACCCATAGAAAGTGTGGCTCGCTTGGTGGGGCATACGTTCCTAATTTTGCGTTTTCACAAATGAAATTTCACTTCCATAGGGCACCTGCTGCTTACCGAGCTCTTCCGCAAGCTGCGCTATTCTCAGGCGAGTCCTACCTAATGCCGTTGCACCGCCCTATGGGTGCACGTGTCTGAGCTTTTCTCAATCAAAGGGGATCGTTAAACACGAACTTCGGCTATAGATTTTCTGCGCGAAATCCATATGCAGTCTCCGGGGTTTATGCGGAGTTTTTCATTAATTGGGAGGGAGTCCACACTGTCCAGTGCCGACGTTGGAAATAGACTTTGTAACGAAGTGCTTCCGCGTAACCAGCTTTCTAGGTTGGCTTCGGTGATACAGATAGCCTCCTGATATACATTAGGTGCGTTAGCGGCATGCCGACATTGTATTATAGAAGATGTGAAGGAGCCACCGGAGATTTACGCACCACATCGTCGAGACGTTCTGCCTGACAAGCTTGAGAGGCCTTGGAGAATGCTCTGTCAGCACTGCGGATGACGACGCACTCAACAATATCTCCTCCAGAGCACGCGCGCTCACTAGCACCTGACGGGAGAAAACCGGTCACATCGCTTATCTGTTTCACGTCAAAATTGTAAGACGGGTTTATATATCTGAACATGCAGCACTTACCTCTAGCCCAAACCGCGTATCGGGTTTATCCGAGCCGTACTGTCGCACAGGAACGAAAGGTCAACCGCCAGCCTCCAGGGAACGGGTGAAAGCGAGCGAAACGTACGCGTCTCATTGCCTCGGCATATGTCATAACAGGAAAACGCGCGGGGCAAACAGTGCCTTCCCTATCGGATACAGCCCAAACCCGGTCTACGAGAGTCTCGACGACGCGGCGAACCTCTCGCCCACCAATTCTCCAGCCATCCGTTATATCCGTCGCGTCCGGCTTGTCGCCCCACGACACGAAGGCCATCTCCATGTCCACTTGCGTAAACTCTGGCTGGCGATCCTTGCGCCCATCTTCGTCCCGGAAACAGCGCGCAATCTGGAAGTACTTGTCAACAGCACCAGAGCAGATGAGCAGTTGTTTCGGTTGCTGGGGAGATTGGGCCAGCGAATAGAACTGAGGCTTTTTCTTGCCCTCGCCGTTTTGCTGAGTGAGACGCGTCGGAACAAGAAATTCGCGTGCACCCTCTGGAGTTGATCTGAGAAGCATAGGTGTCTCGACTTCCACGAACCCTTCGCACAAAGTAAATTGAGGCAAGGAAGCAATTGAGTTCGCAGTACTGGCTAACCTTCACCATGCAAGAAGTCTCGCATCGCATGCGCAACACGGCTCCTCTTATGGAGGTTCTTCGTGAGGGGTTGCCGTCGAAGATCAAGATGTCGAAAACGTGCTCTCAGCTCATCGTTCGCCTATGAAAAGAATCGGAGCTTTCTCAGTCGCTGTTCTTTTAGCTGAACGGGCCGCTAGAAGGCCCACAATATTCTGAGCATCCGAAGGCAGGAACGGCATCGATTTATGGTCCGCCGAGTTCAGAAGTGTGAAGTCTTTAATCAGCACTTCCACCTCGCCAGTAGGATCCTAGAAATAAATTAAAATGAAGGAGTCAGTACGCTATCGATGGAAATATAACGGGCACTTGGACACCGCTCATGAGTCGCTCAGAGCACTTCGGGGAGCACTGATTGCTAGATTAACATGGGAACGGGGCCTCCGAACCGACCTCAAGATCGGCGCCGGTTCTTCTGCCAGGTGGCCTAATATTCACATGGGGACGCACAGCAGGACTTCCCTCGGGCAATTCGCAAACTCTCGGACAGCTTCGGGTGTTCTCGACTAAGTTGGGTCCACTAATTCACTGTCCAGCACCAACGCTCCGCAGTACGTGGCCCCAGTGCGTGTCCTCGGGACTAGCGAGGGACAAAGAAGCAGACTCACAGTCTTCCTTAAGGCCTTCTGCGGCCGTAGGCGGACGGACCCCTGGATGAGAACAACGGACTCGGTAGGGACGGAGGCCAACGAATCAAGGACTCTGGAGCTCTGAGGGGAGTCCCTGTTGACCACGAGCTGGGTCGAGCCATTTGAATCCTTGATCGAGAAAAATGAAAGGGCGCCGGATATCTTTCTAATTGAAGATTGGATGAGTCCCTTGGCGTGGCTATAGCACCCGAAATGTTAGTAAGAAAGGAGAACAAACCTTTGCGGAAGAATCCAGCCAGCTAATACGACGCTTCTTTCAGCATCGGATGCTCTGAGGGCGCCGCAGTCATGTGTGCGGGCAGGGTAGACTCCTGAAGTTAATAAAAGCGAGGAAGTGCCAAGGTGCGAGTGAGAACAAAGGACATGGAGATAAAGCAAGAAAGCGGCGGGCGCTGCGGCTTGCCTGAGTGCGCGGTGTGCTGTGAAAGATTATTAGAGGACGAGCTGGAGAAGCGAGCAGCGTTGAAGAGCAGGCGAGATACACGAGGTGGCGGTCGAGGGCAGGCTCTACATGCAGCAGTGGGCAGCAGCATGCTTGGGACCGCTGGCACAGGATTGGGATCGGGGAGCCAGATTCGAAATTTCGAACTCAATAGTTAATGGGCGTCCCAGAATGGAAGCGCGAGGTCACGTGCGCGTTCCTTGCCACAGCCCGGGCAGTGTTTCCTTTTTTGGGTACCTGGGTACCTGGGGTTTTGATTCCTCGATTTCTTTGATTTCTTTAGTTTCCTTTGATTTTTGATCTATGAAACCGTCTCTATAAGTAGCCGCTGCTTTTAAGCAGCGGGCCAACTGCTTCCTCCTCCCCCATCTCCCCAATGGCGCTCAACAACTTGCCCCTAGACATCCTCGACTCCCTCTGCCAGTTCGTGCACAAGCGGGACCTCCTCGCCCTCGCACGCTCCTCCGCGGCCTTCTACCCGTCCGCACAGCGCTACCTCTACCGCCACCTTGCGCTCTTCAATTACACAGACGCAGTGCGCTGTCTCGAGACCCTCCGCGCCAGACGCGACCTTGCGCGTCATGTCCGTGTTCTCTCCCTCCGGCTCGACCCAAATGCCCCCATCCTCCGTTCGTTCGTCGACCTGTTCGCGACCGTCTTGTCCGAGACGCCCAACCTAGTCTCTCTCGACGTTGTAATCCCCCCCTCGGCCAGCACAGCTTTCTTCGCCCCCGAGGCGCGGGGGACAGTGTATCCCCGTCTCACCCACTTCTCCTGCAATCTCCCGCTCGACGGCGCCGTCGGCTCCTTCTTGCAATGTCTGCCCGCGGCGAGAGAGCTGCAGCTCGGGGAGTGTACGGGCATTGCGTCCGCTTCGTCCACTTCTTCGTCGCTTCCTGTGCTTCCCGCATCTGCGCTTCCGAATCTTGCGCTATTTATGGGCCCCAGCGACGCTGCAGCCGCCATAGTTCCCGGACGACCCCTTGAGAGCGTGCATCTCTACTCTGGGGAGCTTTCGGAGGACGTTCTTGTCGCGCTCGCGCGTTCCTCTTCCGCGATTACTATATTTGGTGCCTTTACGCACTCGCTTTCCCCATCTGTTCTTCACTGCCTCGCGGCAAATCTCCCACACCTCCACCACCTCCGCATCATGACAATGTATCATGCTTCAAATCAACCCGACGATGTGAGTTCGCTGCTATTTAATGATGCTTTGTCTTCGGTGGTTTCTAATCTAAATTAATCTTTCGCGGTTAGCTCTTTTACGGGCAGGTCGTACAAATCCTATCCACCCTTCCTGCTCTCGTTTCTGCTGAGCTCGCGGGCTTCCGATGGGTGTCCATAAAAGACGCGGCGGGTACCAAGTCGGGCGGTCGGGCTAAATCGAAGCCTGCCAGAACACATGCTGCACCGCGAACTGAACCGCTGGACACTCTGGGTCCTATCGGTGATGGTGCATACTAGATTTATTTTCCACCTTTCAGTCATGGGTCTCGTTGTCACTATTTTCTTTCTCACTGCAGATTTAAAATTACTATATACTTAGCCTATTGTAAACCATATTTGCTAATAGAGTCATTTGAATTCGTTCCCGTGCTTATTTCCCTTCGGCAAGACGCTCGATCATTGACTCTGCGTCATACTGCGAGAACCAGCTAGCTCCGCTCGTGTCCACAAGACCGTGTACGTCCACATGTCCAGCTGCCCCTACCCCCCCTGTGAAACGTGCCACGGCGACTTGATATTCGTCTCCTGGTCGAGACTCTAGCGTAAATGCAGTAAATTCCCACCCGTGCGGCCGGCCACCGTCGACAGTAACCTGGCTCGCGTGCACGTCTACATCGATGCGTTTGAAGTTAAATCCGAGCCCGAGTCCGATAGCCTTAGTGTATGCCTCCTTTAGCGTCCAGATGAAATAAAGACGTCGTAGTCTTTCTGAGTGCACTTTATCGTCGTTATTATCATCGCCTTCGAGCAGCGAGTCGCACTCGGAGGGTGTTAGCTAGCGTGAAAAGTTAAGTGCGACAGTGAGAAAAGATTGCGCGCCGGATAGAGGCAGAAAGAACGACAGATAGAACCGTCGAGGCTATTCCAAATCGCGATCTCCGTGGAGAGAAGCGTCGAGTCTAAGAGACCTTCCGTCATTGTGCTACGCACCGTATCTGAGATGCTCCTGACGAAAGAGGCCAGCGTCTTTTCATAGCGCGGGAGTGCGACTTTCATGACATCGACACCGATAGTCTTTACGTCTACGTCCTTCTCATCGGTCTGGGGCGTATCACCGTGCTGCGGCGCATGCAACTGAAAGGCCATGACGACGTATTCATTGTCATGCGAAACATTGAATCCGATCGTCCGCTCCAGATGCGGGATGCTCTAAGCGTGAAAAGGAAGCATGTAAGGAAGGGTGGGGGGGAGCAAGGGGCGATAGGCAGATGGCATACGGGGTGGTCGGCGCCCCGGCGAACGCGGTCTGCGGGTAAACGGAAGTCGGAGTGATAGGCATAGTCTGCTACTCACCACGAAGGGCTTTCCAGACGCGGTGCGGCCGAATGTAGCCTCCTTAGGCGAAACCCCGTGCTGTTTGAGGAGAAGACGGGGGAGCAATCGGCCGAAGAGACAGCCTTCCCGGAGTCACAGAATAAATTTAAATTTGTTTGTTCCCCATCCAATTGATTCAACCCATGTGAGCATGAAACCGAGTTCTATTCTGCTTGGGGAGCTGGGCGTATCTCACGATAAGAGTCCTTCCTGTGGTAGAAACGCTTGATGCGCGCTTGTGAGTCTACGTCGACGAGCACGAGACCAGAATTGTACAGCTTCTCGAGCAAATTTTTGTCGCCGTGGATGACGTCCCGATAGATCAATCAATAGAGAATTGGGGCAGCGTAAACGTCTAGTCTGCGATCGAAAATTAGCGAAATGCATACATCTTCGGTGAGGTCATCCTCCGAGAAACAGACCGCCCAGACGTTCATCACGAGGCCCCGGAAAGCAGTTCAGATAGCAGCGGAGGTCGTGGAAATTACCAGGGTAGGTGACTAGTAGAGATGGATCCTGACAGGAGTGCTGCACTGACCACGGTGGTCCGTGCGTGTGTGCGCGTGTCAAATACGGATATTTGATCGGCAGATGGAAATGTAAATCGGGCTTGTCAAGTGGCTTCCAACTACAACTTGCTCCAAGTTGGTGTTTTCTGATAGCAAGGTCGGGCTTGCTTGTTGTTCTACATCCTGGGCTTTTTAAATTTCTCTGCTCTTGGTAATACGGATCAAGTCATCTCTCACGTATTAGGAGACAAGGATGGCTTCAGGCCCCGCACGACATTTTGTTACCCTTGGCATGTTTATCATCGATGAGTTTGAGTACCTCGACGACGAGGGAAATAAGACCGGGAAGACGTTAGACGCTCAAGTAAGAACTGTAAACACGTTATATACTTAAAGCTTATCTTTGTTTGAAGATAGGAGGAGGGGGGACCTATGCAACCCTTGGTGCTCGGATCTGGTAAGCTCAACAGAACCAAGAAACCATTGAATCCAGCGATGTTCAGCATAAATCCACGCCGCCTTCTCGTATCTCTGCCGAAGGCTTCCCCAAAATAAAATAGGCATGATTGTTGATCGGGGAAAAGATTTCCCCCCCGAAATACAATCCTCCCTGCTGGCCTTCGGAAATGATATGTGGTTATTTAGAGACGACCCACAGCGCGCTACGACTCGTGCGGTCAACATTTACCGAGGGGATAACAGGGGGTAAGGCGCTTCCCTTCACTTCCTTTACTCAACCTGCGGCAATTTTACAGTGCAAGAAGCTGATGACTTGATGGGTCTGACTGTTACAGCTTCAAGTATCTGACCCCGAGGCAGAGGCTGACGCCTGCAGACCTCCGAGGCACGCTGCTCGACCGGCCTGCGAATCTGCATTTCATCTGCTCTCCTTCACGTGCTCACGCGATCATGTCCGAAGTAGACGCTGTCCTGGATTGGAAGCCAGTCACTATCTATGAGCCAATTCCCGTTCGTATCTGCTGCATTTGACTCTCGTCCCCACTCCTTCCCTCGTTTCCTCTTACGCTGGCACAGGATGCAAACCCCTGATGCGCGATTCCGCCCGTAAGGACAGGTGCATTCCCGAGGAGCTCCCCGCGCTCGCAGGCGTGCTTCCATATATTGATATACTCAGGTACACGAACTTTTGTGCGGTTATACAACGTTATGCTCAAGCTTCGCCGCCTTATTACAGCCCGAACTCTGAGGAGGCGCTTTCCCTCCTGTCTTTGCCGCAGCAGGCCACTCGAGAAGCAATAGAGAGAGCCTGCTCGCGCTTCCTTGAACTTGGCGTGGGACCGGGAGGTAAAGGGCACGTAGTGATTCGCAGTGGTTCCCTGGGTGCGTACGTAGCGAGTCGCGATCGTCCCGGGAAATGGATAGACGCGTTCTGGACGAATGCAGACGGAGGAAAGATAGTTGATGTTACAGGTAATCAGCCTGCACCTTCTAAGTGATTCTCCTGCACAAACGCTAAATCATCGTCCATTACTCTTCTCTTGACGCACATCCAGGGGCTGGAAATAGCTTCTTAGGTGGACTTTCCGCCGGCCTGTCACTCACACAAGGAGACGTTTTTGAAGGCAAATATTGTCCCTTAGAAATCGTTGACACTGACTCATTCATTAAATACAGCCGTCTTCTATGCATCCGTATCTGCCTCATTCACCATTGAACAGCTCGGCCTTCCGAAGGTGACAAAGAACCTGGTCGACGGCGCAGAGGGATGGAATGGGGATAACCCCTATCGGCGACTTAAAGAACTGCAGGCCAGGCACTCTAGACCTTAGCCCTCCTTCTCACATTTCGTTCCTAATTTCAAATGCATTTAAACGTGGACTAGATGCTGTTGCTTCGCTTACTATTTACTGGACACACGGTGATGCTACAAATACATACAATTGAGTATGCTAATATCAAGACCGAATAAAATTAGAAATCCGGGCAGTGCGTCGTGCACAGTGAGAAGAAAGAGTCCCGTGGCGGGTGATTAACGCCCCACCAATAACGATGGGTGATAGCGGTGGTAGAGCGATAAAGTTTACTGCTGGTTCGCTTCAAAGCGGGCGCGACTCGCGGCGAAGAGGGCCTCTTGCTGTGCTTGGAGTTGCTCTTCCGTGAGACCTGATTGTTCGAACTTCGAGACTTTCTTCTCCCGATCCTGAGAGTGAGGTAAGATTGTCAGGACAACTACACGACCAGCGTACAAAAACACCAGCATGCCTTAACCAGCTTTTTATGGTCCTTTAGTACGCCTTCGACCTCCGTGGTAAAGTCTTCAAACCCAAGCCTCTACACCGCCAATATCAACGAGGTGTAACATAGAATAGTAAAACAGACGGCCCTAACCTTAAGTGCCGTGATAATGTGTTCCGGAGCTATCGTCTTCTTGGATTCCTGTTCGCAGATTTCGTTCGCTTCAGACGAAATTAAGTGTATAAACTCTGAGAAAATACCGGCCAGTGTGCTTCAGCCAGCACATCCCTTGCGGACTCATAAGACACGCACCTACGCAGCATTCAATGACGAGGTCGCGTGTCTCCTTCGCACAAGTCACGTCGTTCGGTAGGAGCTCTAGCTTACCAGAAGCATACCGTGTCGTCAGCGAATAATCTCAGAGAGTATGACACTGTTCACACAGCGTCGTGAAAGAGAAGGCTGCGGTCAGTTTGAAGCGTGAACACGTACCGCTGATCATCTTTGCTACCGTCGCTTTCGGTAGCGAAAGCTCGTCGTCAATGGCCGCCGCGCCGCTGGCGCCCTCGCGGTCCGACATTATTACGGTGCGTCAAGGATGTGATTTACGAAGAAAGGAATACTGTGAGGTGAGATGGTAGTCGGTGGCTAACGCGTTTACAGACAGTCTCAAACAGTCTATGTTACGTAATCACCATTTCGGGGAGTTGGATGTTGGAGGTATGAAGCCCTTCACCTGCCCATCTCATCTACTAAAATCGACAACATGTCGACAGTAAGTTTTCTTTGTCTTCTGGATATCAAGGCCTTTCCAGCTGCTTTAACTACTATATTTGTCTTAATTAGGTGACTCCCACGAACCCGAAGCCTTTCTTACAAGAGCTAACTGGCAAGTCGGTATACGTACGGCTGAAGTGGGGGCTCGAGTACAAGGGCTTTCTTGTCAGCACGGACGGTTACATGAACCTCCAGGTGCGTCGCATAGTTCGATCTAATTAAACAGGGAAACGGATGCATATACTGCGGTTTCTCAAACAGTTAGCAAACACCGAGGAATTCCAAGATGGGAAGTCGAACGGTGCTCTGGGCGAGGTTTTCATTCGGTGCGTGCAATGAGGCTAGAGATGTGATAATGTGCACTTACACCTTATCGCGCAGGTGTAACAATGTTTTGTACATCATAAGTCTTTTCCCGTCAATATTCCCCCCTCACATATGCTAATCCTTGTTCGGTATCTCCACAGGGAGGCTCTTGGGGACTAGCATCTTTAGCTTAAAAACATTGTCAACCCCGCGGTCCACGTCTTCGCTCATCACTCTACGACAACGCTAGTCTTAGTGGGGTTCTGTTGTTTTTTGCTGTAGTTTTATAGGCGTTCTGTGAGTCGGCGATCCGAATTTCAAATCTATCTCATTCACTGTCCACAAGCAATGTAATTGTTACTTTCGGGCGAGGCATTCACTTTTGCATTGCATTTCACAACTCGTTCAAAGATGCTATTGCTCGTACTGAGCCTTGAAATTGTATTGCAAATAGACAGAAGGTGGGCAGGAACGACATTGCTTTTAGGTACAGCGCATAATAGCAAATTTTGGTGCGCTCGGTGTACTACATAATATGGTAAGGAAAGGGATAAACAAAAGGAATACTGCTACGTTAAAATGGGTGTCCGTCTAGCTGAATTGGCCACGCCCCCGACCCCTTATGAACGCAAAGTCAGAATGAGGTGAAGTAGCAGTGGTTTGGGTTACGCACCTGCCTCTAGCTCGGTATGGTTGGTAACCGTATCCTCCTCCACGACCTCCTCCCCTGTATGATCCACGTCCACCACGCCCACGCCCTCGAGTGAAACCGGGTATGTTTGTCCGCTTTGACGTAACCTATAAAAGTTATAGGAAGACTGCTGTCAAAAAGATCTGAACGCATAGAAAAGGTAAACTTGTCAGACCTTAATTAGCCGACCCTTGAAAAGAGACTCGTGAAGCGTCATGGCAGTCTCCACAAAGGCTGGGTCGGCGAATTCCACATACGCGTAACTGAGCAAAGAGTGAAAACAGTTTCTTTTAAAAAAAGTATATCCAACGCACCCCTTTGGATGACCCGTGAACTTATCACAAAGTATGGTAACCCGGTTGATCGTCCCGCATGCTTGGAAGTGCGCCTGAATTTCTTCAGGTGACGCGCTGTAGTCGACCTGACCATGGAAATCGACAGATGATGAGCAACGCTCGTCGGACTTCGTTAATAGACTGGCCCGGGACTCACGTTACCAACGTAGATACTACGCTCGTCCGCCGATTGACGGTCGTCCTCTGTCTCCATTGCGTCAGGGTCTGACGGTGCAGCCACGGCGGTTATCGCCTTCGCCTCGCGCTCCTGGGCCTCCCGCATCTCGCGCAACGTTGCAGCCTCCTTCTCTATCTCCTCCAGACGCGTTTTCATGGCGAGAATTTCCTAATCCCATTTGCAGTCCAATCACAAAAACAAAGCAAGAAGTCATAAAAACAGTGTGGCCACCAGTAAGTCCGCTTTGTCTGGCATCAAAGTAAGCGACTAACCTCAGCCTCCGCATCATCAGCGGCAGCATCCGCATCGGCTCCTACGTCAACGCCTTCAAGCGTCGGGTTCGTATTCGAGTCGTCCGCCATTTTTGTCGGCTGTGATCGTGCGAGACAGTAAATAGTTGCGATGTTTTCCTCGTCACCTGTTTGACCCTGTTGTCACTGCCCCCGTTACGTAATATTGAAGTTAGGTTAATCACTTTTATAAACTTGGTTTTTCTTGAACATTAATGCGACCTCGGAATTGACAAGAGATGGCCCAGAAGTCTATTCTGCACACAAAACACGAAATATTTTTGTATTAGTTGACTGATTGTGAAAATAGAAAAGCTTAAACGCCCTCGGCGAGTGGTCAAAGGAAAGTCCGAGGCAAAAGTCCAGAATTACGGAGATGTCCAGAGCAGATAATCATCGCCATCCATGGAAATGAAAGTTTATGCTGTGTAAGAAAGGCATTCAAAACGGACAAGGGTCGCGAGGAAGAAGGACTTGTAGATAAGCTGGCGGCAGAGGGACTCTGGGTCCCGGGGAAAGTTTTAGCCACTGGGACCCAGTTGAGCTTACGTGCGATCAGTTCTGCTGCGGACGAGTGGTAATGTAAGTATTGTGGGCACCGACATTTACGGGGGTGAGGGGATGTCATGAGATATGACGCATAATCTGGACTCTGCAGAATGGAGTTGGAAATGGACAGAATTCGGGAATGGAGAACCAAGGGGCACGGTGGCCTGCCGGTGCCGCAAGAATCACTGCGGACAAACAGGAAGCCTGGCCTGGGATGGACTCGGAGAACGACGGCCGTCCAGAGCCTTCGAGTCGTCTTAAGAAATTAGTGCTACCGCACATCGCGAAGATTCCTCGATATTAATGCCCTGTGTCTATGGCGATCTAGAAGATGGAACGGGAACGACCCAACAGTGCTGCGTGGGCTTCGGATAACGTACGCAGCACAGGCCCAGCACATAAATTTACATATTATTATGCGTGTATGCACGGCCGTTAACGGTCAAATATTGACCAACTCGGAATAAGCATGTGTCCGAGGTCAGCCACACGAAATTTCCCACGAGCAAACACAGGCCCTACCAAGGGACCCTAATAGGATTTAGAACTCTCTCCTAACAGTCGTGATGCCCGACAAGGATTTGTCCCCCTCAATGACCCAGCCACCTAAGAAGAAACGCATGCAAGACCAGCCCCTACCATCGGATGCAGGCCAGAAGCCGATTCAGCTGCAGCGACGGCGCGTCTGGAGAGCGTGTGAGAACTGCCGGTACGTCCGTGCCCAGCGAGTGCGGGTCAGATCTGGTCTCACCGTATTTCCTAGGAGAAAGAAGATAAAGTGCGACGGCGTTGAGCCGGTATGCTCTCAGTGCTCCGCCTCTGGGACTAACTGCGCTTGGCTGCAAACAAAAGACCGGGCCGCTCTTAGTCGGCAGTGCGTTTTTCACTCGTCTTATCGTTGCCGTTTGTCCACTTCCTTACTTGTATAATCAGCTATGTCCAAGAGCTCGAAGCTCGCCTCATGCATATGGAGGAAGTTTTCAAGCAGTTCGCACCTGTTGTAGAGATCATAGAGAAGTCTCCGAACGGTGGAAAGATTCCTGTTCAAGGAATCGTCGATGTACTGCAAAAGCAAAACGGAGGCGCTCAGCAATCTCAACAACAAATATCTGCACACGGCATGTATGCACAGAGGGAAAGAGCATCGTCTGAACAGTCAAATCCCCCATCGCCCCGTTCTCCATCTACTAAGTCTAGTAAGGACGAGGACGACATGTCGGAATCGTTCGGTCAGCTAGCTTTAGACGAACATGGTCATTTGCGATGGATAGGCGGCTCTTCGACAATGTCTCTTATTCAGTCTTTTCGGGCGCTAACGACGTCCCCTCTTCACCGCGTCTCGCCAATGGAGGACGATCCTCATTCTCCAGGCCCGAGTGCAAACAAACTCTACTTCCCAGCAAGCGTATATTTTGGAAAAGTGCATGCACTACCCAGCACAGAGGATGTTGAATATCCAGATAGGGATTTGGCGGACAAATTGGTATGCTGACTTCAAACTCTATCATTCCTTTTCGCTTTTCTAATGCTTTAAAAGGTTGATGCATACTTCAAACGTTTACATTTCCTGCTACCGGTCATGGACAAACCTTCATTCCTCGTTGCATACAAGAACTTGATGGATAATAAGAACGATGTCCCTTATGTACGTGTGCATACACCATTCATTGCACTGGTGTTCGCCGTGTTCGCCTGCGCCGCACGCATAGTCGATGATGTAAGACTTGGAGACAGTGACGATGGGGGCCTTGGAATGGTCTATTATGAACGGTGAGTGAAAAAGGAGGTTCCCTTCACCCGCGTTGCTTATAACTGCATCCGAACTTCCTATTAGCGCTTTGATTTTACACTACATCAGTCACGCCTCCATCCAAATTGCTCACGTGCAGTGTATCGTCCTTCTTTCCTCCTTCCTTTGTGCAGTGAACTGCCTCCCACAGGCCTGGTTGCTCGTCGGTCAGGCGGTTCGTATGGCCCAAGATTTGGGTCTACATGTGAGTTGAACATCCTTCCCGTTTGAACTACCCGCTTACATACGTTGCCAAAACTGTAGAGACACTCAGGGCATTCATCCATCAAGTCTATTGAGAAGCAGGTCCGCCGTAAAGTGTTTTGGTGTGTTTATTCTCTGGACAGAATGCTAGCGATGACACTCGGGCGTCCACTGGGCATAGAGGATTCCGATTGCGATGCCGATTATCCCGTTGAATATGATGATGAAGAGCTTCCCGAGTTCTTTTCGGGTGCACATATGCAAGGATCCCAGCCTTCCTTAATGGTCGGATTCATTGCACTTGTTGATTTGTACAAAATTGCTGGCCGAGTCTGCCGCCAAATCTATGGCATTGATAAGTTCAGGGACCGCCTGGAGCCAGAAAAAGTGCAAGAACTCGTCGAGCATGCATCACAGCTTGACAACGAGCTTGTAGAATGGTGCAATCAGCTGCCGACGACGTTCAAGTCGACTCCTTCCACAGAAGCCCAGGTGACGATGGGCGCCGTTCTGTGTAGCCATTACTATTCCATCCTCACAACTCTCCACCGCAATTTCTTGCCGCTTACACAGAGTTATTACTCCGGTATGGCTTCTTCTCTCAAGGCAGTCAATACGGCCCGATCGTGCATTCGTTTGGCTCCATCGGTCAAAAATGTCGTCCCGTCCTCTCATCATCTCGCGTTTTTCATTCAACACCTTTTCAGTTCGGCTGTCATAATACTCTTATATGCGATGCATATTCCAGACAAAGGGGCTGCACATACAGCGATGATGGAAGCAGAGAGCTGTATAGGCGTGGTGTCTGCTTGGGAGGGGATCTGGCCTGGCGCTCGCAAGTGTAGGGAATTATTGTCTGATCTAGCCAATACCGCAAAGGATGCTATTAACAGAGGCCCACCTTCTGGGGCGAACAGTTCCCAGGCCACATCTCCGTTTGGTGGCGCGGTGTCTCCATCATCTCCTACCCGGACTTCTCATTTACAGCGTTCCCTGTCGGGCAGAGCCATAAGACCCAAGCCTGCGAGAGGCAAATCCAGAGAATCTCGTGATCGCGAGCGCACACGATCACTTTCTGTCCAGCGATCCCGTTCTTCAGCCCCCGGGCCTTCTGGCTTGTGTGAGTACCGCAAGCTTCGACTTACGTCAAATAAGCTAATAGTTTACCATTCGATCCGTAGCTCGCAGGGCAACATCACAAAAGCGTCCCCACGATGAACTCGAACACTCAGGAAGTGGCCTTGTCTCTCCGCACGGCCGTGCTTTTCATCATCCTTATTCTCCGACCTTTGACTTGAACGAACAAAAATCTCCTATAAGCGAAAGTCCGCAGTTAGGTTTCCCAGAGAGAACTTCCGAGCGGCAAGTCTCCTTCGCGCCGACGTCGCCTGTCTTCGGACCTTCTCTTCCTCCGCGGAAGGATCCGAATGCAATGAACTTCACGTACAGTTTACCCGATGCATCCATGGACTGGAGAGCGGGTGGTCAAAATAGCGGAGACATGTTCCGCAACGTTTCTCAAGATTCCGACAACTCGGGCAGGTTTTCTTACAACCCGCTTAGTCACGGTATGATGGATCCGAACCTTATTGCGTATGGTTCTACACTCGGGCCTGCGCTGAGCGTTCAACAACAGTCGCAGGGGGACTTACCATCTACTACTGCATTTGATACGTCTGGTCTCCCTTTCCCAGCCCTCGACTTCATCCGTAACTATACGCCCGGCCTGTACGACGATGGCCAAGACGGTCTATGGCAGGGCTTTGATGGAGGCGAGTTCCAGTACGACCCTGATCTGCAATTCTCACTCGGAGAACTGGCGATGGACAGTAACACATAATCGAGTCATCTGTTTGTCTGGCTTGTTTCTTGTTTGATTCCAATCTCGAACTTACATTGGGGGATATAAATGGAGCGCAGATTTTGTTTCCTTAATCTTCCTAGCTTTGGACATTGAACGCAGGCGTTCAGCCATTACTCTACCATAATTTAAACGTATGTGTACTGCCCAACCGTTTTCTGATATGTAAGCGATAATGTCTGTTGTAAAGTACTTACCTCCATAGATGCGCTCACGCCGACCCCGTATTGTATGCGCGGGCTGATACACGAATTTTGCTTCCGTCTCTTAGCAGTCGTGTGAATAAATTTCCACACAAAGTGTATCCGGCATCCGGCAACTGCCTTACCGGAAAATGCGGGGTTCTGTCATGAAGGACTCTGGCTCGCCTCTTTCCTCCCAACCATGCCTTCCCATCCCATCGAAGAAATAACGTCTCCTTCAAGCTGGGCACTTGTAAGAGGAGCATACGACGTGTCTGATACAATTTACCCAGATTTGAATTCCAGGTGGAAGATAAGTTCTCGCCGTTCGCCAAGGAGACGCTTGCGAAACTTATTACATTCGTTAATGTGCGCACACAATTCGGCTCACAGAACAACATTAATGGAAGTCTGAAACAAACACTACCTTTTAGGACGAATGCTTGCCTGCATTGAAGGTAGCGCATGCGCAGCTCCCGACAGATACCGAGAAACGATGGAAGGCGGTGCTGCCCATTGTTGAAGAGCTGAAGGTGAAAGCGAAGAAGCTGGGCCTCTGGAACCTGTTCCTTAGCAAAGCGCACTATCCCGAGTTTGGAGTACCGCTGACTAACCTTGAGGTGAGCATACTATCTAGAGACTTGCGTTAAGCACTCGTGACTCAGACGCGTTTTTGACAATTAGTATGCCGTTATGGCCGAGGTCCTTGGACGGGGTGGACAGGTAGCCCAGGAGGCAACAAACTGCGCCGCACCGGACACTGGTAACATGGGTATGTTCGCCGATGTGGCCGTTCTAGTAGGCCTTTAATTCTGAGTATATATGCAGAGGTGCTCGCGCGCTACGGCTCTCCCGAGCAACAGAAAAAGTGGCTTCTCCCCTTGCTGAACGGAGAGATTCGCTCTGCATTTTCAATGACAGAACGATTCGGTGAATATATATTCTGAATCTCAATCAGACAAGCATTAATTCTTCGTGATTTCTGGTGAACAGTCGCCTCGTCGGATGCCACTAACATTCAAACGTCCATCCGCCGAGAGGGAGACGAGATTGTCATTAACGGTCACAAATGGTCCGTCGTTTTACTCCAGAGAGTATGGCACCAAATCGATTTTCTTTTGCATAAAGGTACATCAGCGGCGCGGGGGACCCCAGGACCAAGCTGCACCTTATCATGGGCAAAAGTGACCCCACAAATCAAAACACTCACGCTCAGCAAAGCATCGTGATTGTGCCAGTCGACACACCTGGTGTCAAGGTCGTTCGCCCTATGCGCGTCTTTGGGTATGATGATGCGCCTGAGGGGCATTGCGAGGTTATCTATGAGAACGTGCGCGTTCCACTGTCGAACCTCGTTCTTGGCTGGGGTCGCGGCTCCGAAGTGGGTTATTTTGCTGTAGTACATAAAATAGGCTCTGATTCCTCCCTTCTATCCAGATTATTCAAGGTCGTTTAGGGTACGTCAAGTTTTACTAGTTTTTTCTCGTTACTAAATATTCTCGATTAAAAGGCCAGGGAGAATTCATCATTGCATGCGTTCTATTGGTGTTGCTCAGCGAGCATTGGATACCATGATCCAGCGTGTTACAGATCCTTCCAGGAAGACCTTTGGCAAATATCTTTACGAACATGGTAATCGCTGCCTTCGTGTTAATTCCTATTCGGTCAACTAACAAGAGCTCTTTTCATTTCAGGGACTGTCGTCGCCGACATCGCCAAATCACGCGCCGAGATCGAAAGTGCACGTTTACTGGTACTTAGCGCGGCACTGCAGGCAAGACTTCCCAGGCGAAAATGCTTGTGCTTCATCTTTTGACCTATCGGATATTATAGATCGATAAATTCAAGGCGAAAGGCGCATTGAAAGAGATCGGCATTGCTAAAGTACAACCTCTTTCTCTCTAAGAATGCTCAACCGCTGACCCATATTTTTTCCGCATCAGTTCGTTGTCCCTTCTATGGCTTTGCAGGTTGTCGACCGGGCTATTCAAGCCTTCGGCGCCGAAGGTGTAAGCCAGGATCAAGGTCTCGCCCAAGCATGGGCAGGCTTGCGAACTCTCCGGCTTGCAGATGTGAGCCTTTTTGTTTGTCAGGTCCTAGCTTTTTACTAACGAGAACACCTTTTAGGGGCCTGATGAAGTGAGACAACAGAATATTATAGCACATTCATTGGGTATTGACGTCGTAATAGGTACATATTCAACAGATTGGTCAACGCGAATTGAAACGTGCACCGGGCCTTGTAAAGCAAGCGGCCGATATCAAGAAAAAGGAAGAAGTTCTGATGGCAAAGTATGGCCTCAAAGCCCATCTCTGAAGTAGAGATTGCGCAGGAGAGCCTTTGTATGTTCAAATAATCTTGAAATAGTGTCCTGGGCTAGGAATTGTCGTATCTCTATTATTTTCTTGAAATTCAGCTTCGTGAATGGGATAAGTAATGATAAGGCAATCTTCGCTGATCATTCCCATGCCCACGTCTACTTTACCCGAACAATCTAGGTCGTGCCCAAACAGCAGTAATGTCTTTAAACTCTGCCTTTTTGTTCTTGTCGTGGCCACATTGAGCTTCCGATTAACCGGGCGGCCGCAACTGTCTGCATCCAGGTGTGCAGAAGATGGACTGGCCCGCGGCGGAGGATGGCGGACAATACCAGGCCACTGGCTCTGTTCTTGTCTCGTTGGCTCTCCCGATATACGACCGGTCCTTACTTGCTATGCGCGTGATGCACATATATACCTGCTTGTGCTTCTCATGCGCCTCGTTCGTGTTCTCCTCGCGCGCACTCTGGGACAATGGACCGACATGCCGAGGATTTGTGCCGCGGACTGTAAGTGAGGTTCGGATACGAGAACAACTAGAAGCTGTGCCCGGTGACTTCTGCCTTCCCCTCTTTGCACAACATGGGAAAGCATATATTGCGAGCTGTCGCCACGAAGGTGAAAGAAGCACACAATCGAGCGTAGTGTGGGCCACCAGAAGGTCTAGGTTTGCAGGCACTTGTATGAGGACTAATTGCCTGCGAAGGCGGGTCCGAAAGGAAGGAGGCCGGTTCGCTGTTTTTTTGCCCCCTTTCGTCCTTTACTTCTCTGGGCAGTGTAGCATATGCTATAAGGTTCAAAATAGCAATGGAAGAGACGAAAATATCATTGTCCTTATTCCGGATCATCAGAATAGTGATTTCCCCTTGTCGACTTCGCGGTCCAATTATTGTATCCCACAATCCTGGAAGGAATCATCGCATCGTCGCCAAGAATCCCGACCGCTTCCGAGCTGGTCATTAAGGATCCAACTCAGAGGGGACCAAGCTAATGGATCGCTAGCGGGATCAGTATATCCACAATACATCGTAGACGTGGTCGTAA
Source organism: Coniferiporia sulphurascens (assembly GCA_002794785.1). NCBI lineage: Eukaryota > Fungi > Basidiomycota > Agaricomycetes > Hymenochaetales > Hymenochaetaceae > Coniferiporia > Coniferiporia sulphurascens. The sequence goes on along the minus strand of NBBA01000017.1, from coordinate 379,939 downwards.
CAGAACCAAAGGAAGCAGATTTAGACACAGAGTTCGCAGAAGCTTAATCCGATAATCGCTTGGGAGGAGGTTTCCTGTTTGCGTTTGTCGTGGAGCTACACGGAATAGGGCTGTTTCTCCTGACGTCCACGGATCCTTTTAGGCATGGGCCAGAATGGTCGAAAACACTATGGACACGAGGACCGTCCCATGGTGTTAGCGCATCCAGGGGGACCTCGAAATTTTGCTTCCTGCATCCTTTGTCCAGACGTCTGGCCGCTCAGCGGTTGCCCGCCCCGTGTATTTCCTGGTGCGGGTAATAGTTCAACTCGAGTATTTGTAACAAGGGTAACCTGTCGTCTCTCTCACTCCACGAGATTGGAGTTTGTCTTCCTGTTCGAACCGGATCGCAGCGCCACCCCCCGAACTATGCTTGACTGCTTGATACAGATCCCTTTACAGACCCGAATGTCTGGTACGCTTCGTAGCCTGAGTACTACCCGCAGACTTTAGAAATCCCTTTGCCTGTCCCTCTCCGAACCCCGATTCGGATCGGCGGAGTGAGTTGGATTCCCTTCAGATGCACTGAGATTAGCTGCTATCGCAGCAATATTTGAGACCCTGCATCAGATACCATTGAAATCAACAATTCTTCTGGAAAGAAATGAAATCGACGAGCAACTTGAAGTAGAAAACTTGGACCATTCTTTTGGTGAATAGGTGAGCCCCTTTGCGTACGCCCAAGTCGGTAAAGATTCTGTGGTTAGCGTTGATCAATAGAAGTTGTGGCCAATAAGTCCCACGCCAGTCCGGTTGTTGTAATCAAAATTGTAGCCAAGCTGCCTTTCTGTTTCTTTCGGCGCATTTTAAGGCTTAGACGAATACTTTACAGTCTGTACTTCAAGTTGCAAAGACAGTTCGGCAAAAGACCATCAGTGTGATTCACCCGTTTAGTAATGGACTGTTTACCATTGGTGGCTTCGTCACGGTGGCACTGTTTACTGTACTATGCTTTCTGAGCTAGTGTTCTCAAGGGTCGGGTCGGGTCAGGATTTCCAGCTTTGGCTGACCCTCGACCTGACACGGCTGACCCGCTGCTGACCCGACCCAGCAGGTCAGGTCAGGGTCGACCCCCGACCCGCAGTAACAAGTGCAATACAAAGCTTTATTAGTACCAATACTAATGTTGGTTAGTAACAATACTAATGCTGATTACTAACAATAATAATGTCGGTTGGTATCACTATTGATATTGACTAGTAACAATACTAACATCAGTTAGTGTCAATACTAATACTGATTAGTACCAATACTAATGCCGATTAGTAGAAGTATTCATAACAACACTCTTTAATGGCAGTGATGATTAGTGGGATTAGTAATGGCACTTTGTTAGATTATTACTCTATGTAGTAAAGGTGACAACATTAATAGTAACTTTTGTTTGCAATTGCTAATATCAATACAAATAATTACACTGTGGTGCCAGTGTTCTAATGGGATTAGACTAAAATGCTGCTTTAACTTGAAATCGATGTTTTTGTTCAGGGTAGGCATTTTAAAATTTCAGGGCCGGCAGAAATGTACTACAAAATGGTAACACTTTTACTTAATTTGGTCACGTGCCGGGTTGGGGGTCGGCCAGGGTCGACCCGGGGTCAGAGCGGGTCGGCATTTCCTGATGTGAGCCGACCCCCGGCCTGACCCACCTCTGGCCTCTCCTGACCCGACCCGCTACTGACCTGACCCGCGGGTCGGGTCGGGGGTCGACCCGGGGTCAGAGCGGGTCTGACCCGACCCTTGAGAACACTATTCTGAGCCCATCTTTAACAGAAATGCGCAGGCCTTCTGAGCTTCATATTCCGCATTTCTTATAGCGCTAGTAGTTACTGGATGAATTCTGTTGGAGCTGAAAGGTGCTCGAAATATGGTGCTCAAGCTGCGGACAAAGTTCAAACTGGTCCGAGTCCACGGGTGGCTCTCAGGCTCGGGTAACACCGGGTCAAGCATCAACACACGTGAATGCCTCGGATGTTTCATGTAGCTACTAGTACTACCGTCAATACGGCAGCTTTTCGTCATTCTAAAGCTTTGCTTTTAACGGACACGCAAGGTCTTTCGATTACTTGTAAACACGCCTCGCTACCTGACATATACCTTGCAACTAACGCAGTCTTGAGTGGACCAGACGCGCCCATACAGTTGCAAGCTTGAAAGAGTCCGAAACCGTGACATAATCAATAGTCGAACAATTACCATGACTTCAGTCAAATCGTCTTCCGTTGAGCTTAAGTACACACCCTTGGATGAAATAACTACGGTAAGAACTGTATAGAGGACGCGTTTCGAAAAACTGAACTACCTCTCAGATTCATGCCGACTTGAAAACCGAGTTCCGCAAGGGCAGGTCCAGAGACATTACATTTCGGAAGCAACAGTTATCCCAGCTTGCATACTTGATCAAGGACAACCTGGGTAGGTTCCAGGATGCGCTCAAGCAGGACCTGGGAAAACCGCCATTCGAGGCTTTTGTGTACGTATAATATTGATTTTTTCGATGGCCGCTTTCATTATTGGTTAACTCACCGTTCGTGAAAAGGGCCGAAACGGTGGCTTGCCTGAATGATACGGTTGAATCATACAATAAGGTCGAGAAATGGGCAAAAGATGAAAAGGCGCCGTTCCGCCTAGACACCGTGCTTCTCAGTCCCAAAATCCGTAAGGAGCCAAAAGGGGTCGTACTAATTATTGGGTGGGGGCTTTTTTTTTTACCTGCGCTTATTTAAATGCTTCTTACATTTCTCGGTTTAGCGCGTTTAATTACCCCGCGTTCCTAACACTTGGTCCCTTGGTATATTTTACTCCTGCGCCCAATTTGCCAGAATAATTGACCCGTTGTTAGTCTTCCGCAATTGCCGCTGGCAATGCCGTTGTAATCAAGCCTTCTGAAGCCTCTAGCTCTCTGGCTTCTCTACTCGCAGAACTAATTCCGAAATATCTGGATCAGAGCTTGTATCGCGTAGTGAACGGCGGCATTCCTGAGACAACAAAGGTGAATGCACTTCCTAAGAGCTTGAAGAAACAGCACGTCTACTAACCCCTTTTTTAAGCTACTCGAACTCAAGTGGGATCATAGTATGTGCTCTGCTCACGAGACAGTCACCATTGTTCTGACTTTATCTGAATTTGCGCAGTCTTGTATACCGGTAAGTCTCCCGAGTGTCTTTTCTCCCTGCGCTTGTTAACGAGAATCTCAGGAAACGGAAGGGTTGGCCGTATCGTTGCTGCGGCCGCCGCGAAGCACTTGACGCCGGTTACGTTGGAGGTAGGAGCTTTATCTGTGCCTTTTCCCTCGCTCATGGGCTAACACGAATTCTAGCTCGGTGGTAAGCGAAATTTATCAAAGGAGGTGCCGTCAGTTCGGATAATGATAGCAATTTTTAGGAAAGAATCCCGTCTTCATCGATGCAACTTGCGACCTTAAGTTGGCCGCGAAACGTATTGCGTGGGGGAGATTCAGTAATGCCGGTCAAGTAAGTCTCTTATTTCTATAAAAATTTAAATATTCGTGGCATCACATAAAATACCTTTATCGACAGACATGTACAGCTCCAGAGTATATTTTAGTCCCCGCTGAAATACAGGACGAGCTAGTTGCTGCGTTTAAAGAAGTGTATGTTTGAATTTTCTAGTTCCTGTTCTTGATATACCTTTTAATTTGATGCTACTTCTAGATACGATTCATTCTACCCGGAAGGCGCTCTCGCATCGGATTCATACGCGCGCATCTGCACGGAAGCGCACTTCACAAGGATCAAGGCGCTTCTTGACGGTACGAAGGGCAACGTCGTACTGGGGGGCGAGACCGATGCGGAGCAAATGTTCATCGCACCGACTGTCGTGCGGGACGTCTCCTTGGACGACTCGCTCATGGGACAGGAGATTTTTGGTCCCATTCTTTCGCTCGTGCCGGTGAAGGACGTGGATGAAGCCATTGCAATTGTGAACGGGCGGTACGTTCCCCAAACAGTTGTCACGCTATAATACGAATCTGAGCGGACCAATTTTTTATCCAGTGACCATCCTCTAGCTTTGCATGTCTTTACATCCGATGCAAAAACGAAGAAGAAGAGTGAGTCACATTCGTCGAGGTTTGTCTCGGGCACTGAATTGCCCCCTCCCTCCCCCCAGTCCTTGACAGCACACAGAGTGGTGCAGTTCTATGCAACGACACCCTCTTGCACGTAGCGAGTATGTTATTTCCCCCCCTATCTTTGCCCGGATTCTTTCTAGTCTCTGACAAGTAACAATCCTATTTTCATAGTCGAGGGACTCCCCTTCGGTGGCATCGGCGAAAGCGGCTGTAAGTGTCTCTAAAATTTATTGTGTATGCATATCTTATAAGCTTATCTTCAGATGGCCAACATACTGGAGAATGGGGTTTCAAAACCTTCACTCACTTCCGCTCCACATTTGACTCCCCCAAAATGTACGTCCACGGCCTCCACGGTTTCCGTGCCTTGTCCGATCACTGACCCTTTTAATAAATTATCTGAATCATTTGTTCAGGGCGGAGCTCGTCATGAAAAACCGCTACCCGCCGTATACTAAGGAAAAAGAAAAAGCCATGATGATGATGTTGAACCCGCGCATGCCTCCGCGGGTGGGTGCAGCCTCGGGTTCTCGGTGGCGCATCCGAGCCTGGATCTCGGCGTTGTTGTGCGTACTCGTTGCAGCTGGTCTGGGCACTCGGCTGACCTCGCGTGTGCCCGTCCTGGGGTACATACGTCAGCTCCTCAAATTAAGCTGAAGGGGCCGAGGGGCAGCTGGGTTTTCCTGGTGGTTACCGATTGACCGTCGGAAGGATCTTTATCAATAAAGACTGGCACGCAATTGCGGACAGCCTTTTACTTATGCATACCGATTTTATTTCTTGACCAGCCCGAACATATGTATTTTATTAATCTGTGCGTAAATGGTATCCCTACTTTCTCGAATTTTCTTTCGGGCCTGTTGCTGGAAACGTCGGTAGAGGAATAAGCGCCTCGCTGTATATGGCCAAAGCGCGCTCAAGTACAATAGCGCAAAATGTCCGTACTGACCGTAGGCGCTCGTCACGCAACTTACCCTCTCACCATCCCCCTGCTCTGAGCTCTGCTCAAACCGAGGCGACAGCCTAGCCTGAAATTATCTGTTTCCACACGGATCGCACCACACTAATAACCGCACAATGACTGACGGAACCAAATGGGCACCTGGGACGGCCTGTAAGTCATTAATGCCGATTCTATACGTAAAACACGCTCTTTGACTTCGCCTTGTGAACGATTAGATGGACCGGTTCTTTCGCAGACCGATCTCTATCTCTTGAAGCCCAAGCTCGAGATCCACCCCATCCTGACGCACTCGCACAAGAAGTTTCACCTTGTCTTCCATCTGGTCACAGGTTCGTCCGAGTCGCGTCCCGACCCCAGCGTAGAACATGATATCACTGACACTCAAATGATCGCCGACTCGTATCCATTTATCAATTTCAATTCGCGGGGCGCGCAGGCAGAGCGACGGGGTTCAACGCAGACTCGCGCGATCGCGACCTCGAGTTCACCGCGAAGGACGAGGTCGCGACGCTGCCGCGCGTGACGGAGCTCGTCATTATCACACAGCACAGTCCGTGGTGCACGATCGTGAAGAACGCGCACGGCGTGACGCTCGGGGACATATGCGGGAAGATCTGGAGAGAGTGCGTGTCTGTTCCCTATTCCCATTGCGGGTCGCTGCAAGCCTGCTATATGCCGACGGTTTCGGATGCAAAAATTGTACTGACTAAAACGATCTTGTAGCTATGCGGAACATCCACTGACGGAGGAGGAGTTTGCGGCTCTCCCGCCGCAATCGCAGGACCGCGTGAAGCGGACTGCGGCTAACAGGGAGTCGGGTGGTCAGCGATACGGTATGACAAGTTGGAATGTCGATGGATTCCCTCCAAATCGATGCAAACGCATTGGTAGGCTCCAATGTATTCTTTCCTTCGCCCCACTCGCTGACATGGATATATGCGTTTGAACAGACTGGTTGCGAGACAAGACGTTTTTCGATGGCCTTGAGCAGGAAGACAAATTCGCGGAGAGTCGACTGGGATTTGCAGCTCCGAACATTCTCGTCATGTCCCTCACTGCCTGATGGACCACACCCTTCAATCCTGGCGAGCTTACTCCTGGTTTTGGGATTTCTGCTCTTTTTCTCTCTTTTTTATATCGTTTTAACAGTTGATGTATTGTCTTTCCTGTATCCGCTGACGCACCTTTGTAAGCCCACAAGTGAACAAGAGTTTACCAACAGATTGTAGATGCTATGTGTATATGGAGTTGAATACGGTGTTTACCGCGGCAAACTAATGGACAACGACGTCATTGGGCGTTTTATTCCACTAACCAGAATTATGATGCCAGATTTTCCACAATACAAATTACACAACTCACACTTACACTGATTGAGTGAAAAGCCTTCCATCGCGCATCTCTATAGGACAGCCATGAAGTATTTGTGCACTTAAAACAGATCACATTGATGTATGACCGTTTGTCAATAAGAACAGAAGTCTCTAAATGATAAATATCTACAAAATCAGAAGTCCCAGTCCATTCGCTGCAGACCATCTCCCGCCGAACAAGACGAAAAAGTAGGAAGCAACAGCGAAGAGAAAAGAGAAGTGATCCCCCGACGACACAAGCCGGCAGTGCAGTAGCAAGGTCATCGCGCCACCCGGGTTGCAAGCAGAGCTCGGGCAGTCAAGGGCGGCAAAAATTAGATAACCAATGATGAGGGCGGTGCCCTCATAATAGTGGTTAAACTATTAAGAACAGATACTACACTTGATCTAAGCCAAAAGGCCAGAGTGGTAACGAATCTGTTATGTCGTGAGCACCCTTATATACTACGAGTATGCGCACGGACCACCTGGCATTACATACCAGCCGGATTACATAACTTTGGTTATCTACTACTCCATTCGTCATCACAGCTGACTGTTCAGAAAGCTGCTATCGCGCCTTGGATTATGCCGACGCTTGAGATCTCCTCTCCTGTTAGGGCTATTCGTTTCTGCTTAACACTGATCCTTTTTTTGTGGTCACAAGTTGTCAGAAGCCAGTTCCATCCTAGCGAGCCAGCTCGATATAGTTCCCTGCCTACACTGCGCGCCCAGGCCGACGTGCTGGACGCATGGACACAGGAGCGCCTTGATGGACTCCCCGATCTCATGAGGAGATATGGGGTAGACGCATGGCTCGTGCGTGATCACATCAGGACTTAGCTTCATAATTAGTAGCATTAACTGCGGATTCTACTATCGGGCTGTGTCCTATGACACGAATAGATGAGCCAGCGCGAACACGCTGAGGATACCATTTGGTGGTCTATCAAGCCCGCCACCGCATTTGCTGCGCACCGCCGCACGGTGGTTCTATTCCACACTAACACCTCTTCGCTTACCGGTAAACCCAATCCGCTTACTTGGATTGACAATACAGGCGCCGTGTGGCCCGAGTTGCGTGCAATCCTCGAACAATACACACCGCGCCGCATCGCTGTCAATGTCGACCGTGATATTGCGTTTGCGGGTGGGATGCACGTCGGTGAGATGGAAGTTCTAAAGGAAGAACTAGGCGAACGCTGGACGAGCAAGTTCGTGAACGTACCGATGCTGGCGGTGGAATTCGTCAGCCGGCGCGTGCCTGGGCAGATTGCGTATTTCAGAAGAATGCAGGAGACGGTTTGGGCGATGCTGGAGGAGGCGTTCAGCGAACGCGTCGTCGTCCCTGGGGAGACGACGACGGAAGTACGTACGCGGTCTAACATGTTTCACCGAGCTTTTACGTGACTGGTAACCGGTGGCACTGACAGGACCTCGAACGGTGGTTCCGCGAGAAGCTGCAGGAGCAGAACGTCTCCACGTGGAACCAGCCGCGCGTGAAGGTGCTCGATGCCAGCTCATTTCCGGGCTGGTCCGGCTCCGGCTCGACCGTCCACGAGGGCGATGTACTACACGTCGACTTCGGTATCAGCGCAATGAATATGCATACAGACACACAACACCTCGGCTACGTCCTACGTTCCTCGGAGGATGAGCGTAGTGTGCCGGCCGGACTAATAGCCGGCATGCGTAAGGCGAATCGCATGCAGAGCATTTTACTTGAAGAGATGAAGGCGGGAAGGACAGGAAATGAAGTCTTGGCGACGTGTAACATGAGGATGGAACAGGAGAATATTGAAGGTCAAGTGTACACCCATCCTCTCGGAGATTTCGCACATGCGCCCGGAGCGACGATAGGTTCAAAATTTTGATTGTACTCCTGTTTTAAGGCACAAATAGCTCATAAGGTTTCATAGGATTTACAAACCTCCCGAAATATGTTCCAATCTACGGGGAGCTTCCGTTACTCCCGGAGACCTACTACAGTGTCGAACTGTTCGCGAGGCATTTTGTCCCTGAGCGCAACGAGTCCCTGAGGTTCATGCTTGAGGAGAATGTTTATTGGGTAAATGAAACGAAGCGGTGGGAATTTGTGAGGGGACGCCAGGAGAGGTACCATCTTATCGACAGCGCTGTGCAGGGCCGGCACATACGGGATGGAGTCGTTCGAGTACAGCAGGTCTAGGTCAGCTTAGGAAGCCCGGGTGGTGTATCGGGAGGGCTCGGGAGTATGTTTCTTCTTTTTTACTCCCCTAGCAAGGACTTCGGGTCGAGGAGTGGCGCCGTGGAGTAATGTCGTTGACCAGGAGAGGAAATAAATGTCCTCGGAAGAAACAGCTTTCTTTTTCTTTTTCTGAGATGCCTGGGGAGACTGGCTGTTGTCCCTGATTAATATGAGGGCATTATTCTTCGGGATTTCCATAAGGAAGCTGGAATGATCGTCATCTGATTAGCGATGCCCGGTTTCTAGAAAGATGGACGGATACAGAAAATTAGAGATAACAAATGCCAAAACCTTTCCTTGAAAATTTGTATCTGATGTTTGAAGGAGAAGAAAAGGAGGACGGGGCGCGAAGCTATGCTGGGCTGGATGTGGGCGCACTGAGCGCAGTGATCGGGCGGAACCAATATGTGCGAATGAATTCAAACAAGACCATGTGCGCTTATCACGCGCAATGCCATCAGCGTCAACCCCGCTTCTAATTTGATCGAATTAATATTCTGATCCAAGGGGACAGCATGAATGCAAGGGCGGCCGCCTGTCTGTGGCTCCGGACTTGGCCATTGAGGGGTATCTAGGAGACCTGGTGGCCCGCATAGATAGGGTAAGGTCGCGCTTTCCATATATGGGAATTTATGAGTGGATCGGAGAAGATCAATCTGATTAGTCACGCGGAGAGCAAACTTTCGCATGGGCGCTTACCAGCCCGATACACATATAAGTACATGAAGGGCGGTGCGCACTCCAAAACCCGGACACTCTCGGCGACTCTCCCCCCCCCCGTCCACCACTCCGCCGCCTCTCCTCCCCTCATTCGTCCCGCCACCACCTTATACTAATGGCGTCTCCTCTGGGCGAGAAGGACGTGACCCATGGCGCTAAGCATGAAGCAGATTCAGCGACCAGCTCTATCGAGGGCGGTCCCGTTGACGAGGGGGTCAGGGTCCACAAGCTCAAGAGGCAGTTGAAAAACAGGCATGTAGCCATGATCAGGTATGTTCGTCGTCTTATCCTTCAAGGAAAAAAGTTCCTAATGAATGCGTATCGTGTAGTATTGGCGGTATGTAAAATTTCGTCTTCCTCCCCCGAGTGATGGCCCTAAATCAATTGGTCGCTTAGGTGTTATCGGTACTGGTCTTTTTCTCGGTACGGCAACGTCCCTAGCACAGGGTGGCCCTCTTGGCTTGTTGCTAGGCTACTTGGTTGTCGGTTCGATATGCTTCAGTGTGATGGTGCGTCTAATCAGTTGTTGGATATATGCGTCCGTCTAAGCGGTCTCGCACTAGATATCGCTCGGTGAAATGGTTGCATATTTGCCTATACCAGGTGGTCATATCAAATTGGCCGGACGATTCGTGGACCCAGCATTCTCTTTTACTATGGGTTGGAACTACTGGTATAATTGGACAATCGTTCTTCCCGCGGAGCTGAGCGCGGCGTCGGTATTGATGACTCTCTGGAAATCTGTAGGCAGCCTTGCGTTCCCTGCCTTTGGCATGTTTTAACCCGGTTTCCTTTTGATAACCAGTCGGAAGAAGTTAGTCCGGCCGTGTGGATAACGATGTGCTTGATCATTGTCATTATCATTAACATGTTCGGTGCTGGTGAGTACACGTAGTTCGAACAGTCTACCTGCGAACAAGACTAAAAGCCTCTACTGCCACACAGGCGTATATGGGGAATGCGAGTTCATATTTGCATCGATCAAGGTCATCACCATCACCGGTCTTATCGTATGTGAAACTCTTCGCTTCCCGTAGTCTTCTCTCTGATCTTCTTTTTTTAATTAATAGATCCTTGGCATTGTCATTGACCTTGGTGGAGGGCCGAATCACGACCGTCTCGGGTTCCGCTTTTGGAAGCACCCCGGTCCATTTGTGCAATTTCACAACATCGGGGGCTCGACTGGTCGCTTTCTAGGCTGGTGGGCTGTGATGTCCCAGGCAGCTTTTTCGTTCATCGGTACTGAAATTGTTGCTGTGCGTCTTTCATTCTCGCTATATTTGGGTTTCAATCGCAGGAATTGATGCATGTCATTTCAGATTGCCGCTGGTGAGGCCAAAAACCCGCGCAGGAATCTTCCAAAAGCAATCAAACGTGTATACATCCGTATTTTGCTTTTCTACATCGGCGGTACTTTTATCATTGGCATGCTTGTATCTTCCAAAAATCCCTCCCTAACCAGTGGCGGCTCTACCGCCCTGGGGTCTCCATTTGTCATCGCGATTCAGGCTGCCGGAATTAGGGGCCTTCCCGCCGTCATCAATGCTGCCCTGCTCACGTCGGCATGGTCCGCTGCATCCTCAGACTTGTACACATCTTCTCGTGCAATCTACGGTCTTGCCCTTGCGGGTAATGCGCCCAAAATATTCAAGTACACAACGAAGCGCGGTCTTCCCCTCGTTGCCATCGTGTTTTGCTCGCTCTTTTCCTTCCTCGCATACATGGGCGTGAGCAAGGGGGCCGGAAACGTGTTCAACTGGTTTGTGAACATGACTTCGATCGCGGGTTTGATGACGTGGTTTGGTATCTGCGTGACGTATTTGCGATTCTATAAGGGCTGCCGCGTTCAGGGTTTGAGTCGTTCTTCACTCCCCTATGCGAGCAAGTTGAATCCGTACGCTGCGTGGTATGCCGTGATTGCATGCCCTGTAATCTGCTTCGTGAGTCTCTTCTTGTGATCATTTCAGAAGTCCAAGAATCCCAATTCTCATGCCATATGTTTTAGTTCTCTGGCTTCAAGGTTTTCCTCAAAGACTCTTGGGATACCGCCACTTTTGTCACGAATTATCTCCCTTTGATACTCTTCCCCGTGCTCTATGTTGGTGCTCTTCTCTATTTGAAATGCAAACCCGTCAGCGCAGAGGACATGGACTTCGTGTCGGATATAAAAGAGATCGAGGCCGATACATATGACGAGCCGCCGCCAACCAACCGGTTAGAGCGCTTCTGGGCGTGGCTGGTATGTTTTACAACATATGATTGCGTCATTTGCACCCGCTAACTTGCCCACGTTTTTCAGATGTAATGTCACAAAACTATAACACTTTAGGTAACCAAGTATGTACGTCTTTGCAGTACGTTTTTGTACCACACCGTCGGTCTAATGCACATAATTGAAGTACCATATTTATCTGCAATAAACGAGAACTATCTTGTTCATCTTGACTTGTACCTTGATTCGCTGAGAAAAGGAGTAAGCATGCTATTTTCACCTAAGATCCTCACACGTCGACGCCAAAGGTGGCCCTGGGTGGTCCAAAGTAGCTTAAACCTCGTGTCCGTCCTCGAGGTTTTTGGGGCTATTTTTTTCCTCGACTAGACCCGTCTTAGGCCCCCTTTCTGGCAAAGTGCGGCTCTCGTCCTACTTCTCACACAAATGGAGACGGCTAAGCGACGGGTCCCCGCCTGCGCATATAAGCACTAGCTATTCGGGAGCCGCTATGGCTCTGCGTCTTCCAGACACCCCTGGCCCTGGTCTTGTCGCAGCGACGGTGCGACTGTGATGAACGACAAGAGCACCAGCAGAGCCGACGTCGATCCCCCGCTGTCCGCGAGCAGCTCCGTTGCGTCATTCACGTCCTGCGCATACACGCCGCTCGACGCCGTCGAAGCGGACGACGCGCTCGTGGATCTTGCACACCCGTACACAGGAGTGCTAGACCTTGAACGCGGGCTCAAGGCAGACGGGCTCAGCTTCCAGCCGTGCACAGCCGCGCGCTGCCAGGACCGTTACGTCGTCGAACAATTTGCACTGCGCACCGCTGCGGAAGGGAAAGGCGTAAGCACGGGCGGCGCGCCCGCGCTATGGACCCTGACGGGTGTCTTTGACGGTGAGTCAAATGCATTTCCCCTATTCTCCCACTGCCACCCCCAATTCCCCTGATCACGAGCCGCGCTCCGTGCTGCGCGCGTGATTTTTCAATTCGAGGAATGAATTGACGAGCGCTACGCCCGAAGGCCACCTGGGAGAGGCGACCGTCGACCACGTCGCGCATCATCTTCCCGTAATAGTCCAGGAGTTCCTGGAGGAGGCGGTGAGCAAGAACCCGGCGTCTATCGGGGACCCCACGTTCGTGTCAGCGCTGCTCAAGCGTGCGTTCGTGTCGTTCGATCGCGATATAGCCAATGATGTGCTGGAGCTGTTTCCCGGCGGTGTGGATTCGCTAGACCGGCTCAGCGACGAGTATATCCGCAGCGTCATTAATGACCACAAGAATGGTCTGCAGAATTACAGAAAAGTGCAACTCAACATGTACGGCACGACCGCATTGCTGGCACTGGTGGATCCGCGCCGGGAGCATTTGTGGGTCGCGAATCTTGGCGATTGCCAGGCTGGTGAGTAAAAAAAATTCCCCCGTCCAATGCCGTGTGTGGAGCGTTAAATGAAAACGAACATGAAGTCCTCGCCTCGCGCAGTCCGTCAGGAAAGTGGACCGGGGAGCTTCTTACCCAAATACATAATGGCTCCAATCCCCGCGAGGTCGAACGAGTCAGACGAGAGCACCCGCACGAGCCCGATTGCATCAAAAACGGCCGGATACTCGGGACTATCGCTCCGTTCCGCTGTGAGCGCAATTACTACGACGGCGGGGAAATGACCTGCAGTTGCTGCATGCTGAGTTCTGCTTACCAGGTATCGGGGACCAACCCTTTAAGCAGCCACCGGCCTTCACGCGGCGAATCCTCTTTAATCTCGATACGGGCCCCGAGGACATCGAGGTGTCGCACGCTGCCTGGGACCAGCTCCTAGAACGCAACTTGACACCACCGTACATATCAGCCGATGCGGATATCGTGCATCGCCGGCTTATCCGAGGCCCGGGTGCAGTACCTGGAGCACCTAGCCAGTTTCTCATTCTCTGCACAGACGGACTGCAAGAGTTGTTTGACGGTGTTCCCGTTGAGAAGCAGTCGCAGCACTATGTCGATGCTGTTATGCTTCCTGGAGATGAGAGGGCGACCTTCAAGGTTGACGATAATCTCGCGTTACGCCTTTTAAAGAAAGCGCTAGGCGGAGACGATACCAATGCCGTTTCGCAAATGATCGCGGTGCAGAGCGAGCAGGCCTGGCTCGACGATATAACGATAGTTGTCCAGATTTTGTGACTTGTAATGAGTGCTTAATTTATTTCCTGTTTTCTGATCTGATTTAAGGACTACGGAAAGAAGTCGAGTCATATTGCCATGGCTCACGTGATCGTGTGCCAATAGTCCGCAAAAGGTAAAAATAAAAATGGTCCGTGCGCGCCCCTAACCCTGTGGGCAAGGTATATAAGGGCGCCCGCAACATAACCGGTTCTTTACCACTCTGGCCTTTTGGCTTAGATCAAGTGTAGTATCTGTTCTTAATAGTTTAACCACTATTATGAGGGCACCGCCCTCATCATTGGTTATCTAATTTTTGCCGCCCTTGACTGCCCGAGCTCTGCTTGCAACCCGGGTGGCGCGATGACCTTGCTACTGCACTGCCGGCTTGTGTCGTCGGGGGATCACTTCTCTCTTCTCTTCGCTGTTGTTTCCTACTTTTCCGTCTTGTTCGGCGGGAGATGGTCTGCAGCGAATGGTTTAGGGTCTCTGTTTTTGTTTCTTATGATTAGTTGGATTTATGTGTGTCATACTGGAATATCTGTAATTTTCGCCTGCTTTATTGACATATGCAAGTTATATGGCTGGACTTACAATGTCAAGGCGTGCAGCAAACAAAAAATACGATTGTGCTTCGAGACGTACTGGCGAGTTCGTGGGATTACGTAGATAAACAAGTTTATAAACTGTACAAGGGGAGAAGATATTTATACATGTGTAGCCTTTAAACTAGGATGATACATGGTTGGTATGTATGGTTGATGATGTTCGCGTTGCTCATGATAGCAAACCATATAAAGCGCTTAGGACGGCAGTAAACTTCAAGAAGAAATGATTCACATCTATTTTGTTGCGTCGTAAGTTGGCAGAAACTTGTGAAAAAGGATACACGTACCAGCCACGCCCAAAAGCGTTCAATCCAATTGCGGGGCGTAGGCTCGTCGTAAATGTCCATTTCGATCTCCTTTAGGCCTGAAACGAAGTCCATCTCACTTGCACGCACAGGTGTACACCTAAACCAGATACGCGCGCCGACATAGAGCACGGGGAACAGCATGAGCGGGAGGTAGTTCGTGACGAAAGTGTCCGTAGCCCAGCTGTTTGTGTAAAACACACTGGATCCGGAGAACTGATGGCACACGGGTATTCAGGTCAAATTAAACAACATGGGAAAAGTGGAGTAGAAACTCACGAAGCATACCACCGGGCACGCGATAACAGCGTACCACGCTGCGTATGGATTCAGTCTACTCATGTAGGGAAGGCCTGAGCGTTTGATACCCTGTTTTTTCAGGCCCTTGTAGAAGCGAATGTACACCAGAGCGATACCGAACCAGGACATGAGGCCTGAGACGGCCGTCATGTTTACAAACCAATTGAATACATTTCCAGCACCGCTGCTCACGCTCATGTACGCGAGGAAGGCGAAGAGAGAACAGAATATGATAGCGACAAGGGGGAGCCCTTTCTTCGTGGTGTAGGCAAATATCTTAGGCGCGTTGCCTGCAAGCGCGAGTCCGTAAATCGCGCGTGAAGACGTGTACAAATCGGAGGATCCGGCAGACCACGCAGATGTAAGCAAAGCGGCATTGATGACGTGGGGCAGGCCTTTAATTCCGGCAGCCTTAATCGCGATGACAAACGGCGATTTCGCGGCAGTTGAGCTTGAAAGGTTCAGGTCCGCGTTATTTGAAGCGACGAGCAATCCGATGACAAATGTGCCGCCCAGGTAGAACAGCAGGACACGAATATAGACACGCCTTATCGCCTTCAGGATGTTTCTACGAGGGTTTTTCGCCTCACCAGCAGCTATCTGTATAAAGGTGGGATAAGGATCGCTCTAACGTCACGGGACCATGTGAGCTATTCACTTACAGCAACGATTTCAGTTCCTGAGTAGGAAAACGCCGCTTGGGTCATCACGGCCCACCACCCTAGGAAACGGCCTTTTGCTCCGTCTATTCCATTGAACTGCACAAACGGTCCTGGGTCCTTCCAGTAGCGAAAGCCGATACGGTCGTGAGTCGGGCCTCCTCCTAGATCGAGGACGATACCGAGGATCTTTACGCAAGAGTTCAAATTCCACATGAGAAGACATCTCTAAAAACAGGGGGGAACTGGCGGCATACCATGAGACCAACAATCGTGACGATCTTGATTGATGCAAAGATAAACTCGCATTCGCCGTATGTACCTGTCCAAAATGTCTAGCTCTCGTTTGTAATGGCGAGTCGGCGAACTGCCACGCACCAGCACCAAATAAATTGATTACAACGACAACGATAAGACACATGGTTATCCACACAGCCGGATTGACTTCTTCGGGCTGATGAATCCCTATAAGCCAAAATACTGTAAGGAGTAATACTAATGTCTTACCGATTTCCAGAACGACATCAATACAGCTGCCGCACTAAGCTCAGTAGGAAGGAGGATGGTCCAGCTGTACCAATAATTCCACCCAAGGGCGAACGAGAAGGCCGGATCTACAAAGCGCTCCGCGAGCTTGATGTGTCCGCCGGGGATGGGGAGGTATGCAATCATTTCGCCCACCGAGATCTGTTTAGACGCAAGGAACAATGAAAAATGGGTCTGTATAGGCGGACTGTTTTGAAGTACCATGATAGAGAAGCACAGTGTACCGATGGAAGCATATCCTAGGAATAGCCCCAGGGGACCGCCATTCTTGAGTGCCGTAGCAGTACCGACGAACAGACCGGTCCCAATGACGCCTGTTACAATCAACTCGTGAGCACGGAGACTCCGACTCCAAGAAGGATATTTACAGACCCCCGATACTGCGAAATTTACCAATTGTATTCAGTTATTGGTCTCTGATAATGTAGGTAGAACACACCTGATCATGGATATGTGTCGGTTTTTTAGCTGTCTCTTGAGAGTAGGCTTCTGGACCTCGACGTCCACCTCACTTGCTTCCGAGGAGAGCTTGTACGATACGACGTCGACGGCATTCATGCCGCTGTCCTTCTCACCCACAGTAACAGCCATTGTCGTAGCGGGGAAGGGGGAGGAGAGGTGGTGTCAGGATTGTAAAAGGGTGGAGCAGACTAAGATATAGCACATCGCAGCTAAGCCGGCGCAATGGGTAAGGCACCCAATCTCCCCTCTTTTTTCTTAGACTTCCGAGAATGGTGCAGTTGGAGATAAGCAGGGGAAGCATCCGAGCGCACTTACTACTGAGAAGCAGAAGGATGATGTTAAAACTGTATACGCTGTTTTCCGGAATATGAGCGCGCTGATTGGATTAACCTAAGCCCCGCCAATACAAGGAAAGACATCGGTCCCTTGTCCTTGCACGTACTAGCTCAATTTTGGCTGCCAGAGTGAGCATAAATTTGCCAGAAAACTGTTGAAGGGGACAGAGCAATTTGATAAAATTAAGCACGGGTTTCAGGTTTTCAGGAGAATAGCACCCGTAATCTAGCGCTTATCGTTGCAATAGAAGAGACGGCCACTTTTCAAAGTCTCGTGGTATATGGTTAGTATACCATCGATGCACCGGTGAGATAACTAGCCGTATAAGATCAAAGAGAAAGTACCAGGTGGAAGTTGTGGTAGCGTCCGGATCGCATGCCGGCTACTCAATTGACAACCCAAACCGTTACATAATCGATCGCTGCAAAGATCGCTGCTAAAACTTACGGAAACTGACATATTCAACATCGGTACAAACCCCTCAAACATGAATTTTCACTATCGGATACGTATGTATTTGCATTTCCTCAGCTAAGACAGACCCCGTTTTGGTCCTAGACATACGTGCCTGTCTGTAGCCGCCGAACCAGACCGGTGTAATGGCAGTCCCAAGGGAATAATATGATATACTCGGATACAGAACCACGCCCAGAAGCTACTAGCGGGGCTGCGCATTTCCTTTTGGCACGACGTTATCTTGGTCGGTCTGGTCAGTCTAAAAACGATAATAGAATCCGTCGTATTCGATTGATGTCTAGATGACATATCAAATCATTTCAAACCCCCCCTTTCACTATCGCCCCGGTAGTTCCGAAGTGTATTCAAGCGATTTGCCGTTCCAAAGGAACTGTGTAGCTTTGATAAATACGTAGTATTCGCGAGTAGGTCGGACAAGTATGCATGCAATTCCCAGAACAATTTCATCAAGGAACACCAACCATGCTCCCGTTCTGCAATCCATCAAGGCTTCGTATACATCGGAATAATTGCACAACATTCCGTCCGTTTCAATCGCACTACACGTGATACTACATGCATATTATTCAGCACAAGGCTTTCCATATCTCCAGTCTCGATCAAGATTCGTTCGCGGGCTCAGCAAGAGGCAATGACAGCATATGCCCCATCCGGAGGACCTTCGTTCGTAGATATTTTTCGAGCTCTGGACCCTGAGTCGCGCTCGCTCCCAACAACGTCGCACCCGCCGAGCGCAGGTACGCCGCTGTATTATCTGCGCGCGACGTATGAAGATTTCCCATTTCCGTAATGCTTCCACCTTCCTCTTGGCATCGCCACGTACGCGGTACCATTGAAACACGCTCCACAACGCGTACGCCTGCCTCTGCGAGCTTCTGCACCTTGTCCGGGTTGTTCGTCAGCAGCCGGACACCTTCACCCTTGTCCTTTCCTTCCTTCCCATCAATGCCTAGCCCGAGGTCCTCCATGATCGCCGCAGCGACCTCATAGCCGCGTTCATCTGCCCCATGACCTAGGAGTAAGTTAGCCTGGACTGTGTCGTGGCCCAAATCTTGGAGGTTGTACGCGCGAAGCTTGGAGAGAAGTCCAATCCCGCGACCTTCTTGGCGCATATAAATTACGGCACCACGCCCAGGAATAGTCGTTGGATTGCCAGAATCTGCGTCGGCATACGTAATAGGCAGAGCAATCCGCCGAAGAGCTTCGTCGAGTTGCTCGCCACAATCGCACCGCAGACTCCCAATTGTTTCCCCCGTAAAACACTCGCTATGGATGCGCACAAGCGGGGCAGGGATGGGGGCATCAAGAGATTTAGTCTCTGAGTCAGAAGGCATCGAGGTTTTATATCCTGATTCGCTCAGACGTCCGACATATGCACCCCGAGTGATACGCTCCATCGGTGTTTCGTCGTCATGCCATATAGCGTCCAAGGTCTTGCTGCGAATAAAAGACGCGCGCGGTGTAACTCCTTCGTCATCATTCAGCTGTGCAGGGTCTATGACAACTGCCAAGTGTTCCTTGTCGTCGCGGTTGTTGTGGTATAAGTGAAGAAAGACCTCCCCATGAGGGGTCGGCACACGAGTACGAACCATACATTTAACCTGCACGTCATCGTTCTTTGTCGCTGAGCCACGAATAACTGTAGGGGTTGTAATGATTTCTTCCCCAATCCCGACTAACTCCGACGTGTCGGACGTAGTGGGGGACGATGTCGACGTCTCAGAGGACGAATATGAGCTAACCCGTGAGATTGTCAACGGCGCAAGGGACAGCCTGTATGCGTCATTATCGCCAACGGTGACCGGTTTAAGACTTGGTGAAGCGGAGGGTGAGTAGGGCGACGCCTCTCCCTCCGAAGCCACACGATGTCCAAAGCGCACACTCCGCGGAGCCTGCTTGCTCGTAAGCTTGGGCACATCTGACCAGTCCCAAATCGGTGCTCCCGCATCCTCAGCGCTTGGGAAATATGTATGGTGATAATGGTGCCTCGTAACGTGCGGTCCGGAGGACATGGCTGCCGCCAGGAGCAACGAATCGAGCAGGCCGTCCTTCTGTCCGTCGTTTGAAAGTGTTTTCTTGTTATTTTTTACTCCACCGTTTGCGCCCTCAGTGGACAAACCTCCGACAGCAGAGGCCTCACTGAAGACACCGAGTGCAGAGTGATCGAAGGCGACCTTGACATCGCCGTCGGTGAACGGGTCCGGCGGGGTTCGCAGTGCCGGGGTTGGGGGAGAAGAGGACATCGCTGGTCAGACAGCAGCACAGCGATGTGCTCGGGGACGCTAAGTAGAGAGAGGGAGAGGGGAAGGCGCTCTTGGACGCTCCGCGACTTACAAAGGTACAGGTCAAGATTGAGAATGGAGGGCTACCGGGTATACATTATCAAACCCGGATCGCGGGAAAACGATTCCTATTTGGAAGGATTGCGATAACGTAATCATTTCTTGTGCTATTTGCTAACCTACCTTTCTATTACAACAAACACAGTATTGCCTTTCGCTACTACTCCTACTGGCACTCAAACTTGATTTGTCTGATACAGGAGTTGGCTACCTCCAAAGAATGCGCGCCGACGCATTTCAGGCAAGGCAAGGTAACCATTTCACAACGACAGGTTCCGTGTCGGAAGGACTGTTACTAAGTCAGCAGTCACTTGTGGTCTCCATAGATGCCCGACCGCTGCGGACGCGCGGCCTCCTAGGGCCTGCATGGAGTCTGCTCCGTGACCGTCTGTTGTGTCTGTTCCGGACGACTACTACAACAAGATTATTGTCCTGGAAGCGCTAATATTAATGATCGAAAAGTATTGAAGGCTACTTGCTATGGCCCACGGGGTACTCAGATTCTGAAGAAGTCTAAATAGCGAACGAAATCCCTACACGGATTGGTGGGCCAAAGTGAAAGCTCACGACGTATCCGCTTTTCGTCGCCTGCAATTTTCGCTGACTCGGGGGGCGCCCCCGATTACCTTATGCCGCTTTCCGTCTGTATTTTTAGGCCCGTTTGAACTGTCGATCTATGTGGACCCGGATAAGTGAGTCATAGGCGACCTGTTTATTTTGGCAGTCATTCATGTGTTTATTTAGTTAACGGCCGAAGGTTCTCGCAAAGTCTGTTGCCGTCCGGTGGACATAAGTAAGCAGTACTATGACAAATCCTTACTGACTGTTACCGACTTGTCCGAACCAAATGGGGAAATAAAACACAGCCGGGGATGCGAGCGTCTGTTTTGTTTTCACAAGAGTCTTCTAAGGTACAATCTGTCTGACTGTATGATGAACAACTTTGGAGAGCTTAATCTTCAAAAAAGAGCTGACTGATGCTAGATTTCAGTGTGTCGGCCGATTTTTCCAGATGAAGCATTTAAATGCCCTGGGAACGGTTTGTGATTGACTCTGCAAACTCCAGTCTTTGAATTATCACCTGGGAAAAAGGGCTGCATTGTGGTAACTTCCGTCTAATTGCGCACTCCGGCCCGTTCCCTTGAACTTGCAGTGCTCTACTTTTGTTATCCATGCCAAAAGTCACATCGTTTATACTCGATCTCCTCCTATATTCGATTGGACCAGACATTTATTGGTCATAAAGTCTGAGAAGACGGCGCACTATATGCTGTTTTCCTCGTGTCTCGGGCTTCCGCATAACTGGAATCCCACCTCCGTTTACCCCCCACCAAGCTGGCGAGCTTTGCATCTCACCCTTATCGCTTTTTCTAGGGCCGCATTCACAAGACCCAATCTCATGGCACCAAATACTGATGAAGAGATTTACTTCTGTCTGTGGTCGGTAGGGTCCCGCGACTATTATGAAATTCTGATAGAAGCCTTGCGCGGCACAATAAGTGATCGATGAATACATTCAGACACCCGTGCGATCCGTAACCCACTTTAACTTGAAGCGTCGTTTGACAATTGATTGCAAGTGGTGGATGTGTCGTGTTGCCCCGATTGACGGATCCGAGCGGGCCGCGCCCTCTGCGAGCCAGTTCGCTAGACCTCTCGGCGGTAGAATTGAGGCGGGTGGCGCACATCTGTTGCGAGAACGATGCATCGGCGGAACAAGGTTTGATTCACATAGCAGATATACTACAACCGACATGGGCTTTCCCTTGATCAGTTTGTTATGCATTTTGTAACTATGGGTTCCGACGTTATGTCGTCAGACGTGTCGGGCCTCTGTCGTAAAGGTACTCGCAAACTGGAAGTCATATTTGATGCGGGGGACAAACCAAGGGCTAATACCTCCGTGGGATCGTGCTACTGCGGACTGCACGGCGATCAGTGAAAAAGAAGAAAGGAAAAGAAAAAAATACATGAGGACCGGCGCTTCACTAGCAAGACTAATCAATGACCTAAAAATAGAGAGCTATTTTAGGCACGGTATGTTTATTTCAGTCGAGGCTATAAAGCCGAGGTCTCGTACGCGATTCCTCGCGCAACATCTCGACTCCGGCTACGGCTTCCTTGCCCCCCTACACTCACCCGTTAAAGGGCGGCGGGATATGCAAAGCTCAGCCAGGCTCGCAAACTCTCAACCTTCGTGCGTCGTCGTCGCTTTCGGGGACTGGTTCCTGGACGCATGCCTTCGTGTGCTTTAGTTGTCCTATATGTCCTTCTCGTCCTTTGGTGCGTGGCATGCCGATAGTATTTGCCCGGAACTTGTTTCGAACTTGAACTGTGCTCTTTCCTGCAGCTTGACGAACGCGCAGGACCTTCCATCTATAACGGTTACCGACGTACCAAAAACTGATGGCGACTTCGCGGCGACAACTGTCTTCCAGCCAGTGTTGGACCTTGCTTCAGCCACAAGCACATCTACCGGGAAAGCGTCGTCCGTCGCGTCGTCCACTACGAGTGCCTCGACTTCTTCTCACGAGGCCAGCGTCCTCAGGCCCCACACGGGTACGAGTTCGCGCTCCCGGGTCATTGCATTCAGTCACCCCGCCGCCGCGTCGCCCGCCTTAACTTTCACGCTGCATCAGGTTCCAGAGCCCATCCCTACAGATGACAGCACCTCCCCAACACACCCAACACATGGTTTCGGCGGAGGCCCAGGACATGCAGCGACTCGGGATCATCACCGTTCGCAGACCGTCGCCGCTATCGTGTTCGAGGTTATCGGTGGACTTGCAGGTATCCTTCTGGTCGCTCTATGCGGACGCTGCATGTACACATACCATCGCACACCTCGATATGACAGCGTCGCGGCTACCATCGCGCGGCACAATCTCGATCGCGAGCTCGCGGAAATGGAAGAAGCACCCCCGGCGCGCCGTATTTCATTAGTTCGCCCACCACCACCGTATCAGTGCGCACCAGACTACGAGGAGGCCGTGCGCCAGACGCCTGGGCAGTCACCATGACAAGCCACGATAGCACTTCGCTCGCTCTCATTTGTTTTGTTTTTGTCTCTTATGTTGTCCTTAACTTATCTTGTCATTTCAGTGTTTTCTTCTGGGTTTGCACTCATTTTCTGTATGGGCTCACTTTTACACTACTTGGTACATCCTCCGGCGTCATCATCAGACTTTCTCTCTTTTTCCTCTAGTGGACCTTACTCGTTTATAGTACCTTTGGGGACTTCGACCACTCTCTGGGCTTTCTTGATATCTTAGTTAGCATAAATTCTTCTCCTAAAAATTGTAACATTTTGCATGCATAGAATAATTGCTTGTTCATTTCTTCGTAGCTTCGAAATCACGCTGCGACTACAAAGTCCGTTATCCCCATCTCCGTGAGAGCTGGGTTGCCGCAGTCAAATATAAGTTCCGTGACCCCTAGAGCTCGTGACCAGCATGTATAAGCGTGACTCGTCCGCCCGGAGCGCGTCTTTCCGTCACGGTCGAGCCTGAGGCGTGCTACGATGGCAGCGCAGTACCGGGCAGCGTATAGGTCCTTTTTGCGAGAGCTTTCTAGGTCGGTATGTACCTCCAGTTTCTTGTCTGCAGAACGCGCACTGACAGTGTCATGCGGCCTGTTACTAGTCTGTCGTACCTTTTCCCAAGCAGAATCGCGAAATAGTGCAGAGTGTCAGGGTAACCTTCGACAATCATCGCGCGACGCCCGGAGCGGACGATGTAAAGCTCTTCAGGGATGTAGGAAATGCAATTACATTCTTGCGGTCGCAAAGGATACACAAGGTTCGGCAAACTCTCGTTGGCGTTCAATGGACTGTGGCAGTTTTGAACGCGTGTTTCTATTTTACTTTTACTTTTATTTTAACAACCTATACAGGAGCTTGTGGATAGGTACAACCCTCTGCACGACTTGTCTCCTCAAGAGCGCATAAGGGCTACGGCACGTCGCGTTGGGTTGGACATGCCGATTGAGGGGAAGCCAGAGGAAAGTGAAAAATAACTCGCGACGCCACAACGCTCGTTCCATTCTTTCATAATCTACTATTTTTATAATTTTGCTTTGCTGCCACGTCTTATAACGAGCTTTGGAATCCCAGCGCCTTTGGCAATATAGTCTCGCACGGTCCTAGGAACAAAAAATCCGCAAGTTCGCTGCCATTACTCCGTTCGAGGTTGAACACAGCGACTTTGCCTCCGTTCTCTTGAACGATGTCCGCGTATCCAGTCGCGGGATAAACCTTTTGTCTTGTCAATCAGAAGTACGCAATGGAGAAGTGTGAAAAGCGCTGCATCACGGACCGTTGAAGATGTACCCACGACGCGGCATAAATCTGCCTTGTTCACTAGCGCATCAATCGTCTCCATGTGCACCGGAACCTCGCCAAACCAGACTACGCCCGGACGAACCAGAGCGCCGCACTTAGAACAACGCGGAAGGTCAGCCTCCGCCAGTTCCGGTTCGTTAACACATGCGTCCAGCGGCTCCTCGGTTCCGGCCAGGGTGGGACATATCGGCGAGGCGTCGTTCCATTCAATATGTTCGCAGTCCGAGGCGGTACAGCGTATGTTGAAGGGACTCCCATGCATCTCGAGCATGTGCGGTTGTCCAGGCGCCGAAGACGCGAGCTCGGGCGGCGGCGCTTGTGAGAGTGCGGCGTCTAGGGCGCGTCGGCTGAGTCCGTCTACGCTCTGTGTGATCAAAGTGATACTCGAGCCCGGTGCGAGGGTATGTCTAAAGGCCGGGAGAAAGAACTGTGCGAGGGCATAGTGCGCGGCGTTTGGGACTATGGTAAGCGCCCTGAGGCATTGTGGTTGGTTGCACGAATTGGAATTATGAGTACACGGCCTGAGATACGTACTTGTCCCGTCTGTAGCTGTAGAATTGCCAGACGCGTGAGGGGTTCCTCCGAAATGCCTCGGGCGTTGCGAGACTCATAGCGTCGAGTTGCCGCCACATTCCGCCTGCCCCCCTGAAAGTCGGTATGCCTGGTATTCTGCGTAAATCACTTATGATCTCAGGCTGTATCATAAGAAGTCCTACCTGATGCGGAAGAGAGCCCTGCTCCAGCGATGGCGATGATGTTCTTTGACTCCGCTAGTACCTTTTGAAAAGTTGCCATGTCGCTGGAGGGTACCCCCAGTTGATAGCGACGTTTCATAATCGTCGCCGGAGGCAGCTCGCGAGGAACGAGACCATAACGATATTCGGTCAATTTTACAATCACCCTATACTTATACAACAGCGCTTATATGGACAAGCGTAGGAATTGCTATCAAAATCATGTGCGGCGTTGGAACGCAGCATCACATTTATTTCGTTGTCAGAATAATACGACGTTCGCGATTTGGACCGAAAAACGTGAACAGAAATATGTTATTGTATGGGAGGAGATGGTAATGTAATAAAGCAAGAAACAACAGAGGCGTCTGTTCGTTGCAAGAATAAGTCGAAATAAAAAGCCACACGAAGGCAAGTAAAACGCACCGTTGGCTAGAGCCATCCCTTCTATTTTGAACCTCCGGAAGTGTCGACAGAACCGCTTCGCCGATACTCCTCTACCATCTCTAGACTCGCCTTCAAAGAATCGTCCGTGCCATAAACTGCTGCTCTCAGACGTCTTCCCCGTCCCTCTTCCTTTTTGGAGTAGTCATTCATGCGTTTGGATCGCGCGAACCCCACCATGCTTCTGGACGCTTCTGACTCCGCAGACGGGATAACATACAGGTTCGGCTCTGCTCGATATTTGTCGAGCTCACGATACAGGGACCCTCGTACGTCCGAACCCTCCGAGAACACCTTATCATGGTCCGTTCCAGGGCGTACGAACTCGTTGTCGATGTACGTTGACAAGTTCTCGTGGGTGACGAATTTCTCTGCCTTGTGATAAAGCGTGACAAGCTTCCGCTTTCGATCGGCGGTTAGGTAGACCTGCTGCGAGGATGAAGGCTTTGAAGACGACGCAGACTCCGCGCTAGGTGCGAGGGAAGGCTTGGATGAATATTGGCGTCGGGAGAGAGCCTGAAGAAACGGCCTGAGAGAGGCACGAGTGGCCCTTCGAACGGTGCTGGCAAGCATGGTATCCGGAGTGGTCGAAAGCCTAGAGCGAAGGACACGCAGCTCCTAGTTTTCTAATTGTAAGTGTATAGTCCCACGAATACATTTGCCTTTAGTTAGGGCCGGTCTTTTCGTGCCTTTGCGGCCAGTGGGACTTGACGCAGCGGTCGCGCGTGTTCAACCTTCCCGTTGACCACCAAATATATATAAAGCCGGAATCATGATATTTATATATGTTGGTATATACGCCTTGCAAATAGGACGCAATTAGGGGCGACATGCTCTGGTTTGCACAACTTGCGGCAGATAAAATGCATGCTTACGGACGTAAACTGTTCTCCCACGCTTTCAACATTCCCTGATCCACTACTGCTGAGGCCCGAGCCACCTCAGCTTGCGACCACCACTTGCGACTCACCAGCGAAACCCAGCGTACTCATCGTTGCATCTTTATGCAACGGCGGTGATTACGACTTAACCAGCGATATAACCTCATTACGACCTCTTATACGAACACGCCATGTCCGATCTCTATAGCACTCTTCACGTTTCACCCAAGAAAAAGCGCGTGTACAACAGCGATGACGATGACGATGACGCTGTTTTAACGCCGAAGAGGTTACGGACTATGTGAGCACTGTGAATCATTGCTGAGCGCGTATTCTGAGGATTTTGAATGGTTATTAGGGCGCCAACCCCTCCTGCCACCCCGAGAAAGGCTTCAGCAGCAGCCGTTCTTCCTCCTCACCTGGCTCGCTTCCAGTCTTTACAAAGCTCGTTGCATCGCGCATTATCGCATTCGCTTGCTACAGCAGCTGTATCTCCATCAGATACAGGGCTCGTCCCCAACGTCTTGAACAATCATACCTTGACTTCTGCGGCGGGCCTTAGTAGGACTTGTACCCTTGATGACCTCAAGCGTCTGTGCTGGCTATGGGAGTGGGACGGGAAAGAGCTACCTGGCGCGTCTGGTGATGATGATAATCCTTTCCTTGAGAGCTCCGCTCCCAAACCTGAGCAGCCAAAGCAATGGCATCGTGGAGCGATGGGGGTGGTGATAACGCCGACCACTCATTTGTCGAAATCTCTTGGCAAGCGTGTTCCAGTCTATGGCATCGGAATCGAGGTTGAGATGGACATTGACAAAGATATGCCTGGTGGGATGGCCGCCGTGGCTCGCTGGACGGCAGCCGCTAGTCAACGCATGAAGTCGCTCACCCAGAAGCTGCATCGATGGGTCGAGGTTTGTTTATTCATCCAAGCATTTTTAAGTGATAGGTACTGAGTCTCATCGTACAGCTCCATCCGAAAACTACAGACATTCCCACCGTGCCTACGGCAGACCTTCCACTTCTCGCCCAGCAACCGCCAAAGCACTCTGCATTGACCCAACGGCTTGCTTCCCTCTCCCCCAAAGCTCCCAAATCTTTTGCGACACCCTCCCGATCGTCTGATCCTTTCGATTTCCCCCCTTCTCCAACTCGCTCCTTATCACCCACAAAGCCTCGCGTCACCCCTGGAAAGCGCACTCCGAGGGAGTTCGCTATTCCATTCCCAATTACTCCATCTTCCAATCCACGACATAAATTGATAGCGACACCTTCAACGATACCTAAGACACCTTCCTCTTCACGGATTTTGAGGACGGCTCCAGCTACACCGAGTACCCCTCGGACGCCGGTCGCATCGTCATCTTCTAGCATTTCAAGACCCTCCACCCCCATAAATCAAACAGGTCCAAATGCTGATACTGTTCCATCCACCCCGACTACTTCCCGCAGAGCTGCCCTTTACGAACGCATCCGTAAGCGTTCTGAGTCCCAAGTGCCAGATACTCCTTCCAAGGCACGAATTACGACATCTGCGAAGATGACAAGGGAACAGCTAATGAAACTCAGCCAAGAAGAGATGCGCCGGCGCTGTCTCCTTGGTCGTCTTGGGGGAGTAGCAGAAAGCATTTGGATGTAAGTTTTCTACATCTTGAGTTTCGGCCCTATTTCTAATTCATGCACAGGTTCTTTGTTTCCCCTACGAATCCTGTGTCCGCGGGCGCCTCTGCGCGTAAGCGTCGTACGATTCCCACCGACGAAGTCGTACAAGCAATAATCAAGTCTTCACCCGTTCCCATATCCTCTGCAGAAGCACTTGAATCGATTCAGCTCCTCGCCTCGCTTTGCCCATTCTTCCTTAAACGGATCAACATAGGCGGAGAGGAATGGCTCGAAATGCCTGCGTCTGCGAATACGACGCAGCCAAGTGCTCCGGCAAGTCCCGGGAAGCTGGGCACGAACGACGAATTAAAGACGCTCAGTCCGCGTAGGGTGAAACGCGAGGCAGGTGGACTTCGAGAGGTCCGCGAGCGGATCAAACGAGAGCTAGAGGCGTCGGATTAATACCGACATGTTGAACAGGTTTCATCTCATTCCTCGATCCCGTCTCGATTTCTACTTTATATCTTCACATCTGCATTACCATTTGTTGTGAACCCGCGCCACCTCTAATGTATGAAATATATGTTGCCTTATGTTTAGCCGTATACAATAGGAGTGGTGTTATGGAAGAAAAAAAGTTAATACACTATCACTGATCCGTACCAACCGACCTCAAATCCGCGCCTGCGCCTATAGGAACCTCGCCTTTGCCTCCTTCTCGAATTCCACGACGTTGACGACGCGTCCCTCGAGCCGGCTCTGCTCCGCAGCAAACACCGCAAGGTGACTTCGGAGCACGTCGTCGACGTCCATACCCAACACGTCCTGTCGGCCCTCGCGCACCGCGCGCACGAACGCCGCGATCAGTCCGATGTCGCCACCGCCGTGTCCACCACCGTCGAGCGTAGGTCGGTACACCGTCGTCCCCGCCGTCAGCCCAGATGTGGATGCGGAAGACAGACCTGCGGGCGGGTGCGTGCGCGCGCGGAAGTCGGTGACGGTGAAGTCGGACATGTCTGGTGGAAAAGGGGGGTTATCGACTTTATTAACGGGGGTTCCCAAACGGTGGGAAGGGGTAAAAAAGAACTCACTGCCTACGATCTCGCCGTGCGTGAAGTGCAGACGCGTCTGCCGCTCGCAGATGAGCTCCGTGAAGGCGACCATCGTGAAGGACACCGTTGCGCCCGAGGAGAACTCGATGTTGACAACCTGGATTTAGTATATACATATGCGTATATATGACTTGGTTTAGTGTCCGTCTGTGCGGAAAGAGAGATGCGAGTCCGCGGACCTGGTTATCGACGACGTCATTGTCGCTTTCGTATACGCATTTGCCGTATGGCCCGGTTTGCAGCGCCTCGGTGACGTTTTCGATATCTGGGATGCCGTCGACGATCGTGCTGGCTGGCCAGCCCGTCTCGCCGTTCTTAACGCGGTCCAGGTAGACTGGAGAACGCGTTGTGTATATTAAACTCCGAGTTTTTTCGCATTTAAGAATAGGTCTTACTGCTTTTTGCGCTATATGGGCATTCGTGCTCGACTGGACAGTCTAAGCAGCGCGTTGTGTTGCCTGCGGCGGGTGGCTTTTCGGACTTCTTGAAGTGTTGTAGGGACCCAAACGAAGAGACGCGAACTGGGGTCTCGGGCGCCAGCATACTGCAGATGATGTCGATGTCACTGTATGCGGGTTCAATGAATGATCTGCAGTGTAATTTTTTTTGAGATGACTTACTGGCAACTCTTCGTCATGAGCGAGAAGGAGCTGGTTTTTTCTTTACCCCAGGAACCCCGCACGAAAGAGTGCGCGAAGTGGTAATACCCGACGGGCTCCAAGTGCTGGATGTTGATCAGTCTGCCGAGCGAGCCCGAGTGGATGATCTCCGACATGGCTTTGTTATACGGCGAGTAACGAAGCACTGTAAATCCAATACCCACCCTTTCAGCATGGCGCACAAGTCACAGAATGGAATTACTCACCATGACCCATCCCGAAGATGATACCAGCCTTCTTCACACCATCAGCAATGCGGACACAGTCCTCAACGCTCGTGGCCATGGGCTTCTCGCATAGCATGTGGTAGCCCTGCGCGGCGAACGCAAGTGCGACCTCGCAGTGCATCTGGTCTTGCACGGCGACGATGACGGCGTCCGCGAGGCGCTTGCCGACGGTCTTGAGCGTCTCGGCGGACGCGGCGTGGAAGTCCTGCCAGGTGTGGAAGACGAGGCTCGCGTCGACGCTATGCGCGGTGGCCATCGCCTTGCGCGTCTTCGGGCGCGGTTCGGCGATCGCGACGACTTTGCATTTGTCGGGTGCGCGAAGCGCGTACTCCGTGTAGGCCTTCCGATGGGTTAGAATGAGACTATCTGCGCGTCGACATGCTTACCTTTCCTCGCTGCCCGCAGCCAATCACTGCGAGCGTCACTGGGGCCGACGCGCCGCCGTCTTTGGTCGATGGGGAGGTATCCATCGCTGGTGAGGGCTCCTAGTAGGCGTAACTGGGCGTCTTGCTACGCCGGTCGGTGCAGCCAGACCGTAACTGTTGAGCCCTATAACTGAGACGAGCTGTGGCCAGGCACACCGGCCACGCGCTCCGCTGCACCCGTGATAACATATCCCCGCAATAAAGCAGCCAATGAAGTCGCGAGCTTTACACGCCGGGGACGACGAGCGCGAACCAGCGACTGTACTAGGAGAGCGCGCTATGGTGATTGCAGTCTGTCTATGACTCCTGCATGGAAGCGAGAAATTACATGGACGAACTGTCAGTGGACTACAAAAGATAAGTAACAAAATGAACAATTAATGCGGGATATTTTTGATTGGCGTCGTAAGCTCCGCTGCGCACGTGCTACCCCGCTTCAAATGTTTTCTTTTATCGCTCTGGAGGCCGTCCCAGGTGCACAAACATAGGAAAGCGGGAAGTGAAATGAAAATGCGTAGTGCACTGCATCGGTTCTTTACTGCGGCAGCTCTCACGGGAACGCCCACCGCAGCAAGGGATTATGTGATGAACAATCCGGGGAATATTAATGTTAGAAAATGTGCAGGGCCTTGTATGTTGTCAGACTGCAGAATTAAAGGCGCATTAATGTTTTCATTGAAGCGCGTTGAACGGTGCAGTAAATAATAATAAGTGTATTTTCTGGCTCTACTCAGTTTGTGGCTTGAGGGCTGGTGGCACTTCCGAGATAGGCGTGTGATCGGCACGACGGAGCAGACACGCCTCGGCCGCCGCCGAGCGGTGCCGCTCTTCCATATGCTACAGTGACCCTACTTATCGCTTGTCCAACCGCTGCCTCTCTCTTTCTCTTTCCCCTGCACACCACGGCTCCCGTTCTCAGACACCATGGTCGTCGTGCTCGACGCCATACAATCTGAGAAATTCTCTTCAGATCCCTCTGTTGACACTGAAGGCCAGTCATTACTCCCCACAAATGATCATGGTGCACCCGCGCCCTCTCGGCGAAAGCTGTCGCGAAAAGGACGATGGGCTTTGAGGGCAGGTCTCGTAGTTTTCTCCCTAGCTCTCTATAGAATGGCGAGTATGGGGCGAACTTCACGAGTTGATTACGAGTTGCTCTCGTCGATTGCACGTACCGATAGTGGAGATGGACGTTTCGGGTCTTTGAATACCCTGCTGGACCCAGAGAAGACGGAGAAACTATTTCTGTGAGCTCGTCGGTCTTTCTCTGCTTTAATCATTTTCTAACGACGTGAATGCTCATCGCTCATGCAGGAGCATCCCCTCTTCCAAGAGCGCGCTTTCCGCGTCTAGGAAGTACGCGACACATCCCCACATTGCTGGCTCAGTCGAGGACTACGACGATGCAAAAGCCATCCTCGAGCTTTTCCAAACACAGTTTGGCATCTCTATGCCAGAGGACGAACCCGTTTTCTCTGCAGGGTCTCCCGAATCCCGAAGAGCGACGCTCGGCATCTCGTCACTCTCGACCCCGCAGGCGTGGATCGACGTTTACTATCCGGTTATGAACATGCCACTGGACCGCAGTCTCGAAATACTCAATGCCGACGGCGAAGTCTCATGGGCGGCGGATCTCGTAGAGGACGGTGACCCCAGTGATCCCGACGCAGCCAAGTACAGGGACGCTGTACCCACATTCCACGGCCTCAGCAAGGGCGGCGACGTCGAGGGCGAACTCATTTACGCAAATTATGGTACGAAGGACGACTATGACACGCTCGTTGCGTCCGGTGTGGATTTCACCGACAAGATTGTCATCGTGCGCTATGGCGCAATCTTCCGCGGGCTAAAAATCAAGGGAGCACAGGAGCTTGGCGCAGTTGGCGTGCTCATCTATTCTGACCCGCGCGACGACGGTGCGGTCACCATCGAGAATGGATACAAACCTTATCCCGCGGGTCCCGCTCGAAACCCAACCTCGGTTCAGCGGGGCTCAGTGCAATTTATCTCGATGTATCCTGGAGACCCGACGACGCCTGGCTACCCTGCGTACGAAAACTCCACCCGCACAGAAGGTCTCAATAAGCCTTCGATTCCGAGTCTCCCCATCTCTTGGCAAAATGCTGAGAAATTGCTCGAAGAACTCGGCAGCCCCGAAGAGAGCCGCTTGCTTACTGGAAAAGCGAGCAAGACAAAAGTCAAGCTCGTCAACCATGGTGAGCTAACTCATGACCCGTCTTGAATTAAATACGATTTTTCTGATAATCATCTCAGTCGACGAGAAGGTGATGCCCATCTGGAACACCATGGCTGTTATTCCTGGTCATATTAAAGACGAGGTAGTCATGGTCGGTAACCATCGTGATGGTAAGGCGGTTGTACCGTTCTCAAGCTTGTGTGTTACTTACTTGCGGAACTTTTTAGCATGGGTCATGGGAGCCGCGGACCCGACGTCAGGCGTCGTTTCCTTGCACGAAATAGTCCGTGGCTTCGGAGCTTTGCTTCGCTCGGGCTGGAAGCCCTTGCGCACTATAGTCTTTGCAAGTTGGGACGCAGAAGAATACGGCCTGATTGGCAGCACAGAGTGGGGCGAAGATTTCGCTGACTGGGTCAAGGATCATGTCGTTGCCTACCTCCAGACTGACGTCTCGTCCTCGGGCTCCCGCTTCAGTGTATCAGCTTCGCCTTCACTTTCGCAGCTAATTGCAAAGACCGCGAAGGACCTTCCTCACCCAGCGAAGTCAGGCAAAAGTCTGTGGGATGCCATTGACGATGACGGACCCTTTGCGGGTGCGATTGACCCCGACTTGAAAGCTCAGCACGATGCCAAATCGACACTCAAGCATGGTGTTCCCGGAGTCTACCCGTTGGGCTCCGGTAGTGATTTTACTGTGTTCTTACAGCATATCGGTGTAAGTGCTCGTCTGACGTGACAATCCCGCCGGCTCTAATATCTCCATCACTCGGCTCTTGCAGATTGCTAGCGTTGACTGCGGCTTCTCCGGAACCTTGAACGACGCGGTATACCACTATCATTCGGTTTATGATTCACAGAGATGGCAAGAGCTTTACGGAGACCCTGGTTTCCATAGACACGTCAGTAGGAACTTGCTTGACCACTTCGACTGATGCTGAAGAGTTGTTGTTATCACGTAGGTTGCCGTTGCCCAAAACCTTGGTCTTCTAGCTCTACGCTTTGCCGACGCCATCACTCTGCCGCTCAACACGACGCAATATGCGCTTGAACTTGATGACTACCTAGACCTGTACGTCTGACTTCCAGGTTTCTATTCGGGTAGTGACAAGTAGATTGACTGGATTTAGTGTCGAGGACATTGCATCAACGCAAACAGTGAGCACGGAGTTCTCCGCGCTCCGGGAGTCCATTGGGACACTCCAGAAGGCAAGCCTCGCGCTTGACGCAGAGAAAGAGGAGGCAGAAGCCGATCTCAGGAAACTCCTCGAGGAGGTGCGCAAGCACATCTTGAAGTCTCAACATGGGGGTCGTCATATGCACAGAGGATTATGGGGGCGCGTGCGCTCTTCCATATCAGCCTTCTTCGGCGTTGCCCCTCCTCCACCTCCACCCCCACCCCCGCCGCCGTTCCACCACGGCGGAGAGCACGGCCACTTCGTCGATGGCCCAGTCGCCGAGATGCTCAGCCACGGCCACGGCGTCGGCCCGGGACGCGATGACGCTCTAGACGAAGATGAAACGGAAATGACACCCGCACCGCCGCGCGGCCACCCACACGCGCCGCCCCCGCCTCCGCCGCCGGGTCACGGGCACGGGCATGGGCACGGGCCGTTCGGACACCACTCGTTGGGTAATGTGCCCATACGTAAGTTTCTACGCGCGGTGGGGCGTGTGCGGCGTGCGAACAAGAAGCTGTCGTCGTTCGAGCGCGGGTTCATCTCGGAGGGCGGTATCAAGGACAGGGAGTGGTACCTCCATCTCGGCGTCGCTCCGGGCAAGTGGCTTGGTGCGTTTGTGTTTTGCGTTTCCTGGCGGTTAACGTTGTTATTGGCGTTTGTATTTACAAGTCGATGTTCTTTTTTTCTTTCTTTAGGATATGGAGCGACGACGCTGCCTGCGCTTACGGAGGCACTGACCATTGAGCAAAACGCGACGCTCGTGGAGTACGAGGCGGGCCGCCTGCAGACGCTCATCGACAAACTCGCTGCTGCGATCGACGTGTAGTTTAAGTAGTATGCGCATTGCTTTATAGCTAACTGGTATTTCCTATTTTTTCGAGAATAAAGAAGGCTTTGTACTTAATTGCCTGGGTGTAGAATGTTCTTATTTCCTATTGTAAAGACTGGAATGTGTGGGGGTGCTGGCGTGATATCCTATAACTTAAAACACGACGACTTCGTAAATTTTGGGTAGTCCAGGCATAGCGCGATAGCGAGTTGAAGAGCCATGCTGCATCCAGCTGTATTATAAGGACACGCAGTTATACTTGCGTGGCTTCCCTCGGACGTCGGGGCACGGTTATTTACGCAGCTAATACGGATATGTACTCAACGCGTGTGCAGACTAATGGCGGTCGTTAATATACGGAGGCGACTACACTATTTTACAACTACACAACGACGTTCAACACGATACAGCAAGAAAAAAGACAATGGGGTGGTTGTCTAAGCAACAATCGTTGTTCTAGGCATCAACTCGGGGTAGCTTTCACGAAGGTACCACGATATTTTGACGGGCCCATAGCAACCAAGCAACCCAACCTAGAAGTCTTCATACGCACGGCCCATCATTGACAGCCCGGGTCGTCGATGTCCCAGATACCTGTCATTACTTTGCCCACCTGTAGAAAACGATAAACTGATTAGCACACCTGGATTCCAGACGGGCAATATTCATACTAACCCGCGGGTCGCAGTACGTTGGGTGCGCATACATCACTCCGTGAATTTCGGCAGGGGTAGAGTCGCACATTTCGAACCAGCCGTCAGGCTGCCTCATGTTGAACAATGGAGCCTCAATCCTCTGAAATGCAGCACAAACCCTTAGTTGAGTTATAACAATGTGCGATGAGGAAAGACGCGTACTCTCTTGCCAGATACCAGACAACCCTATACGTAGCGGTGTGTTATCAGCATTCTCGTCCGCAAAACGTCCATTCCTAGCAAAAGTGAGCCACTTGCCTTATCACTGGAAGGTCCCCAGAATGTTTTGCAGGACGACTCGTTCTCTTTCAACCAGTAGCCATTCACTGGAGCGTCTGCCGACCCCTATACTGAATGTCAACACGACAAGCAAGACACTGGCGGGCGACTACTTACCTCGAATTCGCATCTAAAAGGTTCCTCGATGGTCTCGTTGTGTATTTCGACAGGTGTATACATGCATGCCTTCTTCCGGTCGAAGGAGCGCGGGATACTCTTCAATTGCGCCTTATACATACCTTTAATGTTGAGATACAATTAGTCGTGCCGCATTTGGGTTTGATACACGTTTTTGTCACGGAATAGTAATGACTCACGGGTGCTGTACGAGTAACAGGATAGCAGGGGTTGCGGAGTCTCCCAGTACATCCCCGAATTACGATACTTCGCGGCCTCATCGAGCTGTGGCAGCGCCGCCGGGTCCTCGGAGGTCCGGACAAAGAAAACGTAGTAATAGAGGACGGAAAATACCACTAGGCAGTAGAAATACACCGCCTTCAGGACAGCGTCTTCCCTCTTCTCAGCCCTTCTAACACAGTGGCAACTGCCTGAGCCTTGAGCTGGGCAAGCAATACTACCGTAGTTTACCAGCCGAGCTGGCTGGACATGGAGTGGCAGCTGACTCTCTGCATCAAACGAGTTTTTTTGAAAATCTGCTGCAACGTAGTAGGGGGCCCCAAAGGGAGGCGGCGGGCTGACTTGTGAACTTGAAGTGTTTCCCGGATGGGTTGGCATAGGATGTGTGCAGTGTTCGCACATAGTGGAGGCTCTACGACTGTAGGCGGGAGAGGTGGTGAGGAATGAAGACTAGGAGGAACCTCGTGTCACCAATCTTGGACTGTTCACATCGTCACCTTATAAGATCGGACGAACAACAGCGCGGGGTTTCAACAACTAAAGGGTGCGTAGCCAACCTCGCCGAGCCGCAGCAGTGATCACGCCGGTATCCGATTGTAAATGTGCGCCGCAAACATCAGGATCTGGTGGTAACTGGCGCTGGGCCACGGCAGACAGCAGCACTACACAGGAGTAAGATTAGTGATGGTCCGTTGGTTCGGCTTGATATAAACATATAGCACCCGTGAGAAACCGCACGGTCCATGGGTCTGATCTCTACTATCTCGAAGTCGTCGTTACAATGATCGCGCCTCCCTCTTTGTGCGCACAACAAAGCTCCGACATGCCCGGATTCGTATTGCAAAGAGCGTCCCGAGGACTCGCAACGCATGCACAGCCATTCCGCATCCCGGTAATCGACTTTGCTCGTTACCGGGAAGCGACGTCGTCCACAGAGAAGCAAGCGACCGCAGATGAAATTGTCGGCGCTTTCAAAGAGGCCGGCTTCATCTATCTGTCAAACCACGGCATCCCCGAGCCTGTGGTCAAGGACGTTTACGAAAAGGTCAGTCGCGTCGAGCCCGAGCCCGCGAATTTGCGTGTGCTTGCTAACGCGAAGACAGAGCGCAGACTTCTTCAGGTTGCCTTTTGACTCCAAGGAGAAACTTGCATGGGAAGATCCCCGCTCGAATCGCGGTTATGTCGCGCAAGGGCGGGAGCGCGTAACACAGTCCAGAGATGCAGCCGAGATTGCCGCCCTACGCGCCAAGGCACCTGACGCGAAGGAAACGATGGAGATCGGACGCGACTGGGACGCAGTGTGGAAGAACCGATGGCCCCAGGAAGCGGACTGTCCTGGGTTCAAGAATACTATGCTGCAATTCTTCCAAGTGGGTTACTAATCAGTTCTGTCTTGCTGGTGAAGGCCCTCTACTACCGCTTGAGTAGACATGTCACGAACTCCATGTTTCTGTCATGAGTTCAATAGCTCTCGGTCTTGGGCTCGAAGAGTCTTTCTTCGACAGTAAAATTAATGACCAATACCACAACTTACGGCTGCTCTCATACCCTCCCATAAAAACCGAGATTCTTCGGAAAGAAGGCCAGGCAAGAGCAGGAGCACACACCGGCAAGTACTAACTTCTTTGCTTATTCTTATTTTTACTGACGTTTCTTCCTCAGACTACGGAACGTTGACACTTCTATTCTAAGACTCTGTAGGCCTTCAATATAGCGCGCTAGACGGATATAACTAATAAAATAGGGTTAGGTTGGAGGGCTTGAAGTCCAAAACCCGCATACAGGCGCATTCCATCCTGCTACTCCCATCGTAAGCTTCAATTCTGTGCGTTCGCCATATGCATTGCTGACTGTATTCCATCTCCAACACAGCCAGGCACAATAGTAGTCAACGTCGGTGACCTCCTAAGCCGCTGGTCGAATGATATCTTGCGCTCGACGCTTCACCGCGTCGTCGCCCCGCCTGCCCAGCAGATTAGCACGTCAGAGCAAATCACACCCGCCCGTCAATCAATCGCGTTCTTCTGCCATCCGAATAGAGATGCGATTATCGAATGCCTTCCAAATTGTTATGGACCCGACAATGCGAAGAGATATGACGCTGTAAATTCGGAACAGTATATCGTACAGCGGTGAGTACTATATCCATGGGTGAAGGAACTGAGTATTTTACTGGGGGCCTTTTGAACAGATTGAAGGTTACGCATCCCCCTACTGATATAGAATAGAGTAGTTGGCCTTGGGACACTCTTCGGAGAGATCGCTTTCCACGAGCCGTCCTCCTTACGGACGATAACAGTCGGCGTCTTCGCATTAACCGATACATGTACCTAGTTTCCACATGGTACTTCAGGATGGAGACCTTACGACTGTAGGCGGGGGATATCTGGCAGTTACTTGGCGCTAGGCCACGGCAGACCAACTTTAGTATGGACGAATAAAATTTCCGCCGGTTCGACTTGAGATAAACGTATAGCACCCGTGAGAAACCGCCTGGTCCATGCGCACGATATAGATAACCCCTGGTATGTAACTCGGCGCACCAAATCCACTCGAGCTCGCTTTCGAACTAGTATTGCTGCCAACACAATGCTCGCGCCTCCCTTACTATGCGCACGACAAAGCAGCGGCAGACGTGGGTCTTACCTCGCATTGCAAAGAGCGTTCCGGGGACTCGCAACGCACGCACAGCCATTTAGTATCCCGGTTATCGACTTTGCTCGTTACCGGAAAGCGACGTCGTCCACGGAGAGGCAAGCGACAGCAGATGAAATTGTCGGCGCCTTTAAAGAAGCAGGCTTCATCTATCTATCGAACCATGGTATCCCAGAGCCTGTGGTCAAGAATGTCTACGTGAAGGTCAGTCGAGTCCCGCTATCTGTCTCGAGTCCGCGAGTGTACTTGCTGACGCAAAGGCAGAGCGCAGACTTCTTCAGGATGCCTTATGACGCCAAAGCGAAGCTTGCATGGGAAGACCCTCGTTCGAATCGTGGTTTTGTTGCGCAAGGTCGGGAGCGCGTAACGCAGTCCAAGGACGCAGCCGAGATTGCGGCCCTACGCGCCAAGGCACCCGACGCGAAGGAAACGATGGAGATCGGACGTAACTGGGACGCAGTGTGGAAGAACCAATGGCCTCAGGAAGCGGACTGTCCTGGGTTTAAGGATACTATGCTACAATTCTTCCAAGTGGGTTACTTATCAATTACCTTCTGTCAATAAAGGCTCTTATACGCTTGAGTAGACCTGCCACGAACTTCATGTTTCTGTCATGAGCTCGATAGCACTCGGTCTTGGTCTCGGGGAGTCTTTCTTCGATACCAAAATCAATGACCAGTACCACAATCTTCGACTACTGTCATACCCTCCCATAAAGACTGAGATTCTCCAGAAAGAAGGCCAGGCAAGAGCAGGAGCACATTCTGGTAAGTATCAATTGCTTTGCTATTTATCCATTTCACTAATGTTTCCTTTCAGACTATGGAACATTGACACTCCTATTCCAAGACTCTGTAGGCATTCGATAAAGTTTGCTAGTCGAATGCAACTAATAAAAGATGAATAGGTTGGAGGACTTGAAGTCCAAAACCCGCATACAGGCGCATTTCAGGCCGCCCCTCCTATCGTAAGCCTTGGATCCATACCCTTTCGCCAAATGCACACCTGAGCGCGCTCCACCTGCACCAGCCAGGTACAATTGTCATCAACGTCGGTGACCTCCTAAGCCGCTGGTCGAACGACATCCTGCGCTCGACGCTCCATCGCGTCGTTGCCCCTCCCGCGCGACAGATCAGCGCGTCAGAACAGATCACGCCCGCCCGTCAATCGATCGCGTTCTTCTGTAATCCGAACGGTGATGCGCTTATTGACTGTCTTCCAAACTGTTATGGACCCGGCAATGCGAAGAGATATGACGCTGTGACGACGGAGCAGTATATAGTACAGAGGTGAGCACTAAATTAGATTCGATGCGTGAAGAAAATAGGTGTCTTACTAGGGCCCTTTAAACAGATTGAAGGATACATATACGTAGGGAAGGGAGCATAGCGGAATCTCTGTTTATTTGCGAACACATCTTGCCCTTCCATTGACGTAGATTAGGGTTCTTGGCCCTGGGTTATCTTGTTTCGGAGTCTTGTCTTCACAGTCTTGGTATCTTCCACTTGTCATCTTCGGGTTTCCAATTAGGACGACTGCAACAGTATTTAATCACAAAATCTAATGTAATGCAATGCGGGACCGTCTGAGTGATACGAAAGCCGTTGGAATGGAATTGAAGCGTTTAAGAAAGAAAAAAAGTTGGGTTAGATCGCGTGGGTGTGTCGTGTCGCACGGAGTGGGGTGGGCCATGTTCGCGAAATGAAGAAAAAATCTATGCAAAGAAACAGAAACAAAAACAAGACAAGTTAAAACAATCAGATCAAGCCTCAGGCCTTAGCCGCCTTTTTTACGAACAGCCCGAGACTGTGCTGCCCGCCGCTCTCCGCAGAGATCGCTTTCCACGAGCCACCCTCCTTGCGGACGATAACAGTCGGCGTCTTCGCATCTGTATCGTCACCAATACCCAGCTCCCCCTGGTTTCCCTCGCCCCACGCGTACAGTGCACCCGCAGCCGTCACCGCGAAGTTAGAGTGGATGCCCGCCGAAATATGCACGACGGGGTCGTCTGCCGGTGCATCAGGGAACGGAATGAGCGTCGGCTCCGCGACGAGGCCCTCGTAGCCCTCTGCCTTGAACACCGCGTGGTCGGCGGGAAGCCCGAGTTGTCCGCCATTCGCCCGACCGCACGCGAACACGCGCCCGTCAGACGCAAGGAACAGTGTGTGGTGCTCGCCGCCCACGATACGCGTGATGCGCGCGCCGCCAAGCTCGTCGCTGCTGAGCCCGATAACTAACTGCGGCTGCGGCACAATCTGGTCGTCCTCGTCTTCGTAGCCTGTGCCGACCTGGCCCATGCTATTGAGCCCCCAGCCCCACACGCCGCCCTTTTCATCGACGGCGTAGGAGGTGTAGTTGCCTGCGCCGACGACGACGGCTTTCAACGAGCGCGCCTTGAGGGTCACCTTCTCTGGCGTCGTGCCGTGGATCTTGCGCCGTTCGATGATTTTACGGCCGAGTTGGCCCTGCTCGCCTGCGCCCCATGTGTAGATATTCCCATGAGTGGTCAGCACGACAAGGTGGTTGTTTCCAGCTGCCACTGAGGAGACGTTTTCGTCCTTCGGTAAGTTGAGGATAGGGGCTGGAATATATTGATATTTTGAACCATTGGAAAATCCGAGTGAACCTTCGTTCGCCTGCAGAAATGGATGATTAATACTGTGATCCATCCTTAAACAGAAAAACTTACCCTGAAAGAGCCCCAGACTCGAAGCTCTCCTACGTCGCTGATAGCAGCGCATATGCTGTCTCCAGCAGCGATCGAGACGGCGCGAAAGTTATCGTCGACGAGGGATTGCAAGGGATAAGGGAAAGAAGTGAGAATGTCGACGTTCATAAATGCGCCTTCATTCTCGGGATCAGGAACATCCTTCGTTACACGTCCCAAGGCAGCATCATCATTGACACCACAGGACCAGACCTATCGGTTGTTTCAGCAATGAACACGACAAGCCATGATATAATTTACTGACCGTCCCCTTCTCATCGATGAACATAGTATGCAACCCGCCTGCCGCGATGGCTTCAATTCCCGCTCCCTCGCCGCCAAACAAGCCTTCATCCATTTTTTTCTCGACCCATGGATTCTTTTTCGGCTTGTCGAACTCGCCCAGGTGTTCCGGGCCCATTCCAAACTGGCCAAAGTTGCCCGCTCCCCATACGAAGATTTGGTTCGCGGGGCGCGTATGTTCCGGTGGTGTTGGGAGTGGATTAGTCACAGTGCGGGCTGTCTTCTTCGCAGTACCTTTCGCAACAGTCGCCTTCTCCCTCGTGGTCTTCGCGCCTGCAGCCTTATCAGCAGCGCCCTTTGCACCCGCAGCTTTCGATTTTTTCTCTGCGACCTTCTTCGTTCCCAGCTCTGCCTTCTTCAGAGCGGTGTCGATGGCCTTGACTTCCTCATCCGAGGACGTCGCAGCATCCTTCACGCTCCTCGAGCGCTTTGCTGGCTGCTTTTTTGTGTCGTCATCCGACTCGGGCTCCGGAGATATAGGACGCTTCCCCTTCGCGGCAGGCGCCTTCCCTTTTGCCGCAGCTTTCGTCGTCGTAGCCTTGTCGTTGGCTGTCGGCTCGATTTTAGCGCGTGAGGACCTTCGGGGGATGGGAGCTGCCGGCATGGGTGGTGTTATCGTACAGTGAAGTAGGACGTAGTGGTGAAGAGTTAAAGGAGGCTTTAATCGAAAGCCTGAAGTACAACAGCGAGGTTCGGTACTGTATGCGTCCTCCGAGAGCTGAGCGTGGCTTGTTGGAGGTTTGCTATACAGCCTTGAGCCGCGGCAGCACAACCCCCCGCGTAGCGGGACGTGCGCACACGTGACCGGGGCGCGTCTACAAGACTCACCAGTGCTCCGGCCGAACTTCGGTAGCCGTTTCGAGATGTCTTTGTTGTTTGTATAATTACTGTACACGACGCGGTAGAAATACAACAAAAATATGGTATCAAATGTGCGAATGCGGTTCTCACGACGCCGTCGTCCTCAATGCTTCTGGTTTGGCGGGTGTCTGTATGCGGTTGTTTAGGGGCTACTGTTCTCATGAGAGAAAGGAGACACCGACTTACCTCGCCGACCTCAACTGGTTCCTCGTCCAGATAGTCAGGAGCCTTGTTCAAGTCGGCCAAATATGATGTGCTCTCGTCTTCCTCTTCGAGGGAGAGGGCATCAAGTTCTGTGAGATGTTAATGAACGGTAGTCATAGCAAAATCACAACTGGGAAGCGTACCTGCTTGAAGATCGGCTTCGTCGAGTTCATCTGGAACAGCATACGACCTTCCCAGCGACTCTTGTATCTCGTTCGCCTGTTCCAGCAACTCCTCCATATCGTAGTGCATGCTCTGAACAATGCGAGTTCTCCATCAGCATCGTAATTGGGCATGAAACATCAAAGTCTCTTGCGCACCTCGATCTTGTCTATGTCAATCTTCCCATACTGCTTCTTCATCTCTTTGTTCG
Source organism: Coniferiporia sulphurascens (assembly GCA_002794785.1). NCBI lineage: Eukaryota > Fungi > Basidiomycota > Agaricomycetes > Hymenochaetales > Hymenochaetaceae > Coniferiporia > Coniferiporia sulphurascens. Next base: position 337,083 of record NBBA01000017.1, on the reverse strand, counting down.
CCACCTTCATCGCGTCCATGGTTGCCATTGTATTCCGTAAGTTCTCCGTAGCGAGTGCGGTGGACTCCATGTTGAACGTCTGTTGCTGCAGTTGCATGAGCTGCGACTCGTACATCTTCTTCTGCTTTAGTGTTCGCAGAGCTCTTTGCTCGATTGCACTCTGTTATGATATGGGTGAGCCGACCCAAAGGAATGACTGTGCATAGACTCAGCTCACCTTGCCAGGCCCGCTTCTAAGCTTGCTCATCTGTTCCTTGTATCTTCCAAGTTCAGCATCCAGTTTCTTAATCTTCACCTCCACTGACTGCATGCGAGTGTCCGTCTGTGTATTTGTATTAGGGAGGCTGCAGTCCGCAGCAATGTGGCTGATCTGACCGACGAAATAGCATCTTGAAGCGTTGGCTTGGGCTTCTTGCTCCCGGAAGACCCAAAAATGCGATTCATGATATAACACGGACTTGCGTTGGTACGAAGTCAAACAAGATAAATAGAAAGTAAAACGGCGAAACCAAGTTAGAGACCGAATTCAGATGATCGTGGTGAGGAAACAAGATAGGACGTCACGCGTCTTCGCGTGCCGCCACAAATACGCTCAGTCTGCTGCAGGAGTCCGCGACGCCGAGTCCAATTAATGCTGCGGACGATACTGCTCGCGTTCACAGGGCTCATACTCTCCTTGCTCCTTGCCCTTTCTGCTTTTAATACCCCGTCGAGGATCTCGCCGCAGGGATGTAGGATGTCGTACATGTCCCCGTCGTACGCCCTGCAGACGGACTTCAACGCGTCCTGGACGTCTGCGACCCTCGCGAATCGGTACAGACTGATGCTCTACCGCGAGGTCGGATGGGACTCCAATAATGAGGTGAATGAATTTGATACATTCAAAATAAGTACGCGTGTGCTGAAAGTATAAGCTGCGAGGAGTGCCGGTGCTGTTCATACCAGGTAACGCTGGCTCGGCGCACCAGGTCCGTTCGATAGCCTCGTCAGCAGCGCGACAGTACTACTCGTCGCCATCGCAAACGGAGCCATATTTTACATCCCGAGGTCTCAAACCATTGGATATCTTCGCGGGTACGAGGTCCGTCCAGCTGGTTAATGGCACTGACTAACGCTCCCTCACAGTCGACTTCAATGAAGATTTGTCGGCCTTTCACGGCCCCACGCTCGAGTCTGAGCAGCAGTACTCTGCTGCAGCCATAAGCTACATACTCTCCCTCTACCCCACGGGCACACAGATCATCATCATGGGTCACTCCATGGGCGGCATCGTCGCTACTGCGCTCCTGCCGTCCCCGCACATCTCCGCGATCATTACCATGTCCACGCCGCATGGTGCACCACCTGCGCGTTTCGACGCGCGTATGGACCGCATCTTTGAGGAAGTTACTGCACGCCTTACGCACGACCCGACGCCAATATTGAGTGTGTGCGGCGGCATCACGGACACGATGATCCCTTCGGAATTCTGCACGCTGCCGCCCGTTACCGAAACTGGTGGAGGCCTCAGAAAAACGGTATTCACGAGTGCACTCGATGGTTGCTGGACGGGTGTGGGCCATAGAGAAATGGTCTGGTGTCACCAGGTTCGCTGGCGTGTCGCAAGAGCTTTATTGGAGCTTGGGGGCGCGCGGATGGAAACGGATAAGGCGCGCATATTAAATGTATGGCTTAAGGACGGTATTGAGCTCCCGGAGCACGACGCCTTTAATGAGGAAGCTATCTGGAGTGACTCTGAAGACCTCAGTCTAGAAAGTGTTCCTGAAAGCAGACCGCTACTCGTCCGAAGCCCTAAAGGAACACAGAACCACAAGTTTACAATACCCCGGGGTGAGAGTGGTCATCCTCGGAATTTCGTTCTCTATCTATCTGGAGGAACTATCTTATCCGTATCCCCTTCGAATCCACTGTCCCTGAATGCCTCCGTACGGTATTGCCAGCGCCTTCATACGGGAACTGTTTGCAAGCCACTGCTTCCAACATCCCTCAGACTTATCCCCAATCCGGTCCCCGGGAAGCCGTTCCCGACTCCCAGTGAGGGTGTTGATGAGTCTGATGGAGTGGTGGCATTTACTGCATCTGTTTCCACGTCCACCGCAGATGAGATGCAGGAAGGATGGATTTCTGTAAAGACGGAGAATGGAAACAAAGGGGGCTGGCTCGCTGCTGTGCTCGAAAACGGGCGCGAATATGTGCATAATGTTGCTGCAATTGGCAAGTATTATTCTCCTTTCTTTTAACCTAACCCTGGATAACAGCTTAATACTGCAACCCGGCAGCCCCCCTTTATACGAGCGTTGACGTGCGACTTGATCCGAAGATGTTTTACTCGGCGATTCGGCTCCCCGAGCTCCTTTCCAACGTTCTTTTGATTTACCGCGTTGTACCCAAGCTCTCCCAATCCTGTGCAGGTTCGTTGCAACTCGTTTAAGATGGGGATGATCAGATGAATCATGTTTTTTAGGCTCTCTCCTCCCCCCTATCCTGTTACACACATCCGGCCCCTCAGAGGGACATTATCACCGTCTGGAAGATGGCCGGTCCATCCTTCTGCACGGCCACTCTTCCGCGCCCTTCCTGCCCATACCATCGCACTTGACGACATCGTTTAGCCGGGGGTTGAATCTCACCGTGTTCTCTTCCGGCGAATGCGGCGTGGAGGAGCTTAACATCACCGTTGACTGGTGGAACAGCTTTGGAAGATGGGGACCGCGTTATTGGAACGCTGTACTGGCTTGGAGCACGGGTGTGGTTGCCCTCATATTTTATTCGAGCTGGAAAGCCTGGGATTCCGGAGGTAAAACTACAACCAAAATAGTTATAGGACTGAATGGGCTCATTCCGCTCTGTTTTAGCACCGATGCCAACACCATTACAATCTTTCAGGTCGAATTCTAGACTCCTCCCTCGGGCTATGCCGTTGTTCTACTTGTTTTCGTTTCTTCCCCTGTCGAGTAGTTATTGGTTAGGTAATGTCGGCGAGCCCCTCTTCGCGCCGATTGCCCCTTTCATCCTCCTCTTGTCAAGCGGCCTCGTTGCCCTGTCGTGGATACTGCTTATGGTTTTGCTAGCGTCGTACGGCTGGGTCGCATCGATTGTCTCAAAGTAAGGTCCTTCGGCTGTTTCTGTAACACAAACATAGGGCTGATTTCTTTTCTTCCCCAGAGCAGAGAGTGATGTCCTCGAGGAAGGCCAAGTCTCCCATAGGGGAGCAATACTCAAAATCCTGGCCATATGTCAGCTAGTTTTCGTCCTCATTCCTTGGCAGGTCGCATTTCTCGCTTGCTACCTGATCCACTTCCACCACTGTGCTGTTCTCCTTTATGCCAAATTAAACACGCCCGAGCAGCACGACGTGCGCAGTCAGAAGCTGCATGTTCTGCTAATGATGACATGGTGTCTCCCGGTTGTGGCACCCGTGCTCGCCGTGTGGGTGCGAACGTTGATGACTGCAGGTTTCACGACGCCATTTGACGGGGACCACTTTGTGCTGAACGTGGTCGCCTTTCTGGTGCTCACGTACGCCATGTCTACGGCCCGGGGGTCCGTCTTTTCACGGAGACACAGGTGCGTTACGGCGGTGCAAACCCTTTATTGATAAGAAAACTGACTGCGGGCCTGCATGTATGACGCACAGATTCGAATACGTCCCTGTTCCGTATGCGTACGCATGTGGTGCAGCGGTCGTATTTTTGGTCGGACCGCGCGCGACGTACAGGATGTACGAGGTGCTGAACTGGCCGACGTTTGCGCTGCTGTGTTTCCGGGCGGCTCCGAGGTACTTCTCCGGCTCGGGCACCGGCTCGGTAGCCGAAAGCAGGTAGGGCAGACGGCGACCCTGATCCGCGCGCGGGTACGACTGCATAGCCTGCAGCGCGCCAAGATACGGCAGCGTCCGCGTCGGCGATACGTCCCCGTTTGGCAGGAGAACGGCTGCGAGAGCCGTCTTTTGCTAGCCATATTATTTCTACGGCTCTGAGTGTACACTTTGCATTGTAATTTGTAGAGGTCGTGCGTGTGTCTGTATCCTGAGAACGGCAACAGGCACAACGATACTTGACTGATGGTTGATCACCGCTGAGGCAAAGACGCGGCGTCCAGACCGCCGCTGTGGGATCTGCGTCGGATCAATCACACAAGACTTTGCACGGCCACAAAACGGTCTTTTATAACCGTACCCAGGCCCTAAATTCCTGCCTCATCTTTTCCTGCCTCCCAACGAGTCCCCTCACCGTCTCGTCATCATCTATAAAAACCCTCTAAGCTCTTGCATTCTCTCGACCTCGCTCTTTCTTCGCCTTCTCCTCGAGTTAACGCTTTACACAATCTACTCCCTCCTATTTTTCAACATGCGTGCCGTCGCCGTCCTCTCGACCCTCTCCGTTGTCCTCTCCGCGTCTGCCATCTCAGTCACGACGCCCGGCACCAACTCTAACTGGGCTTCTTCGGGCTCTAACACCCTTGCATGGAGCCGTGTTGAGTATGTTTGGATTATAGATTACGATTTTTTTAAAGTTCTAATTCTCGCCACCTTCCATAGTACCGACACGACGAACTTCACCGTCGTCCTTACCAACACTGTATGTGGTTTCGCACAAATATTAATCGCATATTTAACGATTATGAACCACGCAGGACCGTACCGTCCTCCCAACAAACGACCTGCTCCTCGTCAGCTTCGTCGACGCGGTTAGCTCGTCTTCAATCTCGGTCCCGATGCCCGCGAGTGGGTTCAACGTCGGCGGAACGTACCGCGTGAACCTCGTCCAGGACGCCAACGACGTCAGCACGATCTACGCGCAGTCGAATGAGTTCAACATCACGAGTGGCACAGGCACTGCGTCGGACTCGGCTACATCGAGCTCGAGCGCGGGCAGTAGCTCCGGCGCGAGCTCTGGTTCCTCCACGTCGAGCGGCAGCAGCTCACAGGGCACGTCGCTGACCATCGCGCCTGCGAGCACGGGAACGTAAGTTATTCGGCGTGTACTCGGAGCAGTAGACGCGGAGTTGACGTGTCGTGTCGTATCTTTTTTTACAGCGTGGCTAAGTCTTCTGGTGTAAGCTCGGTTTCGGGGGCGGGATCCGTTTCGGGAACTAGCTCAGGCTTGAACCCGTCGGCGACTGGCAACAGCGCCGTCTCTCGTGGTGCCGAGTTTGGTCTGCTGGGCGCTATGCTCGTTCTTGGTGGCTTCCTTGCTTAAGCCGGAACAGCCTCCCGTTTCTGCCGTGGCCTCCCGCGCAGATGCTCTACCTTTTGTGCTTCTACGGATCATTTAATCTGCCTCCGGGCATTGGACAACTTTGCTTTGGTTCTTTAGAGATAGTAGACGGACACATCTATAGCTAGTGGCTCCCCCCTCTTTGCGAGCGTACACTCGGACATACATGCCCGCACGTTAACGATCGAATGCCACTGTCATTACAATAATAATTGAATCATTAGCCGCGTCTTGCGTAAGTAAATGTTGTAAAGGCTGGTTATTGCTGATGAGTAATTCTATGTATGTTTTCCTGATTTGGTTACGAGCGAGGCTCACCAAGCGCACGTCCGGACCGAGTCAGACGAGTAAACGTCGACGAGTATCTACAAACGATGGCGAGCCCACCCAACTACGCGCACTTGCTCCCGCCGAGCTGGAAACCCCAGATTACTGCGTGGCTCGCAGAGGATACGCCGTCGTTCGACTATGGTGGCTTCGTCGTCGGCGAAGCCGAGCGTGAGGCTTTCCTGCTCGGGAAAGGCTCGCAGCGCGCCGTCCTCGCCGGCGTGCCGTTCTTCACGGAGGTATTTGAGCAGCTCGGATGCAGGTGAGCTACGTTGTGGGTTGCGAATGCGGCCGAATCTGGATGTTGATGAGGGTACGACGTGTTTGCGCGTTTGGTGCTGTAGCGTGGAATGGCACATTCGGGAGGGCGAGGAGTTCGATCCTGTGAAGCATGTTGCGACGGTCCGCGGGAAAGTGCGCCATCTCCTCCTTGGCGAGCGCGTCGCGCTGAACATCCTCGCGCGGTGCAGCGGGATCGCGACTAAGTGCGTCTTCGTTCTTTCCTAAGGCGCATATACGCACCTGACCATCCCCCCCCCTCGCTAACCCGTCCGATTTCTCGCGCAACACACATATTTATACAGATCGAAGCGGATCAGCGACCTCGCGCGCGGATACGGCTACACGGGCGTCGTTGCTGGTACGCGCAAGACGACGCCGGGCTTCCGGCTTGTGGAGAAGTACGGAATGCGCGTGGGCGGCGTCGACGCGCATCGGCATGACCTCTCGAGCATGGTCATGCTCAAGGACAACCACATCTGGTCGAGCGGCTCGATCACAGCCGCGGTCGCGCATGCGCGTGCAGCAGGCGGGTTTAGCCTGCTGCTCGACGTCGAGGTGGGCTCGGAGGCGGAGGCGGATGAGGCGATCGACGCAGGTGCGGATGTGGTCATGCTGGATAATATAGAGGGCGCGGAGCTGCTGAGTGTTGCACGCCGACTGAAGGAGAAGTGGGCTGGGAAGAGGAAGTTTTTGTTTGAGTCGAGCGGGAATATCACGGAGGCGAACCTCCAGGAGCGCGCAATTAATGGTAAGTTTTGCTGAGGCTTCTTCGTGAGCGTTGTACTTATGACGGTATTGGTATTGCAGAGATAGATATATTGAGTACGAGTGTTGTGCACCAGTCTGTGCAGCACATCGACTTCAGCCTGAAGATCCAGAAGCCCAAGGATGTTTAAATTTTAACAATGGATAATGTATTCCTACGCCTGTAAACCAAAGAGCTCTAATGCGTTGCTGCCTCTTACGCCGGCCTTGTCCTCCTCGCTCCATCCCTGCACGCCTTCGATCGCCTCCAGATTCTCTACTACACTCTTCCACTTTTCGGTCTCGCTGAGCGGTGGGAAGAACGGATGGTCCGTGCCAAACAGCATGCGCCTGCTGCCGCGCGCTCTGTCGGTCGCCCCGGCAGAATCCCTCGCGGAGGCCTTTAGGCTCGCGTAGCCCGAAGAGCGCGAAATTACGTCGCTAACGAAGCCGAGTTCCTCAGCGCCATACGAGACCGCGTCGTAGTATAACCGTCCGAGGTAGAAACGCGCGTCGTGCTGCAGACGCGTCGCGACGACAGGGTCGTGTGCGATACAAGACGCGAGACGTGAGGATAACTGTGCGAGAGCACCGCCCGAGTGCGCGAGCAACAGCCGCAAGGTGGGATGTCGGTCGAGAACACCGGAGAGGATGAGACGGGTCGTGGCCTGCATCATCTCAGACGAGGGAAGACGCGTTTATGGGGCGAGAAACACGTACGATCGTTGTTTCGAAAGGGAATCCGAGGGCAAGGGGCAAGACGTGCCCGTTGTCCAGTTCCCCAAACGCCTTCGTGTCGACACCATAATGCGGATGTAGGAATACGACGAGACCCGCCTCTGCCAGCGCAGCCCACACAGGCTCCAGCGCCTCGTCGTCGAGCCCTTTCCCGAGCCCCCGTGTGCCCATGATGACGCCACGGAGGTTGGGGAGCGCTGCGACCTGCGTGACGGAGTCGAGGAGCTCGGTGGGCGTTACGCCCGGCGCGAGTGGAAGCAGACCGAAGCCGTAGAGCCGCTGTAGCGCGGTGCCGGGGAGGGCGGGCCCGGAGGCGCAGTACGCGTCGAGGTCGGTGTTTAGCGTCGAGGCGAGCTCGCAGGCGGAGGGTGCGGGCAGGAAGTCGAGCCATGGATTGGCGGAGCTGTTTTGTCGGGTGGTCAGTCGGTTTGGATGCGCGAGGGGGAAATGGGAGAGTACCTGACGACGGAGAGGTCGATACCGTGTTTGTCCATGAACTTGAGCTTCTCCGACCTGTCCCAGTACTGCTTGACGGCACCCAGTGAGAAGTTGTCGCCATAGAACAGACGAGGACGATGCGCACCTGCGGACCGATGGGTCTCCCACTGATCGGCTCGTCCTCGAGGATAACGAGGCGCTCCTCGGTGCTGCCCTGCACGTTCGGGTTGGCGCGCTCGACGATACGCGGGACGGAGGTGCGCGAGCGTAGGACGTTCGCGTAGCGCGGGAGGTAGACGTGCGTGTGCACGTCGACGAGGAGGCGTTTGGCGGCCATCCTGTTGGGAGGGAGGGTGGATGCTAGGTGTCTGGAGGGGGCGGGTACTTATGGCTTGGGTGCGGCCACGCTACGCATGGCATACAGGCAACTCTCTGGTCAAGATATTTGCCCAGATAAGACTATGCATATGGCCTTTATCGACACAAACAAATTGAAAATCATGGACGACTTGTTGTTCCCTTCTCAAGATTCAGAGTATTTTTGAATGCATTTATGGGCGCAGCATTGATATTACTGCAAAATGCCGTCAATTGAAAGCTATGGCATCTGAGAGGAATTCAAGCTGTTTTTGCTGACGGGAGCAGCTACGTAATAGGGGGAGCAGATTGGCCCCATTCGGAAAAGGGGGCGCCCGCTAGCACGCGTGCAACGTTCCGTGAGCTCACCGCTGCCGACGACGACAGCGACAACGCTCGCCGCGCAACGCTCTAGACCGACCACCCGCAGATTTCCGTGCCGAGGCCTGTCTGCATGGACCGCTCGAACTCTGTGTCGTCTACCGCCTCGGCTTCGTCTCGCCATAGCGCGGAACCCTTTGCCTACCAGACCCGCATCCTTGAGCGCACCTCCTCTGCATCGCGCCATGCTGCCGCGCCCCAGAAGAATGGCGTGCTCGCTGCCGCACTCACCGGCGGTGGCAGCGGCCGGCGCTGGACGCCCTCCCATCGCGTCGGTACCAGCATTGATTCCGTCAGGGGCAAGTGGGAGGAGCGCGCACGCTCGGAGACCGTGCTCAACACCCAGTCCAGTCCTTCGCGCAGTAGCTTCAGCACGGAGGATGCCCAGTCGACCGCACCCTCGTCGCCCGTCGCTCATGAGCTTGCGCTCGATGCACGGCCATCGCCGACGCGCACTCGCACTTACTCGTCTAGCATTGACTTTGCCGGAGGCGCGCCTGAGTCGTCTGCGCCGCCCCTTTCGAAGCGCTACACGATGCCAGCACCGATAGTCGCGTCCCCCCTTTCGCCGAACAGCACGGGCATCAGCGTCGTCTCCCCGGAGCCGCTGTCCTTCTCGTCTGCGACGCCTACGAACCGCATACACTTTCCCATGTCACGCCCTTCCGTTGCGTCTGTCCGCCAGAGATTCGATAGCAATGCGGATTCGCCATCTAGTACTGATTTGTCCGCTGAATTCACAGGATCGCCCTCACGGTCGAGGAGGTCGGTTGATTTTGACTCGATTATGAAGGAGTCGCGCACGACGTCATCGTCAACCCTCAGCTCGAGAGAGGAATCTCCTGTATCTCGCGTTGAAGATACAAGTCCCAAGCGCTTGCGCCCTACTTCACTCTATGGTGCACCTCACTTCTCAACGCTCTCAAGGCAGGACCCGCTGTCTTCGACTTCTCAAGACAGATTTGTCCGACCCTCCTCGCCTGACAAGTTTCCCCGTTCATCATCTCCCGTCAAGTTTCCTCGACAAACCACGATCGACACATCCTCAACCGACGACCTCTCGCGGCAAACATCTCTCGACCCGCCTAGAAGGAGGTTCCTCCCTCCCTCCAAACATGACCCATTTACACCCCCCTCCCCTGATAAAACTACATTCTCAAAGCCCATAATTCTCCCAAGGAAGAATTCTGTGAAAGACTCTCCCTTCCTCCGCCCATCGACGCCGCCCTCCGATTCTTCTCCTTCTAGGACTGTCCCGCAGATTTCGTACCGCCCACCTCCTTCTTCGCCTTCTTCATTTTCCAATGGGTCGTCTTCTGCAATGACACCAACTCCATATCGTAGCTCATATATGGCGAACAAAAAGGCGGACTTGTACGGCGACAATTTGTCCGTCGGCCGGAAACTCGGGCGTCATTTACCACGAATAGCTAGCGGCGATGCATACGAAGAGCCCGAACCCAAGCCCGCACCAGATCCGAAGCCCCCAGCGATACCGGAGAAGGGGAACCAGGCGCCCTCTCAGGACAAGGCCCCAGAGTCGAATTCGCGACTAAGCAGGCTTGAACGGCGAGAGAAACGTCTGCGAGAGTGGCAACTCGAGCTCGAGCGCAAACCTCCAGCGCCAGTGAGCAAGCCTTCTTACCCCGACTCCCTTCCCGAGCGGGAGGCTCTTTCCATACCGCATGCTGCCCCTGCCCAGGTCGGCGAGGTGGTCGGGGTTCCCGGGCGAAAGCGTCTGTCCCGCGACGTGCTCGCTCAGGCAGCGCCGCTTGGAGCATCAATGCCGCTTCCATCGGCACGTCTTGGGGTGCGCTATGGACTTTGGGCGGACACGCAGCGCCATTTGCTGCGCGCATACGAGTACTTATGTCACGTTGGTGAAGCGCAGCAATGGATCGAGGGCTGCCTCGGTGAGGAGCTGGGCTTCGGCGTCGTGGAGATGGAAGAGAGCCTCAGGAATGGCGTTGTGCTGGCCAAACTTGCACGTGCTTTTCTGGGAGAAGGAGTTGTAAGGAGGATTTTTGAGGTAATACCTTTTTTTTCTGCCGTTTCCCAGGACTGATTGTGGCTTATCGGCTCTTTCCTCCGAAATCGCAGGCACCAAAGCTGGATTATCGGCAGACGGACAATATTAATCACTTCTTTCATTTTATCAGACATGTCGGTTTGCCCGAGGTGAGCGACCATCCTTCACGAACAATGTGGCTCACTGATTCGTCGTTTAAGTGCTTTATTTTCGAAACCACCGATCTTTACAACAAGAAGAATATCCCGAAAGTCATATATTGCATTCACGCGCTGAGGTTTGGTCTTTTTATTGCATCACGGTATACGGGTATTGATAGTCTCGACCAGCCATTTGCTTGCGCGTCGAGGTCTGGCAGAACGCATAGGCAACCTTCTGGGACAATTGCAGTTTTCCGATGACCAGTTACAACGTACGGAGAAAGGCTTGAAGGACGCAGGTGTGCCAATGCCAAACTTCGGCGATATCAGTCGCGAGCTTGCCAAGGAGATCAACGAGGAACCAGAAGTTGAAGTCGAAACAGAAGAAGAACGTAAGCCACCGTCCGTTTAACATTTTCTCTTATTATTTACGCAATTCATCGCGATTTCTGTTTTAAAGGGCGTGACCGTCTTCTCCTCGAGAACGAAGACTCTATAACGAGTCTTCAATCAACATTACGGGGCTTCCTAGTTCGAAAGGAGCAAGCCACACTAAATGCTCGCATGCGCCTCGCAGAACGCTATATTGTTAGATTCCAGGCACGCTGCAGGGGTGCTACGGCTCGGCAACGCATCCTGGAACAGAGGAAACAGCAAGAGGATCTCACTCCATGGGCCCTGGCGCTTCAGGCACGTGCACGGGGATTTATAGCTCGGCGGGAGTGGCAAGAGCGTCTTGCGCGTGTACGCGCTGTGGTGATGAGTATCGTTAAGGTTCAAGCTCAAGCCCGTGGGGTGATGCGACGCCGTCGCTTTGCGCGTCTGAAGGCCGCACTTGTCAAGAGTAAGGTGTCGGTGCTGAAGCTCCAGGCCGCTGCTCGCGCGAGGCTTGTTAAGAGGAGCCACCAGCAGATGCATAAGACTCTGGGCCAGATACGCACAATGCAGGGTGTTGTCGGGCTGCAAGCTGTGGCGCGCGCCGTGCTTGTCCGGCGAAAGGTCGCGAGCCGCATGAGGGCTTTGGAGAAAGTGGAGAGCAACGTGGTCCTCCTACAAGCGCATGTCCGCGGCGTGCTTGTGCGAAGACGTGTTCGAGCGCAGCTTGCTAAACTTGACGACGCTGCTGATGTTGTCGTCCGTATCCAAGCGGCGGCGCGATGCTACCTCGCCCGCAAGCGGTTGCTCAACCTCATACGTGGATTGCGACGCGCGACATCGTCTATCGTCGTGGTACAGGCGCTCGCCCGTGCGAATTTGCAGCGAAAGAAACATCTAGCGATGAGTAAGGCGTTTGGCGAGGTGAAGGTTATTGCAGCGGTCGGTGGCTTGCAGGCGCTCGCCCGTGCCGCGCTCGTGCGAAATAAACATCAACAGCAGACCAAGAAGCTGGAGTTTTTGCAGCCGGACGTTATCGGTTTTCAGGCTGTTGGACGGGGTGCACTCGTCCGGCGGGACTTCCTTGCGTGGCGAGATCATTTACGGAACAGCTATGCGGAGGCTGCGCATCTTCAGGCACTCATGCGCGGTCTTCTCGAGCGCCGGAAGTTCACGGCGAAGATGAGGTACTACCGCGAGAACCTGGAGAAGGTCATCAAAATCCAATCGCTCTTCCGTGCGAAGGAGACGCGCGAGCAGTATCGACAGCTGACGCTGGGCCGTAATGTGAACGTGAGCACAATTAAGAACTTCGTGCATTTGCTCGATGACTCGGAGGCAGATTTCGAGGACGAGATCGAGGTTGAGCGTCTGCGTAAGCGTGTCGTACAGAGTATTCGTGCGAATCAGGCGCTTGAGACGGAGGTCACAGAACTGGATGTAAAGATCGCACTCGTCGTCCAGAACGTAAAGAGTTTTGAGGAACTCGTCAAGACGCGTCGGCGGCATGACAGTGCAGCTGCGCATGCATCCCGTGCGAGTGTGCTTGCTGCTCACGGCGACCCATTCGCGGGACAAAGCTCTCTTGATCAGGAGACGAAACGGAAGCTCGAGCTGTATCAGCAGCTGTTTTACCTTCTCCAGACTCGCGGCGACTATCTTGGAAAGTTGTTCCATCACCTTGCAAAGGTCGATATACCCGACAAGAACAGAAAGCTAGTGGAGCGCGTCGTCTTGACGCTCTTTGGTTATGGTCAGGATAGACGCGAAGAATATTTGTTACTGAAGCTCTTCCAAGTGAGACACGCTTCAGCATCGTACTGAGCCACAAACTGATCCAACTTACGTTCTGTTTAGTCTGCAATTAAGAGCGAGATTGCTATCGCACCCTCTGTGGTGCTGGCATTGAAAGAGATACCGATGTTCCTCTCAGTTGCATTACAGTACGGCCGACCCAAACAGGTTACCTATGTTAGAGATACACTCCAGCCTTTGATATGGACAGTCATTGAAGGTGTCGTCAACGAGGAGAAATTGGACCTCGAGACGGATCCTTGTATTGTGAGTTTTTATTTCGGATTGCGGATGACTCTCCTTATACTTAAGATGCGCACGCTATAGGTCTATCGCTCAAGGATTAATATCGAGGAGATGCGGAGCGGCATGAAGAGCAACAAGCCAAAGGATGTTGACTACCGAACTGCTGCAGAGGATTACGAAACTCGCAAAGTGTTCATTCACAGTGAGTGTGAATTTTGTGAGAAAATACGGCGTTTAAATCGCTTCAATAGATCTTCAGAAGTTGCTTGCTCTGTCGAAGGATTTTATAAATGCGATTGTCACTTCGACTAAGCGAATGCCATACGGTATGCGCTTCCTCGCCCGTGAAACACTTGTTGCCCTCAAGGTAGGGACATTCGTATGTACGGTAGACCTTTGCACTAATCAATTATAGGCTAAATTCCCTGACAAGACGGATGAGGAGTATGCGATACCCCTTGGCAGGCTTCTTTTTTACCGTTATATCAACCCTGCTATTGTGTAAGTGCAAGTATCTAAGGGTACCGCTCCGCTAGCTGAGCCTTTCCCAAGTGCTCCGGAGTCATTCGACATCGTGCCGAATACAATTGACATTGCGGCACGGAAGAATCTGGCTCAGATCTCGAAAGTTCTCACTCAAGTCACTTCGGGCCAGGTGTTCGGAGAAGCGAACCCTTGTCTGCATCCCCTCGATAAATATGTTGCCGAAGCGATCAAACAATTTAGGGCGTGGATCCTTGAAGGTGTGTTGTAAATTCCATAAAACTCGGCCTGAATCTCTTATTTAAATGTTCTGTAGTCGCTGATGTTCAGGATGCTGAGACCCAGTATCATGCCAACGAGTTTCTGGACGTGGCTGTACAGCCGAAACCTATCTATATCTCCCCGAATGAGGTATATTCTATGCATTCGTTGTTGTCGCAGCATCTCGAACGACTAGCACCTCTGAGGGATGATCCCCTCCGGAGTATCCTGCTGGAACTTGGAGGCGTTCCGAACTTGGGGACCGAAGAACTGAACGCCGCTCGTGACGCTGCTATCACACTGGAGCTCACGAACCGCTTTGCAAACGTCAAAGGCAAGTTTAGCTGCAGATTGGTCAAGCGAGTATTACATCTTACTCTCTGGGAATTCAACAGATCCGCACGCCGAGGAAAAGGCTCTTTGGGTGCAGGCGAAGCGTGCTGTTCTTGCCATCCTTCGCGTGCAGCCGGCGAAGGACTTGGTGGAGTGCTTAATGCAACCCGTGTCCGAAGAACACGAAATGTTCTGGGAGGACATCGTGGACCGAGAGTTGATGAATGATGATTTACGGCAGCGGCAGCGCCGGATGCCGTCTACCACTGGAGCAGAGTCGGCTTACCGGCTGGATGATATTCGATCGTCAGTTCCTCTACTTCATCGTTGCTTTTACCTTTTCCTCACGGGTTCTGTAGATTGACTTTCAAGGAGGTAAAGGCACATGCAATCTATTTCCTCTTGGAACTAGAGAAGCAGGGGAAAGTGACCCGTGAAGATGGTTACCAGGGAATATTGAATGCCATCGCAGGAGATGTACGTAGCAAGCACCGCAAGCGTCTCCAACGACAGCAGGAGCTCGCGAGTATGAACGAGGCTCTGCATCATCTTACTGAGCGCAGGAAGTACTATGAAGAGCAGATCGAAAGCTATAACAATTACGTCGAGACGGCGATGAAGACCATGCAAAAGGGGAAAAGGTTAATCACTTTCGAACGTACGCGTGATCAGTAACTGACTTCCCATTTTCTAGTAAAAAACGATTTGTTATGCCTTTCACCAAACAGTATTTCCACCTCCGAGATCTGCAGAGGACTGGGAGGTCACCGCAGTTCGGGTCTTTCAAATACAGTGCACAGTATCTGTACGACAAGGGCATCTTGCTATCGATCGACCAGTACTCTCCGCGCCAATTCGATCGCATCGACCTGGTGCTTGCCTCAAATAAGCCGGGCATCTTTGACATAGAAATGTACAACGCAAACAGTGGGCCAACTGTTCTTGTCGCATCTACGGAAATCCGTATGGAGGATCTCCTTCAGGCACAATTTGAAAATCGTGTCTATTTCCCGCTTTTTGACGGCATGGCCAAATTCAATCTGAATCTTCTCTTGTACCAGATTAACAAGAAGTGAGCTTCGTTTTGAATTTATTTGGCTTTGAGGGGCTAATGGTTTTGCAAGGTTCTACGTATAAGCCGGTGGGCTCTAATCCTATGGTGCAAGTACACAGCTCAATCTTGGTTCTTTCGATATCCTTGTTGTGTCATTTATTTCCCGCCCCCTTCTGATTCACACGTTGATACTCATGCACTGTATGAACATACGCATAGCTCATGTATCTATACCTTACGAACTATACGAAAGATACGACCTACACGCAAAAGAAAATACAATTGTACTGATGACTTCTTCCCTAATCGACTTTCGATCCCGTATTTCTACAACGTGTAGCGGAAGTCCGGACTTCTGTCACCGATCGGCGCTCTCGTCTTCCCAGAATCCCAGAGTTCTTGGTACTTCTCGATATTTCCTTGGCGCCTCCCCTCGGCGCGAGCTTTGTTCTCCCATAGGCAATACAGTCTGTTCGAAGTAATCTGATAAACCCTCGTGCCAAGACCAAAACAAAGATATAGGACATACACATTAGCCGCGATGAGGACCCACGATAGGCATACAAACGCGAGCGAGATGGTGTGTCCGCGAATATACTGGGGCGCCTGATCTGCAGAAGCACGGGAGAACGGACGGACGGACAGACGAACGTGTCAGCAGGCCTGTGGGAGGGAGACGGGTGCAATGATCTTACCCGCCGTGT
The DNA here is from genome assembly GCA_002794785.1 of Coniferiporia sulphurascens. NCBI lineage: Eukaryota > Fungi > Basidiomycota > Agaricomycetes > Hymenochaetales > Hymenochaetaceae > Coniferiporia > Coniferiporia sulphurascens. Next base: position 321,178 of record NBBA01000017.1, on the reverse strand, counting down.
AAGCGAATGTGGCGATAAATCCTCTATGTAATGAAGTCGTTGATGAGTGTATGGTACGGTTTGTTACTCGCTAGGATCGATAATTACCCAGTATTTGCAATCATTAACTGCAGTGCACTAATATGGCGAGGTTTAGAAGAATGATAGAAGAATGATAGTGAGTGCTCACGTGGTGGTCGCCTTCTTGTAGTGTCCACTAGAGTTATTGGGAAGGATCGACAAGATACAAGGCCCAGAAGGATACCTGAAGGAAGGAAGAGTAACTGAACACCACAAAAACAGCAATGACGTTACAATAGTCCGGACTTACACTCCTGCAGCCATCAAGAAGACAGCTACATAGCGAGCGGTATTCGTTTCAGCCTTGATTGCGAGAATGTAGCCTTCAGGTAGTATGCATGAGCGGAACAGATGAAGAGGAAAACAAGGCGAGAAGTACCGGCTATGGCCATGGGCATGCAAATCAGGATGAAGGGTCCACGCCATTTGAGTCTGTCGGCGAGGAAGGCTACCACCACTATTTTCGGTAGATTAGTTTATGCAAGAAGAAAAAAGGCCCAAATAAGGTTGGTAGTACCCGTGAGAACGACAGCGGGAACATAAGGCGGAACCGTGTGTAGTTGCGCAGCCCCACCAGAAAATCCCAACCCAGTAATGATTGTCGGCCTGGTTGGAGAGATTAAACATTTTCAGTTTGATATACCAGCATTGTTTGAAGAGAGACGTACAAAAAGAGAGAATAGGAGTATAAGCTGACAATAAGGCCCAAGTACGAGAAGCCAGTCAACCAGACCTGAACGTCTAGACATCCTGCGAGCTAATTGTCAGCTATTATGCAACTAATGTAACATTCCGTTCGGCTTACCTCGGACCACCTCTCTCCATTCAAATTGCTCTTCTTCTTGGGTGACTGTCTCTTGGCTTGGACGCCTCAGTTTCGACGTCTGGACATGTTGGCTTTCGCCCTTCTCCTGCCGAATTCCCTGTGCAGCCTCTGACAGAGGGACTTGCGTGGCAGCTGCATTTCCACTTCGGAAACGACGTACTGTTCAGTTATAATGCAAGTAAGGGCATGTAGTGAGGTTGGCGTGTAGAGAAATAACTGACAGGCAAATGCTCTCTCCTCGTCAGTCAGGAATTTAGCCGACGATATGTCAGCCGGGAGGAATATCGTTGCTATAACACCGCACATTATACTCGCAATCCCTTCGAGTATGAAGATCCATCGCCAGCCTGCGAGGCCCCCCACTCCATCCATCTTAAGTATGGCGGTCGCGAGCAGACCTGCCAAGATGATCCGTCAGTATGTTGATTCTATGTTGCTTAAAAGACCCCTACCTCCAAAGGCCCCGGACAATGATGCTAAAATATCCAATGGTTAGCAAAAATATCTTCGAAGAGAGGCTGAGATCATTACCCGACGCATAGAAAACACCCACTCTAATATCATCGCTAAGTGCTGACAGATAGACAAGTGACTGTGTGCACACCTCAATTGCAATTCATGCCTCTTGTATATGGTACTCAAGTACAGAATCTGCGATAATAATAAGATACCCCCTTAAGTAGCGAGTAATATCTAGACTCACGATGCCAGGAAGAAGGCCTCCCTCGCACAACCCGAGCATGAACCGGATGGCTACCAGCCCACCGAAGCTTTCTACTAGTCCACTGAGAGTTGTTACTACGCCCCATGCTGCGACTATGAATGGAAGCCAGCGGCTAGGTTTCATCTTCTTCAGGATCCAGTTCGAAGCTGCGCGCCGAGTTAGTAACCGCTGATACACTTGACAATCAATAGGAGCCTTACGTAGTTCTGATAATATATAGCTTTGTGGATGGTCATTAAATGGCATATAGATGTCATTCAAAAAACTGACGATACATAGAATACTAAAGATCACACGTTAGACGAGGTCCCTCAACTGCAATTCTTGACGAACCTGCGAGAGCCGTGTTGAACTGGTTTCCATGCAGGCCGATGTCCGTTTGTAGTCCGGCAATCCTGGTGATAACAGTAAGGGCAGGAGATCGGGTTGATGAACCGGAATACCGTACTTCGCATTGCCCACATTAGTCCTGTCGATGAAATTCGCCAACCATAACTGTGGACGGACATAGTGGGCAATCAGCGATTGCTGATCCTCAAAATGACGCCCGGGACTAACCAGAGCCAAGGGGGGAAGCACATGGATATCGAATTTCATAAGCACCCTCTTCGACATTCTGCGATACTCCGCAGAGGACTCATCGTCGGGCGCCTGCAGACTTTCGACAGTCGATATCTCAACCTCATTCTTCTGCATGGTGCTGCTAGATAAAAAGAAGACGGGAATGCGGCATGTGTGCAGCGGGGTATCCCAATATATGGTGTTATACCCGTCCTTTGGGATGGTCACCTGGAGCTACTCGTGACCCAATCAGCATACCGGCTATACGGTAAGCAAACGTACAAACATTTCCCCTCCATAACTGCGCCAGAGTATTAAAGTTTGTTTCTGTGAAGACATGGGACACCCCGGATTCCCCATTATCAATTCAAGGACATTAGATACACAAGCGGCCATTTAGTTGCGATCTTGATGCATATATTTTGAGGTGAACTCTAGATCGACGGGCGCACTGGCGGACATAGTAAGCATGACAATCACCCGAAATGATGAAAAGTTCCGAATAAAGTTATATGCTTCTCCAACGAACCAATAGAATCACTTACCAAAGCCAATGTCCATTGTACGGATATTCAATAGGCTCCGGCGGCGGCAGCGGGTCTGCGAGCCATCAGCATCACGATGACCCCGAGACTAACCGGCGGTGATGTCAATTATAGCATTTTCGCACACGTGTGGGAGGCGTCTAGAAGGGGAGGTTTAGGTATTCTGGTTGTGCCTTACCGTCATATCATTTGCTTTCATACGACGGCAGATTGAGGCTTGGAAAGAGAGCAAAGCAATGCCAGATTTGGCACTCTCTAAACCCTATGACTTCGGCGCGGCATTCTCGCAGGCTCATGTGACACACAGGAGGACGGAGCTGCGGTGAAATCCTTGTCTTTTACCAAGTAACATCGCAGCCCGGCAGAGATATGGGTGGATAAATAAGATTTTTTGTAGCTGCTTAGTGTAGTTAATGCAAGGAGATAGGGACCGAGCCAAAGGATTCTTACCCGTCGATTGCGAGCCGGATGGACCTCGTCAGAACTTCCAAACCTCATACGGGACCTTTTTCTCTGCGGGCTTCTTGAATCCATGTACTGTAACCTCCTTCTTTTGTCGATAATTCTGCAAGATGGCTATTTGCGGCCGATTTGACCCTTGGAAATCTTCCGAATGTTTATTTTTGTCGTGGCTACACGTTTATTCCATGCTGAGCGGTAGCGTATTATGGGCTTGAGCTCTCCGTTGGTTCTGCTGTGACAGATTTCGTACGTGCGGCGCTCCGGCTACCGTACGGTGGGAAGAGACACAGTACTTTAGGAGCATGGCCTGGGAGACGTAGTACCGTAAACCGGCGCCGGGCAGCCTAAGACAGGAATTGGGGATTGAACGGAAGCGTTCCAAAATCACTGATCATGCTCGAGATTGAGAGCCAGCTCCAGTGGGGTGTTTGCATACTAAAAGATGATGGTACTGAAAGGGCGGCGAGATGGACGGCCATCACTGCATAGAAGGAGTGTTGTCCATCTAAGTCCAGACTTCGAAGACTCATTTGAAATCTAGAGTCAGGAGTAAGGCCCGGGCATTTTTATCACGGATACAGTGTCTGCTTCATTGGATACTGTCCGTCTGTTCCAGCCAAGGCAAAGGACCCGCTTGTCGACATTACTACAGTTCAGTTCATCTGAAAGAAAGACGAAAATGTTTGCAGAGCCCTCTGGGCTGGATTAGAGACGTTGGCCAGCGCTCTTGCGCCAATTAACGGGAGGACGAGCAGGTCGTTTACAAGAGGACGGAGCAACAAGCGCGGTCTGAGTGCAGAGGAAAGAGGAATAGGTGCTGGGCGGTGAGCGCGTCGACGCGACCAACAAGGAAATGGTACTTGTTACAATGGTGAGTGCTCCCTTCCAGCGTCCGCAAGTCATAGCATGCTCAATTCTTCTGCTTTCTGTCGTGTTTGTTTCCGCCGATAATCAGTTGTCTTTTCGACGGAGTTGCGGTCGCTGCGTTGCTACCGTAGACCCGTAGTACAACGTCCACTGGCAACGGTGAGCGCGGCTCGATCTGGACAGTTCCCACACCGCTTGTTTTCGGGCTCGACTAACCTGCTAAGCAACTATCACGACGAGCTCCTGCTCAGCCGCTCTTTAACACGTTTTAAACACGTCCCCAACGATGCCTCGCTCAGCTGGAAATGCGGGCCGCATCATTACATTCATTCCACTTGTCGTCCTGATAGCACTTTCGTTCTTTGTTATACTCGCGCAGAGCTCCTCGTCTAGCCAGGACATCGTTATGCACCATTCTCGCCACTTTGCTGCCAAACGCGAAATTGTTGCTCGAGCGTCCACTGGCTCCGTGTCTGAGTCTTCAAGCTCCAGCGCCTCGAGCACGTCTTCGTCTTCGTCCGTGTCTACGTCGAGTGCAATTTCGTCGCATTCCTCCGCGTCCGTTAGCAGCTCGTCTAGTAGCTCTCCCAGTAGCTCTCCCAGTAGCTCGCCCACCAGCTCGTCAACGCCGAAGTCCTCGTCTGCTTCTCCTTCATCTACAACTGCCCTTTCCTCCTCAGCTTCATCGTCGACAGTTTCGACCTCCTCCAGCTTTTCCGTCTCCCGTACTTCCACTACAAGCCATACGCAGACGACGTCAACAACTTCGTCATCGTCGCTACGAAGCGTTACACCTTCAACGACGTCGAAGTCGACAACTAAGTGCGTCAACTTATTGTACCACGTTCTTTGTTAAAGTACTCATATCGTTTCCAGGTCAAGCATCATCTCTACATCAGCTTCTTCGACGTTTCAACCAACAACGTTAAACGTTGTGGCTTCTCTCAACCCCGACACTTCATCAACAATGGCGGTTGCTACCAACATACAGGGTGCATTAACCAGCAGCGCGAGTGGGGGCGATGCAGTGCAAACAATCTCAGGCATCTCGTCCACTAACGAAGCATCGCACAACAGTTTCCTTTCAAATACGAGTGCGGTGGCCGCCACGTTCTCCATCGTTGGGATCGTCGTTGTTGGTGTGATAATTGCCGTCGTGGTCATCATGCGCAAGAGACGCCGCGAGTCAGAAGGGTTTAACCTTTTCGACACAGAGTATAAGGACTATTCATCTGCGGGGGGCAATGGAGGAGGTGCCGGTGGTGGGAATCACTTTGTCCCTGACACCGCTAGTCTGTCCGCGAATGCCGTGTCGTACGCAGGCACTTACGAAGCGGAGCCTCAGATCGACTATGGCATCGACATGCCACCCTCGGTCGATTCGGGGATGAACCGAAGTTCGGTGGTAAGCAACCACGCGGGTTACGGAGCCTTCCGAGGGGCGACAGAATCGCGCAAAGCCCCCATGCAGGGTTCTGGTTTACGCAATGAAGTTCACGAAATGGCCTACGGAGAGCCTGCCGTCGCGGAGGATCAATCCATATATATGGTGCCGACTGGGCAGCAAGGCCACAGCTCCTTCTATGCCGAACGGCATATTGCTGGTTCTGTTGGCTCAGCGTACTAAAACCTCCGGTTTACATTCTTCCTTATTCCACAGGATATGGGTGCGTTCTTTTTCTTCCTCCGCCCTCCCACGATAGTCACTCATCTCAGCTACCATCTATTCCAGACCCTCTTGAGGCCATATATACCTTATATACCGCTCCGTCCGCGTCCCTGCATTCCCGCTCTTATCATGACTTCCCTGGCGGATGATAGTGGCGTGTATTTTGTGTCGTGCATAACTTTTTCTCGTGCCGCACGTATTTCCACCGACTTCGTGTGGTTCGCTTCCCTTTTTATAACAGCTGTCCAGTTTTCCGTTGCATCCTTAGTCTATGTATTGGCCAATGTGGCAGATACTCAGGCCCGACTTCTCACTTCTGTTCTCGACAGCTGCTCCTTTTTTTCTTGTGTATCGTGAGCACTTTTGGTCCGTGACGCTCGCTTTACCGTTCTTACTGCCTGCTTTTTTGTGAAACTTGACGTGCCGGTCTGATATGCGATCCCTGTAATACTGTCGATAGTTTATGTAGGTCATTACCATACCTACTTCTTTCTACGACCGTAGTCGTAGAGAAAATAGTCTGGGTCCTGGGACTCGAGCGTTACAACCTGTGGCGGACGTAGCCGCGCGGTGAGGTGCGTGCTTGTCCGAGCCGAGATAGCCGGCCCGGAGACTGGAAGGCTTCTCAAGCCGCACTATGCAGGCATTCAAGTTCACTCTCTCGTGCTTCCATGAAACCAACGAAGTCTCTTGCGTTTCAAATTGTGGGTTTACATCACCTTTTACGCTGTGGGCTGGATGCCACATCTAACTGCGTTGTCGCTGGCAGAGAACCCGCTACGGTCCTTATCTCGGAGGCAAACTCCGGAAATCGGAAGCTGCTGACGGCGAACGGTGAGCCAGCAATGAGTATTCACCGAGTATAAATATAATATTCTCAAATCATAATACTCTCAGGATACCCGTAGTTAACCCGGCTACCGGCGAAGAAATTTGCTCGTAAGTTTCCCACCACGACTTAGTAATGTGAACTCAGAACTCGATATAATATTGTTTAACAATACCAGAGTCACCTCCGCCTCGAAGGAGCTGGTCGACTATGCCGTCCTGCGGGCACATGAGACTTACAAGTCCGGTGTATGGTCGCGTATATCTGCGCACGAACGATCCTTGAAGCTTACGCACCTCGCACGCGCTCTCGAGGCTCGTATGCCCCGGTTTGTGCATATCGAGTCGGTACAAACTGGACGCGCAATACGCGAGATGAGTGCCCAGGTTGGACGTCTACCAGAGTGGCTGTAAGAATGGTTACATTTTCCCGCTTTTCTTATATGTTTTGCCAAAAAGGAGGCGAATTAATCTCGAGTGGTTTATAGTGACTATTACGCCGCGCTGCTACGCACGCGGTCAGATTTTGTGGCACCTACTCAGGGAAAGCTGCTGAACTACGTCAATCGCGTACCTCTGGGTGTTGTCGCTCAGATTACTGTGCGTCCTCTGACCTTCAGTTTTACATAGATACTTGACTGTGTTTTCTTGTCTCAAGCCGTTCAATCACCCCCTCCTCATCGCCGTCAAGAAAATTGCCCCAGCATTAGCAGCTGGCAATAGTGTCATCGTCAAACCGTCCGAGGTTATCTTTTTTCCACTTTTTATCCAAAGAGATAATTAATGTTCCTATCAGCTCGCCCCAATATCGGTGCTTGAATTCGCCGAAATGGCAAGTGAAGTTGGATGTAGGTCTCCAAGACACGCCTTGTTTGGACATGCCTAAATGCAAGCTGAATGCAGTACCTGATGGTGTCCTTACCGTCCTCCCCGGATATGGCCACACGACCGGGAAAGAGATATGCTCAAACCCCCTCATATCGAAAGTCGATATCACTGTGAGTCCAGACACGATGTCGCCGTTCATTGACTAAAATGTTTTAGGCCGGGACGAAAACCGGACGAGAACTTGGAAGCATCGTCTCTTCCAACCTTGCATATTACACCGCAGAACTCGGTGGAAAGGTAAAACATTCTTACAGGCCCATACCAGCTCATCTAAAACCTGTCCCGAAACACATAGGCGCCGATTGTTATCTTTGACGACGCGGATCTCCAGAATGCGGTGAATGGAACGGCTTTCGCGGCATTTGTGGCCTCCGGTCAAACTTGTGTCTCAGGCGCCCGCATTATCGTACAAGAAGGCATATACGACGCATTTATGCCTGCTTTTGTCGAGAAGACAAAGAGCATTACTCGTCGTGTAGGCGACCGTACGCAATTTTCTCGGTTTTTATAACCCGCCGTTTCCGATTTGACCTTCGACGTTTCCAATTTCCGTAACAGCTCTCAACCCGAAAACAAGCATGGGCACGGTCATCTCGGCCCACCATCTCCAGAGAATCTCCGGTATGGTCGGGCGCTCGTCGGGAACAATTGTGCTGGGCGGCACGCGCATGGATGGGCGCTCGCCCCTGGACAACTTTGATTTGTCGAAAGGCACATTCTATGCGCCAACAATCGTAACTGACATCGATACAGAAGATGAGCTCTGGAAAGAGGAAGTCTTCGGACCCGTCGTCGTCGTCAAGAAATTCTCGGTACGTCGGGCGTTTACCTGTTTAAACAAATTAATTGACGGCATAATAATGCATCTTCGAAGTCCGAAGAAGAGGGGGTTCGGCTAGCGAATGACTGCAAGTACGGACTTGGGGCGGGAATATGGACAACCGATCTCTCTCGGGCCCATCGTGTTGCAAGCGACATCGAGGCCGGTCTTGTCTGGGTCAATACACACCACCGTAATGACCCTAGCTCTCCGTGGTATGCCACTTTTAAATCGTCAGTTAAATGATTTTGCTAACGTGAATCGTTTGTTTGAAAGGGGCGGTATGAAGCAAAGCGGCATGGGAAGAGAGAATGGAGTAGAGGCGTACGAATCATGTCAGTATCCGATTTTAAGGTGGAACTGAAAGCATAGCAGTTGCTGACTAACTTCTCTCCTAGATTCACAAAGCAAATCGATCGTGGTCAATATCGCTAGCGCCGAGGAGTCCAGGGTATCTGGAGACTGGTTTTCGGAGGAGGGGGAAGCAAAGCGATATGGCTGAAAGTCATGCCCCATTCGTTGGCATTGTATGTACGCATTAGCTACGGACCTCGGATATTTATTCCTTTTCCTATGATTTTTGTCGGTGCCTGCCTGCCGCCGGCTATATACTCCGTATCGTACATGCTGGGACTCCTTTTATAAAATTGACATCGACACAAATGCAAATTATTTACCCTTTCCTCCGCTACTACGAGTACATCAAAGGAAACATGGAGCAATATTCGCAACGAAGATCAGGCTTTGGGAATAAGTCTCTGACGAAAATGGCTACCCACGTCTATTCGTAAACCGTCAGATGTACCGGATGCTCTGTCAGTAGGAGTTGATTCCGGACGGGCACTAAAGTCTACTACTTCCGAGAACAGTGAACAGCTCGTGCCAGTGTATCGGTCAAGCACGACCTCATTCATTAATAGTTTGAGATACATCTTTAGATCCGCTCCCGACGCCCAAACAAGTAAACCTACACTATATACATTTACAATAATCACTCCTCACTGGTACATTCAGACGAATCTTCGTGGGCTACCTGCACAGACGGGTACACATACCCGCCCAACAGGATGCCTTGTGAAACTTCGCCATAGACATCTCCAACATGCTTTTCAGCATCGAAGTTAAGTAACCATTCAGGGAATGGCAATGCGACATCCTCCTCTTCCCGAGCGTCTGGGTTCTTATGTAGTTTATTGCGGGTGCTTTCGCCCTGGGCTTGCGCGCGGCAAACGCGGTCATATCTTCAGGATAATATAAATTAGTATCTTGGCGCATTGAAAGAGGATCTCTCCCAGTGAAACGCGACGCCTACCTAATGTGCTCGAACGTCCGCGTCGCCAGAGGAACGTTTCTTTTACCGGACAGGGCCAAAGTAGTTGCAAGCGTGACGCCATCCTCTACACCCTGAGACGCGCCCTGGATGCTTGTACTGAGCAAGTGTCATAATTTGAGTATCTCGTCACCGATGGCGGGCATACTCTACTTACGGCAAAAATGGGTGGGCGGCATCCCCAATAATAACTGTCCGACCGCCCTCGCTAACCCATGTCGGGAGCGGATCGCGCTGCACCAATTTCCAATCGACGCAGAACGGCGCCTTTTCAATGACAGCACGAGCGTGCTTATCCCAGCCTTCGACATAGGAGAGCACATCCTCGATTTTTCCTGGATAGGACCAGGACTCGCTAATATCATTGTCGTCCCTGTTAAAAACTCGTAAATTCTCCGGTAACCTACACTACTTATGCCAATAATAGACCTACTTGTGTGTCAGCACCCAGCACATTTCTTCGCCATCCCGGAAGGACATAGCGAACATGTGGATGTCTTTCCCTGACAATAGTGAGGTAATAAGTATACTTAGCCAGATACACGAGACAGAGTCAAATCCCACCAATCCAAGCATGGAATTCGCCACCCTCTTTACAAAACATGCTTGTAAGAGGATCCGTGTCAATGCCCTGCTCCTTCGAGTTGAACCAGGCCCTGTATATGGCATATCCAGAGGGGATGGGCTTATCCTCGTATCCCTAAAAATAATTATTAATATTTTTTTTGGGAGGCTCGAATGCAAAAAAGTGACCAACAAGGACGAGCTCCCGCGCGCGACTCCTCGCCCCGTCTGCGCCTACGACAACGTCCGCCTCCATCCGCTCGCCGTTGACAACGACTCCCGCTCGCATCGTTTCCGGGTCCTCCCAGTATGCCTCGACGTTCTGGCTAAAACGTACGTCCGCGCCAAGCTTCTTCGCGTATTTTAGTAAGATCTCATGGATCTCCCCGCGGCGTCCGTTGTACGAGTTGGAACCGTAAAGCTTTTGCGGAAGAGGTTGCACGGCGAGGAGCTCGCCAGTGTAGTTATGCATGTGCATGACCGAATGTTGCGTGCAAATCTCCAGTAATCTAATATGTCCATACGTCAGTTTATAAATTGCCAGAGCGAGTGCGGTAAATAAGATTTTCTGACTGTTCGCTGAGACCCCATTTTTCAAATAGACGGCCTGTGTTGGGGGCAAACGAAATGACCTATGACAGAAAAAATCGATGAGCCTACGCTTCAGTAGAAGTAGGGGGAGCGCCATCTCACGTCGCCTGGACACAAATATTGTAACTAAACCGTAGACGCCAATTAGTCAAAAATACGCACCTAGGCTCTCCAAAGTGGGACGCTTCTCTAGCAGGATGACTTTGTGGCCCCTGCGCCTAGATTCAATGGCGCACGCAAGGCCTGCAAAGCCGCATCCGATTATTAAAACCTCGATCGCCGAGGAGTCGGTGCCAGCGAGGGACGAGACTGAAGGCATTGTATACACCAGGCTACGAGGTCCAGTATTTATAGCTTAAGCCACACAGTGGAGGTGCTTTGGAGTGGGAGGAGATCTCCGGACCAACATCGTCGCATTTATACCGGAACCAATGGAAGGAACGGGTGGAGATAGAGGCATGCGTCGGTGTGTATCTCATGCGACGCCCATAGCGCCACCAAACGCGATGCGTCGGCTCGGCCTGAGGAAGTGAAGTGCTCCTGCGACAGGTCGGACGGAGGCTCTTTAGTTAATAGCCCGCACACGAATACAAAAACCTTGGGAACCTGCCCGCCTAAATCCTATGCGGGGAACCGGGCTCCGATGAACGGGTAGAGTAAGGAGGAAGGACAGCGATGCCGAGTGGGTCATGGCGAAGCGAACCTCTGGCCGAGGACGATCAGTCGGGCTCTTGCCATTTTGGTGAGCGCATCGACCGAGTTGAGAAAGAAGCGCGCGCGTTCGGAGCCTTATAATGCTTATCTGGATAGAGGCAAAGCGTAAAATAGTTAATTATGCAGGCAGCTTATTCTTATGTCATAAAGATCCCGTGCGATAGGCCCGCACTCTCTTCAGAATACGAGCAGGAATATTTTTTTTCACGAGGTTGACGCGAGGCCCGGGACGAAACAAACACGCGTTGGCTAACGGAACTCCAGGCATCAAGCTATCAAACAGCCGGCTGCGAGGATCGCGCGAATGCATAGGTCAGCCAAGCTCTGAGGGCGGAAATGCTCAAGTTCGATGCCTCGAGATGGGGATTCAGTCGATCACATGGCCGTCTCAGCAGAGGCAATAATAGCCGCAAAGTCCCCTTTCAACGGGTTAATACTCATCTTTTTTCAATGGGCTCCCCGGCGGGAGACAGCCTTCGCCACCGCTTGCACGGCGCAGGATTGTATTCATGAATCGGAGAAAATATCGCTGAGAAGCCAAGACTCACGAGTTAAATGGAGTAACCGCGCAAGAATCATGCTTCTGCATCAAGCATTTTGAATGGAGGGGCATCATAAATTCACTCCCTTACAATCGCATACCCAAACAGATATCTGGACGCCCGGTACGGGGGACCTGAAATTCTTAAGTGAACCGACGTTATCAGAAGACAGGCGATTAACCATAATTCCGATATGATTAGAAGTGTACAGTGTAAAGTTACACAATTTAACTGCGAAGGGGAACCAATTAAGTCGTTTGAAAGACAAAGAGTGCGCGAAGCTTACGGGACGATCTAAGCTGAGAAATCCGAGGAGCTAACCACGCTGTCCAGAGCTGCTATGGACACTCGAGGCCCAGCCTGGGTACGTTCTAAGCACAAGCCGGATCGCCATCTTTGCAATCTCGCGGTCATTCGCGTAAGTAAGTCGCGCGACCGCCGCATCCAGTGCCTGTTCGTCGTCCACATTCGCGTCTATGCCGCACATCACCGACACAAAGTTTTCGCTCTTCATCTGCGTGCCGTCCCTTCTCTCTGGGACGCCGTGCTCCACGGTGCGCGAGACGAACCACCATATGAACTTAATGTTGCGCGAAGACACATGGCGTAGGGATACCGTGAACGGCTCCGTGCACGCGCGGACGAAGTGAGGTCGGTCCTTCATGTCAACACCAATAGGGGGAGAACGCGTGTGCATGTCGACAGGCAGGGCAAGACAGGGGTACCCCGTCTCCTCATATGTTTCGCGGAGTGCTGCTTGAGCCAGCGACTCGCCTTGATCCTGTCGCCCCTTGGGAAGCAACCACTCATCTTTCCTGAGATGGTGTAGGAGACATATCTGTAGCGGTTTATCGCCGGCTGGCGGGCAGAAGAGGATGGATCCAGCGCAGTTGACGAACTCGTGCGAGGCGAGCTGGGTCACTTGCCACTTGCTCGCAGCCATATTGCATGAAAAAGCGGTGGGTATGTAGTCGTTCAAGGTATAGGATTGGTTCAAGCTGTAGAAGTTTGCATTTATTCTATTCTAGTCAAGGCTGTGGTATCTGGTAGCGTTGTCCCCTCAACTTTTTCATTTCGTTACCGTCCTTGCGCCGACGCTGCCATAATGGAAGTCTTACCTATTAAGGCAAGCTCGCCACTCGGCACCGAGCCACAATTGATAGCGCCTCTGCTTTTATGAAAGCTTGGTGAGAAGATAACTGACGTAAGTAAACTCCTGTACTTTAGGCTCGCGCGCAACCCTGCTCGATCTTTCATAGGTGTAATAGTTTCGCTGCTTCATTTCGGATATAGTATACCAATAATCACCCCGACTCGTTGTGCAAACATATTGAGCGACCCTCATGTGGCCCAATTACATACATAACTTACGAACCCTTTATTTAAAACGGTGACGGAGTCCAGCCTCCATCCACAGCGAAGATCTGCGCAGCGGAAGATATTATTAACTCTAATCCTCATGGAAAAGCAACCACAGACCTTGTTGGTAAGGTAAGCGTTCGTAACGAGCAACTCTACGACGGATGCGACTTCATCGGGCTTCCCATATCGGCCGATAGGAATGAGTGCCTGGCACAAAAGTTAGTATTTGATACAGTACTTTCGCCAAGCGAAGAAATATAAAAAGGTCAACCCTAATCTCCTCGGTCGGGATTGCCAGCATGGCCGTTTCTGTGTGGGTAGATACCGATGTGTTAAAATAATAACCGCCATCGCAATTTACCATTTACCGATGATCGCGGCAGGCGCCACTGCGTTACAGGTCTATCGGAAGATGAGCATGCTGAGCCATGTAGGAGCGGTAAGCGATTAGGACCTACCAATCCGTCTTTTGCGTAACTCGTTGCGATCCAGTGCAATAAACCATGTATAGCAGACTTTGATGAAGCGTAGTGAGGGCCAATGACCCCACCTGTTCCCGCAGCAATGCTGGAAAAAGAAAGAAAGAAAAAAGCGCTCGAGTCGGGATATCTTCCACAAGGACGCACGTGTACTTGCCTAGAGTTGAAAACTACCCGCCCGTATTTCTGGGCGGCCATGTGTGGAATGCACAGCTGTGTCAGCTGCAAGAATTATGAGCTCCCCTCCCTCCAGCATGTATCACGCCGACACGAGCCAACGGACCAAAAAGTGGGAGCCCGTGTTCAGTCTCCAGGTCTCCTCGAACAATTCAGGCGAGATGTCCTCAATCCCTCCGAGGGGACCAATGACCTTCCCGCCGGCGCCAGCATTGTTATATAGGATATCCGGATGGCCAAGCGTCGCGACGACCGCCGCGTGCAGCGCACGCACGTTGGCGTACGTGGAAAGGTCCGCCTGAAACACCGCGGCGCGCACGCCAGAACCGAGCGAGTTGAGCTCTTCCAGGAGCTCATGCGCGACCGATGCCGAGGTATTGTAGTGGATGGCGATGCTGCACCCCAGACGTCCAAGACGTAACGCAGTTGCACGCCCGATACCACCGCTAGGATTTCCCGATTCGGCCGGGAATGACATTGCGGCACGGATCATTTGCCTCTGTGAGTAAATAGGTAGTACAACTAGTACTTACGTGCAACCTGTAATGAGGGCAAGCTTGCCCGCGAGAGGAGCAGTATCTACGCCAGAGCTCGAGGACATCGTTCACGAAAAAGTGGGGTGTTGAGATGGGGTGATTGCAGACTTGAATTCCGTTAGGTCTGACCATCGCTCTTTTGAGCCAAGATCAGTCAGGGGCCACACACCAAATAAACCCGGACGTGCCCGCTGCGTCCGAGGAGTTGTATGGAGATTGCAGTCTGGCTGTGTAGACCCGTGAGCACCAGCAACGACACCCGACCCTAGTCGATACGATACGTGCAGTGAGAATATTAAGGCCCAGCTAAGAACACCAGTAATAATTTAAAGTACCTGTCTTTTAATTGAACATGTGCTATAAACGTCATCAATGTGTATTCCAAAGACATTCAACATTTTCAACGGATCTATCATTAAAGCACATCAGAATACAAATAAACAGTGCTTTGATTGACACTGCCGAAGAATTGAAGTGGTGACAAGGGGTGTATAAGGTTTGACGAGCGAACTGCAGTTGGCGTGAAGATAGGTGTATGAGCATTAAGCATGAGTGGGACCGAGGGGGAGCGGAGTCAGTATGAAAGAGAGGAACGGCAAGACAACGGCCGCAAGAGGCGACCAGGTATAAACACGATTCGATTCGGGCCTGATAGCCTCGGCCCGTCATTTATTTTATTTCCCCTCGCCGGGCGGCCCTGCCAACGGTACCTGAAATTACTCGTCCAGCGCTCCGCGTTCATAATCAGTTTAAGACACTGAGCGCACACTGTACAGTTTCTCAGGCCTCCTCTCCCCGTAAGTCAGGCGTAGTCCAGTAACGGCCTTATTTACGTGCGCTGCGCCTGAGGCTGCGCGCAATAAGGCGAAATACACACTTAAAGCGTTGGTGCAGACGTTCGAGTGCATGGGCCAGCCGTCTTCTCAGCGGATCCCACTGTCATAGACTCATAGTCCTTTGAATTCTCTGGTTCAGCATGGGCGAATTCGGATGCTTCCTGACACTTCTTCTTGGCGATTTACCAGAATACAAAGTATGGTACGCGAAAGTGATCACGCACGCCATACTTGCGCGACACGAGATATAAAGCGGCCCTGGATAGTGATGTGAAAAAAGCATGTTCTGATAGTTGCCTGGCACATCACGTTTCCCAGAGAAAAGGTTAGCTCCCAGAATCGTTAGACTTCGGTCTTGTGTGAATTGCGGACATACTTCCGAACATTAAGAAACTTGCATAGTACACAGTACAGTGGTGATCAGCGTTGACAGTCTATAGGAAGCCCGGGACAGCGCCGAAGTGGCCCCGACAGATAATGCGGGGGAGAGAATTGCAAATATGGGAAAGGGCGAAGTGAAAGAAGCCTTAGGGTCACGATGAGCTCTAGGAATACGGCTAGGATGCTCGAAGATCTGGGAGGTGTAAAGCACGATTCCGGAGGCAGTAGTAGGAAAAGTAGGTACAACAAAGTGATTCGACTCAGGAACGGAAGCGGCGTGTCGTCGGACCGAGCTCGAGGGCAGTTTTCTCCAAGGCGGGGAAGAATAGGACTTGGAGCAAGAAAAGAGCATCTGACAAAAGTCCTCACAATGTCAATCGTCAGCGAAGCCCACAGGAGTCACGGAGACTGTGAACCCATCACATACTCGTCTTATGACTTCAACATCAATTTAATGCACACCTTAAGCAGCGACTTAAATCAGGACTTCTCAGCTGGAACCGCTTACGAGCTCGAAACAGTTGATCCATGTGTTCTATTGCAACTGAGCTCCACTCCTAAAAAGAGGATGTGTTGTTATAGTTGCTAAACGGCGTGATCAAGTGGCGAATCCGCCGGAGCGCTTCGTACGACTAAAGCGGCTGAGTCGCTACATTACTATTCGCAGTCTTCTCACCGAATGTGGTCTGAGGCAAAAGTAGCGCGGTAGTCTTCCGAGAGTGGCGTCCTCATGGAAGGTGAAGTTGCATGATGCCTTCGGATGCTGAGTGTAATGAGCGCCGTGACAAGGTAGCTGTGAGTCTCAAGACAGCGAATATGAAAATATGGTGGCGCCGCGAAGAAGAGACTCAAAAGGGTACTTCATGATCATAAGTGTACTGATGGTGGCTGGCGGGAGGCTGCGGCACTTGTGCGACACTGGGAAAATGATGATAATTCTCACGATCACATGGCTTCCAAAAATGATGTGTAATTCGGATGAGCTTCATTCTTCAGCGTATGTCGCAATCCTTCCCAGAAACCGGAGGAAAAAAGTAATCCGTATCATGCAGACGGTATCAATGTTCTTGAAAACTTAGGCTACCCGATTGTTGTCCGCGCAACAGTAGCAACAGTCAGCAAGTTTTTTGGACACGTATGTCATTTCCGCCGAGGAAAAGGGCTCGGGCGGCCGACCAAGAACTTCTTCAACTTATCCGACCGTGCGCGGTGAGAACGGCGGGGAATTGCGGTCTCCGACCACGCGGACCAATACAACTTCCCCAACGCAACTGGGGAAATTTGCGCGCTGGCAGTCCCGAATTAAAGACACAAGAACTGCCGTCCGGTTCTGTTGTGAGGGCGTGCGTGCTCCAAGTCCAAGTAGAGGTGACTTGGATGCCATTTGAGGCTGACTCGTGTTGATTGTCGGTGTTTCTTTGGCTCGGAGATTGGTACCGCAGGCTAGTCGGCCTCCTTTTTCGGATAAGAAGTGATGAGCGAGGGACGCAGCACAAATGGCTCGTCTACTTACTAAGCAAAATGAGACATTTTATGGACATCTGCCTGACAAAGCAGTCCAAAATAGTTGGCGCGCCAAACCCTTGGGTGCCTATTAGCTCATCTTGAGGCATTTTCAGAGCATCCGGCCTCACCACAAGAGTCCCACTGACTCCCCCTCCCTCCCTTTATAAGCCTCCCCTCCCAACCACCAACCCGGGTTTCCATAGTACGAAAAATCATGTCGACGATGAACACAACGATCCTCATCTCCAACTTACACTGCAGCAGGTACGTTCCCGCAGCGGTTTTCGTGCTCTATCCATTGTCCCTAACTTTCTCCTCGGTTTCCCCAGTTGCGTCAGCACCATACGCGATGCGCTGTCCTCCCTGTCTCCACCGCCCATTGCAATCAACTCCTCTATCGTCTCGCAGACCGTCTCCGTCGAGCACGATCCCGCCCTCACCCCGGCCGATATCAAGGCCGCCCTCGATGACGCAGGGTTCGACCTGGTCTCCACCCCCGAGCCTGCGAGCATTAACGTCCGCCGCTCATCGTCTTACTTTGCCGACTGGTCTATCAAAAGACGCCAGAAACATGCGGAACACTGTCAGCTCTGCCAGCAGGAATCGAAGTCAGCGACCGTCTCCGGTACGCCTGGTGAGGCGGGCAAGATCCTTCCCACCGACAAGTACGCCGAGATTTCTCCACGTGTTGTAGCGCTTAACCTCGACTATCAACCACGGGAGGTGTACGCGCCGCAGGTCGGCGATGCGAAATTATCTGACGAGGGGGCGCCCTACAGTGTGGCGTTCTCCATAGGCGGAATGACTTGCGCCTCGTGTGTCGGGACAGTCAGCCGCGTTGCCTCGGAAATTCCGGGTGTGTCCAATGTTGCGGTCAACCTCATTAGCAAGTCCGCCACAGCCACGATAGAGAATAAGGACTTGGTAGGCGCATTGGTTGAAGCTATTGAAGATGGAGGGTACGAATGTGAGCTTGTCACCATTGAGCCAAGCAAGCCCAAGAAGGGCTCGAAAGGCAAATCTTCATCCAAACCTCGCCAAGAACAGGGTCCTTACCGCGCAACCTTTTCCGTCGGGGGCATGACCTGCGCCTCGTGCGTTGGAAATGTTACGGAAGCCGTGTCCAAAATGCAGGGTGTTTCTGACGTCTCCGTTAACCTCGTTGGGAAGTCCGCCACGATGACGTTGGAGAGCAAGGACCTCGTAAAGGACATCATAAACACCATAGAAGATGGCGGATACGAAGCTGAGTTATTTTCGGTGGAGTCGGTCGATCAAGAAGAGTTAGAGGTCGACGGACCGCGAACTATTTCATTGAGAGTAGACGGCATGTTTTGCCAGTGAGTTTACGTTTCCCTACTTCTATCGCCCTACTTCTATTAATGCTTCTAAAGACATTGCCCAGAGAAAGTCATGAAGGCGCTGGATGCCTTCGGTGATAGAGTCACTATAGAAGAGTCCTTTAAATCTTTCAGCGATCCGAACCCAGTAATCCGACTCACCTATACGCCATCCCCTCCGGACTTCACGATAAGGCAGATCGTCTTCGCTATCTCTTCTGCTAAATCACCACCTTTCATCGTTTCCATCGCCAAGCCACCATCACTTGAGGAACGCGCGCGGCTCATGCATGCGACAGAGCAGCGTCGTTTGTTCATTCGGCTCATGTCATCCGTTATTCTCGCCATTCCAACATTTATTATCGGCATCGTGTACATGACGCTCGTGCCTGCCACGAACCCGACACGCATGTGGTTCATGCACCCATTGTGGACGGGCAACGCAAGTCGCGCTCAGTGGGCACTCTTTTTCCTTGCGACCCCTGCGATGTTTTTCAGCGCTGGCGTGTTCCACCGGCGCAGCATAAAGGAAATCTACAATCTCTGGCGCTGGGGGAGTAAGACGCCCGTGTGGCGTCGCTTCGTACGCTTTGGAAGTATGAACTTGCTTGTGTCCATGGGCGTATCAGTAGCGTACTTCGCATCCGTCGCGCTCCTCGCTCTTGCGGCTGTGCAGCCAACGGATCCGAACGGACAGGGCGACAATACGACATACTTTGACTCAGTGGTCCTTCTTTCAATGTTCCTCCTTGCAGGACGCTTCCTCGAGGCGTACAGCAAGGGGCGAACGGCTGATGCCGTTACTGCTCTGGGCAAGCTTCAGCCCTCGGAGGCATTGCTGCTGGTCCCGGAAAAGGAAGCGAGAATTGCAGAGAAATTCATGGAGTCTGGGGATTTTGATGTTGATCTCGAGAGGGGCTCCAGTGAAGATAGCCATAGTGAGAAGCCCGGGTTGCGAATTCAGAAAGTGAACGTCGACTTGCTCGAGGTAGGCGACGTCGTGTGCGTGCCACATGGGTCCAGCCCGCCCGCAGATGGTGTCGTGGATTCAAGAGAAGGAAGCCAGTTCGACGAGAGTTCGTTAACAGGGGAGAGTAGGCCCGTAAAGAAAGTTGCTGGTGATCAAGTCTTTGTGGGTACGATCAACCGAGGCAAGGTCGTGGAAGTCAGAATTACTACGCTCGGTGGAGAGACTTTGTAAGCATTCCGCTATTCTTATCATCTTTCCAGTTAGGCTCAAGGGGCTTCCAGACTTGATCAGATCGTCAAAGTCGTCCGTGAGGGCCAGACGAAACGTGCGCCAATTGAGAAAATAGTGGACCTCGTGACTGGGTTCTTCGTCCCTATTACCACCTTACTTGCAGTGCTTACTTGGGTCATCTGGCTTTCTCTGGGTCTTAGCGGTACTCTTCCGCAATCGTACCTTGATATACCTATTGGAGGCTGGCGTACGTTTCTTCTAGCTCTGTTGCTATTATTAGACTTATTTACTTCTTGCCACCCTTAGCTGTCTGGGCTCTTGAATTCGCGATCGCGGTCTTTGTCGTCGCGTGCCCTTGCGGGATCGGCCTCGCCGCCCCGACCGCGCTCCTCGTTGGCTCGGGTCTCGCCGCAAAACATGGTATCCTCGTTCGCGGTGGTGGAGAAGCGTTTCAGGAGGCCGCTCAGCTCGACCTTATCGTTTTCGATAAGACGGGCACTTTGACGCAAGGCGGTGAGCCCCGCGTTACGGACGCCGACATTCAGACAACCGGGACCCCATGGACCCGCGATACCGTCTTGGGCGTTGCGCACGCCCTCGAATCAGCGAGCTCGCACCCGCTTGCAATCGCAGTGCGCAATTATTGCGAGCAGCATGGAGATGTGAAGCTTTCCCAGGGCACGGCGTCGATTGAGGAGACAGCTGGACGAGGACTAAAGGGCACTTTTACGTCCCCATCGTGTGAGGCGATAATCGGAAACGAGCAGTGGATGCAGGAGCACGGGGCTGCGCTCAATATAACTCAGGAACGCCTTTTCGAACAGTGGAAGAATGAAGGAAGGAGCGTTATTGCTGTCGCGATGCGTGATGCGTCCTTTGATTCGGGTGTATATTCCGTCGTAGCGGTTTTTGCTGCTGCGGACGAACTGCGTGCGGAAGCGCGCGATGTCGTGCTCGCGCTGCAGGAGCAAGGACTAGGGACGTGGATGATCTCTGGTGACAATCCAACGACAGCACGTGCGGTCGCGCGTGCCGTTGGAATTCCAGAGACGAACGTCATCGCAGGCGTGCTTCCCCACCAGAAGGCAGAGAAGATCGCTTGGTTGCAGAGTGTCGGGACAAAACGGGAGCAGGCATGGTGGATGCGGTTCCTGGGCATTAAGCGGCTCAACGAGCGATGCATTGTCGCGATGGTCGGAGATGGGATTAACGATGCACCGGTGCGTTCTCTTTTCTCTGGAGGTTGTGAACGGATTCTAAGATGACCTTGTATCCTAGGCCTTGACTGCTGCAGATGTTGGAGTTGCTGTCGGATCGGGCAGCGATGTGGCCATCTCCAGCGCATCGTTCATCCTCATCAAATCCGATCTTTGGAGCTTACTGACCCTGGCGGATCTATCTCGTAAGGTATTCAACCGTGTAAAGTTCAATTTCGTAAGTCAAAGTCATCACCTGCGCAATTGTACTATTTATGCTCATCGTAGTTGATCAGTTCTGGGCTGGCATATACAACATTTGCGCGCTGCCTATCGCCGCCGGGGTGATTTACCCCGCTGGGCACGCGAGACTGGACCCTGTTTGGGCGTCACTTGCCATGGCCTTATCGTGAGTCGGGTCCTGACTCGCAAATAATGCTCTTTACTAACGCACATTTTTGGGGTAGGTCTGTCTCTGTCGTGATGAGTTCACTCCTACTTCGGTTATATCGGGAGCCAAGGGCAAGTCCGCCAAAGTCGAACTAGAGCCACCGAGCCGAGCGCGCATAGAATTCTTTCGTGGGTTCGCGGCCCGAGTTTTCATCATTCTCCGCGTTTGCCGAGCCTTCTACATCCGGGCGTAATATTTTTGTGCCCTTGTACGCGCATAGTGACGTAGAATAACGTAGGTTTGGGGTTGCAACTTGTTCTGCACCTTGCTGTTGTGATTGTCGTGAACCGAAATGTGGACGGAGTCAATTGGTCGAGTGCGACTCCAGAAGGAAGAGTACTTCGAAAACTTGAATGGTGACGCAGGCAAATGCATGAGTCAGCATTATTGGTCGATCTCGCCTGTGTCGATCCCAACTTTTCACGCGCGTGAGCAAGTCCTTGAACCTTGACGATCAACAACGTATTTCAAGTTACGATCGACTTCGTTCAACTCTCTGTTTTTAATAGTACAGAATATGTCTTGCCATAGCCCGAGTATTGAACATCGTAGATTGAGCTCTTCATTCCTATTCGTCTCTTCAGTATGCACATATCCGGAAATCACAACCCGGAGCAGTCTATAGCCAGGTCCGGTCCGATTGTTCTCCCGCTCTCCACCCCACGGGCCCCCACCCTGCTTACCCCAGCCCACCTACCCGCGTAGGCCGCGCCTTCCGAAGCATTAGAATTTTTCCCCGGACCGCCAGAGCCTTCTATTGCTTCACCCGTGCGTCATCTGACCGTGCTGCGCCTAACTTGGGTGATGGCAGACACCGACATGTCGCGCCTGAACTCAGCGCTATCTCGTGCATAGTCGGTGCGTGAGACGGATCAGTGTCCCCCCGGGCAGGCCTTGCTTCCTTTATAAAAGCACGGTATCTGAGCACAAAAAGCAAGGACAGATTCTCTCCTTGTCTCATACCTTTTCCCCGCGAACACTGGACGAGGTCCGACTCTGTGCTATCTCCCTCCCCCCCCCTCCGTGACTCTCCTATCGTTTTTTGAAAATGTCGAAGGCCGAAACCGCGTCCTCTGACGCGAAAAACGTCGCGATTGTTCAACCGCCGTTGCCAATAAACCGCAAAGCCGTCCTGCTCGCTGTGTTTATTGCATTCGGTACGAATATTTCCCCACTTTGTACTTCTGTCTTACTGATCTTTTCGCAAAATCGCTTTCAGGAGGCTTCCTCTTTGGCTACGACATTGGTGTCATTTCAGTGCGTTCGGTTTGCGAGAACAATCATGTTCCCCTCTAACGCTGGGGTCCAGGGATGTCTTATTATGCCCGATTTCATTGAGCGCTTCGGCCAGCCTGATGGCCAAGGGGGTTTCGTTCTGTCCAGCTCGCGCCAGTCAATCATCACTTCTCTATTATCCGCAGGGTGAGCATTCTTCATTTATAGCAGATATCAAATTCTAACCATATAATTCACAGAACATTTGTGTAAGGGACCTAATAACGCCGGGTTCGGACACTTCTTTACTAACTCATTCGTGCAGCGGTGCACTTGGTCAGGCGTTGACATCCGACCGCTTCGGCCGACGGGCATCTATTCTCATTTGGTCAGCGATATTCACTGTCGGCGTCGCAATACAGACGGGCACAACCTTCTCGATCGTCCAGATCACTATTGGAAGGTTTATCGCTGGTCTCGGTGTCGGCGCCTTGTCGGGTAAGCTTGCGAGCTCTTCTCTCTTCTCTTGCGTGCCTGGCGAATGTTAATCTTATAATTTATGTAGCCATTGTCCCGTTATACAACGGCGAGACGGCTCCGAAGCGCATTCGCGGTGCGATGCTCGTGTTGTACCAGCTGCAAATCATCATGGGGTTAGCATATAATTTTGTTTTCGGCAGAAGTCGGTCCCTAATCACCTATGCATGGTCTCACAGTATCTTCCTGAGTTATCTTATCGACCTCGGGACGCACTCGATCAAAGGCTCCGCTTCGTGGCGAGTGCCGGTCGGGCTGCAGCTCGTCTGGGGGCTCGTCCTACTTTCCGGCATCTTTTTCTTGCCTGAGTCGCCGCGACACCTTCTCGGGACTGGTCAAGTGGACGAGGCGCGACGCGTGATCGCGGAGTTGAACTCGGTCGGTGAGGACCACCCTCTTGTGCTGGATGCCATCGAGGAGATAGACGCTGGTATCCGCGCGGAGAACGAGGGAGGAAAGGCGACGTGGCTTGAGTGCTTCTCGACACGTAACCAGCTGTGGAAGCGCACTCTCAACGGAATGATGCTCCAGTTCATCCAGCAGTTGAATGGACAAAACTTCTACTGTGCGTGCCTCATCCCGGTTTTTTAGATCTTATGACCGCTAACCTTGCCGCTGTTCCTAGACTACTATGGCGACACATTCTTCAAGAGCGCAGGAACACAGTGAGTTCTAGGCTATCGCATTATCATGGATCTGCATTTTGACGGCGTGATTAGACTGTCTCCGTATGTCATCCAGACCATTTTGGGCGCCGTTTCCGTAGTAGGCACGGTCCCCGCCCTATACTTGATCGATACCTGGGGTAGAAGAAGAGTAAGTAGATGTTCGACGAACTCGTATGGTGCTGTGTTTTTCTGACACTGTTTTTATTGCCACGACAGTCTTTACTTACCGGTGCAGTCATGGAGGCGGTCTGCTCATTAATCGTATGTTCATTCTTTTCGGTGTTGTGCATTAAACTTTTGTGGGTCAATTCTGACATTGTTCACTTCAGGCCGGCGTCGTCGGACATGCATTCTTGCCAGGTCCAAAGGTCGATATATCGACAATCACGCTTACGGCGCGTAATAAGCAGGGTGGCGACGTGCTCATTGCGTTCGCAATCCTTCACGTCTTCAGCTACAGCATCTTCTGGGGTCCGACGCCATGGGTGTACCTCGGTGAATCATTCCCGTTGCGCGTGCGCGCAAAGAGTATCGCTCTGGGAAGTGCAACGAGTGAGCAATATCCCTGTTTCCTGACTTTTTTCCGTGCGTGTTACTCACGTATCAAACCGCACTTCTCCGCAGACTGGTTATGGAACTTCTTGCTGTCCTTCTTCGCACCGCGCATAGCCGCTGAGTAAGAGTCCAACATTATTTCGGTCCGAGCTGTCCTGCTCAATGTGCCTTTTTCGCGTTAATTAGCATCGGCCCGCTCATTCTCCTGATCTTTTTCGGTATGCTCGTGTTCGGTTACGTCTACGTATACTTCGCGATCCCGGAAGTGAAGGGCCTCAGTCTCGAGGAAGTCGACGAGCTGTACCGCTCGGGTGTGAAGCCGTGGAATTCATCCACATGGAAGCCATCTATCAAAGAACATCATCACGGGGAAGATGGGAGCACCGCGGACGAGGTACGCGAGGAAAAGGAGAAAGGGGCGGAGTAGAGTTTAAAAAAATCGGTATCATATTTCTTGGAGCTTCCGCGCCCTGATGGAGAGCTACTAAGGCGGCCCCGGACGTAGAGATCTGAGACGTCCGAGTCAGGGGTACTCGGAGAAGAATGGTGCTATATACGACCCACCAGTTACGACTTGAATTTCTGTAATTGTATTACTTTAACGTTCTTAACTTTACGGCGAAGATTCCACATTTTGTGTGTTTAAGTTCAGTGTTAACAACGGAAAACTTCCCTCGCCGCTAGTAGGGGTCGAAGCTGTGAATTGTGGGGTAGTTGCATTGTTCGACACTCGGGGCGGCACCTTGAACTTCACCGTAACTACTGGGGCCCGGGGGACAGAGGGCAAAAGTAAAGTTTTAGTCATGTGACCGACGCGTCCCTGACATCCGAAAAAATGTCGGAGCCTGCCGTCACTTGAGTGGAAATCGGAGTTTTGCGTTAAGATTAATATTGAGGATCTCGACTCCTGTCCCCAACTTAGTGACTACTTATTTATTTGCTCCCGAATTTACTTCAAGGCTGTAAACTATGTCTCGTCTCCCTGAAGCCTTCGTGTTTCCAACAATAACGCTTAATAGGCGTCAAGCGAGGACAAGGGTTCATCATCGACACCTCTTGTTAGATATGTCTTGCAAGTAATACAATTACATACAAGCGCCACTTTGCCGTCAAATATATCTTACGGTAGTCTGCTCTCATCCTCACAAGTATCGTGAAAATCTCATGCCTTAAGCAGCAGGCCCTCCTAGCGCCAGGTTGGTAACGCCCTCCACTAAGTCGGATGATGTCTCTATCAGTTTTGTAACTTTGCCAATTGCAATCGTCCTGCCTATAAGATCCAATCAATTAATTAGTATAGAAGCTCCAACTGTAGTGGGAAATCGTACCCTCGTCTCGTAAAGTGAAACGGCCCATCTGCGGATGATCCGCGAACCGCTCGATGCAAATAGGTTCGGAAGTCTCGATGAGCGCAACGACTTTTTGACCCCTCTTTGCGAACTGTGGGGGCTTCTTCGATTTACGGCCCGTCGCCTTGTCGAAGTAGTGCAGAAGTGCCGAAAGCGTGACCTCCTCCGCGAGCGTGTGTACGTGTAATACGGCACTGTATCCGGCGCAGATGATGTTTTTGTGCTCGAGGATTGCAAGTTGAGCCTCGAATTGGCGAACAGCATGTACAGGGTTCGATGGCGAAGTCAGTACAAAGCCTGTGCTGATATCTTCATCATCAACGCCCTTGAGGCGAACGCGGACGTTGTCCCCACATAATGCCCCTTGTACTTCGTCCTCAAGCTCGTTATGAATTGCGGATACCTCGACTACAGTGCGGTTTGGCATGAGTAGTAACGTATCATTGCGTTGCACTCGTCCGGATTCGATCTTTCCAACAATAATCGTGCCCATGTCTTTGTACTTCTCAGATATAGGTACCATAAGCGGACCGTTGATTTTACGATCGACCATTGGCATTTGGTCGAGATGGTTAAGCAGAGATACCCCACTGCACTTGGTTAGAGTCGCGAGATCGTTACATTAATAAATCGACACTCACTTCCACCAAGGGCAGATACTCTTGCTGACATTGTCCTTTAAATTCAATCCAGTTTGCGCAGAAACGGGAATAAACGTTGCATCCGTTTTGGGGTTATAGCCGGCAGCCTTGACGAAAGGCATGAGCTTTCCTACAATCTCATCGAAACGGGTTTTGTCCCAGTTGACGGTAGTGTCGTCCATCTTGTTGATGGCAATGACGATTTTGCCAACACCGGCAGTCTTGACAAGCATGACATGCTCTCGCGTCTGACCGCCCTTCTCAAAACCGGTCTCAAATTCTCCCTTTCGGGCAGAGATGACAAGCACTGCGACATCGGCCTGCGCTGCACCGGAAATCATAGAAGGCACGTATGTCTTGTGACCAGGCGCATCGAGAATAGTGTACCGTCGCGAAGTGGTCTCGAAGTAGCCACGACCAACCTCAACTGTCTTCCCTTTGGACCGTTCTTGTGGAGTGGAGTCAAGTGCCCAAGAGAGGTACCAGCTCTCGCGACCAGCATCCTTCGCCTCCTTCTCGTACTTCTCCATCGTACGCTTATCCACCATTCCAGTGATGAAGAGGATGTTTCCACCCATAGTACTCTTTCCAGCATCAACATGTCCGATAAATACGATGCTAAGATGCTGCTTGACTGTTGCTGCATGAGCACTCGATCAAAGGCTACAGCCCACTACTTACCATCACCAAACAGGTCCTTCAGCGTCTCCTGATCGGCCACAGAGTGTACATCCTGGACGATCTGTTGTGCGTCGGTTTTGGCACGTTCTGTGGTGAAGGTTTTGGATCCAGCGCCTGCCGCGGAGGACGGAGCAGACGCCTTAGAGGATGCCGACTGTGCAGGCTTCGGTGCGGGCGGGTTCGCCGCCGATGGCACAGCAGCCTTCGCCGGAACGCGCTCCGGCGCTGGTACGGGTGCCGGTGGTGGAGGTGTAGGCTTGCTTCCCCCGATGTTCAAAGTGATTGTGGGAGGCGGCGGGGGAGCTTCAATCTGCTCTGGCCTCTCGATGGGTGGTGGAAGCGGTTGTGCCGGCTGTGCAGGAGCCGCAAATCTAAATTGTCCCGGAACGAACTCTGAAGCCCCGATGTTCAGTCTGCTCATAGTGAAAGAGGAGGAAAGCAGAGGAAAGGAGGAGGATGGGGGTAGGAGGAAGGGAGAAGGTGGTTGTACTGGACGAACCAGGACTTCTGTGTATGCTGTACCGCGGCTCCTACTGATTCAAACCCTAAGGCTCCGAAATCAGGAGTCATTCTCTAACTTTCCGACACGAGGCACACGACATTCTTATCAGTTATTTTCCTTTGCCATTTTCCTTCAATACCAATATCACACAAATTTCGACTCCCCTGCAAAAATCGGGGTTGCAAGCAGGCAGGCTTGAGGAAAACTGTAAAGTTGCTTAATTTGGAGAGTAATTTTACAAAATTTCTCACGATTAGCATTCGAAGATTAAATGATAAATCAAACTCCGTGCACTCTGTATATATGCGTGCTTTTGCAAACCACTGTACCCGGATTATACTGCAGTGGAATGAGATATCGCTGGTATATTTACAACAAGGCCTCAGCCGGAAAACGGATACTAAAATACATGTGTAAGATTCTGGGGTCAATCCATTATCTCGACTTGTCCTCGGCTAAGATGGCCTCGTTGAGTTCATCTAGTGGTGCAAGTTCTTTCTTGTCCACGAGGTCGAACTAGCAGGCCGGAAGGTATCTCGGTTGAGTAATTCCGATCAGGTTCGTGTGATTGAACACCCACCTCATTAATGAACAGGAAGAAGTGCCGGTAGCTGGTGTTGAGATGTGCTATGCGATCATAGGGATATTACTATTATTCAGGAGGCATGTCGGGAAAAGGCGGACCTTCAATTCCCAGTGCGCATATCTGGTCAAAGTGATTGCTGTACAGATGCGCGTAAACACGAAAAAGCCTCCGAGTAATAGTTCGAACGGTGTCACGAAAGTTCCTGGGAAACGGTACGCCTTCGTAATGTCCGATCAGGTCGTCGGTCGTCTACGGCAAGCCCGGGTACATACCGATCTTATTGGGAAACACAGACTCGTCGTCCAAAAGGGATTGTGCCCAGTTCATGAGTGCATCTACGTAATCCGGTGCCGGCAGTTTCGTTGGACGCTTGTAACGAGAACCATCCTCCCAGAGGTATTCATACCTGCTCAGGACGTCAGCCCAGATATAAGGTGATGGCGAACACAATTTGCGCACCGTGGACCAGCAGACATTATCGGACACTATCCATATGATGTTCGAGTTACATGAGTATATGCGTGTGAGTGTTTCCAGCGGAGGTATGTCATACCTCTTGCGGAGTGCAGAATTCAGTCACAGTTCCGTAGAGCATATTAAGGTGGTTGAAAAAATCCACGGCTAATTGGCCGATTGGTATCACTTAACATACGAGACGTGCGCGGGACTTACTGTGAACAGCAAGCCACTCATCCGTGTCTTCTCCTTCTGGCAATAGCACGGCCTCCCGTAGATTACCCGATCCCTGTAGTTCCATAGCAGTAAGACATGATGTTATGATCTCCCTTAAGCCGGGAAAGAGCGTACGAGCGTCGCCTCCGCGTACTTGCGAAGCTGGTACTGCTTTGTGCCTTCAGGGGCATCTTTCCGAGGTTTGAACGTGCGAGTTTTGCCCCTGTGAATATGTGTTAACGCGCGAGGAATATTGGACTCCGGGATCGACTTACAGACCGAAGAATGAAGACATGATGAGCAAAGGCGGGGAGGTGAGTGAGGAGGTGATGGTCGACCGCGATCACGACACGTACGTGATTAGACGCGTTGTGCTTATGTCAGACCGAGTTTCTTCGGTTTCTGAATTCTGAACTCCGAGTCTAAAAAGCTATCCCTTCAATATCCTCAAAATTGTGGCTTCACAACCAAGGAAACGTATATGAAAGTATTTTCCTGAACGCACGTATCCAAGCTGAAACGTCTGAGTATTTGTCACAAAAAGTCGCTGCATTTCTCTCATACATTTCCCGTAAGAACGCCGACAGTGGGCGCCGGCCCTTGTGCATTTTGATGAAGACCTCGTACGTCTCACGGACTCTCACTCCCCGCCCCAACATGCCGTATAAATCCTCCTTTCGGAGCGGGGAAAGCCTTGCGCAGTGTCAATGCGGCACTGTGGTGACTCTTTAGGGATGGGAGATAGTATATTGCCGGTTTTTTGTCCGCGGTGGGTGTACCTTTTTGGCAAACTGTTTAACAACTTGACCGATTGAAATGGCGGGGATCACTTACGTGCATATTACCCCTTGGTAGCCGTACTTTTCAATTCACTGTCTCACTAGAGCCCGTGAGTAATGCTATCAGAAAATGACCTCCGCCGTTCACCGCATTGCGAATGTCTATAAAAGCTGTAAAACTCGAACAGTACTTAGCATTCCTCAAGCTTATTATCCACATAACCCAATCGACAATGAAACTCTTCTTCACCGCGTCGCTCTCCGCCCTTGTTGCATCGGTGCTCCTCGTGAGCCAAGTCGGCGCCTCCCCGGCTCCATCGCTGGTATGCGATCACTTTTGTCTCCCTGGTGAGACTGGATGCTGCATTCCACCTCCAACGACTTCGATCGTGCCTACCTCAACACTCTGAAACGGCATAACTCGGTGTTAGCCATGCCACAGTAAGCACTGCCTTGCATTCCCTCCACTCTAAAGCGAGTTTTCTCAATAGTGCCCTACAGCCAGACCTTATTCCCATTTTGTGCACTGGATATGGTCGGATACGAGGCGTAGCATTATGTCGTACGGATAATCCATATTCCGCAATTGAATGAGATGCGTTGAGCTACATTTTTCTTGAGTATGTTGATGACGGCGGTTGCAGCAAGGTTGCCGCACTTGCCTCCTGACGGAACGGTGTGTTTGAAATCACTAGTACGCTGGTAAGAATGTTTCAGAGCTTCAATTCGGAGCGACCGGTCGAAGTCCGGAAACGTGTATAAAAGCTGGTCTCCAGAGCTCCCGAAGCTTGTCCGTAAACACCCACACAGAAGACGATGGGGTCCTTTGCTACATCTGCTCGTGTATTCCTTCTTGCTCTTTTCCTCACGGTCACCGCCCAGGCTTACGCCGCTGCAGCACCCAACCCCATCTGCCAGCATATTTGCCTTCCTGGAGAAACAGGCTGCTGCGTCCCTGCCCATACGACTGCCAACTGATATTTGCTCATGGTTGTGATGCCTTGGGAGACACTGGTTTTGAGAGTGGTGAGTAATCCCATCCATATCGGAATATGAAACTTTCCATTTACCGAAAGGGCTTCAGCCTGAGCGACACATGCGAGTGAATCGTATGAGCCTGTCTGATGTAATGGGGAAATGGACATTGCTGCCGAACGGTGTAATGGGATTATGAAATGCATTCGTAGTCGTGGGGAGGGCCTGTAACAACATGTATCCTGTTGTACGAATATGAACATTGCATCAATGTAAACGTAATTGCACGCCCGGCGATCTTCCCCCGAATCCTTGCATTGCTGTGGTTTGTTTAGAAATCAGAGTCATGAAGGGACTATTCGTTTACCTCCCAAGTATCCTGCATTGTTTTCGTTGATCCCAACCAGGTTCTTCGAGTCATTATGCTACTAGTAGTTGGTCTGAAACACGGCGCCACCTAACTATGATTTGATAGCGCGTACTTGAATCAATGCATCAGCGGCGTACTAGACTTTAAGCGGCGTGGTCCCGGGCATTATATACACACACAACACGCGGTAATTGCCTTACGGTATCAGGTTACTACACGAAGAAGTGTGCCTGGCGCAAGGGTGCCTTGATCAATAAGTCCATCAATTGGCGACGGTAAGGGGTGGGAACTTAATCCTTCCCCATTTCTGTGTGCCTCGCTCTGCAGTCCTTTCCTCTATTTGCAATTCCAAAGGAATATTTACCGAAGTTCTAACCGGTAACTTTCACATAGAAAATTCATACAATCGTTACTGTTTATCTGTTACAGAATTTCAGAGAAATTTGAAAACGGGAGCGCGGGCAACGCGCCCTAAGCTTTCCAAACCGGAAATTGAGAGAATATCCTGAGGCTATCCCCATAATAGGATTCTGTAAATTTTCAGCTGGCGTCACCTGTGCTATAAGTTACTACTATCACTGGCGGGCCCTCGCCGGAAGGGATATCCAGGACTCGGAAGTCCACGTTTATAAATACATATTGACTAGCGACGTTATTTAGGACATTCTTAAACATAAACACTTCATAATATGACTTGCACCGCATGTATTTATTATCGTTGATTGGTGTAATAAGTGTGGATTTGTAGAAATTTCCAAGGACTGGGTAACTCGAATGTCAGTTTCAAGTTCAAGTTGTGGTAAACCGGGTTTATGGTGGCTGTGCATGTCGATCATCCTTAATCGGCATTTTGGACAAACAAATGCCGCTTTCTGTGCAAGCTTGCGTCGGTCTTGGACTCCACCGCGCAACTACCATAAGTGCCATTTGAGTTTTAATAATATTGGCATTGCTGCATAAGCCTGTACTTATCTGATTCATCTTTGGGAAACTGCATGCAAGACGTTTGTGGCGAGTATCGGGCAGTGCGCATACAGCAGTACTAGTATTGACAATTTACTGCAGTACTGGATTCCCCACTCGGATCTTTGTTTCCTCCAAAAAACTCCTGTTCAGGCATTGCTGGTAGGTGATAATATTGGCTCACGTTGTTATTTTCCTCAGAAGTTCTGAACAAGTCATATCCAGCCAGTGCGAATCTCCTATTTCCCCGAGAACGGAGTTTTGTATCACCGCTCTTTTCGTGAGCTGCGGCGGTCTTACGGAAGACAGGGTCCTGCCTAGCGGGGAGCGCGAGTACGTTTTATTCGTCCTGTCACATCTGCAAATATTCCGGTTGAAATGTCTTCTGCGCATAAGACGATCCGCTCGTCGCAGTATATTGGTTCTCTCACCTTCGGGAGAATCACCGCACAGGTATTCGGTACCATCTACAACCCCAGATCCTATAGGGCCGGCTTCTCACAGGACCTAGATTTCGTTCAAGACACCTTTCGGGCGCGTGTTTGGAACAGTCTCAGCGGCATTCAACCATCCGGGGAACCCGATGAGCTTTGCAGCGGGCTGCTCCAGCAGGGATCTTGCAATTTTATAACTGATTCGTAGATAATGTTAGGGACGTCTTTCCGCATATCAATCCGCATATGCACTTAGTTGCATATGAATAATGATAGCGTATCCATCAACTATGCGCTCAATTTGTGCAGCCGCTTCTTACTAATGGTTTTTCGTCGTCAGGTTACTGCAACAAACCGCCTAAAATTGCGTGCTTGTTATCCACAATCATCACAGTTTCTAGTGCAGAATCGGCGGAGAATTCAGCCTAACAGACGGCAAGCGTGCTCCGGCCCCCAGGCGAGAAGTGCGAAAGCAGCCAGTGATGTGGCCCTCCAAAACAGGGATCGTGGCTCCTACAGTAGGGCTTCCTTTTTTGATACGCGACCTCAGTTCGGGAGCCGGCACAGACATCCAGTCGCGGGGTGAGGTCTGCGTCCGACATCCTAAGCCTTACAGTAATTGAGATGCGCAGACAACGAACGTCCGCAGCCTGAATCTTGAACCAGATTGTCTCAATTCAACCCCCTAGCAAATTAGCCGCCCATAACCAAATTAATGTTTTGCAACGTTTTTATAAGATGCATTTGATACTAGCGAAACGAGCCCGTCGATCACGAAGCATAGAAACACAAGGGACTAAGAGGGCGGCGGGGTCGCCGGCTGCGGCGCAGTGCTTTCAACGTGAACCCGGGGGAATATTGGTAGATGAATAAGTAAAGACGGAAGAAAAGAGAGAGAAAAAGAGGGCAAGCGTTTTAAGCAGGCGAATAAATACGGGTCAAGGGATATTGTAGAGCAAGTGGGAAAAGGTACAGTTGACTTGTCTTTTAAGTCTGTAAATTTTAGAAGGAAGTAAAAAAGCCCTTGTGCGCGAACAGTGGCAACCCTGAAAACCGTTCGTGGGCAAGGACATGCACGACTGTAAGCGCAATCATTCAAAAGCGAAATTGGGCGGAAGAATGACGGAAAGGAAGGAAAACCGATAGGAGAAAGTTAACAACGAAAACACCCGATGAGATGGCAGGCATGGGCGACTACTTGTTTCTGTGGTAAAGATAAAGTGATAGCGGGAAAACAACATCAAAGGGAGAGTGGGAGTGCACGGAAAGTGCGAGCTTGGCTAGTTAAACAAGACGCGAGAACCATGATCATCTCAAGGCCTCGGGTAAGGGAGAGGAGATAAGGAATTTACAGTCCGGAAGGCAGGAACGTCGGCAGAGGGGACAGCAAACTATGAGGGTATCTGGCGACAAAAAAGACCCAAAACAGACGAAAGCAAGAAGCATATTGGAAGCTAACACAGGACGAAGAGATTCCCGACGACAATCAATTTCACATCCCGAAGATATTCTATCACAGGGTGAGGAGGATAGGCGTACAAACGGCACATGGTGAAATACCAACAGCCCGTCACCTTGAAACGCTGAAGCTGCCTCGGCCCTCGTCGAAGTTAAGCGGGAAAGCCGATAAGTCTGCCGTCAGCGCCAACGTGTCTAGACTTGCTCGTTGCCGCGCCGAGTGCTTACTACTCATGCTGCTAGGTGGGGGTTTCGTCGCAGACGAGGCGGCCTGCGCACTCGCCTGTGACTGTATCGCGAGGTCCGGCACTGGAGGCATTGGCGGGGCCTGGTCGATATGGAATGTATAACCCTCCAGCGCTGAGCTTGATGACGAGGTCGACATGCCTTGCATCTGTCGGGGAGATGGTGTATCAGATTGCCTTGCATCCATCGGCTGCTGAGGTCTTGAGAATATCGTCGGTTGACCGAGAGGCGAACGTGGTGGGCGGTTCGAAATCGGTGAAGGCGGGACGAATGTGAAGCTCTCGAGAAGAGAATCTCCGCCGGCGCTCGCGACGCTCATCTCGCTCACACGACGTGGGTTCGACGGAGGTGGAAGGCCAGATGCGGCAGCGCGAGCACGAGCAACAGCAAGGGCTTGCGCCTGTTGTTCTTGCAGCGCACGGTCGTCTTCCAGGCGGAGCGGAGCAGATGATGGACTCACAAGCTTCGCGCTCGTCATACGGTTTTGATTCATCGACGAGACGCCCACACTCCTAGCACTTCCTAACCGAACAACCGTTGCACCACCGATTTCGGCACCAATGATTGATGCTGCCTGCGTGAACGTACTCGCAGGCCTTGCCGATGACGAACCATGCTGTTCGCGTTCGAGATAAGTATTGTAGTGAGGCGACGCTGTCGACGGTAGGGGAACAGGCGTCGGTATACCGAATGTCGACGTTGAATTCCCTGTGTGTATGCGAGGGGTGTGCTCGTCGTCGAATGGGTCATGCGACCGGTACTCTATGTCCTGTCCTGCCGCATCTAACTCGCTGGACGAATCTGTGGGCCCGAATGATCCTTGCGCCAGGGGCGACCTCCCAGGCGCCCTAACGGCGCGAGAAGACACACTCGGCTTCAAACTGTCAGATGACATGGGTGTGCCGGGAATTGATCCAGGTACAGAGATGACTTCTGCCTTCGCGACGCCCAAAACTTGGCGCATCGCGCCGCCGTTCGTGACAATCTGCGGCGCTTCGTAAAGCACGTCAGACGCGAAGCTACCTGAGGTCATCACGGAGTCCCGGGAAGAAATACCAGTGAAGCCAGAAGCTTGCGAGTTAGTGTACGGCATATTCGGCGGACGGAATGAGTCCTTCGACAAGTTGACATGCTCGAGATTGAGGCTTGATGAGAGAGGGTCGAAGCGCAAACCAAGTTCTGGGGTGTGCGTAGGGCGAACGGGAGGAATCGAAGACGTGTTCGAAAACTTGTCCGATGATGAGCTGTGTGGCGAGGACGAGACCGAGCCATGCGGGACAAGCGCAATAGGGATGACGTTCGTCGACTGCGTGCTCGCCGAGGTGGTTTGGATTGAGTGGGTGTCTGTAAAGGGGTTGGACTGCATAGACCCTCGCGCCGATGGACGACTTGAAGGGCCAGAGTGTACC
The DNA here is from genome assembly GCA_002794785.1 of Coniferiporia sulphurascens. NCBI lineage: Eukaryota > Fungi > Basidiomycota > Agaricomycetes > Hymenochaetales > Hymenochaetaceae > Coniferiporia > Coniferiporia sulphurascens. The sequence continues at coordinate 285,682 of NBBA01000017.1, read as the reverse complement.
GCCTGCGGGTCGAGGTTGATTGTTGAGTTGGACATGACCGAGTACATCCTGACCGACTCAGGCTCCTGAGGTGATGGCGAGCGTGGTTTTTCGACGGGGTCCGGACGGCTGAGAACGGCCTCCGCACGGGCGGGAACGTCGGGCTTGGCATCAACTTGAGGTGTCGAATTTATGGTTACGCGTTGTCGACGACGATACCAGACAAGGAGTGCGACAGACGCAGAGAGAAAGATAAGGGCACCAATGACCCCTCCCGCAATAGCCCCACCACTGACCCCGCCTCCCCCCGAGCTTGGGCCCCCATTCGACGCGGCAACACAGCTCGTCGCTGGGCAAGCAGAACAGCTCCTATTGATGGGGAAAGGGATCTCAAAACATAGCCCATTGCTACGAGAAAGGACCAATGCTTACCGGGAAGTCGTTATACACTGAAAACCAATGCCACAATCGCAGCCGGGAGCCTGTGAAGGACATTGGACACAATCACGGGCAAAGAGAAAGTCATCCTGGAGATGCATGATACAAGGAATGTAGGGAGTTGGAGGGGGAGAAGGTAGGCGACCGCTGGGCGAACGTTGACGACCAGCGACGACGGCAGGGGAGGAGGGTAGAGGAGGACGTCGCGCCGGACAGCGATGAGAGAGGGGGATGAAGAGGGGATTCGATGGTGCACAGGAACGAGTCTCGACTGGTCTCTTTTCCCAGCGCAACAGTTCGGAATCGGCCGCCACGCGGGCGTCCTGCTGTTTCTGGGGTCGGCTCTCTGATCTCGATCAATCAAGAATCAGCATCAAAGGCGACGAGGCCCTCGTTCGAGTGCTCACTAACGGAGATGAACGGCGATGGGGAACAAGGGTGTGGTATACATATTTATTTATTTCCCTTACGGGGTGCTGCTGGATGTGCTTTCTCATCCACAGCTTGTTATGGCGAAGGACTTTTAAAAATACACACACACAATTTTCTCGTGAAATAGCCGCAGCGATCAATATCGGTGTCTTCCTAAACTTACATGAAACGATGAGCACGGACCCATCCCCTATAGACGTTGCCCATTTAACTTTCGCGCATCATCCAGACGCAGGGCCTTCGCTCATCGACCTCAATTTATCTCTGCCCCCAGGCTCTCGCACGATTCTCGTCGGTGCAAACGGAGGTACGTCTCCTTAGGATCCCTACCTAGCAGCGGCACGCTCATCAAACACTGCAGCGGGCAAGTCGACGCTTCTCCAAATCCTTGCGGGCAAGCGCCTTACGCCCGCTGGAAGCAAAGTACTTGTCAAAGGCCGGGATGTCTTTCGCGGCTCCCCCGAGCGCGTCACTTTTCTCGGCACAGAGTGGGCCATGAACCCCGTCGTGCGTGGGGACATCGTCGTCTCGCACTTTCTCGACAGCGTCGGTGGATACCGCCACAAAGCGCGCCGAGATCGTCTACTTGACATTCTTGACGTCGACCTCGATTGGCACATGCACCAGATTAGCGATGGCGAGCGCCGCCGCGTGCAGCTCGTTATGGGGCTCATGGCCCCATGGGATGTGCTCCTCCTTGACGAAGTCACCGTCGATTTAGACGTACTCGTCCGCGACGAACTCCTAGCTTTTCTAAAAGAGGAGAGTGAGACGCGCGGGGCGACGGTCCTATGTACGTCGTCTAATTATATGCGTATACTAAACTCATGATTACCACAGACGCCACGCATATCTTTGACGGGCTCAATAACTTCCCCACGCACATCGCACACATGCGCTTCGGCGAGTTCGTCGGTGAGCCCGTCCCCTGGGCGCCTCTTAATGACGCGCAGGACTCGACACCTTTGGGTTCTGGGTCATCACTGCATTCAACGGCACTGCAGTGGCTAAAGGAAGACCGCGAATACCGTCGTGACCTAGAGCGGAAAGGTCAGAAGTTGCGTGGCGCGCGACGCGACGAAACCGTCCCCTCTGATTCGGAGGCGTTTTTCCGCAAGTATGTATCATAGCCCTGGAAAACTGTCGGAAAATGGCTAACCCCTTTTCCCCTTTTATCCGCAGATATGATTACAGCAACTAATAGCAAGATTCCGGTCCAATAGCATCTCAACATGTGCTCCTATCAGAGTTCAACCTCATACCATCATCTGCATGTTTTCCTTAGACTCAACGTCCGCCCTGTAGCATCATTCAACGATGTATCAATATATTAAGATATCAGTCGCCCCTATCCGATTCGAATGGCAATACACAAAGTTTACCATTGTACCTTAACCGTCCGTTCAAAATCAAGGTCCCCGGCGGGGAAGTCCTCGATGTACTTCGCGGCCGAGGTTTCCTAATCCTTCCCGTCGTCAGGTAAAATCATCCGGAATCTGTTTTAGCCAAAACGGGACCATTGGTGCCATCTACATGGGGTCAGAAATGGATGGCAGCTCTCCCTAGTGCCGGCGAATTTTCACATCGTAAGAGAGGCGGCCGGCACTCCATCTCCGACGGCAGATCGCTCGAGTCATAAATTTATCCTTGTCATCGGACGCTACTACTTCCTCTGCATACATGGCGGTCTATCAACAAGCGGTTAGTTTGACAAACACTTACCATGCAAGAGCATTGGATATTCCCAGACAACCTGAAGCGCATATAGACTTCACAATTTTTTAGGGTGCCCCCGCCCCATTTTTCTTGTGCTTCTCCCATCATCGCAGAAGACTGCCTGAGCACTGCCGCAGCTATCGACGCTCTTGCGCCGCCACACTGCTCCCCACGATCTGTAAGTGCGTCGAAGGGCCCCAAGGCACGCCCCATCGGCACCACGAACGGATTGTACCTTTGAGGGTGCCGAATGTTGGTGCCGCGCTATTGAAATCACAGCTATTGGAATCGATTCGTCGCTTTACTCGTATACTGTAACGTTTATTGTAGGTCGCTAAGGTGCCGTCACTGACTCAATGCCCCTGGATAAAAAGAGCCATCGGCCTGCGTCGCGTACGCTTCCCTTGTAGAACCTCTTATTATTTATTATTATTGAATAAAAATCCGGTTTTCCCGGGGCTACGCTTATAGATCATATATATTTGCGTGTGTATTTATGAGACCTATGGTGTCAACTATTCAGCCGAATTAAAAATAAGTATATTTGCTGCGGGCCTCGCTTGATGATCATCCGCAGCTAACGAACCCCCGATGGCATAGAGGTGCGTAAATATAGCCTCAAATCTATTTGTGTTCATCCAACAGCGGACCACGAAGATGAGAATCGAGAATCAGGCTCAAAATCGGATGAAGTTGGATGCAAGCCACGATTGGGTACGGGGACTCTGCAATTTTTCTACAACTAATTTCGGGGGGCTTCCTGTACATACGGAACCTAAAACAGAACAGCCAATATTAAAAGTCTACGTTGTACGAACATCGCATTAGCATAGAGTAATTAATATTATTGTCCAAAAAAATCGACCACTATCAACGGAAAAAGTGAGAGGGGGGGGTGGGATATTGTGGACGGTCCAACCGTCCAAGAAAATGGCTGTATACCCGGATCTGGTCAGAACTCCACTTTTTCATCGTGCGACAGATAACGAATGGATGAAAGGGGACGTCTTTCGACCCACGATGAATGGATGGGAGCACAAATCCCGTTCTGTGAATCGATGCTCTGTTGCGGCACCAGTTTAGTCGCTAGAAGTAAGATGGATGGATCCAAAGAAACTTTAGAAAGCAAGAAGACCGACCATGGGTTCCCTTCGTACGGATTTACACTGGCACGGTGCTCATAGTCTGGGAAAAGTGCACAGCATCAGCAACTACTTTATAACAGAAATCAACGTAAAAGGGACAATGTCCGGACAGCATTGCCCTTCTGGGAAAGGACGTCCGCCTTCTTTCCCAAACCGTGCACAGAAACAAGAATGGCAGGTTGACTGTCCTCTATTTTCGATGATCGAAAAAAGAAGATAGTTAGATGTGCCCTAGCTTTCGCCGACTAACCTTCTTGACCAATTCGTATATCCGACGCTGTCCAGCGAAGAGAAGTGCGGCAGTTAGCACGCTTTGCGTGAGCTTGCCACCGACACCTTTATAGAGACCCGCAACACCCTCTTCGCGGACAACTGTAAGCAGTCCATCTAAGACAGATTTGTAGCGTGCGGCAGCCACGGAGCCTGATTGCAAGCGAGATTTAATAACACTGTTAGCGAGCGAGAGTTGAAAGGTTCAATACAAGGTAACGACTCAAAGAAAAGAGGGGCGCACATATAGGGATAAGTTGAACCTGTGGCAACTAAATAGCAAATGGGACAAACAAGTCAGCCATATGGTCTTTCCGTGCAGGCGTAAACCATTCTCCTAACCAAGCTTCGAGAGGGCGCCGAGTAGGAAAAAATCCAGATCCGTAAGCACTCCCACGGCGTCCTTGTTTCCGGCCGCGCGAAGCCTCGCGGTCCGACGTTTAAAGAGCAAGTTCTTGAGTTGCTCGAATATGGTATATTGCAGAACAGGGTTGGCCACAAGTACAAGGGCTGGTCCCAGACCCCGCCAAAAAGCTTTGATGCCTCCCGTATGTAATATGTGAATGCACGTTTCCAGAATACCAAGTTTCTTGACTGTAACCTTGGTGGGCTCCGGCGGAGCGGATGGATCCGAGCTTGATGCACCGTCGGAAGGGCTCATTGTGCGGACTGTTTGAGAAGTCTGGATGACCCAAATCGGATTGCTTATTATCGTGGTTGCAGACCCTGTCCCATCAGCGATAAGCCAGCGAATAGCAGAAACCTAAATCCTTACCTGCAATCAGCCCGATGAGTATAGATTCTGCAGTCGTGAGTGCTTTGAGGTGCCCCGCACGAGCTCTGAGGATAACTGCGCGACCACGTTCATAAAAATAATAATACACTCTTTTCTCTGTTTTAGACAAGACAGGAAACTGAAACAAAACAAAGGTGCAAGCGCACCCATTAGTTACGGCTATGCCGAGCAGACTCGACCTTAAGCCGCTATATAAACCAGCAAAGCCTTCACGCTTGAGTATATCTACGACCACTTCGGAAGTCGACTATGACCTGTCAAACCCGCTGGCCCTAGAGTGCTGTAAAATAGTAGCCAACCTTCCGTTCCTTACTCGTCTCGACAGCCGCTCGTGTGGACAACAAAATCAGGGGACTAGAGTGTGTGATTCAGCATACCTAGACGATTTGTTGGAGACGTATGTACTTGCTATGTTGCTGTCATTGCCACCATTCCACCCAAGGAGCCTGCGAGTGCATGGATAAGCGAGTCGCTTGACATGTTCGCTACGAGAAGAGCGGGTTTGCGCAAAGCTTTGAGTGCGGCTGTAGAGGGAGCACTATAGTCGCTAGCTCCTCGAGTACTATGTAGTCCCACGAAATCACGGTGAGCCCTTGAAACCGGTGTGCAACAGGCGGACAGGCGGTTGCGCGTGTCGAGTAGATTAATTCACGTGTCTCCAGCACAGGTGTACTTTGGATTTTTGCCAGTGGTTTACTTCATCCCATCAGCAAACAAAGTTAGGTAATATAATGTTCATCTTGGCATTAATTACGTAAGGTTTACTATATTTGTAGCCGATATTATTAACGGCGTACCCTATAAACCTCAAGTCGCGACACAGCATTCCGGGGGCTCATTAATCATTAGGTGTTCGACGCCGCTTGCCTGTTACCGTTGCCATTTAAACTGAATATCGTCCATAGCTGTACGTCAAGATGGAGAAGGACATAAATCAGCTTGTGGAAATGGTGCGCGTTTTGGCTTGTGTGGGCGTCGCGGTATACTGATCCAAGCATTGAAGGGCACAACGTCGGCGCAGGCGCGTGCCGCACTGAGGAAGTACAAAGACGTGATGCGGGCGGCGGAGAGGATATTTGAGGGCGAGTTTGCTGACTTAATGGACGACGACGAACAGCACGACGATGCCAGTGTGAAAGTCCCCATTCGCTCGGAACGGCCGAGGATGATCGTAAGACTAGTGTTGCACCGCTAGTATGACCGGGGTTCACATATCCAAATAACGTGTAGACTCCTCAAGAGGACAGCAATTCCGATGCTGGGAACACAGAAGACACAGAAGAGGACGAGGAAGATGATGTAGGTGCGTGCGTGTTTGACGTCTCTATATGTTTGGCATCCTCACTAAGTCAACACTCTAAAACGTTCGCGCATTCTTCACACCCCAAGATGATGAGTTTGTAGATTACGATTCGGACTATGATTCGACGGCTGCGAAAGGTCTAACAACGGGAAACAGCGTTGATCCATACGCGGGTTTGTCTTAACAATTATGACTGCGGGCTGCTTTTTCTTACATGTCAATAGGCATTTTTTTCTCCAAGGACCGGAAAGAGGAAGTTATCGAAATAGAAGAGGAGCCTGAGACATTAATGGTAGAAGGCATCGCACAGCCACTCAAGCTCATGACTCAGGGCCAGTGGATGAAAGGCTGTCCCGAGGGCGGCGAGCAATCGTTTCTATTCGGTGTTTATTCTGAGCTCAGCGAGGGTACTTGTGCTTGTCCAGAAGGGTGTGGTCATCTGGTCCGTCGAAAGAAGTCCGACTTTTTCGCCATTTATGTAAGTTCTGCAACAAAAGAGCACTGGTATGGCCTAATCTTTGTACATATTCATCACACAGCCCGAATTTTCTCTGTATATTGCTCACCTCAAGCAAATTGCTCGCGAGAAATGCCCGAACTGCCCTTCTTATTTCTGTTTTGCCTGTGGGGAGCCCGCCGCCGCGGTGCGGGATCACAGCGGGAAGCTTACCCTTGACGAGAATCCCTTGTTTCATTGTGCAAACTTGCAAGGTGTTATCCTCGGCATTGGTCTTGCCATGCTTGAGCATATGTTCACCGAGCAAGTTGAAGATGCGAGTTCTTCAAGGCCAGAGAATTTGAGGAAGCGTAAATCGCCTACCGTTCGAGCTATTGATCCAGATGACGATGATTTTGTATACTACTCTTCCGTTTCAAAAGGGAAAAAAGCCAAAGGCGGTATCGGATATGCAGGATCCCCCCGCGAGGATGTAAGTATTTATCCCTATCCAGTCGCTTTGCTGATTGTAATATAGCATTCTGGCCAAAATGGAGCGCTTGCTATACAAAAAGCAAAAGACGAGAAAATTGGTAATCTGTTACGGGAAGTCCGGGTTTTTCTTCCCAACCTGAACCGTAAAGAGGGCGGGAAGACAAGCGATTACCTTCCACATCCGACTACTCTTGCCCACCTGCGCCGCCGATTTAATTACGTCAGCAGCACGCTTCTCCGTAACGATTCGCTTTCCGACATGTCCGACCGAAATTTCTTGTACTTTGAGTTATTTGAGTGGCTCGAGGTTTGTGCTTTTCTACGCGTTTTTTTAGATTTTAATTTTAGTCCTCAACTAGACGATCTCAAATCACGAAGCTCTTGCTAGCATGATGGCGATGCCCATCATGGTTGTTTCGTCAATCAAGTCTGTCAACACGAAGAAATCCAACGGACGTCCTCAAGTACGCGAGCGGACTATCATTTATGAAGGCTCTTCCGGGCCACGCGAGCTCCTCGAAGCTATCGTCATCCAGGCTCAAGCGGCGAGCAAAGGCCTTGAAGGCTCGATGCCTGCGAAATCCAGATCGGCTGAGATGACCGAGGAGCAGAAGCGCGTGACTAGAGTTGATTCTAATGGCAAAGGAAAGGGTAGGGAAGCCCCAGATGATAAGGTGAATGCGATCACAAAGGCAGCACTCGCAGAGAATGCGCATCTGCTGGACTTCTGTCACCGTATCATCGCGACGGCTGCAGCGATCGACCGAAGTTTGCGTGACACGAAAGGAGACGCATTCCTTCAACGGCTGAAAGCATCCTTACCAAAAGTGCCTGCGTCTGCTGCCGAATCTGTCGTCGCTGATGTGGCACAGGTATTGCACATGACGGACGAGCAATTGCAGAAAACCTACATGGACTGGGTGTCTCGAGTGCGCTTCGAGTATTGTGACTTGATGATGCCATCGCTGGAGAGCGTGAAAAAAGACGAGGATTGGTCCCCGAGTTATAAGCATTTCTTTAATTCCGACGCAAGAATGCTCGCAAGTTCAGATATACCGAAGAGGGCGCTGGCTATCGCTAAAGAGGTATTTGCTTATGTTTAGTGAAGAAAGCTGATCTGAACATCTGACCTAAACGCCAGTTGGCCATTCTTACAACGAATCTACCTGTTGCCTGGAACTCTTCGATATTGCTGCGAGTTGACGAATCGAGGGTAGATATTATAAAGGCCCTTATCACCGGTCCTGAGGGAACGCCGTAAGGATGAAACAGTCATACTCGCATCTTTCCACTGAAAATTCTTCTCGTTTGAAGATACTACAATGGATGGTACGCCTTTTGATTTTTCTGTGCCCTTTATTTCATGCTGATGACACGCTAGCTATGTGTTCGATATTTTCTTAGGCGCGAATTACAACCAAACACCTCCAAGCGTAAAATACATGACTGTAAGCCCCATTCCCTTTCTCCTAATTGTTTTTCTTTCTTTCTAATCTGTGATACGGTGAAGACGAATGGCGGCAAGTATCGCTTCAATCCGAACTTATATGCCGTACGTCATTACCCTTGTTCAAACCATTCACGTTACCCACGCGCCCTGTTGATAGGATGGAAAGGTTTGTTTGTCGTTACTCGGGACGTGGACGGGCCCGGGCTGGGTATCGGGCAAATCGACCCTACTGCAGGTAAGCTGAATGATTTTTTCAGACGGTAATAAGTACCTCACTGAATTATAACGTTATTCTAGGTTCTCGTCTCGATTCAGTCGATGATCCTATGCGATGAACCCTATTTGAATGAACCTGGGTGGTCTAGTGAGGCGGGGACGCCGGCCTCTAACGCCTGTAAGGATCCTCACCCTTATCCCCTGCTCGCTCTCCTAAACTTTAATTACAGACTCTGCCAACCTCAGACGTATGGTTGTTAACACGGCTGTGCGTGATCGTCTATTTTTTCAACTCTTTCCTCCACTAATCTGAGTAACGTCATGATAGATGCTGGGCAACCTGAAAAATCCTCCTGAGCCTTTTGCAGATGTTATTCGTACACATTTCCGACTAAAAGCGCGCTCTATCACAGCGCAGCTTGATGAATGGCTCGCGCAAGATGATGGACGGCCGACCTTGGGTGATGGTGGGATGTACCATCCGCAGGGCGAATCGCGAGAAGGGGCCGGTGGGAGCGGCAATACGTTCAAGCGCGACATAGATGAGCTGAAGGCACTGATGGCTGTGCTGCAAGCTGAAGACAATGCTGCAGGTCCATCGAGTTCTGACTAGAGGCACATAATCCAACTCGCTTCCTTTTTCCATATCTTTCATCTTTTACTTTTCCCTATCATCCACTCTCTCCTATTCACCTCCAGCCAATATGGACAAGCAAGTATGTCAAGTCATTCGGCTCAATCATGAAAGTAGCTCATAAACATATTTTACGGTTTCGGTACCTGAAGTTCATGGCTTTGCCATTCTTCATTTCAAGTTTCCAGACATACACAATGACCTCAAATGCTTTCTCGCAATGTAACTACATACCATAAAGTCAAACCTCAGCGAGATCCAGGTGCAAAAGTTGATCAATTCTTATTTTGTGCTGTATGACCGAGGTCTAAGTGCGAGCATAAGTAGTCTAGGTAAAACCTTCAGGGCTCACTAGCTTTAGAATCCTCGTAAACACTAGTCTAAAAACCATCGGATATTATTTCCGCCTTGGGCCCTCTACACAATCTACTCAAGCAGAGATACCGGACGTTGGCGGTGCGCCGGGACTCGGATAAGCCAAGTGTAGGGTCAAATTATTAACAATAAAATTATGACATCAGCGCGAGGAGGCCAAAAAAATTTGTGCGCCATTTAAATGGCTGATATGGCCATGCGCAAGGACTAAACTTATGCAATAATAGTATCTGAAATCAAAGGCAAACATCGGACGCGACGCGACGTGACGAGGCACGTGGCTCGTGCAAGCCCCTCTCAACCGCTGCGTCGAGAAACGCGTCCTGAAACTCGCCAATATTAATGCCGCCCCCGTCGACTAACCTGGCCACACTCGTGCAGCTCGTGCAGAGCATCGTCCCGGAAAGTCGACACAATCAGAAACTCAGAGAAGAGCTTATCGTCCAATGTCAGGATGTGCTGTCAAGGTGAACTCGAGGCCTGCGCTATGGTTGTCCAGCACTTGACTAACTAGCATATATCCTGAAGTCGCATAGGTCAAAACCGAGAGCCGGACATAGCGCACTTGACGGAACTGGTAAAAATACAATGTAAGTGGGCTGTTTACGTGTGTATTTGTTTAAATGAATCATGCGTTTGTATAGTGTCCCAAACCTCGCAGTCCAGTGCATCTACGCTCCGCTTCACCAACCTACTATCAAGGCTCCTTGAACAGGTAGTGTCGACGTAAGATACCTACCTGGAAATCTCTCTGATGTTCCCAAGCCTGTTCTGTCCAGAAAACATGCCGCAGTCCAATTTCTGCACACTCTCTCCTCGACTCCATCTACAGGCTCTGCGCCCCCATTTCTTCCGTCCTTGGCCCCACCACGATCGTTGAAACCTCCAACTCAACGGCCAAATCCATCCGATAATGCCACGAGCGTAAAGAAACCTATCGGAAAGTCAAAGGCAGAAATCCTTCGCAGGTACCGAGAGAAGACAGGCCATCCTCATCTGCCAGAGGACGCCTTGCTCAGAGATGCGCTGTACATCCTACAGGGAATCTCAGGGAAATACGTGAAACTCGTGACAGGAGTGGAGTCTGAGTCAGAACCGAGACTGCTCTTTAGTGATGATCCCGTGAGTTCGGTTCGTTTCTTGTTCTAATTGTCTTAACGTGTGGATTGCTGTAGCAATATATCATCCCAGCTCCCAACCGCACCCTAATTCATAGATTAGCGGAGCTTGGTCACTTGTACTCTCGCGTTGCTTTGTTCATCCGCGACCGGGATGGTAAAGCTGGCGTCGGGATGATCGAACAAAGCTTATGCCACTACCTCGAATCGCAGCTCACGGAATATTACCGTTTAATTGCTGTGCTTGAGTCGCAGATGCGCCTTTCGCGAAGCGAGGACGATAGCGATGAGGCGAAGGTAGTAGAAGAGGAAACAGGACTGACGCTCAAGCGACTCGAGGTTTGGATTGACGATTGGAGACTTCGCTTGCGTATGATGAGTGTCTGCGTTGAGGGCTGCAGGAACGTGAGTGGGGGTGCACTCGTCAATCTTATACACGGCTACACGGAGAATGGCGATCCGTTTGTGCGGAAGGTCACCGATGAGCTACTAGAGGAGGTTTGTCCTTCTTTTGTCAGTTTCAAGCGCCTAGTCTAAAATTTTATACAGGTTTCAAAACCTTTTTTCGCTATGCTCCATAAGTGGCTGTTTTCCGGAGAGCTTTATGATCCATTCTCCGAATTTTTCGTCCACCTCGACCCAGAGTTGGCGCATGTCCAATATGTCCAGCCTCAGGCCAGCCTGCAGCCTAACGGCAATTCGTCCCACGACGTGGGCTTCGCCAGTATTGACAACGACGATATCTCCGCCGAGTATCGTGGAGGGTTGCGACTGTGGGAGAGCAAATACGTTTTCCAGAAGGAGATGTTGCCGGCATTCGTAGAAGAGGATTTCGCCAGAAAGGTAAGCCCGTGACGTCCATTACGTTCGACATCCCTCCTGATGATGAAAGCACGCAGATTTTTTCAACGGGAAAAAGCTTGAATTTTATTCGGTATAGCTGTCATGACAGTGATTGGGTCGCGACGCGTGAGAGGCTAGGAAATACCGGAGGCTGTACGTGAGATACGGCCGGTGACCGCGTGAAGAAGAAAGAAAAAACTGAGTTATTTTGTTCTTTAGCTCTGCAGTATAGCGACATCGCAGGGTTGGAACACTCGATAGACACCGCGTATTCCATTGCCAGTCAAAGACTTTTCGACGTTTTTTTCGAAAAGTTTGGACTTTTAGTGCACATGAAAGCGCTTAAAAATTACATGTTTCTTGGGCACGGAGATTTCGCAGATTCGTTGATGGACTCACTTGGGTAAAAATGGGCTTCTGACAAAGTACTTGTGCCTATGAGCTAACTGACACTTTCTCACAGACCCAATTTATCACGTCCTGCAAACACCTTATACAGACACAATTTGACAGCGAAGCTTGAAGAAGCTATTCGCTCTACGAATGCGCAAAATGACCCACAGGATGTCTTGCGCCGGCTCGATGCGCGCATGCTCGAGTACACGCATGGTGAAATTGGGTGGGACGTGTTTACACTCGAATACAAAGTCGACGCTCCGATCGACACAGTGCTGGACTCGGAAACGATGATCAGATATCTCCGCGTGTTCAGTCATTTGTGGAAAATGAAGCGTGTCGAGGGCACATTGACTGCGGGCTGGATGCGCGTCGCTGGCGGGTCAAGAACATTCCTACGGATTCCTGGTTAGAGTGTATTTGCAAATTGATTGTGGCTAGTCTGACTTTAATGCCCCGTTTCAGAACTCGACATAGAGTGGCACCAGATTCGGCTTTCGCTAGCAGAGATGATTCATTTCATACGGCAAATGCAGGCATACTGTCATCTTGAGGTGATTGAGTGCCAGTGGAAGAAGCTCATGGAGTTCATCCAGAAGAAGGAGGGTGGTCTAGATGCGCTTATTTCTGCACACCGGGACTACGTAGACGCCATCGACAAGAAAGTGCTCCTGTGGTATCCGAAAGCCGGAAAAGAGGTGTGTAACAAACTCATTGCCTCCGGTTCCAATCTGATATGGAACACAGGAAAACCTTTTGCGCCAAATACGGGAGCTGCTCGAAAATATACTGCAGTTCCGTACAGCCATGGTGAGTTTCGGGATTTGGTCATCATATGATCCTAATTGATCCGGCAAATATATTAGGATGACTTTTATAATTACACCTTGGCTGAAAGCGCACGGCAAGACAGTCTGAGAGACCAGAGAAGGGTAAACTAGTCACGATACATAGTCAAACACTGCTACCTGACCGTTGACTACCGAAAACAGGGTCTTTACGCGGATCCTCGTATCGCGCAAGAGCAAGCCACCGCTAAAGAGGCCCTACCGCGCATTCTGCAACGCACGCGTGAGTATGGAGCGGCTTTCTCGGAGCGCGCTCAAGCGCTTGTGCTTGCCCTTGCGGCGCATCCGGACCTCGATTGCAAATATCTCGGCATCCGCCTGTCATTTTCAGATTTCTACAAAACTAGGCGTGACAAGGAGACGGCGGCGAAAGCATAATCCCGACTTCGAATCGGTTGATCGTTTTCTTTACAACTTATCATAATTGATCTTTTTTTTACGAGGTTCGATTGATTAGTTTGGATGTATTGCTATCTTTCCCGCATTACCTGCATCTGCTACCGTTTGTCTACTTGCTGATACAGTACCTAGATTCTTTACTAAATGTACCCTAAATCGTGTATGACTAGGCCCTGCGGTATGTTTCCAGTCCGAATCCCGGCCCATATGATGCAAAAATAGTACACTACGCAACAAACAATTGGGTATCCAATCCAATCGAAAAGTAAGACGGAGAGAAATGAAAATTTATCCAAACTCTAGTGAAAATCGTGAATATGTCGTAAACAAATGTAACTCATGAAGATTGAGACGTTCAATAGACGGTGAAGGAGCGGAAGGAATGGATTCATGGCCCTTCGCTGCTACTGCCGTTTCCTACACTTTTCAGTGTCCCAACGGCAGTCTCAGAACCTGTGTCTTCCTCCTATAATTGATAAAGGAGGATTATCTCGGGAAAACAATATTAGATAAACGATCTACTTACGTCTAGATGTCTGTGGAAATGCTTTGAAAGTTTGTCAATGACTACGCTATATGGCAGATGTTGTGTGAGTTTCCTGGTGATATTGTTGAGTACATCACTTTTAGGAAAGAACGATGAGCTTACCGCCTTGGCTGCACATTTAACGAATGTCTCGCGTCCAGCGCGGAGTCTAGAACATTGGAGGAATGTGCGCCTTCGCTCAACGACAATTTAATAGAATACTCCTTGTCACTCTTCTCCCGACCACCATTCCTTTCATAGAGCTCGAACCTAAACGAACCGATTAATAAACATCCAAGCTAGATGGAAGACGAAAACACACGTTATATGTGACTATATGCGCAATAATTTCGGTGAGAAAAGGACAAAAAAGAAAACAGCTTAATGACGTACGCAATAGTCGAGCTCTGGGATGCGTCTATTGGCGATGGGCAGACCCGAATATAGGACGAGGTTGACGAGAGTATGTATATGGCTCTCCTTTGTGAAGTAGAGGCGTAGAGCGCTTTCACCACTGTTACGTGCTTCCTCAAGATCCTCAACGATTTTGCGGAGTAGCGGCAACGATGTCAAGACACCAATCTCCTCCCTGTTATGTGTTATTAAAGCTCAGTGCAGGATAGAAGAGGCGAGAACTGACTTCTCTGCAGGCTCGATACCGTACTCCTGCGGAGCAACAAGGTCAAAGAGCGCCTTCGCACGACCGTACAACTCGTGCAATTTTCTATCTTGCGGTTTCGGCTTCGCGAATGGTGGATCCTCGCCCTTGGCGTGTTCAGAGAAAATGGAAAACAAGAATGTCCTGTGGTGTAGTGCGCAGTACTTGATGGTATCGTACAGCTCCGAGATCTGATTCATCCATAACATTAGTGCCACGGACAAGGACCATTGCTTAGTGACAGTGTTCACGTACACGAGACGGGTCGAACTTCTCCTGCTTCACGTTACAAAAATCTTCGAAAAGCTTTTCCCACCTTTCGCGAAACAACCAAGGCTCGTCACCACAACACCTTTAAACAGTTCAGCGATGTCCATTTGATAGTTTGGACCGCTTACCATCTCTCCTGAATCTTTTCTACATCAAGAGATTCAAAGTTGTGCTTCATGATATCACGAAACGAGCTGAGAAGTTCGATGACCTCCTAGAAAATGACAGGAAAGACGTCAATAACAAGTCTATATTTGGTGATTGCTAGGAAGGTTGCCCAACTTGCCTTGACGACTTCTACGGGTTCTTTCTTCATGCTCTTCGGCCACGTTAGGTCAGGCCTCTTCTCCGGCTCACCCGGACGAAGTAAGATTTTGAGCCGCTTCTTCACGTCGTCCATCAGGTCCTTCGCCGCATTAGAGTCATCGAGCAAGTCCTTGCGCACAATCAGCGGCACTGTGTTTGTGCCCGATGTGGACTGCGTCGAGTGTGTGCTGCGCTTGTCCCAACCATCGTGTGAGGTGCGACCTGAGCGCGACGGCGGCGTTGACGTAGCAGATACGCTACTGTGGGATCCTTCTAATAATTTTGCCGCAAACATCTCTGCAGAAGACGCGACGCGCCGCTCAGAAGAAGTGTAGATCTTGACATTATTTAGCACTTCTTTATTCATGATAGAGATATCCTTTTTCATGTTTTCGCCCAGATCCCGCGATTGGTAGCGAGCCGCATGAGTAAACTGTGCCACGCAATATCTGCTGTGAGTATGAATTTGCTGCTTAAATAAAAAGAACGCACCTCTCCACCCCATTTAAAAACCAATGTAAGTTTCGTCAGTTTTCTGACCTGGCCGACATGCTTCTTCGAGTAAACGGGCTTGAGCTGCGCCTTTGTCCCTGGAAAATCGATCTTGCTGAAAAGCGCATTGTTTAGGAGCGTCAGTTTAGAAAGGTCCTCTCCATCGGCACCCAGGCCCTTTGCTTCCTCCACGGCGGTGGCGATCCAGCTGAGCTGGGTCGATTCTCGCAAAATAATCTCTTCGCGGTCGCCATTAAGCAGTCGTACAAAGGGCTGCGTCCAGGCTTCGCCAATGGGAAAGTTAAACTTGAGCTTCTGCTTTGGAGTACGGTCTGCATGTCTAAAGACGGTAACATTTGCCTTCAGGAGCCAAGTCGAGGACTCTCCCTGCACAACCGGTTCGGAAGCGGAATTAAGAAGACGCTCTGGTGATATGCGTAGTTGGTAACATATGCCAGAGAGAATTTCCGCTGCCTTGTCGTAATAAGAGTCGTTCCCTTTAACGAAGCTCCACCCGTTGACATCAATTATTTGACTTTTTGCACCATTGCAGCAACGCAGCATGTCAAAGCCGCAGACCTTCTGCTCAAATCCCTCACAAATGCGGGCGGCCCATAGCTTTTCTTCATCACTGAGGTGGGTTATAAAACGTATTTCCTTTCCATCCGTGTTTCGTCGTACAACACCATCGACGACGGGGGACTTGCGCGTTTCTGCATGCATAAACTCCGGTCCGACTGTGTACACCTTGATATCCTCGGAATTATCTACGTCAATGAACTGCTCGTAAATGTACGAACCGTCCGTACGCGGCTGATTTAAGGTTGGGTCTAATTCGCTTGATTTATTCCCAACCTAAGCGATGCGAAGACGTCATGACCTCACGTAGTAATATATAAAGCGCATATACTTACCTTCCTAAACAATCGGCGTCCTCCACCACCGCGGAAATAAATGTAAACGTTGTGATCTTCACCGCTGACAGGTTTCTCCACGAACGGCTTTTCCATAATCTTATCATCGACAATAATCGCATCACCATCTTCCCTAAGACGGACATCGGGACAGACAACCAGTTCACCAAGCTTCAGTCCTAGTTTCTCTTGCATAAGGACTTGCAAGTCCTCGTCCACCTTCGGACCTCCATCGCGGGACACCTCAAGTCTCTTTGGGACGGGAACTTTTAGATGGTCCAGCACGGCACCGACTAGCCTGCGATCCCATAGTAGGGCTTGCATAGGCAAGTTGTTTATACAAAGGGGTTTACGAAGCTTGACGTATTGAGCCGCTTTGTTCAACGGGAAGTCGGTAGAAAAGAACGAAATGAGAACGTCACAGCGTGGCCAATTCTTGACGTCTTGAGTAGTTCATTATTAATCGACCTGTTGCGATTATCACCATTACTAAACTGAAAAACATACCTTCGTCCAAAATGACTTTATCACCAAATATCTTCACCTCCACCGCACCCCGTGTCCTCTCTACGATGCGAGTTAGGATTTCACGCATGGGTTTCGAGCGTGCTTTTACATCCATCGCGCAAACCCCCAGTGTTATTGGACTCACGACGGGTAAGGAAAGATTTACATCCGAACCGGAGGGCGAAGGTGAAAGAGACCTATTCGTGAAGACCGAGCTCGATCGCGTGGGGCGAAGCTCGAGAGCACCGTTGAACGCATGCATAAACCGGGACTGACGCTCGGCGTTCATGGTGTCGCGGGGAGGGGGGTGGAAGGAGGAGGGATAGGCGTGGTCACCACAAGTTATACAAGTTTGCACGAGCCTCGCCTCCGACCGAGACTTCCGGCTCCGCTTGGCGCGTGCAGCATTCCATAAGCGGTAACCAGGTTTGATCGGCTCTGCAGAGATACGGGGAAGCTCTTCGTTAAGAACGACTCGGGCTCCGGACACATACTACCGGTGCCAGCAATGCCCAGCATATGCCTCCAAGTCAACTGACTTTGCTGCTCTGTTCTTCACGGGTCGCCGCCTTTGCGATGGACTCTATAAATCTGATCTGTTCGCCCGGGTGAGGTCTGCATATCCAAAATGAAGGGCAAAGTCTGCTGGCTGCAAGCGCCTGTGGCTTGTTTTGTATGTTCGCTCGCCTTGCAGGCTTACTCCGCGAGTCATACACTCGGGCTGTCGGACGGTTTTACCTCTTTTGAATTGCCCTCGTTGTCGCTCAGCATAGTCAAGGACTCTCAGACCGCTTACTCTCTGCGTCCGAGCGGAGAGTCCGGAACGTTCGACTTCATCCCGTACGATGTCATGACCAAGCGTGACTCCGATGGACAGTATCATTTGGGCGATGTGACCTTCCGAGTGCGGCTGGCTGGGGAGACTGCTTGGACCAGTGGTGACTCTTCTCAAGCAAGAGAAAAAGTAAACGTACTCTCGGTATCCGGACAGACGCTTGCTGCCGCGGATCTGTCGCCGACTCTCCCTATCGGTTCTTTACTCAACATCACTCGTCGCTGGGCGCTTAATGATGGACACCTACAGCTTTTGTTTGATGTTACAAACGCCCAGTCAAAGAACGTTGAGATAGGTTCACTCGGTACGCCATTGGAATTCAATAACGTAGGTTAATTTTATTTTGCCAGTTTATTACTCATGAGTCATAACAACCCTAAATTCCAAATTCAATTATAGATATTTACGGACAGAACAACATCAGATACGAACGCGAACTGCAGTCTTTTTGATCCGTATATTGGCCAGGATGCTGGTTACGTCCAGGTAACCCCTCTTCTAGGTACGCTTCCCCCGCTGGTCATCACGCCTGTCGGGGCCTCGCCACTCGAAGGCTGGAGATTCCTGCCGGAAGATACATCCGCCGATCCATTCTACCAATCTCAAACGTTCGAAGGCCTTTATGAGTGGCAATTCCATACTCTTGCGTATGCACAGAACGAATGGGCGTCCGTAGTGCCTTGGAACAATGCAACGTCCGCAATCTTGCAGCCCGGGAAGACCCGTACGTATGGACTACAGTTTGATGTTGCGCCATCAATACGCGATATTGAGAGCACTTTGCTGTCCCTTGGACGTCCTGTCGCCGTCGGTATTCCGGGATACGTCCTACCGCAGGACCAGGTTGGCAAGTTGTTCCTCAGCCACAACTCCGATGTACGGTCGCTGTCGGTAAGCCCTGCAGGCGCCCTCTCATGGACCCCTAACTTCGACCCGCTCAATACTAGTTGGGTTGGTTTTGACGTTACCCCGCACACGTGGGGACGCTCGCGCCTCACCATTTCCTACGCCGATGGGATTATCCAAACTGTGAACTATGTTGTCACAAAACCCGCTGCACAGGTTATAAGCGACCTCGGTGGCTTCCTCACAACAAACCAATGGTTTGATAACTCAACGGACCCTTTCAAACGCTCGCCCTCAGTTATCAGCTACGACCGACAAGCGGACGCTATAGTGCACGATGACCCGCGCGCGTGGATTCCAGGTCTGAGCGATGAAGCAGGTGCAGGCTCTTGGCTTGCTGCGTCTATGAAGCAATACGTGCAACCAAGTGCCTTGGAAATGGAAAAGATAGAGTTGTTTGTGAACTCGACGTTGTGGGGATCCGTACAAAACTCGGAGGGTAGGTGACTGTGATTCTCGTAATAGCCTACAGTATTGTTGCTGACGGTAACTATTAGGATCCGCGGTGTACAGTGTTAAAAAGGTATGTCTTCGAACGCTGAAGCTTGTCGTCGTTTAATTTTTTCATGACAGTCCGTTTTCTTCTACCAACCCGCCCTCGTCCCAGAATACGACTACCCTTCTTCCATTGATTGGACCAACTGGTGGTCTTGGGACCAAGCGGACTCTTTTGCCACTGATCGCGCATATGACTATGTTCACGTCACCGCGGCCTACTGGGCACTCTACCGCGTCGCGCGCAACTATCCCAACATACCTACGGCACAAACTTGGGAGTGGTTCCTGAACCAAGCGTTCGAAACCGTGCTGGCAATGACGAATGGTAACGTCGGCTATGTGGATGACGGATTGATGGATGAGACCGTCTTGTTGTATCTTCTGGATGACCTAAAGCGGGAAGGTCGCTCTGCGAACGCGACTGCCATGGAAAGCAAGATGAGAACAAGGCAGGCTGTGTGGGCAGCCACCCGTTACCCGTAATGCCAAGCCCTTTTTTCTAAAGTAGATTTTCTGATAACGTTCTAAGATTTGGCTCCGAAATGGCCTGGGATTCAACCGGTCAAGAAGGCGTTTATCTATGGAGCAAGTACTTTAATGATACGACGACGGCAATTAATGTTATCAACTCCATCATTGCATACCAACCAACCGTTCCGCATTGGGGTTACAATGGGAACGCGAGGAGATACTGGTAGGTTGTATCGTCACCCCCGAAAGGTGTTACTCACATCGTACGAAAAGGGATAATATTTACGGTGGCAAGCTTCAGCGCATTGAGCGCCAGATTCATCACTATGGCAGTGGTCTTAACGCACTTCCCCTGATGTCGCAATACGAGTCGGACCCAGAGGACATTTACCTTCTACGTGTTGCTTTCGGTGGACTATCGGGACCCCTCAGCAATATTGACGAAGGCGGCTTTGCTTCCGCGTCTTTCCATTCCTTTGCTGACACGCTTGCTTGGGACGCCTACTCAGGCGACTACGGTCCAAATTTCGTGGGACATGCTTTTAACTCCGGCGTATATCTTGTATTGCATCCGGATTTCGGATGGCAGGCATTCGGCGGGCTTGTCTTATCGCAACCTGCAGCGGATCAGTTTGTCAGTATTCAGGTGCGCGACTCTGTGCGCCGTCGCATTTTTGTTGCCCCACTCGGTACCCTTTTCACGCTCGATGCGGGGGCATTTGACGCGTTCACGTTCGATCCTCGCACAAAAGCAGTCACGCTCTCCATTCTGCCTGCTCCAAGCGGCGTCGTGGGCGCGGCTGCCGCGCCGCGTGCCCGCGTAGTCGTCAGTCAGACGAGTTCCACGGGAGTGAGTATGCAGCCATCTACGAAACTGCAGGAAGATGCTGGTGCATGGGTAGTGCAGTTTAAATCCGGGACGGGCACTGTGACTTTCGTCCCGCGGTAGCCTGCCGCGTATCGTTCAAGTTTCTCGTTCCTATGGGTGGGCTTGCAAGCGAGTACTTTCGGTCTGGAGGTAGAAGAACTACTCACGATTTCAATCTTGTAATATTAAGTGATATAAAATAAAAGTAACCATGGGCCCGCAAGCGGATTAATGCGGTCCCTGATTTTTGGGCACACTAGTACTGGCTGGAACCTCGACGTCGATCTGTCGATCTTCTGTCGCTGGCTATGACATTAACATTTAGTTATGTTAGCTCAAGTTGCACACTACAAGGGCTCCGTTATCCTAACGCTTGCAGGTCTATCATCTCTACCACAGTATCTAGTGTTGCACACAGAGTGGTTGTAAAAATAAGTAGTTATCGGAGGCTCGTCCGTTGGACGTGCAATAAGAAAGCCACTATGAATCCTTTAGCCGGTAGCGTGAAGGACACTACTGGGAACTCGCTTTGCGAGGATAATATCTTGTAAATTCACATAGCCCGCATCTAGCCTCTTTCGGAGGAAGAATACCCACACATTAAGTCATGCCTTCACCACCCCAACTTTAGGCTCATGATCAGAACGGGGAAATAGCGCACTATACAAAGAGGGAGTCCAATATCCTGTAAGTCTATCGTTAGGAAAAATCAGACACATTAAGCACGTAACACGGGTTCAATCTGATAAGCGTCCCACTAGCTTGAACTCAGGCATGTCGTAAGTGCGAGGGCCCAGCATCTGCGTCGTTTTCTGTAAGTCAACGACATATACAAAGTTAATTAGCCATAAGCTTTGCTATATATCAGCCAGATTGTACCAGTGAGAGCTGCATAATATCTTTTTTGTTGAAGTCTAATTTACCACTGACTTGAACCGTTCCATGTTCAAGTTCCTCAATCAAATGGTTTCGGCACCGGCAACGATTGCGGCACAGGGAATCGAGTTCTCATCTGAGTAAGATCTAGGTCGGTAAGTTGCGTAGAAGGACGCAAAAAACCATTGCTTTGCGTAGCAAATGCGGTCTACAACAGTGTGTACTAACGGCAAGGAATCAAGTCCAAAATCCTACTAGGTTTGTCTTAACTCTTTCTGGAGCTAGCCGCTTAGTTGATTATGTAATAAGACGTGCTCATTGAATCCCGAACACGTCACACGTATTTCTCGACCTCGGTTTCTCAGTCGGGCCATTCGCCGCTTGCGTCTGTGTCTTGCAAGTCCTACATCGTCTGAAGCCCGCACACACCTTACGGCCGCGAGGAAGACACAGGTACACGAAGTCCATCGCAACATGGTGAAGTCGACAACGATCGTGCGTGCAAGCGACGCGCTCCCGCTGGCCGCCACTGTCGACGATGAGCTGGTGCGCATGCGTCGTACTCTAGGCGCTTCACGCTTCACGCTTCATGGGATTACCGTGCTGACTGTAGCTGATATGCCCATGCGCTATCCTGCTGTAATATTGTGCACAGACAGAACAGGCGCTCCAAGAGCACAAGCAACAAGCTAAACTCATCTTCCGCCGCATAACGCCCAACTCCGAGCCACTTTGCTCGATTGAGAGCGGACCATATACGCTCCAGTGCGTCTTCTTACCGTGATGTCCAGGCTATGGAATGTGCTTACAGTCTACGCTAATATTCATAATTATTCTTCGGCGCGAAACCCGCTATTACTCTATGTCTTGAAAATTGTACTGTTAAACAAACAGCTACATGATCGCGGATAACGTTGTGTACTTGACGATTGCGGAGAAATCGTACCCTCGCAAGCTCGCATTTTCATATCTCGACGAGCTTTCAAAAGAGTTCCAGAATTCATACGGTGCGAAGGTGGAGAACGTGCGGAAGCCGTACGCGTTTGTAGGGTTTGGTACGCATCTTCATCCGCATCTTCTTCTAAAGCTATGCTTAAATAATCCTTTTATGTTTTTAATGACTACAGACACGTTTATGTCAAAGACGGCTCGGCTGTATCAGGACACACGGACCGCGAACGCCGCAAGCTCACATCTGGACAGACTGAATGACGACCTGCAAGACGTAACGCGCATCATGACAAAAAATATGGAGGAACTCTTATGGCGTGGGGACTCCCTCGACAGTACGTATTCCTTTGCGTGGCGTTTCGAAATAAGGGCCCTTTTTTGACCGCAGCACCCGCATTTCGTTGTTTTTGCGCGCAGAAATGTCAAATTTATCAACATCACTGCGTTCCGAGTCTGAAAAGTACCGTAAAGCGGCGCGTAATATCAACATCCAAGCAATGATTCGCAAATACGCACCGCTCGGCGCGGTTGGATTCTTCCTTATTATTGTTATCTGGTGGAAGTTCTTATAACTTATACTGTCGTCTATGGGTGTGTCGTTGCGAAGGTCTATCCTTGATTCATAACAGGCTGTCGGATGCGGAAGTTGTCTACAGAGGGTGAGAGGAAAGAAGGGTTCGGGGAGTCAAGCACCATAGATGGACGCTAGGATACATGTACGTGACCATGACACAGATACAAGCGTGTTATTTAGTTTTTCTTCCATGCGTCGGCACAATCTTGCGTCGTGTTTACTTATTAACGATCGCATTGTATATTTAACGCTGATATCCTAATTCCATTACACATTTTCTACACACGGCCCGATCCGATCATCGTGAGTCGTCCTCTAAAGCAACATGCATGCTGGGAACACGAGCTCGCCAAAAGCAGGGCCCCGTTGGAGATCATAACTGGGTTTCCATGAGTGATTTCAAAGATCTATTGTCTATTCAATACCATCGAGGGCGCCCTGATCTAAAAATGCAAGAATTCAGTCGAAAAACTGACGGAAGTACGCAATCAGCGATGTTGCTGAGAAGCACCCTGGACGAAAACGTGCCCATCTTGTTGCCCATAGCCCATTCCCTGCTTTATATTTAACGTGCCTTTTGGCTTCCCCCCATCACACTCGTGCTCCTGCGCTACCACCATATCTACTTGTCTCCAGTAAAGGGAGGCCACCGTCGTGGGCATATCTGAAGCATATAGTCAGTCTACTCTTACTATCACCGACTAGTATGCAAGGCCTGAACTGAATACCGACAGGTAGAGCCAGAAAGAGCACCGCCAACATTCACCGGCGTCAAGCTCGAGCTCAACAGTTTAAATCGCAAAGATCGTATAGATCGCGCAGGATCAAAATCCCACCATGTATCCTTACAGCTCCGCGACGTCGGCGTACGCAGGCGCGCCCGTCCCATCATCTCCCCATCGGCAGCCTCCGCCTGGTGGCCGAGCTTCGCCATATGGCGCACCCGCCCCGGCCTCATCGTACACACGCTCTCCTTATGCCGCCCCGGCGGGGGCCCTCGCGCAGGGCGACGCATACTCACGCTCGCCTTATACCGCTCCTGCTACAGTGTCCCAAGCCCCGCCATCTGCTTCCACATACCCTCACTCACCGTATGCAGGCAGTGCCGCGAGTTCGACTCTCGCACCGAGCTCACAGGGCTACTACTCTGGTGCGCCGTCTCCGCGCGCCAATACCATGCAGTTTCCTTCCGCTGGAGCAACTACGACTACGACTCCTGCGGGCGGGCAGATCACAATTGGCGCCGGTGCCATCGCGGCGCAGGCTGCGCAGCAGCAGCAGCCCTTTGGATCAAACGTGCAACCTGGCGCAGTTACGTACACGACTACGACCGACCAACTTGGACGCGTGACGTACCATCATTTTAGGTATCATATGCTTTTTCTATTTTGCTTCCGGCAAATAAGCTCATCATCCGTCGTGTCCCTTTCTCAGAGCAGAAGCTGCAGAGTTAGTTCGCCCTTACATGTGATTGTATGCGTTGGATTTTTTTATTAACGTGTGTCTAGATATCGTTCTCCTCAGGGAGTAACGTATTCAGGCATCCAATGGCTCCCGACTGAGACGTCCACCGTCCCCCCTGTTGGCGTGGCTCCTGCTGGACCCGTAAGTCAATCTTAAGCTACGATTTATTATGCAGTCGTATATTCATACTTAAAACAGGAGGTTATTGCCTCATTCCGCGGTCAAATGCCGACTGGCCCCGCTGATCCACAGGCTGCGGGCGGGAGAGACTACCGGGATGATAAGGCATATAGGGAGAAGTGTGTCTAATTTTTCAGCTTCGGAGCCTGCACTAACCAAATTACTCAGCGACAGGGACAAGGAAGAACGAAGAAGACGCAGGAAGGAAGAGAAAGAAGCGGGAAAACGCGCCGCATGGGATGCTGAACGTCGAGCACGCGAGAAGGCGGAAGAATATGAGATCCGCAAAGCGCGAGAGCTCGACGCCGAGGCAGAGCGTGCTTCACGTACCAGACGCATGAGTACTGGTGCTGGATTGGGAGCAGACCTGGCCCCCACCGGATATGAACGTGAGCGCTCGCGAGAGCGCGGTTCAGATATGCGTGAAAGAGACCTCGAACGTCGCATGGGCGATCTTAATGTGGGTGGGCATGGACTTGCCGCAGATTATGGTGCCTCGCCTGTCGGCACACGCTCCAGACGTCAGTCTATGTCTATGCCCGCACCCGGTGCGCCCGGGTCCATCTACGATGATCCGGGAGCGTATGATCGCGACTACGAGCGCGAACGCTCCCGGGAGCAACCCGACAACTATGGGCAGCCAGGCACACGCCGCTCGAGCATATATGGAGCACCCGAACGCCCCAGTAGTTTCTATGGACAGCCGGAGCGCGCGGGAAACATATACGGCGCACCCGCCGAGCGTCCGAATGCCTACGGCGCCCCCGAACGTTCGAATACTTACGGTGCACCTGAACGTCCGGATGCGTATGGTGCATCTGAGCGTCCGGGCGCTTACGGTGGACCTGAGCGTTCACCGTATCGACGTGCTACCAGTCCTTTGCCACCAGCCATGGGACCTGGTGGCGTTCCGGTGTACCCTGCTGGGCATATCTATGAAGGTCGGCCAATCCCGGGCGCAGCAGGAGGCGCTCCGTCACGCAGCCACAGTCCTGCTCCCATACCTGGCACCGCGCCCTACCCTTCTTCGCTTTATGCTGGTCCGGCCGCAGGGCACACCGGCGTCCCGTCTCCTCGCATGGGACCCGGTGCCATGCCAAGTTTATCTCCTCGCATCGGTGCCGGTGGGGGGCCAATCCCCTCTCCGCGACTTGGAGGCGGAGCACCACTAGGGGGTGGGTACGGTGCCCCGCCACCTGAGCAACAACTGCTCGGGACCCCAGAGGCGTTCAGTCGCGCGCTCAACCGCGCACAGGCGTTCACGCCATTCAGCATGCTGAAGGTCCAGGACATGGAAGACTTCCTCGACGACGTGATTCTGGCACGTCCACCCGTGCTTGGCACACACGATGTGCAACCAGAGGACTGGGGTCGTCTCATGAACGTCAGTTCTATTGTGTTCATCTACTCGCGCTTATAAAATCTGATAACACTCGTATATCACAGGATATCGGACTTGCGTGGAAGGGTCGTCTTCCGCTGCCGACTTTCGCCGGTGGACCCCCGCCGAAACGCTCAGATCTCATCATCGATTTGCTCGATCTTTGGAATACCGCGTTCTTCCTCCCGCGTGGCGTCGAACTTACTCTGTACCGCGGGCGTAGCTGTCTTTCAGGTCCCACGCGCGGCGCGAAGCTGCCTGAGGCGCTCATGCCATCATTCGAGGACGCCGATAATTCATCCGAGAGTGGATCGTCCGACGAATCTGATGGCGATGGTGGCGCCGGCTACGGGGGCTACGGTGCTTATGGGGGGCGTGCACCGGCCAGCGGAAACGACCGTGCAAGTAGGCGCAAATTCAAGCTCGAGGAGAAGGTGCGCCGTGCCATGGAGAGGAAGGAACTTTTCAAGAGGGGATATACGCTCTACTTGCAATACGTCCCGCCTAGGGAATACTGAGCTGACATTTTCCGTCGAGCTTATAATTGGAGTAACGCTTTTGAACGCACGCGTACTAGGCATGATTTAGAGCAGCGGACATGTGTTGGAAGGATTTTTCCTTGTTTGTCATTGATATTATTGAGATCTGGCTGAAGTACCTCTGAATGTCTGTAATTTGGAAAATCGTAGCCTCATTCATGTATTTTGTACGATAATGTCACTAGAAGGTCGTAAACGTCTAAAAATGCCGCTATATTTTATGGTTATGATCGTGGCGGGATAGGGAGATAGGACACCATTCGCGCTAAGTTCCGTCTTTCAGATGAAAGAGGATGACGTGTTGAATTTAGGAGATACAGGAAATACAGCACATAAATGGTAGAAATCAATAACGGCCGTAACCGCGCCCACGTCCTCCGTAAGAGGGCGGCGGGGCGGGTGGAGCACCACGTCCCGATCCTCCATACGGTGCCCCGCCGTAGCTTCCCCCACCATATGCACCATAATCATTACGGCCTGGAGCGCCTCCGCCGTCTCCGCCATAGGCACCGCCGCCACCGTACCCGCCGTAGCCACCGCGCGGGTTTCCGCCATAACTGGGATTGGAACCAGTGTTGTAGCCCTGCGAATAAGACGGTGCTTGGCTGTTGTAACCGTACCCACCTTGACTTCCATGATACGATGGTGCAGGCGGCTCCCGGCCGTAACCATTGTTAGCGCCGCCCTGATAGTTGGTGTACGCCGGACGACTGTAGTCGCCCGCTGGAGCTTGGTAGGACGAGCGCGCGGGAGGAGCACCGTAGCTTGACCGGCCACGTTCCCCACCTCGCCCACGAGGAAGTCCATGGTCTCCATACTGGCTATTCCCGCGTGCATTTCCATTTCCGTTTCCATTATACCCGCCTCTACCCCTGTAACCCCCTCCAGATCCATAACCCCCATACGACTGCTGACCGCCGAATCCAGGCCCCCCGCCGTAAGACGAATTTCTTCCGTTATCTCTACCACCGTTGATCGCGTGGAAGCCCGAATCGCGTCCGCGACCACGCCCACCACGGCGGACCGTGTCGTAGTCCCCCTGAGTAAGTACGCGCTGCGGGCGACGCACGCCTGACAAGAGTACAGAGTGGTGCGGCTTAAGTTGCTTAGGATAGAAATACAATGCTGCAAGCGATCGGTCTCCCGGAATGTCTTCAAGACCCTGACTAGTCAACGGACTGTAATAGGTCGCACCGGGGAGGCAGTTAGGGTCAGGAAGTAGACTTCCGTTCAAACCTTTACTCTGTTTCGGGTCAACTGGGACAGGCTACGTAAACTGTGGTCAGCCGGAGCGGGGCCCTTCAACAATGGCATAACTCACCTTGTCGTCTTTCCGTTTCCCATACAGACTTTCCAATAGGAGATAAAGGGGATGTTCTTCGGCAACATACAAAGTATTACTCCCCCACTTATTCCTCTTGACCTCATCGTCCGAAAGGCCCGAGTATCGGGGCGCCATAGCATCCAGTAGCCGTTTTTCGTCAATAAACGGCAGTAGAGCAACGCCTTGCCATGACATTTTCTTCCCGTTCATGTCGATCATGAAGGTCTCGGGGTAAAAATCAAGGATCGGAGACTCTTCATCGGTCATTAAACTATGGAAAACCTCGGGGATATGTTTACGACTGTAGAATAGCCGCGTCAGATTGAGTCTTAAAAAAGCTCTTACACTGACCTTGCAGGTGGAAATACGCCCATCAGCTGTTCAAAGGGCTTGAACGGTTGTCCAGGAGTGAACTTAATGTCCATTTTTGAGACTTCCACGAAGTCCGCCGCGAAGGGGGCGAAGTGATAGGGGTAATACCACTGCCAAGATGGTGTCTACAATTAAGTTAGAGCATGAGCTGATTTTTAACAATCCTAAGAACCTCACCCCTTGATAATAGTATTGCAGAACCCAGGCCATTCCTTCCACGTAAGACGTAGTGATCCTTTAACGTATAGCACCGTTAGCGACCAACGAGACTGACTATATGCATGGAAAACGTACTTTCTACGAAATTCAGTATCACTGAGTTCAACACCGAATTTCTGCCTGTAGTATCGCTCCTTATAGCCAGGCTCCCACAACCTGTAGAAGAAAAAATTAGTCGCTTTCGTTGCATTACAGTCGATTAAGCTTGTTGAATCATCTCACTTGACTAGATCCTCTTGCTCCACTGAGCCATCGGGATTAACCTTCAAAGTCAAAGCAACGCTCTTATCTGCGGGTACGTCCTCTTCCTCGTCATCAGGTCCAAGCCCAGAGTCATCATCCTCGGCTTCGTCCTCAACTTCGTCAGCCTTGCGTTTGACCCCCTGAGGCGAGGCTTCAATTACGCTGGCGTCCGCTTCCCCAACCGGAGCAATAGGCTCATTGAGTTGGTTGCCTTCGGGTGCAAGTGTTGGGACTTCAGGTTCCTCGCTTGACTCGAGGGAAGTTCCCTCGGCAGTGATGGACTGGGACTCGACTAATGTTGGCTCTGACGGAGCCGGGGACGCTGATACAGACGAAGGCTCTATTTTCGCCGCGGCAGCTTTCATCTGAGCAGCATGCTTCTTCCGCGCCGCAGGGTTGACTGGCACTGCGCTCATCATCTCTGCTTTCAACATTTCCGCTGCGCTTAGATTCGCCATGCGAATCTGTCGTCTATTTGCGACCCAATCGCTGTTAGTACCCGTGATAGCGGCAACAGCGGCGGCCTTCGCATCGACCTGCACAGGTGCTGGTGCGCCGAAACCTAACGCATTCGCGGCGGTTTCAAAGCTATCAAAGCTCGGGCGAGGAGGCAAGCCATGTGGCGTGGGAGGACCAGGAGGAGCAGTCGGGGCGGCGGAAAGCTGTAAAGCCACAGAGGGCTTGACAGACACCATGGCCTCCCCGATCACGAGCGCGCTCGGGTTATTGCGCGCGTTGGCCTCCAGTTTACGCCGCTTCGCGTTCTGGTCCTGCCTTTCTTCGGCTACAAAAGGTTATACAAGATTCAGATATATGGATAATCTTAAAAGAATCAATCAAGCAGCTTTGGCGGACCTTCGCGTCTACGCCTAAAAATCTCATCCTCACGCTTGGCGAGTCCCTCAAGGATAATCTGTGCACGCTCGTACTCAAGACTACCATGATTCGTCAGATAGCCGCCCATTCGTGGCAACTCGTCTTTCCAGATTTTAAGCAGTGTGTCGATGGCGCCCTCACGAAC
This sequence comes from Coniferiporia sulphurascens, assembly GCA_002794785.1. Taxonomy (NCBI): domain Eukaryota; kingdom Fungi; phylum Basidiomycota; class Agaricomycetes; order Hymenochaetales; family Hymenochaetaceae; genus Coniferiporia; species Coniferiporia sulphurascens. Next base: position 255,998 of record NBBA01000017.1, on the reverse strand, counting down.
CTCGAGTGAAGGAAGATGTGGCAGGAAATCGTTTCCGACAAAGAAGATGAGAAGAACCCAGTCATCGATAGCACGCTCAAGATCAAACGGAAACGGGGAGTGTGGGACGTCGAGCTCGATTTCGAGATACTCTCGGAGAATAGAGACGTCGAGGAAAATGAATGGCTTCTTTGTGACGGGTGCATTTTTTGTATCGTGCTCATCAGCCTTTATCTTCTTTTCGCCGGTACATTGGGCAGCATAATGTCCTTCTTGGCCGCATATACGACAAGCTGTTGGACTAGTATCTTGGAAGAATACATCCTCACGAAGAACGCGGAAATGGGGCTCATGGGTAGCGAGAGATAGCATGATAAGATCCGCATCCTATCAGAACGGGGCGAATGAGCAATGTACGAGTAATCGGAAACGTGTCTCCACTCACCAACCCATAAATTACGTGACGGGTATTGGGATCATGTCCAGGATTTGTACGCTGTCTACGAATGAAGTCCATAATCTTGTGTTCACCCTCCCCTGGAACACTGGCATCTGAAATAATGACTTCGAGCTGCTTCCAGCTCGGGTCTTTATTCATCTTCTGAACAACCCAATATCGCAATGATTGGGCAAGAAGGTCCATAAACGGAGTACCTGGTGTAATCGCATTCGAGTCCCAAGCAGTCTGGTTCCGCGTTTCATCCGAGACAGTCTTTCCCATCGCTGAAAAGAGTTATTTTAATATCATTATTTAAACAAAAGTAAAAGCAAAACGCACACTCCCACAATAGAAGAGACTCTTTTCGAGCTTCTTCTTTCTCCTTCGCCTCTTGAGCAGACCGAAATCGGCGAGACCGCTGTTGATTCATTTTCGCACGAGGGGCGACACCATCTATGGCGGGATATAGATTCATATTACGGGCAAGCAAACGAACGAACGCACCGATTGCCATTAATAACAGCTTCCTAGGCCGAACCATATTCACCACTCGTTCCGTGTATTTAAACACCTCGACCATCATCTCCTCCTCGGTTTCGGGTGCCGGCCTCCCCTCCGGATGTGTACACGGATGCACCTGGATAATAATTCAACAGAAATTCTAACATTGAACTGCGAACAACCCACAATACCGTTCATGTCCAAATACAAATTATCGAATTCTGTACCGTTAGGATTAGGGTCGTCAAAATTTACGGGTATCGCAATTTCGTTTCCATCTTGGTCGGCAACTTTCCCTTCTTCCTCTTCAATAACGGGTAGGACTGCGGGCGGGCTCAGTTTAAATTTGGGAAGAGCGAGAGTAAACCAAGTACGCACTGATTTTAGGATATTTCTTGCTGAGCCATCTGAAGAGAGCGGGGACACCCTACACGTACAATAATGTGTCAGCACGAAGGAAAACTCGACGAGAAGCTTGCGAACCATAGCTGGATATGTAGCTTCGTCCTAAAGATATAATGTAAATATTATAATATAGAAACCTGGACGTTATGCGGCGTAACGATCGAGTGTCGTGACCAGAAGAGAGAGAATGACGGCAGCACTTGGATGTCGTCGAGAGAGTGCTTATGTTGCTCCGCGGCGGACGCATCGCTTTCGCACGACCTACTGTTTGCTTACATACGCAGTACATTTCTGCATTCGGAGGGGCGCATATGTACACTATGAGTCACTACAGAGCCCTAAGAACTTCATCTCAGCGTTCGTCTGCTCGTTTTCGCGAACGTCTTACTGCTTAACATTGCTTTCTTGTCTTGCTTTGTGTGTATTTTCTCTTAAGTTATCTGCGTCGTGACCCATTCTGTAAAGCCTGCCGTTTTCGTAAAATTATTCCAGTCGCATGGCCTCACCAAGGTCTGACTCGACCCGAGTCACCACGTCCAGTGCGCCCGGCACTGTGCCGCAGCCGAGCGGCAGCAATTCGCCAGGGCAGATACCCGATAAGAAGAATCCCAAGCAAATGACAAAGGCCGAACGGCGGGCGCTGCAGGAGCAGCAACGCGCAGCGAAGGCTGCCGCGACCGCGGCCGGTGAGAAGCCTGGCGCGAAGGGGAAAGCCGGAAGGAGGCCCAGCTTGTCGACAGCTCAAGGCGCGCCTACTGGTATACCAGGAACACCAAGGCGACTAGCAGGTAGTGGAGGCGGTAATGCGGCTGGTGATACACCGGGGCGTACGGGAAGGGACGCGCGTGAAGCTGCGTATGGCAGCGAGGAACAGACGCGCGGATTACGCATCTTCTCGCATTTCGGTTTGCCGCGCGCACCGGCCAGTGTTAAAGGCGAAATCCATCCTGCGATTATACGTCTCGGACTACAATTTTCTGGTTTCAAAATCACAGGCGCCAACGCGCGATGTATTGCAACACTGACTACTTTCAAAACTGTACGTGTCCGCGTCGCGCAGAACTATGCTTGTCTGAATGTGAGGTTCTCAGGTCATCCAAGACTACACTACGCCACCCAATACCACACTCTCCCGCCACCTCATGACCCATCTCAATCCACAGATCAATCACTTAGTGTCTGCGAGGCCTATGGCCGTGACCATGGGAAACGCTATCCGCCAGTTAAAACTTGAAATCAGCGACTCTGACATAGACATGCCGGAGCAGGATGTATGCGCCATTTACTCTGGATTTTACATTTGACTGAATGGTTGACTTTTGAATTATAGGCCAAGGATCTCCTGTGTCATAAAATCGATAATTACATCCGAGATCGGATTATTATCGCAGACCAGGTTATTCAGGACACTGCAGTCCAAAAAATAAAAGACGGTGATGTTATTCTCACTTTCGCAAGGTATGTGAATTATTTTCTTTATTCATCACCTCCAAATCCAACAATATGCCACGTCCTTTCTAGGTCATCCGTCGTAGAAAAGGTTATCCTTGGTGCGCATGAAGATGGAAAGCGAATATCGGTCATCGTCGTCGATTCGCGGCCGGTGCTCGAAGGTATTTTTTCCTGCGCCATCCTATTTGTACGATAGCCGACCTAGCCGTAATTCTAGGCAAACATCTCCTCTCTGTGCTCGCTGCCGCAGGCATACCGTGCACATACCTCTTCTTACCTGCACTCGGCTCAGTTATTACGGAGGCAAGTACAGTCTTGCTCGGCGCACACTCGCTGCATGCGAATGGAGCCGTATACGCACGTGCCGGTACCGCCCTTGTCGCGCTCATGGCGCGTACACACAACGTACCCGTGCTCGTATGCTGCGAGACATACAAATTCGCCGAGGGTGTCGCCCTCGATGGCTTCACTAAGAACGAGCTCGGTACGTCCCTCTTTCTTTGCCTCCTTGCAATAGGGACGAAAATTATACTGACGGCGGACCTGAACGAATAGCCCCCACAGGCGACTTGTTCAACTCCTTCCCATCCGTGATCCCGCGCAGCTCACTTACACTGGAGCCGCAGCCGAACCTCGAGATCCTAAACCCACTATACGACCTTACACCGCCTACGAATATCACTGCCGTTGTAACGGAAGTGGGCATCATCCCCCCGAACTCGATCAGCTCAATCCCGATCACACTTGGTCGGCAGACGGTCTAAGGGATTGTGGCTTAGCCTCAAAATTGTAGTCCCAGTCAGGTCTACCTATACACTGGCATTTAAAAAGTGGAACTGTACGAATAGCAACTATGCTACGCTGTCCCCGTCGCTATCTACGCTATGGAAAGAAAAAAGAGGAATCTACTGGGTAGCATGTACGTATGGTATTGTCGTCTAGTATATGTATAGATGTGTAGAGATAGAAAAAAGGGTGGCGATCCATTCGTCTCTACAATAGCAGCGCAATTAGTCAGAATTAGGGCGGTCCGGCTTTTAAAGTGTCGTCAAAAGTAAGGCGTTCACAGCTCCTTCTTGTCGGCGCTAATGCGCTTCTCGGCAGCACGACGCTCGTACAGTTTATGCTCGAGCCATTCAAAGATAGCGTCGGTGGCGTGCTCGACGGGCGCGTCGAAAAGATAAGGTAACAGAGGTACGACGGCGAGTCCAGTAAGCGTGGGGCCCCAGGCGCGTATGCGAGGGTTGACCACGCGCTTGAATGGGCTCGCGGACCGCTTTACGATAGTATGGATTGTAAACGCTGGAAGGGCCCTGAACAGTCATAAAGAGTTCAATGTCAAAGCTAGACGAATATGAGACGAGGTAAAAACGCACATCGAGGCGACAGCCTGGAAAATGCCGCGCTTAGCGGCAACAAGACCGAGCCTCTGCTCTTCAGAGAACGTGTGTGCCTCGAGAGGAGTCGGTCCGCGACGCTTCGCTTTCCAAGTTTCGAAGCCGACATCACTAAATTTAGTTTGACGTCAGTAAATACACGTATTGTACAGGAATGAAGGAGCAGCGGACCCAGCGAGATAAGCCCAGGAGACACCATACGCAGCGGTGATAATCCAAGGGCTCACAACGGGCCGAAATGCCTCGCCAATGTCGCTTGTCTGCTCCGTGTACACGTTAGCATTAAAATCGATATTAAACAAGTTGCTGGGACGGCGTACATAGGCGACGTAACGGTGCGCGCTCCTCAGCGCCGTGCGCAGGCGGCTGAAGTAGCCGAGGTAGCGCACGTCCGAGTCCGTCGAGTCAGCGTTCTCGTCGGCGAGCGTGTTGAGCTCGTCCTTGGCCTGCATGTTAAGTGGCTGCCTAGACGCGCCTGGTAGCGATACCGCGAATACCATCCAGTTGAAGTCGAGCGTTGGGATTTCCAGGGGGAAATTGGCGTGGGAAATCCCGAGCCGGGCTTTTTATCTGATAAAAATCCTGCTCGTCGGACGTCCGACGCCGAGCGGCACTGCCGGGGGGATGACGCGGGCGGGCGCGGCCGCCGACTCAGACGCTGACGCAAGTACACTTCATCTTACACTATCCCCGATGTTCGAGGCCGCCACACCCGCCGAAGCAAGCGTGCACGAGAAATGGATGGCAGAGGCACAGATCATGGTGCGCGCAATCTTGGATTACCGAAACTCGTAGATGCTTATCTTGCAAAGGCCGAGGAGGCGATGTCTGCGCGTGAGGTTCCCGTCGGCTGCGTTTTCGTACGCGACGGTGTCATTATTGCTCGCGCTCGCAACAGAACAAATGAGCTACGGAATGTGGGTTCGCTCCGGAGAGAGTATTTATATGACCCATTAATCACATCCATCAATGCACAGGCAACACGCCACGCTGAGCTCGAGGCAATCGACGCCATCCTCGCAGATCGCACTCTCACACCCGCCACAATAGAACACCCACTGCGCAGCACAACGCTCTATGTGACTGTCGAGCCGTGCATCATGTGTGCGTCTGCATTGCGCCAGATGGGCATCGGCGCAGTCTACTTCGGCTGCGAGAATGAGCGCTTTGGCGGCTGCGGGAGCGTACTAGGCGCTAACAGCGCGTATGTCGCATTTACTAATAAATTTTCGTATTTCATTTGCAGTGGTTACGGTATTAATTGGTCAACGCTCCCTTCTTGTAGTGTGAAACATCCTAGGCACCCTGCGTACAAAGCTATTGGCGGATACGGTCGCGAGGCAGCCATCATGCTCCTCCGTCGCTTCTACTTGACAGAGAACACCAACGGTACGTGCAACTCTCCTTAAATCCGGGTTTGAGTTATTAATTACCAATTGTTTACATTCAAATTAAACAATGTAACGATGCAATTTCTAGCCCCAGCCCCGAAGAGCAAAACCACCCGCGTTTTGAAAACTGATATTCCCAGCCGAAAGGCGACGCCGATGGAGATGGAAACATCATAGAGTGTTTATCACCGCACTTTTTGCCTCGTTTTTCTATCTTTCGTACCCCATCACCACCACCACCTGATACTGCACGCGGGAACGCATGAAGCGTAAATTCGCGGCATTTAAATCCCCCCATCCGTTCCTGCTGGTCGAAGCTTAATAAAGTTGATACGGTCCGTCTCTGATTTTCGCACCGTCGCCTTCGCCACGTAAAGTGCCATGTGCTGGATGCGGTGCCGTTCTCCCGGTGTCAGTGTGCTTTGTGACGCAAGTCTCGCCCGACCCTTCTTCGCCGGAATGGCATTCTGGCTTCCGTCTTCTACCGCTGAGCTCAGGCGCTGTTCTACTGCCGAGGCCCTTCGTGAGCCTGGGTCCTTTCAGGCAGTCAACGAGTCACACGACCATCTCCGTCATTTATAAACATCCAGTTGTATCTCAGGGCGACGCAATCCCCCTTACATCCAGGGCGCCCCTTTCCCCAGTCTGGACCCGGAGGTATACCCACTACCACTTACGATACCGTCAGACGAGAGTATGTTCGCTCTATGATCCCCCAAATGGCGGCAGACGAAGGGGAGGATATACACGCGCGAGCGGACCGTTTTACTGGAAGGCTGGCTCTCACATTTCACGGAAATCTTGAAACGATGCGCCCGCCATGCTCGATGCGTCATGATGATGGGCTTGGTCTTGTGATGGATACTCGCGCCAAATTTACTGCTTTGCCTCTGTCGCGTCCCTTCAATCCGCTCGGGCATTCGACTCCGACGTTCCGATGCCTCGCGTAGATGTGGCGGATCTGATTGGCCCGTCTGCATAAAGGTCGACGTTTGGAAATTATCGTTTCAAGGAGGGACTTTAGAGATAGGCCCAGAAGGCGAAGCGACAGAGACGACGACCTCCATGTCGGCTTCCATTGGACTTCACTGTCAAGACTGAAAAGCAGCTTCCTTGCTTTACTCGTAACTAAACTGCGTTCGTCCTGGTGTGTGGGGCGCTACTCTTCGGCTGCCTGTTGACCTTCGAAATGGACCTCCGGCTCTGGAATGATTAGCAGGAAGGAGGGGAAGGGATGTGCGCAGATATGTCGGCAGTCTTGAAGGATCTGCACGGTCTATTTTATCCTTTTTTTCTGGCTTTTACTATCGATGAGGTACCGGATCCTCGTTTCCATGATCGCATTCGATTTTTGTTGCTGTTCAAATTCAAGTTTCAGGTGCTTTGGAGCTGAGCGCAGTATGCGTCACCGAGCCGGTGCCGCACGTGCTCATGGGCACCTGGATGTCCGAAAGGCTTTTTTTTTTTAAAGAGCTCGATCTGGGATCAAGGCACATGCGCCTCAGGTGATTGCGAGCGGGTGATAAATATAGAGATAAATGGGTGCGCCGGACAGTGCCGCGGGGAGAAATAAAATGGATATCAAAGAGGTAAATTAGCTACAAAAGCAGGCAAAGGTAGATTAGTATGGGAGAAGCTTAAGGGTGAGGGCGGTATCACTGAAACGGAGGGGCGAGATCTAGAAGATGTTCTGGAAGAAGAGAGAGAAGGAGGCTAGGACGCAGATAGGCGGTGGATGACGACGCTGCCACGACCCGGACATTCCATAATTACGATTATTTTTATTACTTATACGCAAGCCGAACGCCTGAACACTCCCGCGAATTTCCATCACGCTGCGAGTGTCGCCAGGTGCCGGAGATACGGGGCAGACGGCAGACGGCAGCGACTCGGACGGGCCCTGCCCAGCCCCCTCGCTCATGAAACGGCATTGCTCACTTCCCTTTCGACCCTCTCATCTCTTAATCTCCGTCTGCTCCAACCCACCGTGTCCCTCCCCCTGCCTTCCGCGCTGCCTCTTGTTTTTTTGTGTGGCCTTTTCCTCTGCAGCGCGGCTTCAGCTAGTTCAGGCGCTGCGTCCACAGGGCTGTGGCGTGTCGCGCGGCCGCCACAATGTGGGAAAGCGAGAGGTCACAAAGCGTCACGGTCACTTGTGCGGGGGCAGTGACAGAGCTGCGTCTGAGACGTCGCCATCAACGCACACGAAATCGGCGGCAACCAGTCGAACACGACGAGCGTCCGCACGCCTTGACCGTCTCAACACTGCCCGACGACGCTGCGCTCCCGTTTCGCACCCGCTTGCACCTTTTTTCTGGCTTTTTTCGGGCTTGTGGACGACGTCGGACCCTGCGCTTTGTACCCGCAACGCGAGCGAGCGCACGGAGGCCTTTCGTCACGACCGTACACCGCGCCCGCTTTTTTCAGCGTACGCTACGCCGAGTGGCGGCCGATATATACACACAAGAGATTGGTGACTGCTTCGACGAGATCTAGGACAGCGATCGGCGGAAGAGAAACGCTATCGTCATTTGGAGCGCTGTACGTCGCGCGGCCCCACCACACTAGTACTGTCCGTCCGTCCGGCGCCGTCCCGACCGCCCCCGGATCCCCCCGCCCCGGCAAGTGTCATGCTCGGCGTGCAACACACCCGCGCCGCTGCCACCACCACCGCCACCACTACGCATCAACACTATCCCCCGTCCCGACCAGCCGCGCCCGCCGCCAGTCCAGTCCCCACTCCCCCCAAGTCCAAGAAGCTCGGTGGCCTCCCCGCCCTCCCCTCACAAAAGGCGGGCACCCTCACCCACTCCTCTGTCAACAACAAGTCCTCTGCGCTGCACGAGCTGGAGCTCCCAACGGGCACCCCCGAGCTCGGGGTAGACGACATCATCGCCTGGCCGGACATCCCCCGCGAGGATGCCGACGAAGACGACGAGGGGACGAGGGAAACGGATCCCGGACGAGGCGGGGAGGGCCTCGTTGATGGGGAGGGGGATGGCAGGCCCGTTTTGGACGGTGCGAGCGACGATGCGCGGCAGAACGCAGGCGCGGATGGCGCTGCGCGCTCGTCAGGGAGCGATCTGCACGACAAAAGCGGAGGCGAGGAAGGCGCAGACGGTGCGGAGATAGATGTGCGCAGGATGAGCTCGCCGCTGAGCGAACTGAGTCCCGCGCCGAGCAACATCGACGAGGAGGACAGGGAGCAGGACCGAAATACCACCGGTGGCCCTGATAAAAGCGGCTCTCTTGACGAAAACCCGGCTGCGGAGCCGCGCGCAGGCGCAAACGTAAACGGGAACGGAAACGGAAATGTGGACCCTATGAGTGGCTCCAGACGTCCAGATCGCGTTAGCCCTTTGTCCGCTGCTGCTGCTCATTCCGCTGGCCCCTCCTCTGCTGCTGCCCCTTCTCCCCTGACGACAACCTATTTCCCCTCCTCCCCCTCCCTCAGCCAGCAAGATCGCAGCACCCTTCCACCGTCCTCCCCGGCCGCGTCGTCACAGACGCAGCTCCCCCGCACGACCTCGACGCCACAAGCCTCCTCCCCCGGTAGGTATCCGCCTAGCGCCAATGCGCAGGCGGGCCCAAGTAGGAGTGGAATCGTGAATGGCGATGGTGTACCGCCACCGTCGCCGCTCGGTTCCTTTTCTAGCAAGGGCAGCGCGAACCTGAAGGGCACGTCGATTATTGAGCTGAATGCCGAATTATTTAGGTGTGTCTTCGTCTTTCAGTCCTTTTTATCTTTGCCGCTCGGGGCTGCTCTTTTATACTGCGCGTTTTCCTTCGGGCGCCTGTTGTAAAATGTTCATTTTGATCGATCTTTCGATTTTGCACTGCTTTGTTTCGGCAGTCACTGTTGCGTTCTTGTGCTGACAATTTCTTACATCAGAGTATGTATGGCGTTCCAAGCGCAAGGAATTGCCATGAACGCGCCCGATGCTCAGCCGTGAGTGCTTGCAATTGCTTCCGAATGAAGACTGCTAACACAAAATAGGTTTTGGAGAAAACTGTCAAGCAACCTCACCTGGCTGGCTGCACACGTCGATAACACAAAAACAACTCTGGTTCGTGTCCGAGATCTGTTTCAAGCTGTCGAGTTATTAATGGATTTTTAAAATATCCTATAGGAAGTCGAAATACCTCTCCCAGATATGGACGCACCCGTTCTTACGGCTAACGCTATGAATATGAATTTGCCCAACGACGCGCTCGATCGTATCAACACATTGTACGCGCAGCTACCTGTGCTCTTTGCGAAGGACATTGCACGCAAGGAGCGCAGGTCTTCTCAAGGGCCAGGGACGCCGACACCTTCCGTACCTGGTGCACCTCCAGGCACACCAGGCGCCCTATCACATCTACGCAACTCGGCGACGCCATCATTACTCCCGCCCAGCGGCATTGGTGTCAAGCGCGAGCGTTCCGATGGCCGCGAGTCTCCTGCGGCTGCGAAGCGTCGCGATATGGGCGAGGGCAAGCGCAGTACGCCTGCACCACCTGGCGCGATGCTCCCTCCTGCCACACCCGAACACTCGCAGCATATGCAGCGTCCGGGCTCAGCCATGAGCGCGGGCGTGAGCCCGTTAAATCCTATGGCTGGCCGCCCCATGAGCCGGGGCGGGCCGATGCTTTCGCCAGCGCACAGTGGGAGCAGTGGAGGAGATCCAACCAGCGCAGGTGGGATGTTCGCAACTGCCACGGCAATATCTAACGCGTCGTCAATGCCGATGGGCGGCGGGATGCCGAACTCGCAAAATATGCAAAACTTGCAAAATATGCAGAACATGCGAGACATCCAAAACCTCGCGGGTTTGCAAGGTGTTGATGCACAGGCGCGCCAGATGCAATTCCGGCAAGCGATGATGTATCAACAGCAGCGGCAGCAGCAACAACAACAGGCGCAACTCCAGCAACAGCAGCAACAACAGCAACAGCAACACCAGCAACACCAGCAACACCAGCAGCAGCAGCAGCAGCAGCACCAACAACAACACCAGCAGCATGCACTGCAGAGTGGCCAAACTTCGATGTCAATGTCCATGTCTCCGCCCCAGACCCAGGCGCAGGCGCAACCGTCGCAACAGCAGCAGCAGATCATGCAAGCGCAAGCGGCCGCACGACAGATGTCACCTCCAGGCGCGCAAACTGCGAGTGGGATGGTGGGAGTAAATAACGTGAACATGAACAGCATGGGCGTGAATAATAATGGCCAAAATCAGATCCCACTGGGCGTGCCGAATCAAGCCGGGAACATGAATATGGCAATGCCAGGTGCGCAGGCACAAGCAGGCGCAGGGACCGCAAGCGCGAATGCACAAGTGCTGCAACAGATCGCCAACGCGGGGCCGGCGGCAGTGGCGACGTATCAGGCGCTGCAGAACCCTCAGCATCCGATGGTACAGTACCTGAACCAAAGCATGCCTGGCTTCTCGGGCTTGCCGATCATGGAACAGATGCGGAGGTGGCAGATCATGCAGGTGGGTTCGCTATCTTTTACTCTTTTTTCCTTATCTTTTTCTCAGGATGAAAATAAGCGAATGCTAATCAAATTGTTCATTTCTCTTTTTCTCGGGTAGACGAATATGCAACAGCGCCAGCAGCAAAATCAACGGAACCAGTTGATGCCCAACCAAATGGCGGCAGGTCAGATGCGTCAAGTAAATACAGGCGTGTCCGGTTCTGGACCTTCGCAAATGCAGCAGCACGGACAAACATCGCAAATAGGCATGTCGCATCAAATGCAGCAACAACCTCTTACCGAGGGTATGCAATTTTCGAGTGCCGCAGGGATGCCTAATCGAGCAGCGGGTGTCATGGGCATGGGCATGCCGAATCAAATGGCGGGTATGACAAACATGGCAAACATGTCGAATCTAAATCCCCAGCAACGGCAACTGTATCTCCTGCAGATGCAGCAGGCGCGCGCGGCAGTGGCGGCAGGCAATACCGGGATGAACCCCGCAATGATGACTCCGCAGATGCTCGCGACCGCGCAAGAGCGTGCCCGCCTGGAGCAGCAGCAGCGTTTCGCACTCGCTCAACGACAAGGCTCGCCGCTTAACCCTGCGGCGGCTTCCGTCGGCGCTGGCGCTGGGTCGGCAGACCAATTCCCGCCCGGTCTGCGCTCAAATCCTGCGCTGCCTGGTATCGCGCGGAGCGCACGCTCGCCGAGTGTCTCTGCAGATCTCAGTGGTGGGACGCCGCGCATAGGCATGCGCGGGCTCCCTGGACAGGTTGTGCCAGGCTCAGGCACTGGTGGGAACGACGAGTATCATCGTGCGCTCATGCAAGCACAGCGTAACGCACAGATGCAGTCCCTCATGTCGGGCACGGGGCAAGGGGGAGCCGGCCCAGGCGCATGGTCTAATGCAAATTCGCAGCAGCAGCAAATGCCGTTATCGGCAGGAGCCTGGCCTCAGTCTCAGCAATCACAGCAAGGTCATGGCGCACAGCAAAACTTCTCGATGTCGGGCTCGCCGCCCGCAGGCATGCGAACGGTAGAGTTGTCGGGGACGCCGCGGCAATCTTCGACTACGCCGGCGCCTATGACTCAGCAGAGCCCGACGTCCATGCAGACGCCCGAATTCGATAGCATGATGAACTGGTAGCCCAACTCCTCTTTTTTTTCTTTCCCCGTCTCGAGTTATGTAACTATTTTAACATCTTGTTTGTATATAATTTCTTCTCTCCTATTTGTCCTTTTCCTTCCCTCTTCGACCTCTCCCAATTCGTTCCGTTACCACCTACCCTCTCTTCGTTGCTTTCTTCATGTGGGGACTGCGCGGTGTTGCGAGCGCGCATCCATCTGCTGTGATCTGTTGTTGTGTTGACCTCCCTGTATAGTATTGATATCTCGTTGCGCAAAATAGAAGTAGTCGAATTCTTCGTATCATACATACATACATACCATTACATCCCATCGACGCCTGAACACCAGAACACCTTATGAGGAAGTAAATGTGAAACGTTTTCGTACATACTTTATTTTGCAAAGCAATGCGAGAGCGATGGGCTAATAATATGCAAACAGACATCCCTACCACGTATAATACAATATGTTACCTTGTCAAATTGTGACTGACATACAAACGACCACAAACCCGGGACGTTACAAAAGTCCTTGGAGAAAAGTCTATGAGAATGAAAATGACACCGGAAGTTCAAGATCCGTTCGACGTGTCCGCGCTGCTCTCCCCGCCCTGTGCTCCATTCCTGGAGCCCGAGACAGCGGACGCCTCTTTTTCTTCACCATTGTCCCTCCATTTCGCCTGCTGCTTCCAGCACGACAGCCACGCAAACCACATCATCGAGCGCAATTGCAGGACATCCTCCTTCCACACAAGGCTCTGGTTCTGCGCGCGGAATTCGCGCGTGAGCGTCTCGCACCGCTCGATGTTCTCCGGGCTCACGAAGTCGCATGCGACTTTAATGCTGTCTGCGAGGTTACACACCTGATGCGCGCATCCAGCCGGGATAAACACCGCTTCACCAGGGCGCTGGTAGATGCGGAAGCTGCGCACGCCGTACTCCTCAAAGAGCTGCTTGCGCAGGTCCATGTCGAGGTAAAACGTCTGTGCGTGGATCGGATCGTTCTGGTACTGGCCCTTGAAATGACGCTTGAAGAACGAGCGCAGGTGCGCAGAATCCTCCGCGCGGAAGATGTCCCATACAGCACATCCGGGTGCATTACCAGGGGTGGGCTCCGAATGAAGCATGATGTTTACCGCATCTGCCATATCCATGTGCAATCGTGTCGAACCTTTGGTCCCTTTGTCTTCGTTCGATGCGTATGCATTATACATTTTTGGCCCAAGGTCTGGCGCAATGGTGTTTATAGGAAAGTGAGAAGCGATATTCATCGCACCGTCTCTCCGGGTGTAATTAGGAATCGGAACAGCTCGACTGAAATCATCGTACAACTCAGGAAATACCGTCTTAAAGTCCGATGATGGGGGCCAATCCTAGTGGTGAGTGGATATGAATACAATGACAACATGATTGGAAATGTAAATAAATAAGAACCTTTAATTTCCAGCATTCTGATCTTCCTTCATATTTACCGAAACAGCCGAAAAATTCACCGACAGTCACTTTCTTGTTCGCGTCGGTCTGGCACTCGAGTATGATACACGGCTGCGAGCCATATGTTTTGATGAAGTACTCTGGCGTCCAGCGCAAGGTAAAGCGATTCAGGAGACCCGTCACAACTAGCGGCGTCCCGCGTGCCCATTGCGCGGCAAACACAGGCTCCGATAGATTAGTCGCAGTATAATACGGGATGGGCCACGTGGGTGGCTTGAGGTCAGCCGAGGACGTAGGTGGTAAATCGCCCAAAGAGCCCGACGAACTGAAGGTAGAGGGGGGAACAGGGTTCTTGACTAGCGAACATACCCCATCGTCGTAGACGCTTGGAGTCAAGCTTATAGCGGGTGTCGTTTTACCTGAGTCGGAAGCAGCCTTGCTCAGGCGCTCTTTCGACCTCTCATTCGTCTGCCTTTCCAGGATGCCACGCGGAGAAGAGGGAGTTTGTAGCGTATCAACGTCCATTGAGTGCTCCCTGGGACTTCCTCCTGTAGTCCCATTAGTTTCGACTCCACCGGCCCCGTCGCCATCCCGTTTGCCTTCTACATTCTCGCCGATATCCATCTCAGGTCCCCCCCCTTTGACCAACCGCACCATCTCCTTAACTGCGTCATCTAGCTCGCTCTGCACAAAACGTGTCACAGGGTTAAACGTATGTACTCCGTGCTCTGCCTTCCTATTGCAGCTCAAGAAGAACGGGTTCGTCTGAGCATGGCGTTCTCGGATTGAACGCTGGGTGGACCCGGACACAGCGTTTCCTCGTTCTTTTCCGCTCCCAATAGACGTCGAAGATGGCTCCGCTGTCAATCGGCAAATAGTCTGATAACATTCCTCGCACGCCTCACGCCCACACTGCCGGCACATCCAGCTGCTCGAAAATAGAGACGTCATGCACGTGTCTAAATAAAAGCATCAGATTACGACAAACAACAGGGGAGGGAAAAGGGTAAAATTTCGCTTACCACATGTTGCACGAACATCCGTTTCGCGCTGCCGCTTTACTACATTGCCGAGCTTTTGATGTGCCTGTTCCTTTTGTAAATGCGGCAATAACGCATCCGCGACGGTTCCCTGAGGATCCCAAAATGAGCCACACAGTCAATGGGACCCACTATCCAAACGCGTACTAACCATAATCCTGTCCACATGGCTCTTCTTTAAACTGATATTCCATTTCTCCGGATACACTAACTGTGTACCTTCACATTTTGCTAAGAGCGACTGGAAACCGACTGCAACCAGGTTTTTGTTTGTATCACGTAGCAGGATGCGAATGTTCTGAAAACGGCATGTGTCTCCTGCCCAGCGCCGCGTGCAGCTGACGCAACGAGGAAACGCGTCTGAACGGTAACGAGCAGACATGCAGCGAGCGAACTGTAATTCTGGAAACAAGTTTGCCTGGTGCTGGTTCTGGGCGGCCGCAAGCGCGACAGGCATACCCGGCCCGAGAGAATGCATCTGTATAGGGTACGGAAAACCAACAGCGCGAATGATCGGAACGCCTTCCTGGATTGGCATAACGCTGACACCATAACCGAGTTGCATCGTAATGTGCGGGTCAAGGAGCGGAAGCTGCCCATTTTGAAATGGATAATGGTCTAGTCGATGTAACTTGAGAAATATGATAAAAACAGTGTCGAGAACCGCTTACAGTTGACCTCCATCTTTTCGTTCTCCTTTCCCTTTTGCGAAGAATCTGTCTGGTTCGTAACTGTGGTACATTACGTTACACGAGAGTGTGGAATAGGAGCAGCGTCGGGTCAGAAGACCAGCATATAGTCCGTCAGAATTGTACGAAAGACGACAAAGGATGACGTACCAGACGCATTCACACTTTCTTCCGAGCCAGTCCTCTTCTTGGAGGCCTTTCCCTTCATCGGATTGCTTTTCTTGCCTTGTAAAAGCACAACACAAAGCAATTAGGTTAGCAGGGCATGGGACCAGACGAGAAAAAAAAGAAAACGAGATGGAAACAAGCTCGACCATAATTGGGAGACTTAATTGAATTGGACCAAAAGGGTGGGGGAAGCAACACTTCCGCGAAAAGGTGAGTAGATATAATACTCACTCTCCGACAGACTAGCCGGCTTGGATTTTCCTCTAGTTTTCTTGACCCTCGGTACGCCGTCGCCTGCATCCTCGTCAGCTATGTCTGCCACCGGGGCCACGGAACTCAATGAGGACAACGAAGACAGTGAAGACGCTGACGAGCGCGGTGCTGAGGTTAAGGAACTGCCTCCCTCTTCGTCTACGTTCGCCTCAGCATGAGAGCGCTTCTTCTGCCCTCCGTCTTGTTGCAGCTGCTGTGTTGGATGAAGTTGCAGGACATACGAAGAGTGTGCATGCGCCGAGCTTGTTTCCTCCATCCCGCGTGCCAGAACACGAGCCGACGCGCGATCAGTTGACTGGAAGTCTGTGGGGAGTAAGCTTCCGTCTCTAAGCAACAGCTCCGAGGACCTACCGGAGGAAGAGCTTGCCACCATGGACACTGGAAGGCAAGGCTGTAGTGAGCGACACAGACTCGGACGAAAGTGGAACAGCAGCAAGGCCAGGTATGGAAATGAGCAACATGTAAAAAGATAAAAATAATAATATCCTTAAATTACGTAAACGTGACTGAAAGTGCACCGTACCGAGCGTAGCCTAAAGCTTCGCGGAACGGAACTGGTGTGTGACAAACGCGAGGCGAGCTGAATCGTGGGGAAGCAACCAATAAATAATCACCATTGCCATTATCTCCGGGTGCCATGGGCACGAGTAGGACGGGTGACGGCGCGGGTGGTGGCGCGGCGAACGGAACCAAATGTGAGCGCGCCGCCAGATGCGGGTGATACGCGTACTGATGCGGGCCGAGTGTAGCCGGGGAGAGCGGTGAATTCCCCTCTTGCTGTCGTCCGTAAGGACCATGTGGGGATGCGAGCATTGCCGGTGGCGCGGCGAAATGCGACGCGGCGAAGCCAGAAACTGGTGATGGTGTTTGAGCATTCACGGGCGTCGAAATCGATGCTAGTTGAAGAACGGCGGGGCGAGAACCATTCGCGCCACTAGAAGCAAGAGGAGACATAGCGCCTACGATTAGCCAATACGAATGGTGAGTGTCTGCACATATGCAAATGAACGTGCGAGAGGCAGACGTCACGCACCTCCCGCAATTCGGCGCTCTTGTTGTGAAGACGCCGGCGACGTGATCCCGTTTTCGCGCGAACCGTGCATCGGTGACAGCTGAGCCAGCGCAAAGCCATTGCGGGCGCGTGCTGACTCCCAACTAGCTGCCCGTAGACTGTATTGAGCGTGTGCTTGTTCCTGGGCATCGGCCATTCTTGCGCGTTCGTTGCTTTCCTCTTGTGCTCCTATTTGAGAGCCGTTCTGCAGAGCCAGCATTTGAGCCTGCGCCTGACTTGTCCGTGCACTCGGCGCAAAGTCCCACATTCCGTGGTCACGGTTACGCTCGGGGCCGAGCCGGGCTTGCAACCCCTGCACGTGTGGGCCATCATTGAGTGCACTGAAGCTTGGAAGAATGTGTGTATGCGTGCGAGAGTGTGCGTCTGCAGCCATGGATGGGGGGTGATTGTGGAGGACGTCGGAGAGCGCGCCAGCATCGGAAGAACGGACGGGATTGAGGAGATCCGTAATCCTCATGGGCGGGTGGTAGGACTCCGACGCAAACATAGCTGGGCTAGAGTGTGTGTCGATGCTGGGAGGCTCGACTGAGTGGACGATATAAAAGCGGGGGACGGCGAGCAGTACCATAAGGTTCATCGACGGTCTTTATTTCAGAGAGTGCAAATGACGCGGAGTTTGAACAGAATCCACGTGCCGATGCACCCTTTCTCGGCACCTTCGAGAACCTGATACAGTTTTTGAAGTCCGCGGCCATTAGTGTTAATATTAGGGCGGGCGATACACTCGAGTACAAAAGTATTTGCATCCGTTGTGTTTAGTGGGGTTAGTCGCAATTAATGGGGTGGTCGAAGTTCCTTATCTGATCAAATGCATTAATCCCCGCTGAGCAATCGCAACTTCCAAGCGCCCGTCTCCACGTCCCCGTCCGAGCTGCAGACGGAAGCCGGGTTGACCAGGTACATGGCGTGCTTATCGCCACCCAGGCGGTGGACCAATTACACTCTTCAGTCTCAACAGCCGTCCCTGCTTCAGTGCTTCCCATTCGCCCCTCGGATGCATTGCGAGTGCG
The DNA here is from genome assembly GCA_002794785.1 of Coniferiporia sulphurascens. Classification (NCBI taxonomy): domain Eukaryota; kingdom Fungi; phylum Basidiomycota; class Agaricomycetes; order Hymenochaetales; family Hymenochaetaceae; genus Coniferiporia; species Coniferiporia sulphurascens. The sequence goes on along the minus strand of NBBA01000017.1, from coordinate 238,160 downwards.
GGTACGTCGGTCGAGTCGAACCAATTGATCATCCAGAACTCCTCCTACTTTACCGACCCAAGTCTAAATAACGAGAAGACTGCAAGCTCCGCCGGCCCCCCCTACTCCAACCTGGCTTTCTCAGGCTGGCCCGCATCTGATTCGATGCTTCAAGTTCGTGCACAATTCAATTGCACCCTTAGAGCCTCGCCTTACTTACCTGAGGCAGTACGCGTGAAGCAATCTCCTCACACGATACAGACACGTGCCGTCTCTGCCATGTCGATGCACAATGTCCAGTTCACAGGCCCACTGCACGAGCCTATGCCCGCTCTATGTTCTCCCTCCTGGACCCTGGGAGCCTTCCATCGGTCGCTAAGTCCGTGCCCAAAGAGCAACCACAAACGTCGCTCCGACGATCTCATGAGTGCGAATGGGAAAAATCAGAAGTTAGAGCACGCCTCGTCCGAGTGGGAGCGAGAGCGAGGGCGAGTACGGCAGGCTCGGATAGCACAAGAACCTTGCCAGCGAACCCCCTAGATCCCAAGCCCGTCATCACCCAATCGGGGCAGCGCAGATCATAGCCCAGGTGTTGTCCTTTTATGGATAACCGGGGGACGATTCAGGAGGTGCGTGTCGAATAGATCAGAACCACTCGCGAAAATGCTCAGGCTTTGCGCGTCTCTTCCATGGTAGGCACCCAGTCTCGTCGGGTTAGGGCAATTTCGGGTGCCCGAAAGAGGTGCAAGCGCTTCTATTGGTAGTGAAAGCCCGGTAGGTAATAAACTCGGCGCGGACCGTGATCGGGATCGCAGGCCGGCAGAAGCTCTGATGCTAAGGTTCGTATATATCACGAATTATCGTTATTGGAGCTTCAAGCTACTCCCGACAGCCCGTGGAATTCTTGTAGGCTTTGCGGTTAGATCCACTCCCAGACGCCCTTCGTGATGAGGATATAATTTATTCGCGTAGCGGCGCTCTCGTACACTGCCTGCATCTTTGAATTGAACTTCTCAGCCTTTTTTTACTGGTCCTTTCTAGCTACTCGAGTGCTTCTACTTCTTGTATCCTCCTTCTCCCTTCCTACTGGTTCTCCCTTCCCAAGTGTTCTTATTGAAGAACAAGGCTACATTTACTATGAATCCTTTGGCCCACGCGCGGTCGTGCGACAGCCACGCCGTTGAGTTTCTGTCATTGGAAGTCCCACGAACATCGCCAACCAATACTCGAGGACGACGATCAAGAGTGCCGCATTTTCTGCCATGTCTCCGCCACGAGTCGTTGTCGAATCGGGTTGCCGTACTCGCCTCCCGGCGTTATGGCGAAGACACCACTTGGCGGTTAACATCGTAACAATGTAGATGATCTCAGACAAAACACGATCGATCCATTCCCACCATCTTCGCGCCCAGGGCTTAGCACGCATTAACGCTAAATGGGTGGTTAAATTACAGCTCATGCCGTACTGCCTATAGCCTTCTGAGCGTGGGGTTGGCAGCATGCATGTCAATTTGATGCTGCCGGCATCGCCTCCTAAACTCATTCCCCGCTCCGCTGTGTCTAGAATTACCTGTAGTCCCAACTTTGAAAAAATATCCGCCACTTTTTTCCGGTTTCCCGATGATTCGACTGTATATGAGTCGAAGGTTCAAGACCCTGAGGATTGGGAATAGAAGAAGATAGACGACGCAGGATCACTTCTCATAGGCCATGCATATGCATACAATTTTTGAATACCCCAAAACCCTGTGGAAGATTACAACCAACCCCTAAGCTCAAGCCTTCCAATCGCCTTGGGAGTCCATAATCACCGCCAAATGAACTTCGCAGTCTCGGAACGCCGGGTTCCGTATACGTGCCGAATGTTTACGAATGTCCGTAGTAATATATCAAAGTTACAGAAGATTCAACTAAAACAAACCAAACTCTCGCCCTGTTATTTCACGCAGGCGACGGATTCAGCGATTGGCGGGTTAGAGGGAGTCGTCGTATTTTGTATGACTCGCTCATCTCGTGCTGGAAAACATGAGTTTATCCTTCGGCTCGCACCAGCGCTACAGGCGGCATCCGAACCAATAGATCCGACCTACGAGGCGCGCCTGGACACGTCGTATGGAGAGGTGATAAATGCGCGCGGACGTAAGCAGTGTTCCACATGTGCGGACATGATTTTCGCCGGCGTGCTGGCAAGAACACTTTTGTGCGCCGGTAGGAAGTCTACAGGCGTGGGAGGATGGGCATTTACGAAGTACTGGGATGTTGTTGTAGCGCGCATCGCATCCGTTCGAAGGCGAAGGGAAGGGAGAGGAGAGTTGTAATTTATGTGAGTATGCAACATCCGAAGGATGACGAGAGGAACATGCCAGCACACTTCCAAACCGAAGCCACCAAATAGAAAACTCAGCGTACAATTCGATGGGATGCTCAGTTCGCCCATTAAGCTACGTGCAATGTCATTCCGCTCGTCCGATTGGACCCCTGGTGGAGCTGCCTAAATCGCCCCAGCGAGGGACTGCCAGAGTGTCTCCATTCTCGCGCATCAAAAGATTGAGCTTCTTCGCCTGTGCTAGGGGAACCTGAGTCATTGTTCTGCGGCGCAGGAGGATCTGCGGTGCTTGTAGACTCGATAGGAGGTCGAGAGCTTGTCTATCCGATGATTCAGCAACGAGGCGAAAGGGATCACGGACCCACGAATATATGCAAGCTGTGTGAGGAAGCGAAGATGGGTTAGGTTGCGAGTTAGAAGGGTGTAGAAGGAATGATACGGGTGTTGCGAGAGCCAGCTTGATGGGAAATTTTCGATCTCAGGGACAATCGATTGGGCGGGAGAAGAACATACGGTGTAAATTGCAGTCGCTTCGCGCTGCCTGAGAAGGGTTCCAGTCACCTTTAGTCTCTGTATGATTTGCCATCTATCCGGATCCAGCAGAGGTCCCAGAACCGTTTCTCGTAAGAGCTCCTTGGAGCAGTTGAAGGGACACCGGGTCGTGTCAGCGGCGTATACCCTATAAGTGTGGAGATACTAGTACACATTGATGGTAATAATTCGATCGTTCAAAATTCGAGTTGAGACGTGCCAACTAGCGGGCTTCAGCGCTCCGTGCTTCTTTATATCGAGGATTAGCCGATGATAGATAGTTGGACTCCATCCAATATCCGAAGGATAGGCGCAAGATATTCAACGGGGTTCAGATTAAAAAATTCGCAAGTTTGTCGTTGACAGTGATTGAGAAAGGCCACGAGTATAAGCCTTTTAGCTTCTCGGTGTATTTCATTTTAGTCCGCGGATCGGTTGCAGATGAACGGGGATCACCCTTTGATCCATCCCAGAGAGTTTCAGATAAATGAAGGAAGACCATCTCATCGTGTCCCGCGCACACTAGGCCTTTAATCTGCGGATGCCAAGACTGTTAATGTATTGTATAGGAAGGGTCAGGCGGTATTCAACGCCATCATATTTTTCAACAAAAAAAAAGTATGCCCAAATTATGTCCAATAGTAAATACTCACGGATATCATAGCGACTCCTAACGCTTTCAGGTTTTTGTGAGCCAAGTTCGATCTTCCCCGGAACTACCTGGTCCTCGAAGGAAATGGATAAACTTTTGTGAGGTGGGGCGGAGTTCTTGAAGCGCAGTATTTCCTAAGGATGCTTGTTTGCGTCCTGTAGATAGAAATCATGCAGTCAGTGTACGTGAAGGTCAACACGATCTTGCGGAGGACGACCCGGTCAGTCGTACATCGGCGTCTCGCATTTTCGATATTGTTTTCTGGATCTATCGTGAGTGGGTACTCAAAGACCGGTGCAGAGGAAGGAAACTTTAAATACAGAAAACATCGCGATTAAAGAAAGGGGAGAAGATAGAGGTCGGACGAAAAGGTTGGGGTGCGGTCGCAAGTAAATAGCTTGGACCTTAAGTGACTGCACTCCAGATTCTGTGTCATTGTGATTTATTGGTCAAGAATGACTTCCGTGATCCTTCGGGATCCGTTAGAAAGGGCATACGCAATGCGCAGCGACAAGAGGTATCCTCGTACTTGATATTTTGAGGGGTATAGATCCCGTCAAGTATTGCTGAAAAAATAGGAACCTTTACGAACAGTTGATCTTCAGCACGACCGACGGCCACAGAGACCAATTAGAACGAGCTGCGCGAGACCAGTGCGCGTATGCGGCGGTTACCAGGGGAAGGCTAGTGAATCCATTCAGATAAAAGAGCCTGGCTGGAAGCGCACCGGTCCAGTCAAGGGTGGGTCTGGCTTTTGCTTCCCCTTTGAAAATCGGGAGTCGTGATTGCCATTTATTTATTTTATTTTAACACTGTGGGGACTTTTGTGACGGATCGTTATTTCGCTTTCTTCGCGGTCCGAAAAGGATAATTGCCGTGCGAACGTTATATAACTTAATGTCCTGTGTGTAGGCAAATGATCAAAAGTAGGCAAATGGCCTGTGTGTAGGCAGAGGACAAAAAAGGCAAAGGGTCAAAAGTAGCTGCCATTAAAGCGAAGAAGCGTGAGGCATGTTGCCTGGATCATAAGCACCGAGATCACAGCGTAGGTCGGGGCTACAGAGTTCAGGGTAAAAGGAGCGGTCACAGCTATCGTGCTGCATAATTAGGCTGGTACAATAGACGTATTTAGCATGCTAGTGAGCAAGTATCGAGTTCGAGTTCCTCGATGCCGAAGTCGTCGACTCATGCCCGGAACACGTAAAGACTGTGTAAGAACAGTAGAAACGCACATTATTATATCCTGGGAGCTGTGAGAAACAGAAGAGACCGAGAAGTGGGAGAGGAGCTCTTGGAGGGAACAGAAAAGACTGTTGATGCCGAGAGCGGAAAACGTTGTCTGGGACGCATGATCGCCAAATCTCAGTTTGTGGCTAAATTAAAGGCAAGGCACAACCATAGATTTTTCCGTGAGCATTGAAGGCCCCGACCAGTAAGTATATCCTAACGAAGTAAGTACGAGGTTAGACTGACATCAATAATAGTATGGGAAGCAGAAGGACGGCGGCCTGAGGGATTCTCCTAAAGACGGTCGTCTAAGTACGGACTCAATCGAAGTTTTACGGAGTCAATAGCTACCTGTAAAGGTTCAATCAGAAGGAGTCTCCCTCACCTTCCGCACATAATCAGTGAGGGTGTGTGCCAGTGGCCTGGGGTTTCTTGAAGCCAGACCATTGCTTACTTACTGGTGCGGCTTAGTAACAGTAACGGGTGGTTATTACGTAACATAGCTTTCAATTTTCAACTTCGTCTTTTAAGCAGTACTACAATCCGCTTCTTCAGCTCAATTCTTATTTACACGACCATGGAAAACATTCCCTCAGGAGCCTCAGCAGCAGTTCTGCAATCCTCACAGCCAGTCCCGGAGGACTCTGTATCTGTTGAAGGCCCGAATTTTGACAAAGATCTAAGTTTACAAGACTTTCTAGGCAGCTATGAACGCATTGGCTTTCAAGCGACGAGTTTCGGACGGGCAATCCATATCGTCAACAAAATGGTACCGAGGCTCGCTGTTTGGATTAACCTCCTGGGAACTAAATAATCTTTAGCGCAAATGGCGCCTTGCGGATGAGCCTCTCACGGAGGACGAGTCGGAGGAGTACAGATCTCCGGAAGTCCGCGCGCAGACTCGCTGTCAGATTTTCCTGGGCTACACATCCAACCTCATTTCCTCCGGACTACGCGAGGTTATCTTGCATCTTGTGAAGCATAATCACGTCGCTGCGATTGTGACTACTGCCGGTGGAATCGAGGAGGACTTCATTAAATGTCTCGGTAAGACTTATCTCGCGGAGTGGAACCTCGACGGTGCCGACCTGCGTAAGCGCGGCATGAACAGGATTGGAAACCTTATTGTGCCTAATGACAATTACTGCAAGTTTGAGGATTGGCTTACACCGATTCTTGACACAATGCTCGCCGAGCAAAAAACGACGGGGGAGGTTTGGACGCCGAGCGCCGTCATTCGCCGACTGGGGAAGGAGATTAATAACGAGGAGTCTGTGTACTACTGGGCATACAAAGTATACACTGCCTCCCACTCATGTATATCCCTGCTGAGCTTGGATTTAATAGAACAATATTCCAGTTTTTTGTCCTGCATTGACGGACGGTTCGCTGGGGGACATGATTTACTTCCACTCCTTCCGCTCTCCCGGGCTCGTCATCGACATCGTGAAGGATATCTGGAACCTGAATGAACTTTCCAGGAAATCGAGGAAAGCCGGAATGATTATTTTAGGCGGAGGGGTGTGCAAGCACCAGATCGCGAACGCTATGTTAATTGTAAGCTATATGCACTCATTCTGGAGAACCATGGGCTAACATACATCTCTAGCGAAATGGCGCTGATTATTCCGTTTATATTGTGGGGACGAGATTATTGTCATTTTGCTTATGTGCTGACTGCTGCCGCAGAACACTGGTCAGGAGTTTGATGGCTCAGACTCAGGTGCAAGACCAGACGAGGCGGTGTCCTGGGGGAAAATACGTGCGGGTGCAGAATCCGTGAAGGTGGGTACAGCTAATATTGCTCGTATCAGACATAATTCTAAGATGATGCAGGTATTTGCAGATGCGACACTGGTTTTTCCGATGCTGGTAGCAGCAACTTTCGCAAAGGACGCGAGAGAGTGAATTCAAGAAGCTTGAAAGAATAAAAAAGAGAAGTGTATCAAGTAAACACCGTACTAATTGTAGTTTTTATTTGTGGACCTCGTATCTGTCCCAATACTCGCAATTTTGAACATACTGGGTCAATAGAAAGGCCGTATTTCTCTTGGTTATAATATCCCTGAAGATCCCGGGAGTTGGAGGCGCAAATTGTGTGGTAAACGAGCACAATTGTGCGCCGCCATAAAAACCGTCAAAAGGTCTACCTGCAACATTTAGTTGGTCCAGTAATGCGAAATGTCGATACGCCGAAGCCTTGCCTCTGTTCGCTCTTGCTTAATGGATGCAACTTTTCCACCCGTTATGTTGAGTGGGTGGTGAAGGATAAGGCTACGAGTGTCGTAACTGTCACCCGTTTGCGAGGCGGACTAATCGAACACCGTGAAGTGGTTCGTAAGCTTCTCAAACTTCGTCATTACTACTTGATACATTAGCTCCAAGGGCTCGTCCAATGTCATCGACGCGTCTCCTGAAACCTTTCCAGCGCCTGCCCCCCTGAACCAGAAGAGCAGCATGGTCAGATGTCGCCTCGTACGGCGCGTCGAGGCGGAGGAAGGGGTTAGCAAGTGACTGAAAGTAAGCCATGTGTAACGCTCGAAAAATCTTTACGGACATGAGCGTAAGAGCATAAACTCCAAAGCTAAGATTTTACGTACCATTGTAACATCAGCGTCACGGACCACAGAGTCAGTCAGGCCCAACGAAAGCACGATCTTGACTTTGAGCGGTGTAATATAACCATAAACTGCCACATCCTCCATAGCATAGAGCAGGCCAAGGTAACACTCGCTCGACTTGCTATTTGGGCCGGCTTCGCAATGTCCATTGGTGTTGAAGATCAGCACCATTGTCTATAGGGACTCACTTCGCTCATCAATGACATCCAGGCTCGTGTGCGCAATGTAGTGATATTTCAGATCATCCTGTGTCCTTGGAGAGAACGAGCGTATTAGAATCGGGTGGTTTTGAGAAGAGATAAACGCGACGGCCTGCAGCTGCAATTGAGGCGCCATGGCTGGTATGAACTATGGTGGCGTTCTGCGAGATTCTATTGTGTGACCGTTACTATACTTCTTCTAAGGATTAGAACATCATATATTAGGTAAGTACTTATCGGCCTTGTTCCACTGCCGTATTCTACGTCCGGACTGCGAGTATCTCATAAATAAGTCCCAAAGTTGGAATAGAATTGAATAAAGTCTTCAACCATGAGGTAATTGGACACCTCTGGCGGACCAGTGATTATCAGTACAACGTTCTTCTCAGCAGAGCCGCAACTCCTACTGTGCCTGGATTTCCAATCATATCGGCAGGTGCTGTGACGTGTGACTGGATATTACTCGGTGTTGCACGGAGACGCGCCGGACCCTGGGCGTCGTCAACGTCGGAATCGTGGCTTGCTCGACTCCCTTCGTCTAGACTATAGACGGCAGCCATGCAGCCTGCCGGCGTCGATGAAGTAGCGCAGCAGCCCTTGCCGCCGTCATCCGACTTTCCGAGCTCATCAACAGAAGAGCCTTCTCCACCGGACGCACCCGCACTAGGTCACGACCGCGATCTCGATGTGCCAGAAAATCGGGTGGACGACTCTCCTGGTGTAGACACTTATTTGTCGCATACAAACGGTGATGCGAATGAATCCAAGGATCTGCCAGCGTCTCCAGACGTGCAAAACGGTGCTGTTCGACATGAGAAGGTACCGAGCTTGGCCGAAATCCCACCGCCGACCCCCCCGACTCCGCCTGCTAAAGCACTTGAAGAAATTGAAGAGCTTTCACAACAACCAGGCGCTAAAGAGTCACTTCAAGAGATAACCCTTGAAGCGCCGCCTACTCCCGTCGAAAAATCGCCGCCCCTTGCTCGGCTCCCGGACGAGCATGGCACCGAACGAGCGCAATCCTCGAGACCCGGAACGCCGCTCACGGCTCGCCTTTTTGGGCGCAAGAGCACGTCTGAATCACTTTCCAGTCCAATTAGTACTGCTGGACACAATCGAAGCTTGACTATGTCGAAGGGAACTACGGTGTCTGTCGTGCTCATTTCAAGCGCACTGGAAACCATTGCCGCGTCCAGGGAAGCGAAAAGGTCTCCACAACTTAAAGAGGCCGTCGAGAAAGCTTTGAGCATGGTCAGGGCAGGTCAAGGTGGGGACAGGCCACGCGACATCTTTGAGCCATTGAGATTGGCATGCGAGACGGGGAACGAGAAGCTGCAGACTGCGAGCTTGGACTGCATCTCCAAGCTCATCTCACACTCCTTCTTCCTTGAGGCTGACGGACATGTAGACCATAGGCAATCTTTGGCCTCCCCGCCTGCCTCTCCCGCCCCGAACTCCAAAGGCTTCGCTTCGGAATCGCAGACAAACCTGCGTCCGCCTACTTTGGTAGACATCGTCACTCACACCATCACCGCATGTCATTCAGAAACGGCGCCCGACGCCGTCTCCTTGCAGATCGTCAAGGCCTTACTCTCCCTTGTTTTGTCCCCTGTTCTCCTTGTTCATCAGTCTTCGCTACTTAGGGCTGTCCGGACCGTCTATAACATCTTTCTCCTTAGTTCCGACCCCGTAAATCAGACTGTAGCGCAAGGAGGACTCACACAAATGGTGCATCATGTGTTCACGCGATGCAAGGTTAGCGGCAACCGCAGTGAATCGATAGACAGTGGCGTTCCGCAATCCCCTAAGCCTGATAGCTCGGGCTTTAGGAGTAGACCATCTTCAAAACGGCCGTCGTTAACCCCTTCTACTCCCGACACATATCCATTACCACCATTGACGCCTCCAAACGATGTAGATGAAGAGTTGTCAGAAAAGGCAAATGAGGAAAAAGCGGCAGAAGGTGTGACAGTGGATTGGAATGATTCCCATGATGTCAATGTTCAGTCTCCTGGAACGGAAAGGACAACACTGTACGTTGTGCATTCTTTTATCGTACTTTTGCCACTCAAAGCAACCGTTTCTGGCGCCCGACAGACAAGCTTTTGAAGACCACAACCCCAATGATCATCTGGCTGAAGGCGGTTACCCGACTCATGCGATCTCTACCAATGATCTGTTTTTCAAGGATGCTTTTCTCGTTTTTCGTGCTCTGTGCAAATTGACGATGAAGAACCTCAACACTGAAAGGTAATATCTCAAACCGACTAATGTTCATATTTTTTTCTTACGCCCTAAGTCCATTAGTGAACGCGATCTGAAATCTCATGCAATGCGCTCAAAGCTCGTTTCCCTGCATCTCGTCCTTACAATCTTAAACTCGCACATGCAAGTTTTTGTTGATCCCTCGTCTATCATTCACTCTGCATCTTCGAATGAAGCTACGTCATTCATCAACGCAACAAAACAGTATCTGTGCCTGAGTATCAGTCGCAATGCTCTTAGTCCTGTACCTCAGGTCTTTGAGATTAGCGTAGAGATTTTCTGGCGCGTGCTCTCCGGGATGAGGACAAAATTGAAGGTATGTTCAACACACTATTTCCAGCGTGCAGTTGATCAATCGAATTTATGCAGAAAGAAATCGAGGTCTTCTTCCATGAGATTTTCATCCCAATCCTCGAGATGAAAACATCCACGTTAAAGCAAAAGTCTGTGATCCTTGGAATGCTTCAGCGGTTATGTCAAGATCCTCAAGCCTTGGTTGAAATATATCTCAATTATGACTGTGATCGCGAAGCAGCTGATAACATATATGAGCAGTACGTATTCTATAGCCTCGGTTCTTCGTGCTATCTCGGTGACATCCCTTTGTTTTAGCCTCATGAATACCATTTCTAAAATTGCATCAACACACTCCAATGCACCTGTGCCTAAGTCAAACGACCCCACAAGTCCTGCTTTAAACCCTTCGGCGAAGTCCCAACAACATTCTTCAAATGTTCCGCCAGCTCTAAGTACGACGGCTTTGGCCGTGCCAGGCAACGCAGATAACCACACTTTGGGAATGTCTGAGCAGCAGATGAAACGTCAGGGTCTAGAATCGCTTGTTGCCGTGCTGCGCTCATTGGTAGCTTGGGGTACTGCCGCCGGGAAAAATGCCACTGACGCTGGAGTGGACGCCATTATCCCGCCCTCATCTGCAAGTGGCTCAAGGATCGACGGCATGGTCTCTGATGTATCGCTTGACAAGCTTTCTGCACCTGCAAGCGGAAATGACACGTCAAGAGTACCCACACCAGAACTCTCAGACGATCCCGAAAGATTTGAAAGCGCGAAGCAGCGGAAGACTATACTCCAGGAAGGCATCAAAAGATTTAATTACAAACCTAAAAAGGGCATTGAATTTCTTTTGGAGAATGGATTTATCGCGGGCCGAGAGCCTGCCGAAATAGCAAAGTTCTTGTTAGCTACCGACGGTCTGAGCAAGGTGGCTATCGGCGAGTATCTCGGGGAGGGGTTAGTTCAATTCCTTCTTTCCGTCTTTATCCTTGTACTGATCATTAATTACGAAGTGATGACGAAAATATCGCCATCATGCACGCTTTTGTGGACCAGTTAGATTTTTCAAGTTTACCGTTCGTGAATGCGCTTCGACTCTTTTTGCAATCCTTCCGTCTCCCCGGAGAGGCGCAGAAAATCGACCGTTACATGTTAAAATTTGCGGAGCGATACATTGCAGGAAACTCACAGACGCCGTTTGCGAATGCCGGTCCGTTTCTCTCAAGTTCTGGAAGGCAGCTTTTAACTCATGAAATAATTAGATACTGCATACGTTTTATCCTACTCGACAATCTTGCTGAACACGGACGCTCATAATCCACAGGTTAAGAAACGAATGACGAAGGATGATTTCATCAAAAACAATAGAGGCATTAACGATGGTGCCAACCTTCCGGACGATCTCCTTTCCGCGATTTACGATGAGATTGTGTCAAACGAGATTCGCATGAAAGACGAGATTGACGCTGGGTTGATTCTGCCAATGCAGGGGCCAGGCATCGCTAATGCGCTTGCAAACGTTGGTCGTGACCTGCAAAAAGAGGCGTATGTCATGCAGTCATTGGGTATGGCTAATAAGACTGAGGTAAGCCGTGATATAATAAATATACTTCGTATTATTGAAACTCCGAAAAGGCCCTTTTCAAGACCCTGATGCGCTCACAACGCCGTGGTTCGAAGGGGAGCGATCAGTTCTTCAGTGCCTCACATTTTGTGCATGTAAGACCTATGTTTGAAGTAGCCTGGATACCGTTTCTGGCTGGAATTTCAGGGCCTTTAACCGACACCAGTGATCTGGAAGTAGTTGATCTTTGCTTGGAAGGTTTTAAATGTGCCATAAGGATAGCCTGTTTCTTTGACGTCGAGCTGGAGCGTAACGCATTCGTAACCACGCTCGCCAAATTTACTTTCCTCAACAACTTGGGTGAAATGAAGGCGAAGAACATGGAGGCCATTAAGGCCCTGCTGGACATTGCAGTCACTGAAGGCAACCATCTCCGGGGTTCATGGCACGAAGTCCTCACATGCGTCAGTCAGCTTGAGAGGATGCAACTTATTAGCAGTGGCATCGATCTTCCGGACGCTGGCCGTACTAAAGGGCAAGTATTAAGCTGGCCCTTATACCCTAAACTCTATTAACGAAATGTTTAGGAAACCGAGAAAAATGCCTACCGAAGAACTGGTAAACGAAAGCCGATCAACGCATTTCACTGTTGCAACAGACATGGTTTTTTCGCTTAGTCATTACCTGTCTGGGGTGAGTGGTTCCGGCTGAGTCTTTCTACTGCCTTTTAAGAATTTCCCAGACTGCTATTGTCGAATTCGTACGCGCCTTAAGTGCGGTATCATGGGAAGAAATCCAATCGTCCGGTCTTTCAGAACACCCTAGGCTCTTCAGTCTGCAAAAGCTAGTGGAGATCTCATATTACAATATGGGTCGTATCCGTCTGGAATGGTCTAACCTGTGGGAAATTATCGGCGAGCATTTTAACCAGGTGCGCGTCGTAACGATAGCGGATGATAGTTGTTTCTCTGCTAAGCGAGTTGCAGGTGTGCTGTCATCATAATCCGCACGTCGGATTCTTTGCGTTGGACGCTTTACGGCAACTTGCGATGCGCTTCCTTGAAAAGGAAGAGCTGCCTCACTTCAAGTTTCAAAAGGATTTTTTGAAACCTTTTGAGTACACGATGACCCACAATAGCAATCCTGACATTCGGGACATGGTGAGCCTCATAATGTGGGGATACATCATTTTGCCAACGTTTTGTTCAGGTACTTCAATGTCTTCAACAAATGATTCAAGCGCGTGTGCACAACTTCGTATCAGGTTGGAGGACGCTATTCAGCGTGTTTTCTGCGGCGTCAAAAGTTCTTACTGGTCAGTGTTCACATCGATCTGAAGCTCATGATCCCGCTGATGTGATCAACTTTAGAGCGAATAGTCAACTCGGCATTTGAGGTTGTTACCCGGCTGAATAAAGATCACTTCTCTGATGTGGTCCGAAATGGTGCTTTTGCAGATATGACTGTTTGTATCACTGACTTCTGCAAAGTGAGCAAGTTCCAGAAGATCAGTCTTCTCGCCATTGCTATGCTTCGTGGTGTCATACCTACCATGCTTGAATGCCCCGATTGTACGCTCAATACCTCCCGAAATCCCGACAACACGCAGTCCCAACCGACAGATGATGCAATGATTAAATATTGGTTCCCTGTTTTATTCAGCTTCTACGATGTTATCATGAATGGTGAAGACTTGGAAGTTCGACGTCTGTGGGTTTCTATTATTTGTTGCTTCTCATACGTGCTTAGTCTAATTTAAATAACGAACCAAAGGGCACTCGACTCTCTGTTTATTGCACTCAAGACGCACGGTTCAACATTCAGCGTAGAGTTTTGGGATACCGTCTGCCAGGAGCTGCTATTCCCCATTTTTGCTGTCCTGAAAAACTCGTCCGACCTGTCGCGTTGGAGCACACAGGAAGACATGAGCGTATGGCTATCGACGACCATGATTCAAGCCCTCAGAGATTTAATCGATTTGTACACCTTCTACTTTGAAACGCTGGAGCGATTTTTAGACGGTCTCCTGGACTTGCTATGTGTCTGCATCTGCCAAGGTGGGATGCGTGCTCAGCATAAAGCTGTGTCTTACTTACCCCGTTGTTAGAAAACGATACTCTCGCCCGAATAGGGACTTCGTGTCTCCAGCAATTGCTAGAGAAGAACGTCAAGAAACTCAGTGCGGCGAGGTGGGAGCGCGTAGTAACCACATTTGTCAAACTTTTCAAAACCACGACTCCGCATCAATTATTTGACGAGAACTTGCGCACTGACGTTGATGGAAGCTCACCAGACCTATCTGATTCACCAGGTAAATCCGCCGTCAGCCACTCGCAAGAAAGACAATAATAACACTTTAACAGACGCTACGGGGGTGGCAATCATTCCTGCTCCCCTCCAGGCGAACGGCGAGAGCAGGAATGGCGTCAGGGTTTCCGCGAGCGAGCGAAGACGTATATTTAAGCAGATCATCGTCAAATGTGTTTTGCAGCTCTTGCTTATTGAGACGACCAATGAACTTCTTCAAAATGACGAGGTTTACGAAACAATACCGCCTGAACACTTACTTCGTCTGATGGGGGTATTGGATCACAGCTATCAGTTTGCTCGGATGTTTAACGAGGACAAGGAGTTACGGACCGCTTTGTGGAAAGTCGGTAAGTTGCCACATGAGTGCAACTTTTAATTTTAATTTTGGGCCTGACGCGCCCTCAGGTTTCATGAAGCATCTGCCCAACTTGCTCAAACAGGAGACGAGTAGTGCCGACACGTTGGTCACTGTGCTTTGCCGAATGTATTACGATCCCCGTCCCAAGCACTTGGCATTAAGGCCTCAGGTCGCTGATAAATTCCTGCCGTGAGCGAAGATGCTTTTGCTTCACATTGTTTAGATTCTGACGTTAAATTTCTTCAGTCTTGGTCTAGGGGTCATCTCGGATTTCAACAAGCTTCGGATGGAAGCCTCCGCCAAAAACATTTCCGCCTTTATGCCTGTCGTTGCTCGGATTGTTCAAGGATTCTGTCGTCTTGACGATAAAGCAGTAAGAATGTTTACGTCCCGCGTATCGGCCGTAAATACTAACATTGTGATCAGTTTGGCAGGTACCTTCCCGCAATCTACCCCTTAGCCGCGGAACTACTTGCTCGAGACCTTTCTTCGGAAGTGCGCTCACACCTACGAGGCTATTTCGTGCGCGTCGGCCAATTCCAGGGTATCATAGAACGGTCATAACATTACATACTCTCATTATAACGATATACCATATTCTCGTGTCGTTAAGACATATTTATTATTCCTTGCTTTTTGCATGTATGTAACTTCTGCATTAGTTGTGTTGCATTTGCTTTTAGTCGTAGATATCTCCTAGGATGAAGGGTTGGCGGGTATAAAGTACAGAGACTAATAAAATGGTCCTGAATATCCTCCATTCTGATACCCCGTCGTTGTACCTTGCATCCCCCAGCCTGTGGGTTGAGGTCGCAACGAATCATATTTGTCTGCCAGCAGTGCTTAGAGTCATGATCCTGGATTTAAATCTCATAAGGACTTACCACCAGGTTGGGGCGCATTGTCGTTTCCAAATGTTCCCGATTTCATCTGGGCGAATATGTTTGCAGGCGAAGTGTTGTTATTGGATACGTTTGAGGGTAGAGGAGGAACAGGTGGAGGCGAGGACGCCTGTCCGAATCCAGGGTTGTATCCGGTGAAATCTGAACAAGTAGGGGTGAGATTAAACACAAAACTAGCAATGCCGCAAGATGATACATACTGGGTTGCAGCGGCGCGAACGTCCTCCCGCCCGTGAACGGCCCAGCACCCAATGCTCCGGGATAGCTTGTGGTTTGCGACATTATAGGACCGGACATCTGGAAGCCGGTTGGCTGCGGAGCTATCCCACCAGGGAAGCCCGTAGGCTGCGAGCTCATACCACCCTGGAATCCTGTAGGTTGTTGGTTGGGAGCGCCAGGGAAGCCCGTGGGCTGCATGTTGATAGATCCAGGAAAGCCTGTGGGTTGCGAGGACATCAGACCTGGGAACCCTGTGGGTTGGGTGCTAAGGAAGGACGGTTGTGGGGAGGGCGTGTTGAACATTGACGGAGTGCTTCCGGGGCGTGTTGGGACAAAACTATTGAATCCAGTTGTTGTGGGAATGAGAGGCTGGAGGAGATTCTGGTTTGCAGGGACGGGTGCGAAAGGCCCCCGGGGACCGTTATTCTGAGGCATGGCGACGATCTGATTCTGTAACTGACCCATTGGAACGGGCGAAGGTATGCCCAAGCCGTTCCGGAAGCTGGGTGGGAGGGGAGAAGAAATGGCAGACGGCGGAGCCGAGGCCGGAGCAGGCGAGGTCGACACCGGACTTTGTGTCTTCAGCGCGCTGAGACGAGCGAGTTGCTCGAAAACGTCGGACTCTGTCGTACGCGCCAAACCATTTGCAGTTGGTACGGGCGCAGCAGTTGGGGCCGGAGCCGAGGCAGGTGGAGGGGGAGGAGCTGGTGCAGGTGGAGGAGCAGGGGCTACTGGAGGTGATTGGACTGGTGCCGGAGCAGATGGTGGCTGAGCAGCGAGAGGAGTAGGTGCCAAAGGTTGCGTAGAACTGGGGCGGTTGGTCCATGCATCGTCGTCAAACCCACTAACAACCGGTACGGCTGAACTGGCTCTCGGAGGACCTGTAACGGCACTCGTCGGGGAGGCGACAAGTGTCACAGTTGGACTATCGTGGCGATTGATTTGTTCTGACGCAGTTGTGATGGAAAGGAGATCAACAGATGCTGGAGGCGTGTTCTTGCCTGGTTGCGGTCTGCCCCTACGGGTGTTGTTTTTCAGCACGCCTCCAGGCCCCGCGAACAGCCCTGGTGAAGGTGTAGTTGGTTGCCTCTTTGGTGTGCTCCTGCCTCCGGCTTCCTCCTCTTGCAACTTGCGAGCGAGCTCTTCATCCTTCCGCATTTGTTCTTCAAGCGCCGAATTCCCACCTCCGGAGGAATTAACCCTCTGAAGGATTGCCTTCGAGACCCTTATGATATCCCCTTCGCGCAAGCCGAGCGAACGCATTGTCTGCTGAGTGATGTCTGGCAGGATTGACTCATCAATTTTATCTCGCTCGAATGAACTCGCATATCGTGTGCAGTCATCCACGTCGCAGCCTGCACTCAGGAAGAAATCGAACCAGTCAACGCTTTTGCCTTTCTTCGGCGGCACAATCTTGGTTTTGGACTCAGGTTGCAACGACCGTCGTCGGACCGCAAGAGGCTGGTCGTCATCAGAAGTACCAGGTGACAATGCCCTAGAGGGTTGCGATGTCTGCCCTTTCTCTTTCTCCTTACCGTTACCTCCTTGCAACCGCTCAATGTAATTGATGTCTTCCGCGGACATCTTCTCAGCAGGAACCTCAATGACCACGCCATTCGTCTTGTGTAGGCGAAGTTTGCCATTGGAAAAGCCCAGAAACTCGGCCTCCACCTTGAACTGACCTGTTCGGTCGTGCCAAAGTCGCACCCTTTGCGGGGCAGGATTGCTACCTGCATGACATATGAGTTTAATTAACTAGTCACGCTCGCGTTTTCAGCGCGACACTCACGTGGCTTATCCGTAGACGGGCGTGCTTTCGCCTCGCGTGAAGGAGAGGGAGCATTCCGGTCCTCTGATGGTCTCGCACGACTCCCAGATGCACTCGCACTGGTAAATTAATTAGAAACATGAAACAAGGCAGGACCATGAGCTGAATGAAACCCAGAAAGTGACATACGGTCGAGACTGTCGCGCGGCGCGCCTCCGATCGGCCTCTTCTTGCTCTTCTTGCACTCGTCTGTCTTCTTCCTCCTTCACTCTCCTTTCACGCTCACGTTCTCGGCGCCTGCGTTCCGCCTCGGCAGCTTCTGCAGCAGCCTTCGCCTTACGCTCTGCATCCGCGCGTCTCCGCCCCGCCTCTGCTTCCTGTATTTCCCGTTGTCGTTCCGCTTCCGCGAGTTTCTCTCGCTCAGCAGCTTCCCTGACGATTTCGTCGTCGGCGTTGACGGAGGTAGAAGTGCCAGCCCCAACCTTGTCGATTTTTTTGAGTGAACAATGCAATGACAAACCCGATGGAAAGGAAAAAGTACCTGTTCATCTAGCTCGACGTAGGAGGCTGGTACGACCCCTTCGTGACCTTGAGTATTCCGAACTTTCCACCATTCGTCTCCGTCTTTCTCGACGACAATTAGGCGATCACCTTCCTGAACGGAGAGTTCATCGTCGCCGTCTGCTGTAAAGTCATATAGGACAGTGACCCATTCGTTTCCATCGTCGATTCTTGACTTGCTGTCCTGAGTACTACTATAATCCTCAGGCTCACTAGTTTCGTCCGGCTCACGCGGTGATATAATTGAGGGAGGTGCTGTAGCGAAGTGCACGCTCACTCCGTTCTTCTTCGGCTTTGGAGAGCCTTGCACGGGTGATGAACCGTTCTGGTCATCGATCGCAACGGGTTCAGCCAAAGCCTTCGATGCGGCCTTGGACGCATCAAGCTTGTCAATGATCGCCTCTGCGGTATCTTTCGAGCCTGCATTATAGTGCAAACTAATTGGAGAGGCACCGCCAATGTCGATGTGGACGTGTTTTGATTTATCAATATGCGAAGATTCAACGTCGCTCGTCGGCCATTTCTGCACTGGTGTCTAGAGGTACAACAATAGAAGTGTCGGTCATGTATTGTGCGTGAAATAAGTATGACCGCAACATACCTTGTCCGATTCGCTGGCGAAAAATATTGCGCCATTGCCAATACCCAAGGTCCCCTTCTTCTTCTTGCCTTTCTTATCAACCTCCGAAATTGCCCATGTCTGTATGCCATCATTCTGCGCCTTCGAATGGGAAGCTGCAACGAGCTCCGCGGGATCAACATAAGGAGCCGATGGTCGGGGAGGCTACAAGACGGTTAGTAGCTTGTCCGCTTCTGTGGAAATAAGCACGCACTGAGGGAGGAACTATGATGGCGGCTGCAGCTGGGATTGTAGCTGGCTCCTCCTCGACCTCCTCTTCTCCCACTTCCTCAGGATCGCCCGTGTCTTCTGCATCGGTGGACTAGTATGCGCTTAGAAATAGACAACGCTTTGCAAATAAGAATAATACCTCCTCCACGTAATTTGCTGGCACGAATCCAGCTCTGCCCCCATCCTTTTCAGTCTGAACGAGTAGCCAGTCCTCCTCCTTGTCGAACGAGAGAAGCACATCGTCTTCTTTGACAGAGAGCTCTCCAGGAGCGCTCGCGTCGTAGTCGTACAACGCCTTCACCACGTACTTATGCTCCGCCTGCCCAATCAAGTTCGTCAAATGCGTTACACGCTCAGTCGGGACCGAAGCTGGACTTACCAGCTCAACATATGCCGCAGGTACCAGCCCGCCTTCAGTTCCATCTTCGGCATCTCTGGCCTTGACCTTCCACCAGCTACAGGTCGCGAACGTCAGTCGAGAACACGAAGCATTGCGCGCAATAGCACGTACTCGTCGTCGGTGCGCTCAATCAAGAGAAGTAGCTGGTCCTCCTTGATAGCGATTTCATCTTCAGATTGCGGCTCGTAGTCATAAGATGCCTTGAGAACTGCGAGATAGGATGTGTGAGCTGCCATGGCCGCCGTACGCAACGTTAGTGATAGCAATGCGGTCGAGTGCTGCCAGGCCTCAGGTGGTAAGTCAGGCGTGGGAATTCATGTGCCGTGGCCCATCACGTGGTACCCGGCCCGATAGGGTAGCCCCTGGCCATTTCTAATTTGAATTTCTAAATTAAAGAACTCCAATATGAGCACCACAACTCAAAGTTGCAGCACCCACATATGTCTATAGAAATTTTGTAAAAGAGCATGCAGTTAAGCCACAAAATCTCATAGTCTGCTTCAGTCGCGCGACTTAGAAGGAATCGGTATTAAGTTTCGGGAAGCTCGTAGGAAACTTGAACTTACATACCTCGCATATAATTAGCCCCTTCGCGAAAATGACACAAGATCGAGTTGCACCGTATATAGGCTTACAGCATATCCAAGCTACTCTGTAGGTCCGGGTACGATTGTAAATCTCAGGGAAAGAGCCAGCAGGCTATGATCTATTAATTGTCCAAGGTTATATTAATTAATAGCAACGATGCTCTCCACCAAACGCCAACCACAGCGCTCTATCTAACGAGTTGATATATAAGAAGTTCCTTCGGAACGGTGCAATATAGTCATGTTGCTACGTGGTGACAATTGCAGTGCGGGTTAACTTGAATGACTTCTTATGTAACCAAAAAATGTGGCTGGCGCAAATCCTCTGTACAAACTCCGACAGAAAGTCACCGAATTCCTAGTACGCCCATGATTAGATGTATTCACAGGTCAGCCTCTGTCTTGATTTAAGGATCTCCGGTAAGTCCATCAGAGGGCACCCAGACTAGCTACAGCTTTACGGTTACCTCACGAGTCCTCTTAGGGTCTGGGGGGCTCGTCTCCAAGATATCTCACACTTCACGCCCCCCTGAATCGTCACGTCCTCCCACTGGCGGAAAAGTCGGGCTAGGGCCACGTAATGTATGCAAATTTAAACCTCATTTCCCCTGAGGTCTCCGGTAATATTGTAGCAGGAAGGATATATACATTTCAACTGTATATCGGAAACTTGTGCTTTCCATCTTGACAGACTCCCGAGATTGACAATTGAAAAAAAATCAATCTGCGTGCATTCTCTGCACATACCCCGAGATCCTTAACAGTTTCTTTATCTGAATAAGCTATAATACGACAGTCAGAGTTTAACCCCACTCATGGATGCCAATTAGCCCCAACCTGCCAGCCCTGTGCCCAAGAAACTCTCAGCTTCGGCCTGTTCATCACACGAGTTCTTGGCGGTTCACTATCGGTCGACAATTTATTCACTCGGATTATTATTATCAAGGCGATACGAATACATACGCTACGTGTTATTGTTACATGTCCGTTCTTTCTTGCTCCTTTCTTATTTTTCTACGCGAGTGATCGCGCGCCACTCAGGGTACTGCCTCTCATTCCTACGTCCGCACCAATTTCCTCCTTCCCCACTCAAACTTGGCCTGGTTTAAATGTCGTCACTCGTCCAAAGAGATCGCTGGTGCCCCATATTCCTTTGCGGAGGCACGCGAGCTGTACGATCTGCGAATGGTCGACGAAAACGTTCACATCTGCACCGAGGGTTTGAATGTAGTATCTACGAAGAAGACAAAAGTGTTAACTTATTCCAGCGCTCAATGAGACGAAGTAGACGCACGCAAAGACAGCAGGCTCTGCCGCTTCAAACATAAGTTTGTCAATAGGAAGTGCAGCTGACAGAGCAGATACGACATCTGTGCGCCATTCCTTAACATTCTCTGTTATCCCCTCTGATTCAATCTATCATGCAGATAAGCATCAATCTATGGAGAAGGTTCTGTTGTACAGACCATGATTCTATCCGCGCCTGCCGCCAAGAACTTCTCTGCACGCTAAAATATGCGTCTAGTGAGCAGGTTATGGCCGAGGATCAGAACGCATATTGACGCACCTCGATAACCCAGCGCGGATCACGCGTCCCTTTGCTCTCGAGACCCGCAGTGTCTCCGCCCGCGCCAAAAAGAATACCTATCTCGGGCTTTGGCTTGAGTCCAATCGACTTGGTGAGTCTAACTAGATCAGCCCAGTCGTCCGTCGGAAGTGTAAGAAAGCCAGAGGAGAGCTCCAGAACATCGAAACTGATTTAGTTCCAGTAACCAGATTAATACCTCCCTGTGTGTACTTGTGAAGTTTGCTTACCCCATTTCTTTGCAAGTCTCTAGATATTTTCCTACGACTCTAGTGTCTCCGCCAGATGCAGCAAGGACGCGTTCGACGAAGCCACCTGTGGAAACGTACACTCCGTGCGAATGTACCATGTCAATGAGACGCTTAAGGCGCGATGCGGGCATCAGGGTGAACGCGCCACCAGCGAACTGATAGGAATAATCATATTCAGTGTGTTGGAGATGTAGCTAGAAATTGGTCAGGTACCTTCACACCGTCCACAAATTCTTTATTAGAAAAGTCAGTGTGCGCAAAACATTGGCACAACTAAATCTGGCACACCTCCCCAGTCACTGAGTAACTCATCAAGATATGTATACGTGACAGGATTGTAATACGACCCCCGAATCTCCTGTCAAGCCTTTGGACCTTTCGCCTCTTCCTGATTTTGGAACGAGCATGTTGGACGGGACAAAAGCGAACGGAGAGTTTGTAGATGACTCTTTTTTTACCGGTCCAGTGCCTACATTCGCAGTGGATGCGAAAGCTCTGTTGACGCTAGCCCAGGTCGTTCTCTGAGTTGCTACATTGTGCTTCGTTCCGACCTGGTATTGGGCCGGGAAAAGGGCTAGAGACTTGGAGAGTGGAGACTTAGCACAACGTCCTAGTAGGTGGGCCATGGTGTTAAGAGGTACGCCCAAGATATTAGCCAGCCCGCCATATATACTTCTGCGAGCGAGGACGTCGCCGTTGGAGAAGTTGACGTCACCGACTGAGGGCCCATGGCTCATGTTATGCGGCCCTATGTCCACGCTTTATTTTCCCCTTATTACTATGAATAAGATTTGAGAAACGGTTGAAAGTCATTCAGAAAATACGAATGATCTTGGACTTGCATGAGTTATAGTCGGGAAGGTGGAATCGGTATATATAAGCTTCGTGTACTATAGTTGAGTAAACCACCGGGAGAACGGCGGCAACCGCCGGTCCGCCGACACGCGCACGTGATGGACGCGTCGCATTGCGGCCCGGGAAAGTTATATTTCCATTCCCACCCGTCTTTTCCTACTTTGCCGCCTTATTCCGTTATTTTTCTGTTTCCCGATATCTGCAGGTCAAATTTATTTTCATGAAAATTTTCATTGATACAAAGACAGAGTGGTGAGTCACAGAGGCTGTCATTAGTGTACATCGTGTATGTTGTAACATGACAGGACCATTACGACCTAGAATACAGTTATCATGTGAACGGAAACTCCAGAAAACCCCTTTAAACCCAGAACGTGAAAAAAAAAGGAAATGATTGCGTAACTGAGGTGGATGCGAGCGTGTATGTAGCAAAAGGTAGGAGACGGAGGAAAAGCAAACTTTGAAAGTGACCGGCATGTGTAGAGGAGGTATGCGAATTGTTGTAAAGAAACCCCAAAACAATTAATAAAGTAAACTTGGCAGTGACGACGGCAATGGTGCATGCAATTATAGTACACATGTGCGTATTGCAATGAAAAAAAGAAAGGGGTGAGAAAGAATGTAAAGAAACAGCAAACATATAAAACCCCCAAAAAATCAGGCCAAAGATCAGACCGAAAACGAGATGAAAATTTATGTGCACGGAAGTTTGAATGGCAGTGTTGAAGAGGAGCATACGGGAATACATACGTAGCATTTGGAGTCGTATATTGTGGCGCGAAGCACGAAGCGATATGCAGCGCTAGCGAGGTTATTTGAAGAAACCACGTATTCTCCCGGCGACCCTCAGAAATAGCGTTTGAATGATATACATGAACGCCTGCTGCAGGAGTCCGAAAGTCGCCCAAAATTGTCATTGGTTTCCAGGCTGTGGAGGATCCCCAACCGGAATCTCAGCACTTTGATCCTCTGGGGGAGAGGAAGCAACGTCATTATTAGCGTCTTCAGATGTCCCAATCTCGTCGATTTCTAGAGATTTCGCATCTGCACTTGGCGGGGTATCGTTATGCATTAATTCTGCGATGGAGACTACGCCGGAGCTGATCGTCCTTTCTCCGAGGACGACAGGAGGATCCACCATCATCCGTTCGGCAAGAGACGAAGCTTCAAGTTGAAAGTCTTGGATATGTGCACGCAAAGCTTCATCGCCGGTAACTACCCTAGACAGTGAGGGGTGTTCTGATTGATGTCTGACTTCAGGCACAGTTTCGGCCGCTTTTTGAATTGTTTTAGGTCAGATTAATACGTCACGGATATAGGGTTCGCCTACCAGTGGATGCACCTGACAAGGATTCGCTTTCGGTATTTGCTGAGGGAGTAGGAAAAGTTTTCGTAGTATCGGCAGTTTCCGAAAATACTCCACGAGCTTCAGAATCATGTTCAGCTGTAGCTTAAATTAGATGCACTCTCTTTCAATAGACATATAGGCGAGTAGTTTGCTCACAAAGCTCGACATTTTCCAAGTCCCGGGCTCGGGAGGGGCTCCTTACTGTACTCAGCAAACGAATAGCGTCTAGCTGGGAGGTTCCAGAGCTGGCTACTTTTGGACTAGGTGGTGACGACGCGCGACTGGCTTTGCGGCTCTCCGGGACGTGAAGCCTGCTCGCGACGGACCTCGCTTGGTTTACTTGTCCGTGGGAGATACTTTTCATAACTTCGGGCCTAAGATCCGCCCACATCTGTAGTGCCTTTATCGAGCCCCATTCTATGATCTTGTTGTTTAACCATTGTAGGGACACAGGTTTCGTCAGGAAGTCGTTGCAACCCGCCGCCAGAGCGGCAACACGATCCGTTGGCAGCGATGACGCCGTCAGAGCGACAATAATCACAGACGATCTAAACGGCGTTTGGTTGCTTGTGGTCGACCTCGATTCTGTGGACGGAGCGTCCGACGGGGTTTGCTGGCCATCTGGAGGAGGAGTTGAAGGGAAGTTCGCAGCTTGCCTTTCCAACCTCCGGATTTCCTTTGTTGCCTCGATGCCGTCCATGACGGGCATTTGAATGTCCATCTGAGCATATTTATTTATTTAGCATTAGAAAGAATGCAGCGAGAAACCGACTGACCAAAATTAGATGAAAACCACCAGCCTTCCATTTCGTAACAGCCTCGGCACCATCTTTCGCCACGTCGTACTTGATTTTTCTCTTTCTCATGAATGTCGAGAGAATCGTCTGGTTAATCGGGTTATCTGTAGGCCAATACTATTTAACTCTTTGTTAAACAGCTAATTGGAGCAAATATAAATACCTTCCACGATGAGCACGTTCACAGGCGGAGTGATGTTATTGTCCGTGCCTTGCTTTCCTTTCTTAGCGGATGTCGCAGTGTATGATGCAGAATCCTGAGTCCATCTGCGAGTATAACTACGTTTCGCCGCGCCGGGAGTGCCAAGTGTTGTGGCCCGATTTGAGACGGGAGATACCGGTGGACTCGACTTTCTGACGTCAAGAGCAGGCCCAGGCCTTAGCATACGCCCGATGTTGTCTAGCGACAGCGAAGCAGGTGGAGTTGGCACTGTGTTTGTTATCTGCGGACCTACCATGGGCGAACGCACCGGACTCATCGGGGATGGCTGACGTGAAGGCGCTCGCGAAGACTCTACACCTTCGTCGATATGTGCCAAGCCACTTCGATTGCGCAGCAACGCCGCAGGCCGACCGAGCGCGTCGGTTCCGGCGGCCGGCGCAGCATCGCCACCATCGATCGGCGCCGACCCGCGTCGAGCCATACTCGACCGCCGGTGTTCACCCGGTGGCCTCAAATTTCCGGTGTCACGCACGAGGTTTGGGGGGCCTATGACCGAACTTGTACTGCTTGTGCTGGCATCAAGCCGTTGATTCCTCGTCCCTGCGCCACGAGGGTGGAAAAAGATCCCGGCTGGCTGACCGTCGGGGCTTTGGATAACCAGGCCCGAAGATGGCGACGTGCCGAGCCTGGCGGCAGCCTCTGAAAAATATTCCAAACTATCGGCCTCACGAAGAGGCGAAGGCGGAAGACGGGGCACAAACTCGGCAGCATCTTTGGAAGACCTTGAAGAGCGATCAGATCCAGTCCGGGGACTAATGGGAGGACGAGTGTTTTTCTGTGAAGGACTTGTATGATTGGAAAATGGAAAGAACGGATTCATGCCTTGCCCATTTGGGCTCAAGGGGGACGTTGCAATGGGAGTGAAGAAAGGATCCACAATAGGCTTAACAATCGCCGTCCGTAACGCGGTAAGGAGCCGGCGTGGACCTGTGGGCTTGGGAAGAACAATAATCTCAGGTATTAAGATTGAAGTACCCGGAGTCGAAAGAATAGAATGTATCAAATCCTTTACGAGCTTATAATTCGCAAGGCTTGTGAAGTGTATAATCACAGGATGCGGGGATGGCTGAGCTGGCAAGGCCGGAGGTGGCTTAATACCCTTTGCACGGAATATTTGTGGCGATGACTTCGGTCTGTGATGTTGTGCAAGTTTGGGACGCTGACGGATGCTTAGATTGAAAGGTGCTTCAGAACGCAGTTGGACAAGCCGTTGTCGAAGGGCGTCCACGTCGTCGTCAATGAGGATGAAGGTCGGATTACTGCCCACAGGTTTCTCACGGAACTGTTCGTCCATGGGATTCATCTCCAAGGGAATTGGCGAATCGGTTATCGCTGTCATCGGCGACGTGCGATATCCGTCCTCCCCTCCTACGGGCTGTATGTCCGCTGCTATGTCTGCTGCTATGTCCTGGCCTGACCAGTTATCCGAGACGGGCGCAGACATGTGGCTCACATCGAGACCCCAAGCGGTCAGGTAACTCGTCAAGTGATGGGCGAACGAGCCTTTCGCGCTAGCGTGCAACGCAACTTTCTTTCCTTTCAACGATTCGGCGAATTGCAGAAGCACCTCAAGGCTCGGTTCGGAAGCAAGTTGTATGTTCATGCTCGCAAAGGGCTGTCGGATGGCCTCCTCCTCAATGGTCAGCTTAGTAGGCTGCGACAGAATCTCTGCCGAGCCCGCCCCGAGTACAACTGTAAGATCGCACGAGCGGCCTGGAGAGAAAGAGTGGGGCTGCAGGTCCTCCTTTACTGTTCCGCCGATACGTTTAAGCAGTCGACGAAGAAGGATCGTATCTAGACGCGGCTTCGCACGAAGGAGGGAATTGCTTGGTGTATCCTGAAGACTACTCTCCATTGACAAACTCGAGTCAGGTATTGCAAATTTGTGCCCGACATTGAATGTCCACTGTAAAGGGCCATCGAGTTCAAGGGCAGAGGATGACGCTCGCGACGGCGAACGACCTTCTCCATCTGACTCTTGAGAATTCTGTACGTCTAGCCGTTCCCTTGACCTGTGGCTCTCCGCTGTGACAAACAAGCCGATTTCAAGAGTATCCCCTCGTTGAGCCGTTTCCAAAACCTGCCGGATGATCTGAAGAAGAGTGAGATCACATGCAAGAAAGGGGATATTGATGGCGACGTACATGCGATAAAGCATAGGATATCCCACCCTCATCCCCACGCACGCTTACATGCTTCATCCCGACATCTCCATGAAAGAGGACTAGCTCAACCCCGGCTCTTGCTGTAAGACCGCTCAACGAATCTCCCACGCTTTGTAGCAATTCCCCAATGTCAAAATCGTCTTGAGTTGGAGACGCTTGGCCAAAGAAATCTTGTGCTGCAGAGTGCGAGTCTGGAAGCCACACTGAATTGTCAGCGAGTGTCGACATGTTGGCGGACATGAAATTGAGATTTTTCATCGCTGTAAGCATTGCAGTAATCGAAGGGCTCGGAACGGAGAGCGAGCAGGCAGAAAACTGCTCCTTTGCAGGGTCAAGAAGATGGGGTGGAGAAATCTGAAGGAGAGTTTGAACGACCATCTGAACTGAGTCGGCGAGCTCCAGCGAGAGCTCTCGAAAGTCCGTATTCGGCGGCTGTGTTAAGACCAACGGAGATACCATGGGCGAATATGCATCGTCTGCAGAGCGATGGGGGTTCCTGAGTTGGCCGAGCTGGGATGGCAAAGGCATAGAGAAGGCACGAGAAAGACGGGGAGGAGAAGCTGATGTCGCGCTTGGGGTGGGGGATTCGTTGACTGGGGTGTGATCTGTAGAGTCGTTGTCGCCGCCAGCAGGAGTCGAGTCCCGCGAGCCCTGAGACTCTGCCTCGGAAGTGTCAAACTCGGACTCTAGGTCAGCGGCACCAGCCCCGGCTGACAAGATAGGCGGAACGATGCTAGTTGGCTTGAACTTGTCCGGCCAGGCAAAGCCGAATTTTTCTGACGGCGGCAGGTCAACGATAGGAGTTTCCGTGACCAAGCCGTCTTCAGTACCCTCGCCCGCAGGGACTGTCGGGACTCGGACGGCAGGTAGGACCTTGTTCTCCATGCCGACGCGGCCGACCTCCGCAAGGATGATTGAGGCGCGGGGTGGGCGGAAGCCTGCCGGGACAAATAGCGAGAGACCTGTCTGCGCCGCCGCCTGCGCCCGGTGAAGAGACGATGAACTTGCTTTTTCTGAGGATTACGAGTAGGACGGTAGGGAGAAGAGAGAAATCGACCGTCTGAAGCAGAGGCAAAGTCCGAGTCCGAGTGTGCCAATCATAGGGTGCCGCATATAGCAGGAGCGGAACGAACGTGACAGCGGCTACCAGAGCTGGCCCAACTTTGCACCCCGAGTCCTCACCAGCACCCCGACACGTTTCCTCGTCAATATCCCCCCCCGGCTTGCACGCCCTGGCGGTCGTCTCTCTCAATGCGATCTCTATCGCACCTCAGGCAATGTTCTTTCAGATGCTCGTCGCGAGCATCGCCGAGCCTCTCATAACGTACAGCCTGATTTTTGGGGGATGCTGCAGGTGCGCCCCGTCATCCTCGGCTCGCTGAGACGTTCTTTCTTGACCTTTCCACGTAGCAACGCGCTAACTCTTGAGGTCATCACCTCTCAATACCCGCCAGCAGGCACCCTCGTTACCTTCGCTCAATTTTTGCTCGTCGCGCTTGTCGGCCTGCGGCGCCAGCTCGTGTTACTTCCCAGGCGCGTATCGAGAGACAGCGTGTTTAAGCGTGTAGCCGCCTCCCTGCATAACTCGGGTGTTGCCAGCGTCGCTGTTCATGGGCAAAACGAACGCATCGCCCGTTCTTTTGCACAAGGTCTTGCCGCACACCTGGGAGGATCCTCTCCCGAAATTGCTTCGCCCGCAGATGGGTGTGAAAACGATGTGCAGAAGCTGTCGCCCCTCAGAACAGGTGAAGATGCGTCGCCTGTGGTCTACATTATTTCATTTCGTGGCCCTGGCTGTTCTACTTTCGACGCCTCTCCTGCTACGCAAGCAGAGCTAGTCTCCTCTAAGATAAGGGCCAATGCTGCCCCAATTGTTCTATTGCCTCCATCTGTTTCCGTACCTCAATCAATTTCATTCAAGATCATTCTACAGGAAGGTCCTTTGCTCTCGGACACGGCAAATATGGTCTTGGACATTTCGGAAGCTGACTATCCGGCCTTGCTGTATCCTCACACCTCCCGCTTTACCCCCAATTCTTTACGCTACCGCCTCAAGCCCCGGCGTATACCACTCGCTCGTTATGCTGTTCAAGTGCTGCTTTTTCTTCTTGTTAGCCTCCTCAATAACGCCGCCTTTGCATACCATGTCCCAATGGCGGTGCACATCATATTCAGAAGCGGTGGCCTCGTGGTTAACATGCTTATGGGCTGGCTTTTCGAGAAGCGCCGGTAATGTCTAACCCTGTTTTTTGCGACCTTTCCTAATTATGCCTATGTAATTAAGATACTCGCGCATTCAAGTCTGTTCAGTCATACTCGTGACATTAGGTGTGGCGCTCACTACGCTCTCATCTACACAATCAAAGCCACGGGCCCCGCGAAAGGCCGCGTCTGCGTCTGCACCTGCATCTTTAGATGTACAGGCCAATTCTGGCTCGTACGGAAAGTATGCCATTGGCATCGGTATTCTCACACTCGCATTGGTGCTTTCTGGTTTCCTAGGTTTGGCCCAGGACCGGGCGTTCGAGCGTTACGGACGCGGTGATTGGGCGGAAGCCATGTTCTATCTGCACGCACTCTCACTACCTCTCTTCGCGTTACGTTGGTCCGACCTTGCTGCGCAGATCCGTACCGCTAATGCAGGGCCGCAGCTCCAGCTTGATGCAGCCGCCCCCTTCGCCTTCGCTGCCTCTACCAGCCCCGGCTCATCTCCCCAACCGCTTCCATACCTCCCCATTCATCTCCCTTCCTTACGCGTGCCCGCGTTCTATGTGCCGCTATTCGCGAACGTACTCACGCAATTGTTATGCGTCGCAGGTGTGAACCGCCTGACCGCACGCGTGGGCAGTCTGACCGTGGCGCTTGTGCTGGTCGTGCGCAAGGCAGTTTCCCTCGGTATAAGCGTTCTGCTTCTCGGCGGCGCAAGTAGCAGCGCCCCTCTCTGGTTTGGTGCGGCCGCAGTCCTTATGGGCACGGTCGGGTATACTTTAGGGAGCCGGAAATCATCAGTGCCCAAGAAGAAAGAAGAGTAAATCCAATAGAATAGACTGAAAGTGTATGTATTCATAGATGTAGACCTCATTCATACCCCTTTATTTGGTGTAGATATCATATGACTCCCCCTCTTCATCTCGTTGGTTCTTTATTGTTGTCACACGTTAACGCATGGTAGTAGCACGCATATATAGCACTGTCATTCGTAGACGATCTAGTCGAAGTCGCAAACAGGCCCGCTGGCGCTCACATATAGCGAGAATTAGGATAATAAATGGTCATTAAGAGCTTTTCACGCCTCCTGGCCTGTCGAGACGTTCCAGACCCGTTTGAGAAGCAAGGACGCGTCGTCCGTCGATCCCTCAATTTTGGCAAACGCAACCGTGCCAAGCGCAGTCGAATAGCTGCGCAAGTACGACGCATACTGTGTCCAGCAGGCGAGCGAAGCATCAATAAATGCGAAACGCGCATGTCATTAAGGATCGGAAAGCAAACGTACCATCCGACAGAAGTTGCGGTACCAGCCCCAGGTCTCCCAGGCGTCCCATTCCGCGTTCGACCAATTTGCGCGGTTGAACCACGCTGACTCGGCGAGGATTGACTCTGTCCCACCTAGGACGTTGACAAACTCGTTGAGTGTTTTCGACAACACAGCACGCTGCTCGCGTGTC
This sequence comes from Coniferiporia sulphurascens, assembly GCA_002794785.1. Classification (NCBI taxonomy): domain Eukaryota; kingdom Fungi; phylum Basidiomycota; class Agaricomycetes; order Hymenochaetales; family Hymenochaetaceae; genus Coniferiporia; species Coniferiporia sulphurascens. The sequence continues at coordinate 207,657 of NBBA01000017.1, read as the reverse complement.
AAGGTCGAGTAAGCCTTCGACGCAGTTGTAAGTGCCGGCGAGTCATCAGTAAGCTTTTCCAGGACCGCTACAATGAATCCATAATCAATCAGAAACGACAAAATCATGGGCAGGGATGATCATAATAACCTTCAGTGTCAACTTCCATATTCCCGCTTGCCTTTTCACGTGCACGGCTGTCGTCCTCCTCTTTCCTCAACACCGATACTTTTTTCCTCGCGACTGCCACGCGTCCGTTCGCCTTGTCCAACGCACCCTCGATAATCTCCCAGCGGAACGCATCGATATAAGCCGGGGCTCCTTCCTGAGCTGTAAACGCCCAGGCGATGACGTCCGACGGGTCGACTATCTGATACTGCATGAGCTTATCAAACACAATGCGTACCATCTGGCGATTACGCCGCCAGAAGTTCGCCGCGGCGTGCAAGATATCCGCTTTGGCGTCAGTACTTGTTGCAAGAGCGCGCAACACAGGCAAGTAGCGCTCTATTGCGTTTAAGAAATGTGAGAATGAGCGCGCGCCAATGTGTAGAAGAGCCTGGATTGTGATCGAGCGAGTGACGGAATCGGCGTGTACGTCTCCGTCGGACGTCTCGACCAAGTTATTTCTGAGCGTTTCGATGTGCGCGTTGATGTCATCCGCCTTGGTACGTCCGCGGAGTAATTCCAGCAAAGATTGTGCGGCGTCATGATAAGGGTTGACTGCCGCAATTACACATAAGCAGATCATCCTTTAACATTTTATCAAAGTTTAAGAGCTCACGAGGATCGTCATAATCGAACTCAGGGCCGGGGGCCTGGTCCGGCAGGGCGCCAGCATCGACGGCCTGGTAGGGCTCAGGCAGCGTCTTGTGAATGCGATCGAAGTACGACAAACGAATCTCTATCTCGATCGCCCGGCGAATAAAGTTCCGCTTCGGATGATGACTAGTTAACGAAAGGTCCGGTACCCTATAGAAAAACGTGATGAGTGGAGCTACAGACTTGTGCAGACCAAAATAAGTCAAACTTACCACTCTTTCCATACCCATAGGAATGAGAAGTTGCTCATATGAGTCGCGAACCACTCCGCGAATTTGTGCGCAGCTTCGACGTCCAGGCCATCACCCAGGTAACTGTACAGTTTCCTAATGGATTTACCTACAGCCGGTCCACTTGTTTGTGGTTGGAGCTTGCATAGGTCGGTTAACATCGCAATGTAATAGACCGAGCGGTGTGTCGATCTCGGAAGGACGAGAAGCATCGCAAGAGTGTTCTATCGTCCAGAGTTGCGTCAGTGTTCCTCACACACCAATTAACGTGGGAAAACATACTTCTATTATACAGCTTTCCAACTGCCAAGCAGGTCCGTCCACAGTGTCGTTCTCGCTGGGGACTCCCGGCCTCGCTTTAAACGTACCAGGTGGAAGCCACTTCGGTATCTCGAGGAGAAGTCTCGCACATTCCTTCCTATTTACCTCGAATATATCAATGACGTCGGAAAGGAGAGTGTTCACAGAGTAACCCAGGGCAGTGGTCGGGTTTGCCGTAACCTATTCAGAAATTTTTAAGCCGCCTTCCCCCAGTGCGTGAGATGCACGACACTTACGTCATTATCAAACAACCGAATTCTGTATTCAGGCCATTCTTCGTTTTTGGGAGACTGCGCGTTATCTTCTGCCCCGTCTGTAAGGTTTTCCAGCTCTATAACTTCCGGTGGTACGAGAACCGAAGGGAGATCGAAGTAGGGCGATAAGTATTCCATATCCGCATACGGGTGGACAAAGCTCGACGCTGAGTCCGCAAAGTCGGACTCATCGAGGGCCCTCAAGACTTCAATGGCGTTATCAAGGACCTGTCGATAATATTCAGAGTGTGCACAGTATCAATACGTGGCATTAACGGCTCACCTCGGATGCTCCTTCGAACCCTCCAGATTCGGAATGCAGTCTCACCAAGGGAGAAGTGAGTAATTTGCTGCCCTGGGACATGTCCGCGTAGGTCTGTATGGCTGTGATGATTGCCGTGACTTCCGAAGAAGAGTGTTTCTTCAGCTCCGGTCCAGCCTGATTAATTCGAGCGTTATAATCAAATGTGAAAGTCCAACAAGTCGTGCTTACCCTCATCAATCCTTCGGCAGCGCACAAAGCAGCATTTTTTGCGCGATTGTGTGACACGCCGAACTCCTCCAGCACAGCTGTGAATGACTGTAGCAGAGAGAGCAAAGAGGAAACGGAGATAACCCCTGCGGAGGTCAAGTGCGCGAAGAAATGCACCTATAGAAGCAAGAGACGTTCGTGAAGAGGTACTTGGTGGATGGTTGGGCACAGGTACTCACACAAAGCCTGACTTCTCTCCATGCCAGCTTGTCCAAGAACGCTTGGAAACTTTTCCAGAAGTCGTCCAGAACTTGCTTCCCAAGTAAGATATCAGCGTTGGTTTCTGGCGACTCGTCTAGGGTGCGGAGGAGGGCGGCATAGTATGGTATTTTGTATGGCTCCTCCGTTACTCTGGCGGAAAGCAGCAGTGTCAATACAGTTCATAGAGACAGAAAGAGAACACACCCTATCCGAAAGCCCTCTGAGATAGCAGGGATACTGGGGGAACTCGCATTCTGTTCGCGCACTTCCTGTGCAACTTTTGGTATCTCCTGGCTGGCGTCCTGCGGGGTTAGGTCGACCTCAACGCGCTGGCCAAGCAAGTCGAAGCCAGCAACACTCACCACCTCGCCAAAACGGATGATCGAGGTCCTCAGCTTCTGCTCAGGCGTCTCGTACACCTCGCGTCCAATACGGTCGTCATAGTCATCTAGTAGAGTCGCACAACCAACCAACACCTTCCATGGGCCGCTCAATCTTTCCAAATATTTCGCATTTCCTCACCTCTGTGGTTCCGTCGCCGACCGCCTCCGCCGCCGCCGTGTCTGTGATAACTCATGGCCGCTCTGCTAACGAGTTTCTTTTTCTCGTCAAAGGACGCGTTTTTTTGAATTCAACTATGTAGTGGTCAGTGCTCAAGCGCTCACCGCTGGAAATGTCCAATGTCCAAACAGGAAAAGCCGCGGACGCACAAGACCCTGATCTACATCCACTGAAATTTACCGCTCTCCTACAATCGTCAAGCGTCTCTGCTACGCACGACGAGCAAGTAATACCGGCTTCTTTATTCACTATATATTCGTACCAACTAATTCCTATTCTAGGAGTAAAACATGCTAGCCGCACGGTGTACGCGTCTTCTGTTTCCTGACGCGTTAAGATGGGGCGCAAGCACATCCTCCCATACCCTCCGAACGTTCTCATCAACTCCAATCGTTCTAAAATACGACAAGGACAAGGAACGGGTCACACGAAAACCGCGAAACGAAGAAATCAGGTACAAATTCGTGCAGTGCGTCGACCCAGAGACGGACAAGCTCACCCCATCCGAGCCGCTCGTCGACGTGCTCGCGAGGATCAACCGCAAGACGCATTTTGTCGAGCTCGTGCAGCTCGACCCGCCGGTAGTGAAGGCCCAGAACATACAGGAGTTCCGTGAGGCGCAAAAGGCGATCAAAGCAAAGCGCAGGGCGACGAAGGTGGAACAGAAGGAGGTACAGATGACGTGGAACGTCGCACCAACGGACCTCGCGCACAAGCTCAAGAGAGCGCGCGACCAGCTCTTGCGCGGGAATTTGGTCGATGTCGCATTCGCACCGAAGACAAACCAGCTGTTACCTCATAGGAGGGAAATGTTAAGCAAGTTGCAGCATGTCGTGGATACCTTGGGGGACGTTGCCTTGGAAAGACGCGAATGGACGTTAGAAAAGGGCATCGGTGTCGTGTACCTACGCGTGGACAAGTCGAAGGTAGACGTAAAGACGAAGACAGAGAACGGGCCAGAAATATTAGAGGACTAATCATTTGCAAAGTATCCTTATTATACATATTGCCAGTAATTCAATAATACTACACGGACGAGTTTGTCGGAGGTGGTGGAGGTGAGGGCACTAGAATCTTTCCAACCTTCAATCCTTTCCTAACGGGCAAGCCACGGGATTTGGCTGTCGGAAGTTGGTGAGGGGTAAATTGTTGATTATGCTTGACGCTATATGGGCTGGACTTTTGGCGATTTTTGCTAGGGTCTCCTCCTAAAGGTGGGACATATTGGCCAATAAGCATGCGCTTGAAGGCTTCCGGCACTTCAAACCCAGCCTTGTGCATCTCCTGGACCATATTGACGAGCATCGGGTCGCGCGGGTAGTTAACATGACCGAACTTGACGAAATGCTCAAGTGCCTGTCCATTCAGACGCTTCCACCGGGCCTTGTCCTCCTTGACCTGCCGGACGTACATCCCAGGATAACGACCGAAAAGGTCGAGCGCGGCGTTGAAAAAACGCTCATCCGGGATGGGGAGCCGAATGTTCTTCGGCGGAGGGCACTTACCCTCCCGCTCCATGTAAGACATAAGCTGCTCATATATATCCTGCCCACCAGCCTGCATCGAGCGGAACAGAAGTGATCCCATCTCGCGACCAGCCTCGAGTGGACTTACTTCCCCCGTCCTCTTCCGACGGGCTCTTTTGAGGACGAAGAGCGCCCACCCTTTAACACGCCCGTGATGCTTCGGCGTCCAATTATCTACTTCCCCGTGCCTATCCGCACCCTGAGAGAGGTACCTCATATCAAGGCCCTTACGTGCTTCCGCAGCGTAACACTGCATCATAATTGTATAAGCAGCGATAGGGAGCGCCCACGGTTGTGTTGCGCCAGCGAACTGTGGATCCCAGCTGAGCATCTCTGCCTGCTTTGCGAGCAACCACACACGCTCCGCGAGACCCGTTTCTCGCGCCTTCACCAGCGCGTTCAGCACGGACGTGAAGAAGTACGGGCCAAGTGCGATCGCACGCTGCACAGCTACATGCTTGTCCATAGCGCGTTTCTGTCGTCGCAGCTTGCGGGCCTCCGCATCGTAAGCAGGGTGGTCGACGACTTGAAGCTCCGGAATAAGAAAGAAGATGAGGCGGGCAACCACTCCGGGATTGCTAGTTGCGGTAAGGTAGGAGATGTAGCTAGTGAGTGTGATTCCATCTGCGCGGAGTTCAGAATCCGGTGAAATAATGAAATTCGGGTCGAAGTCCTCGCTCAAAATGCGCCGAATCCGTATAGGGAGCTCTGCAATTGACTCAGGAAGCTGTCTGAATGACTCGGCTGGCTTTGATATGCCCGTAGGGGTATCCGATTCATCAGGATGCGATGAAGATAACAAGTCCGGTGATTGGACTTCCCCGCCCTGTTCCTCCTTGGCCGCTTCAGAGTCCAAGAACTCATCCTCAGGGTCTAAAGCCATCTCCAAGTCCTCTGAACTCAACGCCGCGTGTGATGGTTCGTACATGATAGAATGGTCGAAGTTCTCAGGTCGTCCGCGCAATAACCCCAAGATCTTTTCGGATATATCGTTTCTCCTGAACAGCGTCCCCGACCTCAGCAGAATATTATACGTGGCGATATCCGGCTTGTTCCTACCCCCCTCTGCCAGCATTCCGTTAAAGATCTTCTCTCCCAGAGCGGGTGACAACTTGCGACGCAGCGCGTAGTGCAGGAGTGTATTGCGTGAGAGACGACCAAGTTCTGGGCCATGTCCAGGGGCCGGGGGGTGATCAGATATTGCTTTTTCCACCAAACTATCAAGCACCTCGTCGAAATACTTGCGTGCCACTTTAAGATGACGCTGTCCGTTCTGATGCACCCAAACTTTGACGGGCGGTGTCGAGGGAAACGATACAAGCGTACTGATCAATGATGAAAGAGATTCGAACGGGAGGGCATCGTCAGTTAGCATGTCTGCGAGGATCGCCAGGGCTTGCGCCGCTTCCTCGAATGTCGGTTGTATGGCTTGCGATTCGGGGAGAGGAGTATTGTAGATGGCAGAATTTATGGATCTCAGCATCTGGGTCATGAACGAGTTTTCCACAGGAGGAAGGTTGTCAATGGAGACACCTCGTGCATTCTCTCCAGACAACACCCCATTCTTCTCGACAACATCCAGTTCTGACCCTGGCTCAGGACCATCCTTTCCTCGGGTGAGCCGCACCTGCCACTGCTTCACCAAAAAGGCGAACAGAAAGCTCACGACGATGATCTCGCCCTGCAGCAAGCACGCGTCAATAAGCTGCTGGAACATTTGTTTCGCGCGCTGCCTCTGATACTGTTTCGCCGCAAAGAACAGCTGCGCCGCAAGCCGTGTGCGCGGAGCTTGCAAATTCTGCCAGCCTATTTTCTGGGGCCGCTTTCCCGGATGCTCGATCGCCTCCTTAGCAAGGCGTATCTGCGTTCGGAAGCCGTCATCGTGCAGCGCTTGAATGTCCTCTTTGCACAGTGTTTCCGTGATAAGACGCAATGTGCGCGGGTGGATACGAAGATGCGAGCGCAGAGCGCGCCAAGCGTAAGTTCCGGCGCCCTGCGCCATCCCGGAGCGCACAAGCTCGTGCAAAAAGCAATGGACCGCCAAACGCGGAGAGACAGCCTGTCCGAAATCAATGGCAACTTTCTCCAACGCATATCTATCAGGTTGCCTTCCTTTGCGGTATTGAATAACAGACTCCCGGAGGGCTTGAAGTATGAGAGACGCTTCGTGCACACCATTTTGTTGAAATGCAAGCCGAACGGATTGTGCTGCAGCTCGGGAAAGCTGAGCAGCTGTATAGCGATTCTTTTCACGAGGGGATTTTTTATTCCGGGAGGAGGGTTGTGGAAGGTCTACGACGGGGAGTGGGGAAGGAGGAATTGAGGTGTCCCTGATGGCAGTCGACACGAACGCGTGCGCCAGCGAAGTGAATCTGGCTTTCTTGGAGGGCTCCTCATCCGCATCGCGTTCTATAAGCTTGCCCAGAGAGAAATTTCTATACTGCGCGCGTTGTACACTTCTATTTGCCGTTTTAATTGCTTGCCATGATGCTCTCCGGACATCGGACAACGGTGTCCAAATGCATTGCATGTGTCTGGCATATCACTAAAGGGAAGACATAATAAAATCAGACGTGTAAACGGTTCGCTTTCAAAGTAGCTTACCCAACCCAGAGCACGACGACTTGCACCCAGGTTGGTGTGTAAGAGGGAGCTTGCGGACGGTTGGACGATGTGTGCAAACCGCGACTGTAAATTCGCTCTCGTGTGTTTTCGGGAATCGTGAGATCCTCCTTCCTTTACGGGTCGCATACCATTTCATTCAAAATTTGTGCGTCCTCTTGTCCTCTTGTCACCACAATCGCATCGCGAACACTTCGCCCCATACCAGCAGTGAGTCTCTTCGTCTGATTTTGACTGGAATGATTGCACCACTTTATATGAAGTGGGGGGAGACACCATTCTCCAGTCTCTCCTGTGTCCAGTAGGCTGAATCGTTTTGAAGATGCTTGCAAGGGATGTGGGAGTGGGCGTTCCCTGCGAAGCCTTTTTTCGTCTATAGTTACTCTGACCTTATTCTTCTTTGCATAACTCTTATTGCGAATACACAGCTGACCTCCTCTCTTCGTCAGGCATCTTAGGCGCATTCTTCACCGAGTATTAGCTTGTTTGCGCTCCTAATAAAAGTTCATGTATTTGTTATAAAAATAGTGCATGGGAGAGAAAAATTAAATGAGTTTCTATCATCCTTCCAAAAAGGTCCTATTACTCTTCTCCCGACCCCAGCCTCCTCTCCTCGCTTTTCCTTGCGCTCGACTTCAACAGCCACGCCAAGTTTTCATAAACTACGAATGTCACGCATGTCCCGGGCAGGACGCGGACGAAGTTCGTGCCTAGACCCCTGTAAAAACCCCTAAAGCCTTCCTCCCGCCACGTCCGAGCAATGCATGCGGGTATTGTCGGATACAAATGGGCGGTCGCGTCGTTTTGGATGCGCGAGCGCACGACTTGGTACGGATACGTCCCTGTCAGTGCTAACAGTTTCGAAGCCGCGGAAATGATGGTGTAAGTGGTATTTGACTACACAAAAATGAATTAGTGGGTCAACACCGTCATTTGCGAGTTTTAAACGCGAACCAATTTCTCCGCATCAACCGTCCATTCCTTCCCGATTTTCTTATATTTCCGCCTTTTCTGCTCAGTGCAAAACCACTTGAGCTGTTCGTAGCCCATGAACTGAATTGCACCGTTGCTGACTCCGACTAATGCAAGAGTTGTCCCGCGGTAAAGGCCGGAAACACCTTCGGTACGGTAGATTGACGATAACCCATCTACGAAACGAGGGTCAGCCTCACTGGGCACATTTTATGCAGAACCCAGAGAAACCCACGCCATAAGCTTCGGTATGCGGTCGAAGCATTAGCTTGGGTTGTAAACATGCGGACCTTGACCACCCATATGGGATTAGTCATTATAGCTGTTACAGCACCTGAAAGACTGGCGGTAAGAAAGGTACATCCCACAAAGCAAGCGAAAGCGCGAACTTGCTTCAGCAGCGTACAGTAAAGTAGTGCCGGAGGAGAATTTGTAATTAGGATCACCAGTAGGCGACAATCGCTTTTTTAACATGTTATAACTAGTGAGAAGCGTGTCAGAGCCTTATGCCACAGAACGAAGTTAAATGGGCCACTCACAATAGAAAGTACAGGCCCCAGCTGCTCGCATTGCCCGCGACGTTTGCGCCTACACCTCTATACAAACCACGTAGACCTTGAGACGCGTAGATGTCATGAAGCGAATTGTAGATGGCCCTTCCCATGCCGGCCTGTGGATTAGTCGTGGACACTTGGAACTTGACTTTGAGGAGATCGAGGGGGTGCATGCAGAGGACGGCGACTGTGCCCGCTCCGATACCTGCTACGGCATGGTCCTGTGCAAACGACGTTGAAGGCCAGTCAATTCATTTAGATAGGACACTAACAATAGCCGTAGTCGGGAAGAAGCTCGGGGGGATTTTATGGGGAGGCGGGTTTGCCTCCGACATGCAGGAGACTGGAGACTTTGTTGCTCAGCTTTCGAAATTTCAGACGGGTATGACCTCAGAGTGTACGATTACATAATACGGCACATTTTTGGGAGACGCGCGTTTGGAAGCACAAGCACGGGGAGACACGTCCATTCCTAAGTACATGTTCGAGCCACTTATCAGCGCGCCCCTGCCCTGCCGCGTTCCTAGACGTAGAGTCAGGCTCGCGCCCGGGGCTATGTTCCACACCGTGAAATCAGATAGAAGGTTGTTGATAATCGTGTGATACCCGGTTTCGAGTCGTCGCAGATCAGCTGAGACCCGGTCCTGCTCTTGCTCAGCTGCTGAGAGGCGAAAGACACAAGAGGAAAGATACCGCTGGTTCCGCGAAGGACGCGATAAGGTTGTATTCAGTAAAGCCGCACTGCGCAGCCACCGGAGCCGAGGCAGAGAGATGTCCCTCCCCGGGCGTTCTCCGGCTCACCGTCTACAGACACAACGCGTGGACGATGTTCTCGGCGCGGACACCAGTGGCACGCGTCTTTCATACGTCCATCTCGCGTCATCTCGTCCCTTATATAACTAGTCCATACCATGCCCTTGCTCAACCCCTACCGCGTCTCCTCCCCTCCACCACAATTCGCCAGCAAAGCACGCGTTCCAGCATGGCTTCCCCAAAAACTCCTTGGATCCCGAACAAATACCCCTTGAGCCGCCGCTCCGACCACGTCGACGTGTACAAGAGCGAGAAACACGGCGAGGTACGCGTCCCCGACCCGTACAATTGGCTCGAAGAAAACAGCACCGAGACTGAGGCCTGGACGACCACCCAAGCCGATTTTACGCGTCAATATCTCGACCAGTACCCCCACCGTGACGACCTGGAGCGCCAGATCCGGGCCAACTCCGACTACGAAAAGGTAACTCCCGGTGCCACCGGTACACTCCGCGCATCTCATCTAAATGTCCCCAGTTCTCTCGCCCGACTTACAAAAAGGACGGCCACTGGTACTGGCTCTACAATAGCGGACTGCAGGCACAGAACGGTCCGTCCATATCCGCCCCGTCTTCTCCTCGGCCGCTGGGCTAACTTGTGATTCGTCTGCGCTTGTGCGCCTGCGAACTGTCTGTATCATATAGTCTACTATCGATCCAAAGACTCTATCCTTCCCCTCGTCTCCAGCCAATCGGGGCCCGAGCAGGGCGGGGAGGTCTTCTTTGATGTAAGATTTCCACTTTGTGCTCCGACTGAACTCTTGTCATATTAATCACTTCTAAATCTCTATCCCTCCGTTTCCTATTTTGAAAATTTTACGTCCCGGTTTCTAGCAAAACCTTCTGGCAGACGACGGCACGAGCGCGTTTGCCACTACGGCGTTTTCCGAGTGCGGCAAATACTTTGCCTACGGCGTTTCCGTGTCGGTGCGTAAATAGCACTTACACAGGAGCCCGGAATGTATTGGAAGCTTACGATCGCAGGGAAGCGACTTCTGTACCATTTTCGTCCGTCGTACAGCCTCGCCCTTTGTAGACAAAAAGCAACGTCAAGTCACCTCAGATCCAGGGCGGTTCGATGAAGAGCTCCGCTTTGTCAAGTTCTCTTCGATCACATGGACCAAGGACTCGAAGGGTTTCTTTTACCAGGTACGTCGGGCTATTTTCAACCAATGCTGTGCGCGAAAAGGAATTAATCAGAGTTAAAAGCGTCTACCGTCCCGTGAAACCGAAGAGTCTTCTGAAGGGGAAAAGACCGGCATAGATACTGACAAGGACCAGGATGCAATGCTCATGTATCACCGCATTGGGACGCCTCAGTGTGAGTACCTCTAGGAAGGACTCACCTGCAAAAGCTGAAACGTCCGGTTGCAGCGGAGGACATCCTCGTAATTAAGGATGCTTCCAATCCTGAATACATGTGGGGGCCCCAGGTCACTTTAGATGGCAAATACCTTGCATTATACATTTCCAAGGACACATCTAGAGTAAGCCCGAATTTTTGAGTTCTAGAGGTTTACGAAATACCCATATAATTATTACAGAAACACCTTTTATGGATAACCGACCTGACCGAAAACCAGATCGGACAAAACATGAAGTGGATCAAGGTCATCGATGAGTTCGATGCGTCTTACAGCATGTTGGTGGCTCTGCTTCTCGGTATTTAGTACGGCCTAAATTTATACTGACGTAAACTTTACCCATAGTCTGGGCAATGATGGTACAAAGTTCTACCTTTCCACGAACAAGGACGCTCCCCAATTCAAACTTATCACGATTGACCTTGCCGACCCCAGCCTCACGCAGGAGGAGCTTGTCCCTGAGGATAAGAATGCAAAGCTGGAAACCGCAGACTTTGTTAATGATAACTTTATTGCTCTTGTTTACAAGCGGAACGTAGGCTGGCTTCAGCTAATTCTCATGCGGTTTTATACTAATAAATTAAATTCTCCGTATAGGTCCAGGACGAGCTCTACCTATACAATCTTAACGACAAGCAACTTAAACGGCTAGCGTCCGATTTCGTCGGCAAGATCGATGTATCCGCACATCGCGACGAGAGCTGGCTATTCGCCACGATGAGTGGTTTTACTACACCCTGCACAGTCGCGCGTTACGACTTTTCGGAGCCGGATGATGAGAAGAAATGGAGCATCTACCGAAGCACGAAGCTCCGGGGATTGGATGCGAACGATTTCACCGCCGAACAGGTGTGGTATGATAGCCACGACGGCACGAAGGTCCCGATGTTTGTCGTCCGACACAAGTCGACTCCGACAGACGGAACTGCGCCTGCTATTCAGTACGGTACGTGCTATAGACCATAAGAATACAGCCGCCATCAAGCCTCATGCCTGCGTGTGACTAATAGGATACGGCGGGTTCACTATCTCGATCAACCCGTTCTTCAGCGTTTCCTTCATGACCTTCCTGAAACATTTCCGGGCTGTGCTCGCTGTCCCGAACATTCGGGGTGGAGGTGAGTTTGGCGACGAGTGGCATCTGGCGGGCACCAAGGAGCGCAAGGTAAGTGCTGATGTCTTTGCCTAAACACGTGGGGAGTCTGACGTTAATCCTATATAGATGAATGTCTTCCGTGACTTTATCGCCGCGACGTACGTGAAAACATCACATCGGAAGACATTTTACTTTTGACACGTTCCTCTTCACAGCCAATACCTAAAGGACAACAAAATTGCTGCCCCAGACCAAATCACCATCAACGGGGGATCCAATGGAGGTAAGGCAACTGCCATTGTACTCAGTTGGCACTGTTCGCTGATATCGCGACCAGGCTTGTTGGTGGCCGCTTGCGTAAACATCGCACCCGAGGGGACGTTCGGTGCAGCGATTGCAGAAGTTGGCGTCTTGGACATGTTGAAGGTGACTTGTTTGGCATTTACTCTGTTCTGTTTACAAGCGATATTGACGAAAATGCATCTTTGTAGTTTAACAAGTTCACGATTGGCAGGGCTTGGACTTCAGACTATGGTAACCCCGATGAACCGCACGATTTCGACTTCATCTATCCGTATTCCCCGTTGCACAACGTTCCGAAGGATAGGGTCCTTCCGCCTACGATTCTACTCACTGCCGACCGTAAGTCCACTTCCTCGTACCACTTTTCCACCTCGACGAGTGGTGACCTGATTTATTTCTCAAATCATAGACGACAACCGCGTCGTGCCGCTCCACTCTTTCAAACATGCCGCCGAACTGCAGCACACCCTACCCAACAACCCCAACCCTCTCGTCATCCGCATCGACCAGAAGGCCGGACACGGAGCAGGGAAGAGCACAGAGCAGAGGTATGTTCTCACTCGCAGACAACGAAAGATAATGCTGAAATACACATTGCCATTAGGATCAAGGAGGCTGCAGACAAATTCGGCTTCGCCGCACAGTCTATCGGTCTAAAGTGGTACGGCGCGTAAGGGTTTGTTGTTTTTCCCCAAGGACTTTTATAATCACATACACACGCAAATGTAAAATCAAAGGATTTGGCAACTATCTTCAAATCGGCATTCGTTTTTGGCTAGAGTTGTCGTGACTTGACGTTTTTCCCCATCGGAAGCTCAGCTATAGCAACTAGTCAAATAATGTTCGTCCGGGACGCAGTTTTATACGAGGGTAATTTTGGTGGGCGGTCGTACACTATGACTCGTTCAAGACAGTCCGAGCTTAGTACTAAAGAAAGTTGTGGCTGCCCAGTGCTGACTCGGAGAAAGTTCAGTTTGCGTTGGAAAAGATCAAGGACTGTATCTGCTTGGTTTCCTCACTGAGTTTGTGTCTCCTTCCTGTCATTAATTGTATCCGATCAATTCGCAACCTAGCTATGCATTCAGTACAGATGACGCTCCTTGTCATCGAAGTATTACGGTCCTTCATCGAGCCGCAGTAGGTCACGTGCTTCGCGTCGTTAAAGGCCCCACGCGTTTGCAAAGACCTAAATTTATTCCAGTTCTTACTGTAAAGGTTTGCCTGCACATAAGCCACTTGTTAATATATTTCCTGTGTTGACATTATATTTTACGCAGTGTACGGGTAGTGCTGGTACCCTACCATATATCCCTCCAGCACACGTGTATCGCATGCTTGCTGCGCGCCGCCGCCTGTGTCTGGCCGTTCCGAGCCGCAGCAAAGCCGTCGGCCATGTCTCGGCCTGGCGGGCTAAGTCGACGTCTAGCAACTCTGAGTCGGCGTCGGCATCGGCAATCCCGATGACGCCGACATGGTCCGTGCACGCGCTGATCTCGTCGTACCCGCGCCCCTCCATCGCGCCCGCGACGCTGAAGAAGCTACACGAGCTCGCCGCGCTCGTCCCCCCTGCCGAAGGGACCGCAGCGCACGCGCGGATGCGGCGCGAGCTGGAGGAGATGGTGCGTCTCGTGGAGGCCGTCAAGCTCGTCGACGCGACGGGCGGCGATGGTGGAAGAGGAAGAGAGGGACGGGGAGAGGAGGAGGGAGAGGGGGAGGGAGAGGGAGAAGGGGACATCATCCCTGACGGACGGATCTGGCCGGAAGGCGAGGGGATGGTGCTGTCGTCGAATACGCGCGCGGTCGAGTTCCCTGATGCGGAGGTGGAGTCCGGGCGGGAACTGCTGAAGCACGCTGCACGGACACAGGACGGGTTTTATGTGGTCGAGACGGACCGACGGAGGAAGTGAGGGTGTCGAGGGAGACAAGTTCGTGAGTACCGTACCCATTCTTTTCAGTTTGGGTATCGTTCATTCGCTATGTTAGTGTCTACTTGGGCTGCTGCTTGCCATGCGGAGCTTCACTCTGTCTTTTCGAAACACAAGTACTGCCTCGCCGCTCGTCGCACATGTCTCCCTCTGGTCATCATTTCCTCAACGATGCGCAGACTTGAGTCACACTTCGAGTCCGCATTCTTGAAGAGTCAACGTGTTTGCTTTAGAATGCACATTTCCGTGTAGCACATCCACGCGCACAAAGATTATGCGAACGTCTTAACAGCAGTTAGACCTGGAACGCCTACCACGTGAAAATGGGACGAGTGCATTATAGTCTACACTTTCCGGGTTCGAGGGATTATTACAAAACAATGGTGTGTACAAAGTTGGGGTCGATAAATAATGAGTGAGGTTTATAATATCTGAGTCTTGCTAGTAAATATACCGGTTTGCGTAGACACAGAATAACGAAAAAGTTGTAACGTTAGTTATTCTTCTTCGCCGCACGTCTGAGCTTGGCGATCTCGACACCCACACCATTCTGTATGTTCTTGTGTAATGTCGGGAAGTAGCCAAACTCGAAGAGCAGCTCAAGGTGCACGAAGAATGGCGCCAGTACAATGGCTGGATTCACGGTGTGATGACGTGTTAGCGTAAGCAAAGTGCAAGTGCAAGAGCCCCATGATTACGCACCACCGAGGAGGTTATCCAGTAGTGCAGGCGCACGGCGCTCATGTACGCCGTGTCCGTAGAACTGTGCGAGCCAACAAACAACGTGGAGACCCAGTGCGTACAACACATTTCCCGAGTCACGCGATACGGCGATGGCGGAGAGCAGGGAGATGATTGACTGGGGCGCGTAGGAAATCTAGTACAGGTATCCGTTCGGTCAATTACACGTGATATTAACTGCGTGTGCGGCAATGGGGGATGGACATACGGCTGCGGATGGAAGCATGGTGAAATAATAAGCAAAGTAGAGGACGGCTTGCGCGGTCGCCCAGTTGACCTCGAATGAAAGGATGGAGTTGAAGTCGTGCTTGTATGCGGGGAAGAACGATGGTGTCGGCAGCGACGCAAGTATGACCTGGGCCGTCCTGAACGTGGCTTCGAGTTCAGCATACCAGGAATAATGAGCAATAATATACAGTCAGGACGCACCAGATCAAAAGCGGCACGCAGACCATGTGTATTCTCACATTGACTTTGTTCGAGTGGTAGGCACCGTAGAAGATGAGCTGCCAGTGCGTCATATACGTACGTTACCATAAGCGAGGCCTTTTATACCGTATGTTAACTCTTCTGCTGACCTGCTTCTCGACATTAAACAAGTTCGCCGGCATTTCGTCGTTTCTCTTCGTGAACTTCGTAAAGGGGATGGTGGTTTGAGACAGGGTAGATAGATGGTCAATTCGGATATCATCATCAAGTACTTAAGTTATGAAGTTGTCGCTTACTATTCCGATTTCTCACGAGACGCAGGTGTAAAAGTATGTAAGACATCAACGTCAAACGAAGCAAAATTGATTGAGTACTACTTAAATTTACACCTGGTGGGAAAGAACTGATAGCAATCAATGTCATTATTATTGTAGTTCGCTCTCAGCATCAGCATCAGCACCGAAGAGCTTAATGGACGCAGCACGCCAGGGCGGTTTACAGAGCTCTGAGAACTCAGATAGCAGCTCGATGCCATCACAAAATCATCACTGCTACAATTCGAAACTTTTGTTGCGTTATAGAAATACATTTTATAATTTCATTTGGGCAAATCTCGGAGTTCTGCTGGGTTTATCATCGTATAAGATACGATTAACACTTGATCAATCCAGACCATCCGATCGAGGGGTCCAGGACTCAGAGCTCAGACATGTCAACAACACAGCGGATACACTCGCCCGCCTTCGAAAACAGTTAATATATCTCAAGAACAAGGAAGACAGGGCAGTAGACTCACATGCATATCATGGAATCCTGCATTGATTTCATCAAATTTTCTATGGTGGGTAACGTACTCGTCTACTTTTACCTTTCCAGCCAGGTAATCTAAAAAAAATCAGGTCGTCAATCTCAAACATCACTATTGGAAGTTGTATATTTATCGACCTTCAACGAGTCCCGGTAGCTCGGTGCGGCCTTTCACGCCACCAAAAGCAGATCCACGCCATGTACGACCAGTAACAAGCTGGAACCTGAAGAAAAGCGGTTTATTGATGTATATCTTGAAATAAAATAGCAAGCTGTGTTTACTCACGGGCGAGTAGAAATCTCCTGACCTGCGGCAGCAACGCCAATGACGGTCGAAACACCCCATCCCTTGTGACATGCCTCGAGGGCAGACCGCATGACGTGGACCTAACGGACAACACGAAGTTATTTTTGAAGCGAAAATTCAGACCAGAAAACAAAATAACTAACGTTTCCGGTAGCGTCAAATGTATAATCGAGACCGCCGTCGGTTATTTCGACGAGGAAGTCCTGGATTTTCTTATCCGCAGGTAACTCGAGCGGGTTGACAAAATCGGTCGCGCCCATTTTCTTTGCCCAGCTCTCCTTCCCTGGATTCGTGTCAACCGCGATGATTCGCGACGCACCGACAAGCGAGGAAGTCTGAATGACACCGAGCCCAATCGCACCGCACCCGAAGACAGCGACAGAAGATCCCTCTGTCGACGTACGGCACTTATGAGTATAAAGTAAGTTGCGGCGCATATAGTTAACGTACTGATTCCGGGCTGTTTCACAACGGCACCCCAGGCGGTAGTGATACCACAGCCGAGAAGGCAAGCACGATCGAGGCGTGCCTCTTTGTTGATTGCTACAACGGAGACATCAGCGACGACTGTGTACTGCGCAAACGTCGATGTGCCCATCTGAATATATGTAATTGAATAAGTGCCAACAAATCACACAAATTGAGGCTATACAGACGAAGTGGTGGAGAGCCGTGCCCTTGCACGTGAAGCGCGAAGTACCATCGGGCATAACACCCTTTCCTTGCGTCGCACGCACTAATAGGTCAAGTAGTCAGCTATGTCTGAACACGGTATAGTGACAGCGAGCACGTGCGGCTCCTCACCTTTCCCGCACAGATTCGTCTTCCCACTCTTGCAAAACTTGCATTCCCGGCATTCTGCGAAGCATGGATGAAGGTTTACCAGTGGAATGTTCTCGTGACGCCTACCTGCGGTATAGAGAGGGATAACATGATCTCCCTAAACCGTGGCGTGAGATGCTATTGAATTCAAAGAAGAAGAGATAAGCCACTTACGACCTGGACGCTCGTCACCCCTTCACCAACAGACTCCACCTGGTTGTGCACGTGCGCATATAGTCAGTGGGGTGAGTCAATACATCAAAGCGGATCGAAGTCAACGCACGACTCCTCCGCCCTCATGGCCAAGAATTACCGGGAAGAGACCCTAACACAAAGGGGTATGCCTTAGGTGACTGCGACATGACTTAAGAAACGAAAGCAAGGGACCTCTGGGTCCTTTCCACTGCGCGTATACTCATCGGTATGGCAGATACCTACGTGTGGTGAAACAAGGGATTAGAATTTCCTCGACCACAAAATCGTGATTAAATGCAGACCTGTGTGCAAGATGCGGATGCGCACTTCGCCAGCCTTTGGAGGCGCAACCTCGACCTCCTCGATCTTGAGCTCCTCGCCTGCAGCCCAACAGACGGCAGCCTTGCACTTGATGACTTTTCCAACGGTGTCCGACATCGATGGGGTTTGCTCGCAGAGCTGCGTGATAAGAAAGAGATAAAGAAGACTTGGCAAAAGAGAGTGGAACCGAGCCTGCTTTTATAAGCAAACGCGCAAGGGAGGGCCTCGGGAGTCCGTTCTTCGTCTGCGATCTTACACATGAGAGCAACATGCCGTATCCGGCGATCACATGTCGATCCAGCCATCGGCCAATCAGAGGCAGCCTGTGCCAAGGCAGCACGGAACCTCTTCAGCCCGAGCCTGCCATCTAATCTAAATGTCGTTTGCAAACTTGTACTATAAACGCGTGCGTTCGCCCTATTTATCTGCTGAAGACGTTGGCTGGATGACTGAGAGGATTCCCGGTCCCGGGGCCTAGACCGTCGCAACCCAGAGGGCCTGCTATGTGTGCAGCAGGCCCACTGCGACCGTTCTCGCCACGAAAGACAGCATCGACTTTCTTTACACCTGTGATGGGCACTTGAAGGATCCTGGCTTCGCCACTGCCTTGGAAAACGGCGATGGGGCGAGCGGTGTACAGAAGCCGGTCCTTAGCGAAGAGGAGATTCGGAAAGTCAAAGAGGAGTACGAGGAAAAGCAGAGGAGAAGAAGGGAGAAGGAGAAAGAAAAGGAGAAAGAAAAGGAATCAACAGAGGCGGCAGACAAGGTAAAGGATAAGGAAGCAGGCAAAGATAAAGACAAGGACAAGGAAGTCAAGTCTACAGTTCCGCAACCCTCACAGTCACCCTCACCCTCACCTTCGACTACCACGCCACACCAGCGTTATTCCCTACACCGTGAAATGTTCGCCATGCGCCAGGGTATACACCGTAAACGACGCCAGACCACGCAGGCAAAGGAAGTTGCCCCGCGATTGCCAAGTGCCCCCCGCGGTTCCATGTCGGTCACGGCCCCTCCAAGCCAGAAATGAAGCGTGTACTCGACCTCCATTTCGCGTCATTTCTTTGTATGAACCCACTGGCACTCTTCTTTACTTTTTACTTTTATAAATGTGGCTTTGTATACTTTGCGCGCTGATCGTATGTATTCTGTTGACAGGGGCCCTTTCTTTTTTTACATGTGCAGCTTGTGCAACAACATTCTATGGGAATTCCATTGGACAATACCGAACATATACACTAAGCTAATACTAGGCACCTCTCGTGTATGCAAACGTCTGGTCCTCCGGATAAACCTGCCCCTGTCAAGTACAAGATTAAGTCTGTTCTTCGAATGATCAATGATCAAAAGGCCTCGTGTCCAATTTATGCGGTTTTGACGGGGCCAAACTATATAGCAAGCAGCGATATCAATTCATGCTGGTGATAGGCGAGACCAGATATGAGAAGGAGCTCTTGGGATCACTGGCTCCATCCGTCCGTGCCTGCTGCGCATTCACATTTACTATATCCTCGATACATACTTAAAAGTCCGTCCACCCTCTGTAAAGAAACAACAACTCCAAGTCCGCGTAACATGGCTGCTACAACTGGTGATACCAGAATCACTGCCACAAGGGGAGAATTGCCAGTTGACACGAATAGGGCTGTCACTGACTCTGATGTGGGCCTTCCAACGTACTCTGCCCACCCGGAGCACTACCGGCCCGATACAGCATTAAATGGACACTCGGAACATACGTTCCACATATTGGACGGCCACGAGAGAGCATGGTGCACACTCAAGTTGCAAAGTCGGGCGCCAGCATCGAGGAGTTTGCCCGTTTTCGTGGAGGGCGATCCTATTACTGGCGCAGTTGAACTGGATTTGCACGAGCCGGCCGGTATCAATGCCGTTATCGTCACGGTTTGCCCATCCATATGCATAAGCTAACGTCCGATTAATAAGGCATCATCATATTTGCTTCAGCTCAGGGGCCTCATTGTATATTCCGGATATGACTCTAAGGTCTTCATGAGCCTATCACAAACTCTCTGGCGGGCATCTACAGACGACCGGCCTACATCTTCGTTTTTCCTAAAGACGTCCGTCGAAAAGCTGTCTGGGAAACACTCCTGGCCAATTTCCATTACTTTGCCTCAGAATCTATCATTTTCAATTAAAGAGGCGAAGGATCTTAAGCTTTCCACCACAGAGCGGCTCCCTCCCAACTTTGAAGGGAAAGGATGGTCTGCATTCATTAACTACCAGATTACGTTGAACATAAAACGTGGTAGTCTGCTCCGGACCGACAGCGAGTAAGCGAGGGCACCACGGCCAGCTGCAAAATGCTGATGAAGACACCTTTATACTTTCATCTGTTTAGGGTAACCACTTTAGTAGGTTATGTACCCGCTACAAGGCCCAACCCACCATCACATCTACGCGGATTAGCGTATCAGGAGAGGTCACCAATTCTAGGCCCAAATATCGATCCAGAGGGCTGGGAGGTCTTTCCCGAAGGGAAAGTGAAGGGAAAGTTATTTAAGGTCGTTGATGTAATGATCTCACTTTCGGTACGTGTTCATAACATACGACTTTGTGAATTTAAGTAATGCGACGTATCCAGTTGGCATTGGCTATACCCGTAAGTTCTTGTATAACGGTACGCCACGTAGAAACAAAACCACTGATTTGTGCCACAGCTTTCCTACACCAGAGGAACGGTTATTCCTTGCGCTCTAACCATCAAATCCTCCAACAAACAAGCCGTCGATCTCTTCTCAAACCCCGAGGCCCCCGCCGTATATATGCGCCGGAAGATGCACTCAGCTATAGGCCTTGAGATGGCCGGATCTGCGTTGGCAATACCTGGCTCTGAAGACAGCATCCCGTTCGCGAGAGCTTCCTGGCACCCTCCCCAGCAGACCGACGAGGCCGGCTCAGATATATATATTCGCACGATCCTGGGAGAGCTGCATATCCCGCACGAGCTCGTACCCACATTCAAGTTTGGGCAATTTGACTGTAGGGTGTGTAATTAATCCCCATCCAATCGTTGCAGACGCTCAGCTGATATTTTGTAGTATGTTGTCGACGTGTACCCTCCAGAGGCAGTAGGCTTTGAACCCGCTAGCGGAGCACGACTCTCACGTTCTGAAGTGATCGTAACTTCCATGCTTCCCAACGGCCCTCAGCCGCGGGCTTATCTGTCGCCTGGCTATTACGACACCCAGCGCATGGCACAAATTAGGGATTTAAATGCACAGTCACGAGATTGACGGAGAGACGGAGGCCCTACGACTATGATTTCTTATTTGCTTACACGTCGCACCTATGCGCTACTTTTTTATTTATTGTACAGGCCATTTTTTGTTGAAACAATGATAAGTTCCTACTATAATTCAGGCCCGGGATTCGGCGACTTCGCGAGCGCCCGTGAGCGGAATGATCTGCACCTTAATGCGGTTAAGTGCGCACGCGTTTGGATCTTGCGTACCGGTTGAACCGCACACGCCTTGTCCTCCTCTCTTTCCCCTTCTTTGCTCATATCTCTCCCAAGAAGTCTTGCATGCCATCAACAGAAACGAGCGTACACAGGGAACAAACTCAATAATGGACTCGCGCCAGCTCATCGACGCTCAGTTCGACCGTGCGGTGCAAATCGTGCAGGGTCTACCAAAGACGGGTCCGATCCAGACGGGCTACGAGGAGAAGCTGGCGATGTACAGGTGCGCAATCTTTTTTTCAGCTTTCGCCTCACATCTTTGACCGTTGTGCAGCTTGTACAAGCAAGGTTAGTTTCCCTGCGACATGCGCTCACTAGGCGGGGTTACTGACCACTCCTGGGTCCATCTTGTTTACTATCAATTCAATGCCGTCACTTCTACAGCGACTGTGGGAAATGTGAAGGGTGCACGGCCTGCCCTGTGGGACATGCTCGGACGTGCGAAGTGGTGAGTGCAGCCCCCGTCTGGATATTTGTCAAGGCTCGCCGCTGTTGTACAGAAATAACGCTTGCACGTGTTATTTCGTTGGCAACGATTCGCAACCTTCGCTCAATGTCCGTTTGCACAACTTCGTGCGCTGAAATGCGGATTTTAGGGATGCTTGGGCAAAGCATAAAGACCTGGACCCGTACGAGGCTAAGTGGCTTTATGTGGACGAGTTGTTACGCGTGAGTCATGGAAACACCTCTTTGTCATCCGGAATGAGCTAGAACCAGACCGTCTAGGTCCTTCGCAGGTACTCTGACAAAACGGTCGCAAAGGATCTCGTGAAAGAGCTTGAAGCTTACGGTGGTGACCCTACGAATATCATGCTCAGTGGTGAGTCTAGGACTCTTATCAAGTAGCACAGTTCGTTCAAAATTTGGACAGGCTCCTTTTCGAAGTCGCATGAGAGCGATTCTGACCGTGACTCTGATCGTGAGTCCGATGGCCCGTCTGCAAGTCAGAAGCGTCTGTCGCGGTCTCTTCAACAGCAGCAGCAACGGCAACAACGAGAGAACCGAGGTTCGGACGACGAAGCAAGCCAATCGGAAGAGGAAGATGATCAAGTTGGTCCTGAAATGCGTGGTCAAACAATTGCACAAAATCCAAATCTGAACCAAAGCTTGCTTGGACGGCCGCAGAGTTCGCTATCGACGCAGAGGTATCGGACACCAATGGGCTCGCTTATCATGTCACCGCCCCCTGTGCCTATTCCTCCCGCACCGGCATATTCTACACACTCATCCGAACACCTTAGGCAGCCATCACAACAACAGTTATTCTCGCAACAGATGCAGCATCCATCTTCCGTGTATGTTCAACCACATTCTGTGCAGCATGCGTATGGGCCACCAAATATGCCTCCGGGCGTTACTGTACCAAACGCTCAACCCATGCCCAGTTTCGAGACTCCCTCCGCTTTCCCAGGCCCATCCCCTCCAGTCTCTTCCTCGAGCATGCTGCCCCCGACGTCAGGAACTTCCGCAATAACGAATTTGACCGGTTCCGGTGCTAGTGCATTTGCAAACATAGTACATCCGTATCCGGCGAACATGTACCCCGGCCACCCGGCATATCGTGCATCGTCATCACAGGAAAGCAATGGTCAGAGCCCTGGACAAATGACCGGCCTATTGGATTCTGGGGTGTCCGGACCGCGTTCGCCACTCGAACGCGCCGTTGAGAATGTGCAGGCGCATCTCACGGCGCTCCAGGAACGCATGGATATGGTAGAAGCGCGTGTGCTGGGAACTACACCGTATGCATCCCGCTCCTCCCTTGTTGGGGGAGCGGTTCAGCGGATATCTCCACTTGGGTCGCCTTATGCCTCTTACTTCGGCGCAGGCAGTGGGCGTGGGTCCGGTAAGGATAACTCGCTGTGGACGTGGCTCGTAGGAATCGATGAGGAATACTTTGGATGGGAGCACATGGGCTTATGGAGCGTTGCGCTTGCACCGCTTGCGCGACTTACAAAATTCCTTGCGCGAGTCCTAGCTTTTCTGTTGGCACGGCGGAATGCGGAGAACGACGGGCGCAGGAGACTGTCACCTGGTCTCGTGGTGCTGCGGCGTCTGTTACTCGATGCGTCGTTTGTACTCTTTGTGCTGTTTCTAGGGAGGAAAGTCTGGAGACGGAGCGGCATAAGGAGGAGGGAGGTGATGCATGCACTGGCGGGCGTATGGGGGGCTATTGTTGGCAGAGGTCCGGGTGTGCCAAGACAGTTCGTAGATAGAGGTGTTTGAGGAGCTTTGTTCTTATCAGTCTTCGACTCTTCGTGGGTCACTCTCAAGAGACATTATGTTGCCGTGGAAGCAGTTGCACCTGTACATATAGTGCGAGCCAATTAATTAGATATGTAAAATTGCACAATTGCAGAAAGATTATGTGCGTATAACCGTTAAATCATATTGTTCTCTATGAATAAAATTGTCTCCGTCGCAGAAGCTATAAGTTGGCCTCCCTTAGCGCGTCTTCTATAGTTTTGTCGAATAGATTCTTTTCGTTCCTAGACTTCAACTCCTTCGCCACCCGTAACTTTGCGTCTTCCTCCGTCTCTCCCGGAAGCGCCTTCTTGCTGATTCCTCCAACAATCTGCCGCGTAACAGGCAGCGGTGAAATTGGTTGTACGAGCCGTAAGTTTCCGCCCTTCGAGTGACCAACCATCCACATGTATTTGAGCGCGCCAGGGATACGCTCCTCTCTCTCACTCACACGTTTCCCTGCGAAATGAAGTAGCGTTAGATTAAAAAGGTTGGAAATAGAAGCCGGACGACGCACCCCGCCAGACAAGCCTTCCCCAAGCCTTTCCGTGCGCACCCTCGCACTTGAGTTTCACGCGCGAAACCTCCCAGAAACACCCCTCGATACCCTTAGACTGCCAACGCGTTTGGTAGACACGCGTGCCGACACCATCCTTGGGTAGCCGCGAAAGGGTCTGATACAGCGTCCGGGGTTTTTTGACGAGCGCCTCGCTGGTCGCCTTTGGCACGAGCTCTGCAAATGCCCGCGGAAGAGCCGACGCAGCCCGTAGAACGCTCGAGAAGAACATTTTGTCGGGACAGGCTTCGCCGAGTAAGTTAAGAGCTCGCAGCTATACAAACGACTTGTGGGTGAAGAGGTCCTGCGTTTTCTAACGAGAAAGTCCGCGTTTCCTGTTTTGGAAATCGGTGGCGTGCAGGAGGGGCCCCGCACGGGCCGCACCGTCTCCCGGAGCTTCAGCTTAAGTTTTGTGAAGTTCCGAACACAACAGTGTCCGGATCTTTACAGTAGACGACGACGACATTCTTCGCGATGTCGAGCAGCACAACAAATCCCAAGGGCAGCGCAGGCGGCGTCAGCAGCGACGAGGGCCCGCTCTACATCGGGATCGACGTCGGCACGGGCTCGGTCCGCGCCGCACTCGTCTCGCACTCCGGCGCAATCGTCGCATCAGCAACAAAAGAGACGACGACGTTCCGCGCGGATAATGACCATCGCATCTTCGAGCAGTCGACTACCAACATTTGGGACGCGATCACTACATGCGTCGCGGGTGTACTTACCGGTAAGGATGGTAAGCGCATAGACCCTGCGAGGGTGAAGGGCCTCGGTTTCGACGCGACCTGTTCCCTTGCGGTTACGGACCAGCAGGGAAATCCGGTCGTTGTGACGAAAGGAGATGGTCTGGGAGGTATTGGCGATCGTAATATAATTCTTTGGGCGGACCACCGCGCAGAGGAAGAGGCAAAACTTATCAACGGCACGGGATCGGTAGTGCTGGACTATGTGGGAGGAACGATGAGCGTAAGTGCCCACACCATGTAAATATTCTGAGCGAGTCTGATCCTGCCTCAGCTTGAGATGGAAATCCCAAAGACGCTCTGGCTTAAGAAACACATGGACCCCTCCCTTTTCTCTCGGTGCCAGTTCTTCGACCTCCCAGACTTCCTCACTTACCGTGCAACCGGGGAGATAACCCGATCCGCATGTTCGATAACCTGCAAGTGCTCATACGTGCCTGACCGTGGAGGAAAGGGCCAACCCGGTTGGCAGGACTCATTCTTCGAGCAGATTGGGCTCAGGGATTTTGTCAAAAACGACTACGCACAGCTCGGTCCTATCAAGGAAGGATTGGCAAAGGGTGACAGGAGAACCAACACATTGACGGCAGGATTGCCAGTTGGAGGGGGGTTAAGCGAGAAAGCCGCAAAGGAGCTCGGATTGTTAAAAGGCATACCCGTCGGAAGTGCAGTGATAGATGCGTATGTATATTCCACCCCCACTAACTTGATTAGTACTAACACGAGACAGCTACGCGGGGTGGGTTGGTACCATCGCCGCGCGGTATTCGCCGGATGAGCCCATTCCTACTCTCGAGACTTCAAGTCACCGATTGGCGCCATGTGCCGGTACCTCAACGTGCTTCATCGTGCAATCACCGGAGGGTGTTTTCGTTCCTGGTGTCTGGGGCCCGTATAAAGATGCCATCTTCCCCGGCTGGTGGATGAATGAGGGTGGCCAGAGCTCCACGGGCCAGGTGCGTGAATTTTCATCGTCTGGCTAGGCGCATATACTCAAGTATGTGCAGTTGATCGATTTCATGATCACGACGCATCCTGCCTACCCTCAACTCCTTGAAATTGCAAAGAAAGAAAATACTAGCATTCACACAGGTGGGAACATATCGTCAAATGCCAAACAGCCCATTGACACACAACTTTTGCAGTTCTGGCTAATCAGCTTGAGAAATTACGTCAGGAGAAGGGAGTGGACACTCTGACGGAACTGACAAAACACCTTCACTTCTATCCGGACCTCCACGGTAATAAAGCCACATAACTTATCGAAGGACGGCACTGAGGTTCTTTATTTATAGGTAACCGTTCCCCCATAGCAGATCCGACGATGAGAGGTTCCATTATGGGCCTCACATTAGATAGTTCGCTGCAGGACCTCGCACACAAGTTCCAGCTGACTCTTGAGGCAATTGCATTGCAAACGCGGCACATCGTCGACACGATGAACCGATCCGGTCACGCCATTACGTCGTTGTACATGTCTGGTGGCCAGGCGAAGAATGTGAAGCTTATGCAGCTCTTCGCGGACGTCATGAACATGCCCGTTATCCTCCCCGAGTCGACCGCGGACGCAGTCTCTCGCGGCTCTGCGATGCTCGCACGCTTTGCGGTGGAAACGCAGAAGGGTGTACAGAAGAAGGACCTCCTGTGGGAGATCATGGTGCGTTCTTTATTCCGTCCGTCTTGTATTCCTAGCTTACGCCGTATGTGTCCGAAGGTCGAGATGACACCAAAGGGAACGCTTGTCACACCTTCCGCTTCCGCACGCGAGAAGAAACTGCTCGAGGCGAAGTACAAGATCTTTTTGGAGAGTATAGACATTCAGAAGCGATGGAGAGCCGAAATAGACGAAGCAAGCGCATAGACGGCGTGTATATGATTGAGTGTATCCTTAAAGAAAAGTACGAGTTTTCCTGTGTACGGTGTTTAAGTATTTGCGATAAAAGAGGACTTCTGCAAGCCGGCTCTAAAAGACCTAAGCGAGTGGACATACTTTCGGAGCTTCAATTTTTGGTTTGGAGCGCGAACCCAAAAGACCGACGCGTCGAAGAGTTGTGACTTCTGGAATTCAGTGCCCAATATTTGCCACTTATTTGGGAGACACGATGATGCATGTCTTGATGATTTTCACGTTTCCAATTCAAACAGAACCAAGGAGAATCTAAAAAATATGCAAAATGCGGGTGTTGATTGCATCAAAACTGTTTTCTCATGTGCCGCGATAAACCAAATATTTCAGATATTATACACTTTTCAAAAAAATATTACTCGGGGGTGCCCTTTGTAAGAGAGACGGCCATTGAATTATTGCAAGACTACGGCAATGTAGCCTCGTCAAAGGGATCATATAGAAAGAAGTAGAAGTACAACAAAGATCGGAGAAGGCGAACTTTTCGGAAATCAGGAGCTTTCCTCTTCTTCGGCTTTCCGTTTCTTTTTCTTCTTTTTGTCCCGCTTCTCCCCACTGTCGGCGTCCACCTCTCGCTCCTTCCTCTTCTTCTTGAGCTTTTCTTCAACTGTTGGCTCTGCCTTCTCGACAGGCGCGACGAATGCCTCGGCGCGCTTGGCTTGTCGCTCTGCGGTAACCTCCGCTTGCTAAAATCATGTATGAGAAATGCAATTAGTATTGGGTTGAGTGACATACCTTCTCCTTCCTTCGTCGAGCCTCCTTTGCCTCCTTCTCGCGCGGTCCGAGGAAGTACTCTCCAGACTCGAGCTGCAGATCGACCTTGCGCGGTTGCTGGGGCGGCGGGAATGGTGTGTACACTTTCTTCTTGGGTCCATGATCCTCGGTGTCGAGTCCTGCCGCGCGACGCGCCTCTTCCTTTTCTTTCCACGCCTCGTTCTTGCGGGCGGTCTTCTCGGATGTTTTCAAGTGCCTCCTGCGGAATTTTGGTAAGAAACGGTCCCAAGACTCAGTGGCGAGCTTCGGGTCTTTGGCAAGCTCGCGCTTGATCATGAGCTCCTGTGGTCGGAGTCAGCTAACGCAAACACAACCGGGGAAAGTGATAACGCACTTTTATACGGTAGATAGGATGTATGTTTTTCATGCAATCCAGTACAATTCTCCGAACCTCTTTCAGGGACTTGTACGGTCCCATGACGCTCACCGTATTACCCTGGACCAGAACATAGCACTGGGTCAGAAGCTCAATTGCCTGCAAACGTATTCGTTCAGCTGGATAGTGCGCATAATAAAGCTGGGGCAGACCTTCAACGTGCTACCGTCCGGCCCTACTATCCGCTGCCGCCGTTTCACGAATCTCTCCTTATTCCGGACCAGATTCCCAATTTTAATAATGTCGCACGCCATATCATCGTTCAAGATTTTAACCGCTTGGCCAAGGGCGACCCCTCGCGCGAGTAATTTGATCATATCACGCGCCTTGAGAATGATATAGGGGTCGAATGTTTTGCGCGTCGTTCGTACGGACATGGATCCATGTATAAGATCGAGCGTGCATGCAATGCCCTGCGACACTTTAGCAATGACTCCAGGTATTGTGAAAACCACGTACATAGGATTCAAGGGACTTCGTCACTGCGCCCCATGCCTCCCGAAGGTATTTTTCTCGGTATTTTGGAAAGAGAGTCGCGAACGATGATTCCTCGAGTAGTGTTCCACCTTTGTTGTCAGCCGCCGTAAATGTATCGACCTTCCACTGAAGAATCCCTGTCAGATAGAATACAAAGCAATTTACTGCAGGGGGTATTTACACTGTGCGCAGGTAAGCAAAGGAAGTGCAGAGGAGTAGGACGCTGTACACTCACTGGTCAATGTCATCCGTGTCCCAGGCTGAAAGGATCGTAAGCACGAAAAAAAGCCTTGAAGTGATACGAAGAACGTACGTTTCTCCTTCCTGTGACGCTTGTTCTTGTTCACAACAGGGGCATCCTCTCCCTCTGCGGCCATGAGTGTCTAGTCGTGGTGGTGGGTCGAAAGCAGCTTGAAGACAATTTTGGTCATGATCGGCACGCGGAGTGCCAGGGATAGCAATAGCTACTTGCTTCCTTTCGTCACCTCCTTCCCTCCTTACCTCGTCGGAATGGACATTAACACAGAGGATGTTTCCTATGGGGACGATTCGTTCGCTCTATCCTACGACGATGCTACTACCTATGAGGAACAAGTCGCCGCTCTCCCTGTAGAAAAGGTGCGACGAAGCCGCGCTACGGAACTCGCAAGTCGAATCACGAACAGAGTCTATTTGCCGCCTGATAGCTTGTCGAAGGCAAAGGTGCGCGTCGTCTCCGGATGAACAGAAGCATCTGACAACCGTCTAACTTGGAGAGTTTCTGTTCTGCTTCGAATTACCGCGGTGCATTCTTGTGGTGGAAAGCGCAAGAGGGATGAGGATGAAGAGGACGAAGAGGAAGCCGACCTAGATGATGCCGTTATGGACGGAGGTAAGCCTGTTGCGCCCTATGCTGTCTGTATAGCAGCTGGTTGATTCGTTTGTCCCGGTACCAGTGGCAGTTCCTAATGACCTGCGACCTAATGCCTTGTACTTCAATGGGTCCCCTGTAGCCAATCTCCCCACCAATCACGTATTTTCGTATGCGAGACACTACAATACGGAACCTATCGGCCTCGAGTGGATCGACGACAAGTCTTGCGTGCTTGTTTTCGCTACCAACGCCGCTTGCAAGGCCGCCCTCAACATACTCCGCAAATTGCCCACAGAAGAGCCCGACTTTGATGATTGCTACACCGCAAAGCCTATCCCAGTGGCTTTATGGCCACCCGAAAAGCGCATTATCGAGTCGTTGGGCGTTCGGGTGGACCGTAGCGGTACGCTGTTGGTACGTACGGCCCGCGTAGAAGATAAAAAGACGCGTGGAGCGAAAAATCGCAGCATCTTCTATCAGAAACACGGTATGGATGCGGGAAAGGACCCGAATGCGCGTGCCGTCAGTCAAAACGCGGACGGAGAAAGGTCTCGGAAACGACAAAGACAGGATCCAATGGACGAGGAGGAAAGGCGGCGGGAACTGGATGCCGAGCTGGATAATTTCCTGAACGACGGGAGCGACGGGGAGAAGGGTAGCCCCTCTCCTCCGCCTTCACCTCCTTCGAAAATGCGCTCAGACTATATTGTGGAACCAGCACGTGGAGAAAAGAGAACGCTTTCACTCCTGGAGAGAACCTCTTTGATACGTGTGCATCCCGGAGCCGAAGAATTCTCTTCACATAACGGAGACCTAAGCCGGAGGACAGGACGGGGCCGGAGAGCAGGACGAGGAGCAGAAGACGGGGAACGGCCGATCCGCTCTTTACCGCGGCGGCGAAGAGGAGGGGCTGATGCGGAAGGTACAAGGAGAGCAGAACGGCCCAATAAAAGTCGCCGAGAGCTGGATGATGAATTGGATGCATTTTTGAATGAGCAAGATTAACCACTGCGCTTTTGATCCCTCATTATATTTAGGGCTGTATAACTTAGGTTGTTGTTCTGTAAATACTTTGTATAAGCATAGCTGTTTCGTTGGTGACTCCAATTTTGGATTATTTTACGACCGCAATATTATCTATCCCCACTCATAACTTCGCTGCAAGAAAAATCGATATGGTATTGCTCGTATGTGGATGTGGATAGACCCGGTCATCCCAGAATTCTCGAGATATGGAATATAGTAATATTGGATTTCCTTAAACTCCAGAGGCAGAACTAAATTACGAAAGAAATCTGAACAAACTTGAATGATGTTCATGCCAAAGGCGGATCCTGTTTTTTTTTTACGGGAGATAGAAATCGTCGGAGTCCTGACTGAATACACAGAAAGTTAAGTTGCAGAAAACGCAGTGGGACCGCCACTAACTTGAAATTTCTAAAATTGCCGAAAGCTGCCAGAGCTGGTGCTGCGCCGATCATTCTGAGTTGGTCCAGTGGGACGCCAATCGCTGCGTCAGCCAATAATAATAGCGCACAAGCGACCACTACAGCATCTCGCTCCTCGCGGAGGAAATGACTTTCTTTCTTGGAAGATAAAAACCACTGACGTATAAATTCTGCCTTACGCGTACTCAAATCCTTTCAGTATACCAACTCATGAACAGTAAGACTGCTACGGTGTCTGGAGTCTGGAATCTTCTAAGGACAGGAACATGCATGATTTCAGATCAGACCGTGACGGGCCAGTGATTTCCAGACCAATACGCATGTCTCTAACTGATAGCTTACCTCGCAATATAATTTTCCGTAGTCTGCGACATTTCCCCCAGCTACTTCTTACTTTCGTACCACACGCATTTGAAAGATCGCTACACTTGCATTTGCAATTCTGCCTATCTAAACATGTCTATGACAATATCCACTCTCAATCTCTCAGGCCTCTGGGACGCCGAGTCTACGGGTGCCGGTTCAGACACCAGTTCTGGCTCGGATGTGCCTCAGGTCATGGTGAATGAGAATGGAGAAATTATCGCCGTCCCCCAGCAACTGGCAAGGAGACTGGACAGTTACGACGTCGTCATGGAACTTGGCTGCGGCCAGAGTGGCAACGTTTATCTTGCTCAGCGCTTCCAGAAGGGGAAGGACGGAAAGATAACTGGCACTCATTGTGCTCTCAAGGTCGTGAAGAGGACTGCGCTGGACGCAGCTCACAAGGACTTGACGCTCAATGAAGTGAAGGTACTTTCGAAGTTAAGGAGTACGGGGTTTATGGGAGTGGTTCAGTTGGAGGAGAGTATGTGCGATGCGTTTAATCGCTACATTGTGATGGTGTATTCATTTCATTTCAATATTTTGAAACCTCCTTTTTCTGACCATGCTTCAGGAACTCGGTCGAGGGGGGACGTTGTACGACGCGATCGACCGTGCAGATGGCCCACTCGATGCGACGCATGTGAGATGCATTACTGCTGAACTGGTGAGTCCCACTGGTATTCGATATCTCGCCGACCCTTGTCTCTAATCAACTTCCGTAGGTTCATGCACTTCTGTTCCTCAAGAGCCAAGGCATTGTTCACCGTGACATCAAGCCCGAGAACATTCTGCTCACCGCCCGCGGGCGGGCGGTGCTCGCAGACTTCGGAATAGCGGCTGATGTTACGGAGACCTCGCGCGGAGCCGTAAGCGGGGCTTGCGGCACGCCGGGGTACATGGCTCCTGAAGTGATGGCAAAGATGTGCTATTCGTTCGCGGCGGATGCATTCTCGTTGGGTTGTACCATCTTTTATTGTCTCGCTGGAGAGGTATGTGCTTCCTATATTTGATTACCAACATCCACTGAACTTGCCTTGCAGTGTCCGTACGATGGGAGTGACTATGAGCAGTGCAGGCGCAGGACGTTTACTGAAGCATTGGTCTTCCCGGATACGGAGGGGTTTTGTTATTATACGAAGCACTTTATTTCCAGCGTGAGTATCTTTATCTTGCATCGATGGACTTTGGCTAGACACTCTCCATAGCTCCTAGAGAAGCACGCATCCTCCCGCTTGAAGCTGGAGGACGCGAAGAACACCGCTTATCTGGAGGGAATGTACGCCGACATTTCTTGCCTGACTCTAGAAAGCTGCTAACTTCGTCTTCCTCGTGTCATGCAGAAACTGGGGTAGAGTTGCTAAAGGCGATTACGATATGCCAGGTCGGTTTAACTACTCCCGCCACTCTATTAATGATGCTGACTCAGTCTCTAGAGGAATGGATACCGCCCTCAAGTGTGACAACGATCCCGAACGGTACACTTGACAAGGATATCCTGCATGACAAGAGCAAGTACTTCCTTCCATGGACGATGGATGCGGATGAACGCGCTTTTGTCATGCCTCTGCATGCGGACGCTGGGAGGCGTGAGCGAGACGAAATCGAGGTGGCTGACCTCACTCAATCGAGGCTTGAGCGCGACGCACGCAAGCTCTTCGCGATGCCGAACGATGACGTACCCGCTGCGCTTCAGTTGGAGATCGGATCGACTTGGGGTCTTGGCAACACAGTCTCTAACGGTCTAGGACGGTCGTCGGGTCCGTCGGTATCGTCGCTACCACGGACGACGTTCGTCGACGACGAGCCGGGTCCGTTGTCTGATGATTCGGCGGCGCTCTCGATCAGGGACGAGCCAGCCGATCCCGAGCCTGTCTGCGAGGCCCCTGTGGTCCACGAAGTTCACGCGAGTCCCAGAGGTGGTCCTGCGATCCCGGAGGTTGTCACTGAAGCCAGACCTCAGGCTGCCTACGTACAAGTTGCTCGACGCCGGGGAGAGTTCGTTCCTCGGCTCGTGCCCGACCCGCATGGCGAGATCCCGGAGCACTTTAATGAAGAACAAGTGCGTCGTTGTGAGCAGTACCTCGTTGACATCCGTGGGCTCTGCACGGAGCGCGGCTTGCGCGGCTTGGGACTCGCCAACGTTCCCGAACTCGCACTCACGATGTCTACCGCGACGCTGGTTACAGCTCCAGTCACACCGATGGGGACTCGGCCACAGAGGCAGCACAGCAAGCCCATGTTTGCTCCGCGCCCACCCCCGGCTGAGCCTGTGTTCAGGGCGTCGCAATTGCCTACGCGGATGAGGATGCGGCTGTTCGTGTCGGATTTCAAAAGGGCAGTGAGGCGGCTGGTAAAGGGGCGGGGAGAGGAAGACGGATACTAGGCGGAGAAGGGAGTGGGGGGAGCGGGACGAGGACAAGGACGGGGATGGGGGTGGAGGGAGGCACTAGGGTGGGATGAGTTCGGGAGCGAGTTCGAGGGCGAGTTTGAGGGCTAGTTTGTCCATCGCGGGGAATGTCAAGCTGAGTAGCTTTTTCCCTTGCTTTTTTTTGCCTGTCGAGATCCCGAGCCAGTCAGCTGATGGTGGAGAAGAGGCACCTTCTCCACTGTCAGTTGATCAGCTGGGATCTCGTGGGTCGAGCGGGCCCCGCTTTTCCTATCCCTGCAAAATCTTGCGCTGAGTTACTCTCTTTCCTACAGCGCCGAGTCCATGTTCGTGACGCGATCATTCGGTTCCCGGCCTATGGAATATTTCTCGTTTGCAATTTCTTATCTTCGCCTGGCGCGATTTTACATCCTTTCTTGAATCATGGGGCTTACGTTCCACTTCCTTTCTAGATCCTATTCCTGTCGCTGGCCAGCTGGTTTGGCCTCCGTCGGCATCTTTTTTTCTTTTCGCCCGAATGGTTTTTTTTAACCGCGTTCGCGCGGTTTTTTTTCCATTGCGCCGCCCGGAGGGAGAGGGGGAGGGAAATCCTGTGCCACGGGCCAATCGTGCACTTTCTTGCCAGGATCTGCGTTTCCCGACAGTCAAGCAATGGGAAGAGTGAACGAAAGGGGCATACTAGCACTGGCCACGCTGGTATTGCCTCTAGTCGGTCACTCCGCCCATTGCTAGGCTATCGAGCGCGTGGTTTTCCAGCGGGGAGGTGCTCGAGTGGCACAGGACGTCCCTCCCTTGAGGCCGCAAGTAAGTTCACCAAGTTATCAGCTTGATATGGGACTGTTAACTAACTCGTTGCATGCCGTTTACACTCATAACAGATTGGGGAAGAGCCAAGAGGTGTAAGGAGAAAAGATACGTCAACTGTTTGCCGTTTACACCATCAAGCCGCTTACTTACTTCTTCTCTGTGGCATAACACCTGGAGCAACCCCGGCTACAATTGCCCTGATGGATCGCCACGAATATTCGGCGGTCCAGGTCCCCAGGTTTCTGTGTCTAACTCGAACCCGCTGTCGTTCTCCTCCCCGCTACTCTTTCCTCGCTCCAAGGGAACATAGACGTCGTTCGTCTAAGTATGCTTCTTTCCCGAGAGCATTTCCCTGGACACAGCTCTTCCTATGTTCTTGAATTTCCGGTTCCGCTCTCGTACTGTGTTTATTATTACTAAAGAAATGACATCTCGTCAAGATCATATATAGACTTACTTTGAATGATATACAGTCCCCTCCGTTCGACATAGCCGAGATAGGTCTTTTTGGTTCTCTTTATTCTTCCAAGCTAAGCTGATTGGCGGCCCCACCTTATCATATCCGCGTCCGATGGGAAAGACGACTTCCCCAAAAAGTGCTTCTAGTGCCATAATGAACTGTACGCCGCAGTCTATACGCGATGCTATATGTGGCGGCCATGGCCGTTGGGTGTCGGTGGCACCTCGGTATACGCAGGCTGACGGTACGGCAAGTGCTTAATACAAGTTGTTGTCGACAATTAAGCTGAGATTCTCGTGGCAGTTGCGCAGAACATTGATCAAACCGGTTTGCATATGGGAAGCGCGACATGAGTACTACAGCTGTGTCGAGTGCGTTCAAGTTCAAGGTTCATTTGGGTTGAAGTCTATTAAAAGTAACGTGATGCTTCCCGTTTAAGCTGAAGACTAGTCGAGCCGTTGCCACAGGCGCGACTTGGACGCGTCTTAATCGACCGCCGTCGTCGACGCGGCGACCTGCACTTTACACGCGTCTGGCTTAAACCAAAGAGGACATATCAAGGATGGACGAATCTGGAGGAAATGCTGAACTGAACAGGTCCCACATGTATTCCTCTCTTTCCGTCGTGCAAGACGACGATGACGACAGCGGACAGCTGATGCCTTTCTATCGCCCTCATGCACCCGAGT
Source organism: Coniferiporia sulphurascens (assembly GCA_002794785.1). Classification (NCBI taxonomy): domain Eukaryota; kingdom Fungi; phylum Basidiomycota; class Agaricomycetes; order Hymenochaetales; family Hymenochaetaceae; genus Coniferiporia; species Coniferiporia sulphurascens. Next base: position 172,389 of record NBBA01000017.1, on the reverse strand, counting down.
CGGTATCGTCAGGATCGTTCTTTTCTCGCATCAAACAAAGCTTTAATGGCTCCAATCTTGGTACTCTACTTGGACAACATGGCACGACATCTGTACGCTCTAACAACCGCAAGGAACCTAGCAACTGTACTACCAGCTTCGGAGGCAACAGTGCGCTCCAAACGCCCCCCGACTCGCCCACGTCTCCTTCCTACCATCCGCATGCTGTTGGTAACGTCTTCAGTCCGATGTCTGCTAACTCAACTTGTACCACTCCGTGCTCTCGTTCGTACGCTACTGTCTCTGCACAATCTGATGCATCTTCTTGCACCATGTCTCTCTCTACCCCTTTCTCTACTGGCTGTTTTTCACCTCAGCATCCGCTCGTCTCGTCTGTTTCCGCTCCTGAGGGAGATCCTGAAAATAAGTGGTCTCCGGCGCTCACAACCTCGTCCGAAGCGCAAAGCACGCCGCCGTTGACGCCCGATGTATTCAATGATACCCAAAGCCCGGGGAGCGCATATAGTCAGACCGACCCACAGACACAGTGCCTACCTATCATACGCAAGAGTGAGAATGCACCGCTTGGTCCCGAAGCAAAGAAAGGAAAGGACCCCGCCCCGCCTTTCGTGAGTGTTACGCTTCTTAGCTTATTCAATCCGCTGGTTGCTATCTTCGTTCAACAATGTTGTTTCAGCCATATGACGCCCTCCTTGCGGATATGTCGGGTGATGCTGCTTTGAAGACCCCCGGTCCGCAAGGGATGGTAGGGAACGATGACCTCGGGGAATGGTGGGGTCTGGAATACACACTAGAAATGAGTTGCGGTGGAAGCCGCACGTCAGACTCGTCAGCTAGTACTACCGGTGAACACTCCAAGGCAGGAATTCTCTTTCGTCACTTTTTCTTCTCTAGACCTTGACACCAATGCAGAGCCGACAGTCATGGGCCGCGATCCATCAAGGCACCGTCCCGCTGCACTATGAAGATGCCGGATTTTATGAATGGCAACGCTGGCATCGTAACCTTGAGAAGACGGAACTAAAACGCCGACGTAGGCGTACAATCGACTTCATCGAAGAGTCGGGTCGCTTGGCGAATGTGTACGTGGATGAAATGTATGCGCGACGCGCACTTTTGATACACGTACATTTATCCGTATAATATTCCGCGGGCGGTCAGTCAGCTAATGTCGGTCCATTAGGAGGACATTCTTACCGAAGATGAGATCTACGATGCGCAGGTGTGGCTTGAGTATGCCGTCGAGCGCCGTCCGGTCTGCTCCCTTCGTCTTTTCCTTTCTGGTATTCGTTGCTTACAGTTCTCCAAATCTACGGTCAGGACCCGTACTATCCCCCAGAAAATCATAATCTTGGCTGGGTCGTAAAGAATCACCGCTCTCTCACATGTCTGAACGAACTCAAGGAACAGTCAACGAAGGGCTAATCAACACTCAAATCTATCAATTCAGGCACTTAAAATCAATACTTCTCAATGCCTCCCACTTTACACGAATGCTCTATTTTGATCGGCCACGACCTGAGATCCCAAGAAGCTTTTATGTCAATGATCATGCCGAAATTTTCAGGTCAAACGGTGCCCTCACTTTCCGGCAGCCGCACGATGGAACTCTGGCTAACAAATAATGATAGAGAACTCATACTCAGGTTTGCTCTGTAACGTAACAAGTTGTGCTTAACGGGAGTTTCGGTACACCCATTCTCAATACTTATGACCCTCGGTTATGATTTTGTGGGAGAATGGACGACGAAACGTGTACAAGAGCTTAACTGCTGTGCTATTGCGGTGCGGAAGTACGCGCCATGGGTCTACAGTACTCCTCTCAACCCCACCCATAATATGTACGAAATCATTGAACCAGTCCCAGCACGTCAAGAGCGCATCAAACGGAAGCACGCGAGGATATCAGGAAGAAATGTTAATGTTATAATCGTACGTTCTATATAGGTACAAGACCAAGAAAAACCAAAGCACGACACCATCAAGGTCCTTCTGACTGGAAGGACGCCAACCACACAATCTCCCCATCCATCGAGGAACAACCTTGGAATAGAAAGGATAGTCAGCATCGTGATTGCGTCGCAAGTTCGTAATAAAACAGAGAAAGGGGAGAGGCTCAGACAAGAGTACAAGCAGCCAGGGTATCTTCGACAGGGCGTCGCCGACCGTAGCCGACGCCGTTTCGGTGGTAATACCAACTTTTACACATCATAGCCAGTGTGGAAGTAGAGGGCATGAGGAAAGATAAAAAGATGTCGTGCCTACCTTCAAATTCTACAGCTGCATAATGGAAGGAGACTGTCGGTGAGAGAAGTAAGCGTGAAAAAACTTATTCGCATTTTATAGCACGGGTAAGAGGCGATTTCCGATTTGGGAAGTCACATTCCTTGAGGGCGGGTCGAGGCATTTTCTTCATTGAGCATTCACTGCGTTCTGTTGTCATATTCTGGAGCCACAAGATGACCCAAAAGGCGAAAAATAAGGATCCTGCAACGGACTTGCGATTCGTGTTAGACGAACAATTTCAAGAACCCGAGGCTGGACCGTCCCAGTCACGGTCTCAAAGCGAAGTTTCGCATTCAGACGACGAAGGAAATATGAACGAGGACGACGAGGAAGGGAGCGAAGAGGGCGATGAGGAAGGCTTCAGCGAAAATGGAGAAGGCATGCTCGAGGATGGGATGGACCTGGCAGGTTTCGCCGCGCCTGCTGGAGAGGGGAAGATGGTCAAACCGCTGACGCCCGAGGCACTCGCGGCGTCTCGCGCAGCGCTGGAACGTACGGGAGTCGTATACATCTCGCGTATTCCGCCTGGCATGCGGCCCACGAAGGTGCGGCATCTCATGAGCCAATATGGAGAGATCGGACGCGTCTATCTACAGCAGGAAGGTACGCACATGATGCTCTTGAATTCTCACACTGGAAGCTGACGCATGTATTGTTTACTTTTGCAGACCCAAAACGTGCTTACTTGCGGAAGAAGTACACTGCGACCAAAAAGGCACACTTTACGGAGGGCTGGGTCGAGTTCCGCGATAAACGCGTCGCGCGTTCCGTCGCGAATATGCTCAACGCACAACCCATTGGCGGCAAGAAAGGTACACGCTGGCGGGACGACGTTTGGACGATGAAGTACTTGCCTAAGTTCAAGTGGAATATGCTCACGGAACAGATCGGTGAGTGTCCTATCTCGAATTTCTCTCAAAATTGAGTAATTCCTAATTTGACACCTTTTCCTTCCTTCCGTAGCTCACGAATCAGCCGTGCATACCGCGCGCTTACGTGTCGAGCTTGAGCAGTCGCGCCGCGAGCAAAAGGACTACTTGCATCAAGTTGAGCTAGCCCGCGTACTTGACAAGCGCGCAGATCGGAAGCGGAAGGCTGCAGAGGATAGGGGCGAGCAAGTTGACGAGAAAAGCCTCCTTCCGCCTCTAAAAAGGACACGACCCACTAGTGGTGACGGGAAATCGGAAAAGGCTCGAAAGATGAAACATGGGGAGACTGTTCGGGAGGGGAAAATGGAAGCGGAACCTGGTCAACTCAAGACAGTGTTGGGCAGCATATTCTAGCCGTCGGACGGCGTATACATTTTTTCTGCCGGCCGGTGTTCTCTTTCTCCGTGTCGTTACTCACAAACTACACAGCTAATGAAAAGCACAGGACTTGTCAGAAGAGCGCTAAAATTAGTTTGCCGTCTTTTCAGGAGGACTAGATGTTGAACGAGGATGCAACTGCAACGCATTTCTATGTCTCTTGCTGATCTACGTTGATGCTACTTTTGCTCATAAAGTCAAATTCCATCATTGCAGGTCTGAATTCAATAAGGATGCTGTTGCATACAATGAGACCGTCCCAATTTGAAATCTAGTGCAATTGCCTTTGTATGAATTCATCGGCAAGGGATAAGCAACTGCCAGTGATTGGCTGCGCCTGCGCCTGTGGCGGTGAAATAACCTTTGCCCTTTCGTCTAGTGCTGCGGGCGGAAGTGTCGGTCGTTCGGTCAGGCCACTTCTGCCGTGTCGGCAGGACCGTGGCAGTATTGCCCAAACGGCCGGTCAGCCGAGGCCAGAATTGATGGTGCACACCTTGGAAATTGATACAAAGGTGTTTGAAGCCTCTAACCCGGACATGGAAGTCCGAGCCATTACCCTTAGTGGAAGGTGAAGGTCTCCATTAACCAGTGTTAGTGGTTGTACAGTAAAGTAAAGAGCTATTTTTATTCTGCCGAGTCCTGCCGGTTTGTGCCAAATTCTGCCACAGTGCCTTGGAATCTGCCCGGCAGTCGGCAGATAAGCTTATCTTGAACCTCCGCCCTCAGCACTACCCCTTCCCCCCTTACATTTGACTACCGGAAATTAAACCCCGGGTGCATGGTATGGAGAAAAGCTGTGTTGTTTCGCGTGGATTATACTCTTCGTACGTGCAGGGCGGTGTCTTGAGCCGGGCTGAAAGCCAGTAAAGGCTTTTGAGTCAGCAACACCGATTATCAACCGCATGGCTTGACCGGGGCCAATAAATGCCCTAGTTGGCGGGCTGGCGGTGCCAGGTACGCCGTACTACGGCCACTACTGCTCGATGGAATTTTGAAGAGTGCGTCAATCTACTGCTGTATCATAAACACTGGACTCTGCGGAGGGATGAAAAGGGATGACGATTACTTGTAGTAAGCCGAACAACGTATTTATATCTGTTAACTATCACAGATTGAATATTTGACGTGTCTGTCGGACTCCTGGTCCTGACGGGTAGAAAAGCTTGCGGCGATGTACGCTGGAATCCCCACTAGCGAACGTCCCCCATTACGACATCCTCTGTTTTTCTCAATGGACATCTCCCAGACGGCGAACGAGCTGATGACAATGGCAAGCGAAGAAACCACTTACAGAGTGAGTGGTATAAATCTAGTATCTTTGGCGTTGAATTTTTCTTGACATAAGGACTAGTTTGCTGCAGGTCAGTTCTCATTCGGAAATGCTTAAGGACAACTAACACGAACTACATCTTGCATGCAGTCGCAACTTTGACATGTTTGGTAAGGTACTGTTTCGTCGTCTTACTTCCCAACTACCTAATACTCGAGCAGGTCTACGATTACCTATTAACTCTGGGAGACGAGGTAACTGCCTCCTACTATATATATTTTCGCTAGTTGAAAATTACTTCTAGGTGCAATATGTATGGGCATATCGAATTTCCTTCGTCAATTGCGCATATTACCTCAATCGAATGGTTGCCTTCGTATCAGCATTCTTGCAGGTATATCGTGCGTGCTCCAATGGATACCGTACGGCCAACTTTCTTGATCTCATCCTCTTTTATGTAGTGCTATTTAAAGTTAGGGATGAGGTAAAACAACTCCATCACTCTAGATGTATGCTCATCTCTTGCCTATAGTCTTGCAAAGAAATTCTCTTTGGACTTGCTTGTAAGTGACCGATATCCTAGCGAGTTTATGCGGTGATGCGGCAGGTCAGCATTGTTAACCGGCCTCGATTCCAACCTAGTAACGGCAGTATTTGTTTACATTATCGGCGAAGGTATGTGCCCTTACGGGATTACCACTTGTGAATTTACTATACTAAAGCATTTGAGTTCAGTCACATTGTTGATTAGGGTTTATGCGATATGGAATTTCAGCAAAACCATACTGATTGTCCTTCTTCTATCCTATGTGGTATGTCAAAGTCTCATAGTTGCGGCCGCTATAGGGTAACACCGATCATCTAGTTTGCGGCAATGGCGTCAATATATTCTGCAGTACTGTCGACAAGGTCGGCTTTTGCTGGTCTGTTTGATTTGTCTTTCTCCTACATCTCCTATCTGAATACAAACATCAGAGACCCTCCCTGATCTGATCGGTAGAGGCTGCCTTGTAGCATTCCTAAACAAGGACCTCTGGATTTGCTACCTCGCCCTTCTCTTTGACGAAACATGTGCGTACACATTTCTTTGGTCAGGTCGTCACTGACTGTACGACATTTTTTGATGTGCTGCAGTGATGTTGGTGCTCATTATATCGAAGGCTCTTTATTCAAGTAAGTGTGTGATATTGTCGGGAAATTTCGAAGAAGTGTGTATTAATTCTGGATTTGCAGGTGACTATGTAATCTCTAGAACGCTACGAACAATAGTCAATGACGGTATATATCGGAAATTTTTCTTCCATTTATTTTGCCTGACCCATGAACTAAAGGTATCATTTACTACCTTTGTGTCCTGTGTAAGTGACCCACGTATCCCATCACATGTGGCTGTACTAATAGTTATAAACAGTGCTCTCCGTCAGCAACGTTCTATTTTTGTTCCTCGAAAAGGTAGTGAATTTATCTTCAGCCCCGCAGCCCTTCAATGATTCTAACATTTTTTAAAAGGGAGTTATGCAAACCTTTCTTTTTATGTACGCCGAGCTCTCTGTCTGAGCCTCTTGCTTCAAGCATCAACTCATGGGCTTTGTCCCTTTTGTTTGCCTTTCAGAACGCAAACAATTCTGCACAGCATTCTGTACGCTCGCTTTCTGCTCCGGTTGCGCAAAGCACATGGGAAGATATATGACCGTGACACAGAGATATCATCGACCCACTTTCAGTCCGCCCTTGCATGACTATCGAATATTTTGGGCGTGAACAACTCGCGAGTATTTATAAACTCTAAGGTAGCCGTGCTACCCGGCTCGTCTCCATCTTCTCTCTCAAACTTCTTTTGATTATTGTTTATATACGAAATTTTGTGCCCTCATTTGCACTTCTACAACGAATTATTTTTTCCCGTCTTCTGCTCGGTCCAATCCAAACCCAACTGATTGCATGCTGGTGTCCACTCTCGGATCTTGTTCGCGTCCGATTTCTCAACCCACCGCTCAAAGACAGGCACCTGATATATCGATTTTCAGCCTGGATCTCCCCCGTCCTGATCTTCTCACCCGTTGCGGGGTGTGTATTTATTGCATGCGCCCCAGCTCCCTCCTCCCGTAAACAAAGACTCTGATGCCGAAGGTCAGCTCATCACCCCGTTAAGTTGGTGATCCGTTTCACCCGGTCCTCGGTCTCAGGCTGAGCCCAGCGCAAGACGAAATGTTGCTAAAAGGCGCTGACTCGGATGAATACAGCCCTCAAATTCACAAAAGTGTATTAGGAGCACTTTGAGGCTCTTACAAGTGCTTTTAGGTGCGTAAAGCCTACTAGATCGAAGAAACTTCCGAGTCAGAATCGGCAGTGCCTCCCCGGGGTGTGCAGCCGATCAAGACCGGTGGCGTGATTTCGGGCACTCGGAAAAAGATAGAAACAGTTATTTCTTTATATAGGCATGATGTCGATCACTAACCCTAAACACAGCACGCCGCCTTTAGTGTTGTTGGCAAAACTCGCCAGTTTCGCCACCTACAGTTTAGCCATGGGTTTTGCCGGCGTGGCAAAACTCAAGTGGAATTTTGGGGTTGGCGAAACCGGCGGAATGTGTAAGAATAATTATATAATAATTGCTATATTCGGTAACGCAACTGTGTGACACCGTTACTAGTAACGCTATACACCTTGACTTTTCTAAAACTTTTTCCGATTATGGATGTATTTTAGTGTTAACTCGCGCTTATTAGCCTTACTTCGTTAAGTAAGTAGTTGATGCATAAATTATTATGGTGGATTAGTCTGTACTATTGAGGTTCTTGCCTTAATTGTATTACTAATATTACAATTTCGCCACCCTGGCAAAACCATTCGCCGCGCCAGTTTTGCTGGCGAACTGGCAAAACCGCCAAATTTTAGTTTTGCCCCCAGCACTAGCCGCCTTCCTCAGGCTGGACGTCGTTTCCCCGATTGCTCAACAACAAGGTACAATTCCTTGCCAAAAACCTTCTTGCACGAAGTTAAAAAATCAGCGCGATAGACTCGACCGAAGCACGTATCACCACTAATCCACTGCTGGGGTGCTGCCTGGAAAGCTCATACCCCCCGAGAACAACAGAAGATTCCACCGGCGGTGTATCACACCAGACGTTCTTGTAACTATAAATGGGCCTGATACGAGCTCTTCAGCCAATATTAAGGTCGCTAGTGGCATTAGACTTGGATCTGTAAGACCCCACCTCCCTCGCTCTTTCATCCCTGCGTCCTTTTATCCGATGGAAACCTCTCCGAGTGACTTCGAAAAAATAGCACATGAGGCGACCATCTATAGGGTTAGTAGCACGCTGTCTAGACTTGTATTGAAGTGACACTAATACAATGAGACAGTACATCGCAAGTTAGTTTCTTTGTTGTGATGCTCGGGAAGTCCTAAAACTAGACCTCGTATACTACGAAGTCGCGACTTTAACATGTCTGGTGAGTCTTTAGCCCTTCCCTAACTATTATACCTCCCTCTCTAAATCCCGGACAGGTCTACGGCTACATGTTGATTCTGGAGGAGGAGGTGCGGTGTGCTTCCCCTTAGGCGAGCGCACTGCCAAATTTTGTTTACAGAAACGCCTTGTTTGGAGGCACAACCTAACGCTCGCCAATTGCGTATTCTACCTCAACCGGCTGGTCTCCTTTGCATCTGCATTCTTGCTGGTATATTGTGAGTGCTCTGATTAATCCTATTCGGTTGATGACATCTCTTCCATCAGTATTACTGGTAGTCAACAATGGGGTGAGACCATATTTCTTTATGAAACCTAGCCACACTCAATTCGGACCTCAGTCGTGCAAGGCGATACTCTTCGCTACAGTATGTAAGTGAGTCGTTGGGAACACATAGCTCAGGACTTCACCCTGGCAATGCTGACAAGACTGAAGTGGCGGACATATTTATCTATGTGATTAGTGAAAGTAGGCTATTCAAAATAATCCCATCCGGAGCAACATTTACAAACTTCTGCGTTCAGTCGGACTGCTTATGAGAGCCTACGCCATATGGGACCGTAGTCGGATTATACTTGTCGTCCTTGTGCTAGTATACGTGGTATGTATACCCTTTTGTAATTGAGATAACTAGTCAAATGATATTCGCCAGGTTGGCATTTCGGCGTCTATCTACTCCGCAATATTGGCGACAAAGACGGCTACAACTGGTTCGTTAAATTATCCTTATTCGCAGTGTATGCATGCTGATATGACCATCAGAAACCGAGTTCGATCAAGCCGGCAACGGATGTCTTGTTTCATTCACAAACAAGGATTTCTGGATCTGCTACCTCGCTCTCCTCTTTTACGAAACTTGTATGCTCTCCTTTCTTCGATAGTATCGCTTGTCATACAATACATATATTTCCTCGACTCCCTAGTGATGTTGTCACTCATTCTGTTCAAGGCTTTTCACTCAAGTAAGTGCGGAGTCTTGTACGAATCTTCGACAAGATTACACAAGCCACTTTATTTTTATAGGTACTCATTTACTTTCGAGGACGCTTCAGATATTGGTCAAAGACGGTAAGTGCCTATCCCATTGGCTCACCATTTTACCTGACTCTCAGTCGTTAGGTGTTCTATACTATCTTTGTGTACTTCGTGAGTGACCTATGCGTAGTCCGATGCCTCTGACCGACTGATAGAGCCCCTCCATTCAGTGCTCTCAGTTGGTAATCTTTTCGTAATTATATTTGCGGAGGTAGGGTGTCTGTTGTCGATACCGCTTCTTTCGGAAATGCTCTGACGTGCCTTTGAAGGAAAGAACGCGTACGCTTTTTATCATGTGCGCCTTCTCTCTTTTTCTGGTCTTTCATTTTTTCTGAAACCACTTTTAAATATTTTTCTCTCTGTATTAGGATGCAAGGAATGCTACATAGCATTCTATGCTCCCGGTTTCTGCTGCGTTTACGCAATTCATTCGAACAAAGTAACGAAACTTCATCTATACAGCTATGGTCAATGCAACTTCAGTAGAATATCAGACATGCAGCCGTATTGTATGCTACGTACGGAAGCCCAAGACCACTTTACCTCCTCCTTGCCTCCGTCCATGACTACAAATTCTCCAGCAGCCCCGGTTTTATTTTTTTAGATTCCTTGTTGTGCTTGTGCGATTCGGTCCTGAGCGCGGAGAAACCGAAAATTTAATAAGAAGATATGGACAGAAATACAGCCCTCAAACTTGTTACATGTGCATTACATGTAGTAGGAGCACTTTAAGGCTCTTCAAAGTGCCTCCAAGTTTGTCTAAGCGTTCTGTCGATCATAAAACCTAAATAATGGTAAATCTCAGAGTCGATCCTGATCGTCGGTTCTTCGATTGCTCAACGATAAAGTTACAATTCATTGCCAAAATTTCTGAAATGAACTTTAAAACCAGCGCAATCGACTCAACTGCGGTCTGCTGAAGCACATATCACCACTGATCTACTATGGGTGCCGCATGGGAAAGCTCACACTCCCCGAGAACAACAATGGTTCGATCAGTTTATCAGACGGGTCATTATCAGATAGAACCGCTCATCTGGTGGAATCAGTACCCATGGTTTGGTTGTAACTATGCAATGGGCCTGATGAGAGCTCTTCCATCGATACTAAAGGTCGCTAGTGGCATCAGACTCGGAGCTGTAAGACCCCACCTCCCTCACTCTTTCATCCCTGCATCCTTTTATCCGATGGAAACCTCTCCGAGTGACTCCGCAAAAATTGCATATGAGGCGAGCATCTTTAGGGTTAGTAGCACCTGCCTAGACTTGTATTGAAGTGGTATTAATACAAAGAGACAGTACACCGCAGGTTAGTTTCCTTGCTATGATGCTCCGGAAGTCCTAAGACCAGACCTCGTATACTACGTAGTCGCGACTTTAACATGTCTGGTGAGTCTTCAGCCCTTCCCTAACTATTATACCTCTCAAAATCCCGAACAGGTCTACGATTACACGTTGACTCTGGAGGAGGAGGTACGGTGCGCTTCCCCTTAGGCGAGCGCACTGCCAAATTTTGTTTACAGAAACGCCTTGTTTGGAGGCGCAATGTCTCGCTCGCCAATTGCGTTTTCTACCTCATTCGATCGCTTGCCTTTGTAACTGCATCCTTGCTAGTATATCGTGAGTGCCCTGATTAATACTATTCGGTTGATGACTTATCTTCCATCAGTATTACTGGTAGTCAACAATGGGGTGAGATTATATTTCTTTATAAAACCCGGCCACACTCAATTTGGTCCTCAGTCGTGCAAGGCAATACTCTTCGCTATAGTATGTAAGTTAAAGTCGTTAAGAACACATAGCTCGGGCCTTTACCCTGGCAATGCTGACGAGGCTGAAGTGACGGACATATTTATCTATGTAATCAGTGAAAGTAGGCTGTTCAGAAAAATCCCATCCGGAAATTTTTTCTAAGGGCTTCTACGTCCAGTCACACTGTTTATGAGAGTCTACGCCATATGGGACCGTAGTCGGATTATACTCGCCATCTTTGTGCTGGTATATGTGGTGCGTAAACTTTCTTGTAATTGAGATACTAGTCAAATGATATTCGCCAGCTTGGCACTTCGGGGGTAGTCTACTCCGAAGTATTTGCGGTAGAGTCAGCTATAGCTGGTTCGTTTATTTGTCCTTATTCGCAGCGTGTGTACGCTGATATAACGCCCAGAAACCGCATTCGATCTGGTCGGCAACGGATGCCTTATCGTATTCACAAACAAGGCTCCCTGCGTTCCCTACCCCATTCTCCTCTTTCATGATACTTGTATGCTCTCGATTCTTCAATCGTATCTCCGGTCATTCAAATTGATACATATATACCCTCGACTACTTAGTGATGTTGTCGCTCATTCTATATAAGGCTTTCCATTCAAGTAAGTGCAAGAGTCTTGTACGAATCTTCGACAGGTCTATACGAGCCACCCTATTTCTAGGTGATTATTCACTTTCAAGGACGGTTCGAATACTGGTCAAAGACGGTAAGTGCCTATCCCTCTGGCTTACCTTTTAGCTGATTTGCAGTCGTTAGGTGTTCTATACTACCTATGCGTACTTCGTGAGTGTCCCATGCGTAGTCCGATGCCTGTAACCATGTGATATAACCCCTCCGTTCAGTGCTCTCAGTCGGCAATCTCCTCGTATATCTCCTCGCAGAGGTAGGACCTCAACCCGTTGTCGATACCGCTTCTTGAAATTGTTCTGACACATCTTTGAAGGGAACAATACGGGTGTTTTTAGATGTGTGCGATTTCTCTCTGGTCTTTTTATATTTTCTTTGAAATCATATTTTAATATTGCCCTCCCGGTTTTAGAACGCAAGGGATGTTACATAGCATTCTATGTGCCCGGTTTCTGTTGCGTTTACGCGATTCGTTCGAACGAAGTGACGAAACTTCAGCCAAGCAACTATGGTCGATGCATCTTCAGTAGATTATAGAATACCGTGTGGTCATATTGTATGCTACGTATGGATGCCCAAGAACAGTTTACCTCCTCCCTTGCCTCCGTCCATGGCGGCATATTCTCCGGCAGTTCCGGTTTTATTTATTTATTTCCTTGTTGTGCTTGTGCAATTCGGCGTGAGCGCGGCGAAAAACGAAAATGTCATAAAAATATATGAACAGATAATACACTGGCGGCCGTCGAACTTGTTACATGCGCATTGGGAGCACTAAGGCTCTTCAGAGTGTTGAAGTTCGAGCTCGATGTCGAGTCGGCAGTCGGATTTTTTCGTAGATTTTTTTCTGCTTGTATGCACGCTCGGTTTCCCTCGCGCGATTATAGCCAATCACCGGCTAATGAGATCAATGCCGGTACACAGTCATCATTGTAGATCCAATCCCCTTTTATGAAACGTCGTACCTTTGGTCAGCACGAGGCTACTCCTTCCCGTTTTGGAATGTACCTACAGGTGGATATAATTAGTTACGCCGCACCCCAAACTGGAGGGTGCTTCATCACCCATTTTACCATTAAATTTTTTAGTGGAGGTGCCTGCTATTTGTAACATTGCTTCTGCATCTATAGTGCTTATGTGCACTTAGACTATTGTGAGTGTTCAACTTTGTAGCATATAAGCTTGACAAATAAATTCACAATCACTTTTGGTTGATGGGAAACATTTTCCATTTATAGGTGCGACGTAACTAATTATATCCACCTGTAGCAAAAGTTTCCATATATGGCATGACGTCGATCATAAAAATAAAATGATGGGAAACCTCCGAGTCGACTCGACAGTAGTCGCCGCCTTCCTGGACGTCGATTCTTCGATTGATCAGCGACAAGTTGCAATTCCTTGCCAAAGTCTCTGCAACTATGACACGATCGACTCGACTCTGGTCGGCTGAAGCACGTATCACCACTGATATATTACTGGTGCCTTAGGAAAGCTCACATTCTTCGAGATTAACAGAAGAATCGACCAATGTATCAGACCAGTCATTCTCAGGATAGGATCACTCATCTAGTGGTATAAATGCCCACTTTTGATTATAACTATGCAACGGGCCTGATGGGAGTTCTTCAATCGGTACTAAAGATCGCTGGTGAACGACCCCACCGCCTCTCTCGCTCTTTCATCCCCGCATCTTTTTATCTAATGGAAATACCTCCTAGTGAAATTTCAAATATTGCTTATGACGCGACTATCTATAGGGTTAGTAGAGCGAGGGTCGGTTTAATAATGCAGCACCGCTAATACAAAGAGACAGTATACCGCCGGTCAGTTTCCTTGCTGTGATGCTCCTGAAGTCCTGAAGCCAAATCTCGCACACCACGAAGTCGCGACTTTAACATTTATGGTGAGTCCTTATTCCTTCTCTAAATTATCAGAAAGCCTTCCTAAATCCTGCACAGGTCTACGACTACATGTTGACTCTGGGAGAGGAGGTGCGGTGACTCCCCCTCAAGCAAGCTCACTACCACATCTTGTTTACAGAAACGCCTTGTGTGGGGACTCAATATCTCACTCGCAAATTGCGTATTCTACCTCAATCGATCGCTTGCCTTCGTATCTGCATTCTTGCTAGTATATCGTGAGTGCTCTGACTAATCCCATTCAGCTGATGACATCTCTTTCATCAGTATCACTGATAGTCAACAATGAGGTGAGACTTTATTTCTCAATAGGACCTAGCCACACTCAATTCGGTCCTCAGTCGTGTAAAGCGGTACTTTTCGCAACAGTATGTAAGTTGAAAAATCGTTGGGAACACGTGACTCGGGCTTTTACTATGGCAATATTAATGCTGACGCTACTGAAGTGACAAACTTATTTGTCTATATAATCAGTGAAAGTGGGCTCGTTATATTATCCTCATCCAGAAAAAAAAAGTCTAAGGACTTCCGCACTCAGTCATACTGTTTATGAGAGTCTACGCCATATGGGACCGTAGTCGGATTATACTCGTCGTCATTGTGCTGGCATACGTGGTGTGTAAACTCTCTTGTATTTGAGATACCAGTCAAATGATATTCGCTAGCTTGGCGTTTTGGGGGCAGTCTACTTTGCAGTATTGGCGACAGAGTCAGCTATAGCTGGTTCGTTTATTTGTCCTTATTCGCAGCGTACGTATGTCGTGTTGATATAATCCTCAGAAACCGCATTCGATCTGGTCGGTAATGGATGCCTTGTCGAATACACAAACAAGGTCCTCTGGATCTGCTACTTCGTTCTCCTCTTTAATGAAACTTGTATGCTCTCCTTTCTTCGATTGTGTCGCTGGTCATGTAATGCATATATATCCCCTCGACTTTCTAGTGATGTTGTCGCTCATTCTATATAAGGCTTTCCATTCAAGTAAGTGCAAGAGTCTTGTACGAATCTTCGACAGGTCTATACGAGCCACCCTATTTCTAGGTGATTATTCACTTTCAAGGACGGTTCGAATACTGGTCAAAGACGGTAAGTGCCTATCCTTCTGGCTTACCTTTTAGCTGACTTGCAGTCGTTAGGTGTTCTATATTATCTTTGTGTACTTCGTGAGTGTCCTGTGCGTAGTCTGATGCCTGTAACCGTATATAATCCCTCCGTTCAGTGCTCTCAGTCGGCAATCTTCTCGTATTTCTCCTTATCGAGGTAGGGTGTCTGTCGTTGATACCACTTCTTTCGGGAATGTTCTGACGTGTCTTTGAAGGAAACACTGCGGACATTTTTAATATTGTGCGCCCTCTCTCTGGTCTTCCGTATCTTATTTGAGGTCTTACTTAAGTTTTTCTCTCCGAATTAGGACGCAAGCAATGCTACATAGCATTCTATGTGCCCGGTTTCTGTTGCGTTTACGCGATTCATTCGAGCGAAGTGACGAAACTTCAGCTCTGCAGCTGTGGTCCATGCAACTTTAGTACGGACGTTAATCCTTGTATGTGGCCGTATTGCTACGTACTGAAACAAAAAGACGAGTCTGCCTCCTCCCTTGCCCCTGTCCATGGTGGCATAGTCTCCGGCAGCCCCGATCTTGTTTATTTAATTCCTTATTGTGTTTGTGTGGAGGATTCCCGGAGTCTCAGCCGCGTTATCAAATTATGAATAACAAGCCAGCGACATTAGTTACTAACGTCTGTGTGGCTCAAAACTATATTTAATTAGTTACACAAAGAACTACGTGCACTTTTCCCGGATTTTGTTTTCAAGTCTCTAGCCCCCGTCTCAGCCCCCGCAATCTCCCGCGCTCAGTATGTTAACTCAATATCGCCCTCTGCCACGAGATCCATGTCGTGATAGCTAACCTTCCTCCCCGCTGCAGCGCGGGGGTCCTCCTTTGCGTCGGGTGGTGGCGGCGGCGGCGGCCCGCGCCCATTACGACGCCCGCCGGGACCGGGCTCCAGCGTAGCAACCGGCTTCGCTGGTAGACCTTCGATCCCGTGTGCGGGGTGCTCGTGGTTGTGGCCGGGTGCATACCCACCGATACGGTCGCCAAGTCGACGTCCACCGCCAGCAGACAGTGGGGGCTCGTCGCGCAGACTGCGCACGGGCTGCGGCGGCAAAGACGAGGGATATGCGTAGAATGGCTGGACGTACGGATCTGCGTGACCATTTGCATAAGGCGGGTATGGCGGGGGGTACTGGTAGTACGGTGCGGGAGCACCGCCCCGACCGTGATCCATGAAAGGCTGCGGCACGTTCTGGAAGCCGTACGCCTGCGGCGGTGCTCCCTGGCCATTTCCAACTGGCTGTGGGTAGTGAGTAAACGGCTGAATGCGTTGAGGGTCCAACGCAAAGTTGTTGTAGAACGGAATCTGTAGTTCACGAGCTTAGTTACCGAAACGATACCATTGGTCGCAATGCTTACATCCTCAAGTTGTCTAACAAGCTCTGAATGCTTGTTTACCACGTGTTTTTCAACAAACGATGTTGCCTTGAAGAGTTTGGCACAGGTCTTACACCTGAACTTCCCCTCGTCTTCTTGCTTGATGTGCGGCTCAACAGCCTTCGCAAGTTCACTACAAGCAATGAACCATAAGCATCACTCTTGTATACGTGCTGTAAAGGTTAGACGTACTCATCGTAACGCTTCCCGCCATAATCACGCACATCGATACCGTCCCTGTTGATTAACAAAGCGATTCTGTTATCAAGCCAATCCAGCCATCGTTCATCTACAAAAGCAGTTAGTCAGCAAACCACGAGATCATTCAATGGCTTGCATCCGTTACCATTTCGTTTCCAGTCTCGTGCCTCACCACCCTTTTCCCTTTCTCTCAGCATGCCATCTTTACTTCTATCCAGAGGCAATTTTTCCTTCTTCTCATCCTCTTTTCCCTTCTCAGCGCCGTCCTTCCCCTCGTCACCCTCCACTTTCACATCCGTGTCCTCCTCTTTCACTTTAGATGTCGATTCAGATTGTTGAGCAACTTCCGCAGCAAGTAGTTTGGACAACGGCTTCCGCACGTGCTTGATACACTTCCGCTGAAGCTCCTCGAGGTGGTCGGAGACGGACGCACAATAGTAGCACGTGTGAAAAGCGGCGCGAAGGTACGCAAGGTAAAGGTCAAGAGCAATAGTGTTCTACATTGGCGAGCATTTAGTTTTGCACGCTCCGCTAGTCTCAATTTCAGTTAATCCACTAACCTTTCTGACCTCAAGAGCCCTCGCCTCCGCGTCGTTCGTAGGTTCCGGCAATTCAGAAACAAGCTTTGCGATCCTTCTTTCGACCGCCTCACTTCCTTTCTCGCGCGGTTCCTCGTCTTCAGCAAGGGCATCGACCATCAGCACGTCTTCTGGTGGTGGAGCGGATTCGCTCGTATCTTTATCCTGGGAAGACCCGTTTCTTTCAGGAGCAGCCCCTTCGGCGCCATCTTTAAAAGGCAGCGCCTCCTGTCTGAACGTACGGACGCGCTCATATTCTTCTTCGTTGAGCGCCACAAGCTTTTTCACCTGCTCAAGGTCTTTTGCGATGCGATCGGGCTTGCTCGCAACCTCCGGTGCATAGCGAACTTTATTCGAAAAAGGGCGTGTATTGTGATTGACGTGAAGCTTAAAACCTTCAATCTGAACGATGCGTCGAATAAGTACGCTATGCACACTGCGTAAGACAGATAAAGCCACACCTTTTTCTCACCGAGAGTCGCCAAAATCTTAGGCATGTCAGCATACTCGGCAAATCTGATCCATCCTGCCCGATAATAATTTCGCTTTTGCATCGGGTCACCTAAAGCGAGATAAACAAAACCGGCGATGTCCTTGATGGCCTGCATATTTCGAGTTACTATAAGTCCAAGATACGGAGAAAATATAGGCTTACAGCTTCAAGTTTCACTCTTCCGATGTCAGGAGGAATAGTCCGAATCATAACTTGATTGCCTTCGGGCATGACAGAAATCTCATCCTTGCCTGGACGTTTGGCATCAAGCGATGTTTTGCCATTCGCGTCCGCTTTTATGTCCCCTGCGTTGTCTGCAGCCTCCTCCTCTCCATCCATCCCCATGCCGAACTCATCCTCATTCTTGACGACATCTTCTTGCTTAACTGAGCCAGAGTCATCAACTACACCACTCTCCGGTGCTGCTAGACCCTCTTCCTTGACAGGCTCCAAAGACTCGGGCTCAGACTCGTTGAGAGTTGTGTCAAATTTGCCATCTTCCAGATCAT
This sequence comes from Coniferiporia sulphurascens, assembly GCA_002794785.1. Taxonomy (NCBI): domain Eukaryota; kingdom Fungi; phylum Basidiomycota; class Agaricomycetes; order Hymenochaetales; family Hymenochaetaceae; genus Coniferiporia; species Coniferiporia sulphurascens. The sequence continues at coordinate 154,428 of NBBA01000017.1, read as the reverse complement.
TCACAAACTGGTTCATTCTCCCTCGCCAGCCAACTTTTTTAACCCTGCTCCGCAGGTTCGCGTACTCTGCGGAAGGATCATACTTCTCCGCAAACCATGGCGATTTTCTGTGGTGATCAAAGAGGGTTTGGAGCTACGATACAAGATGGATTCAGTAATCGAGGAGAAACATACACACTCGCCAAATTGAAATAGGGTAGGGGACGAAAACACTAAACATGCTCCGGACGAAACAAAGCGCGCAAAATGTTGAAAAACACTAACCTGTTGAGCCAGAAAGTCTTTCTTATATTTCTCCCACTTTGCTTTAATGCCATTACGTGGCTTCGAACCGTCTCCGGCCTCTTGTTCTGCTGCTTTGTCAGCAATGTCTTCCTCAGTGGCTTGTTGAGGATAGCAGTAGCGGAACCACTCCGCATACTGTTTCAGACTGGCAGCGTAATCGAGGGTGTGAGGGTCAACAGGGGCAGCACGACCTGTACGTGAACTGTATCCGTGCCCATATTGGCCGCGACTCCGGGGTGGAGAATGTCCATACCCTCGGTGTGCATCTGCGCCCAGGTGGCTTTGAGTAACGTAACAATGCCATTTAAGCTTAAGACTCACCATAGTCATCATAACGTGGTCTGGGGTCGTATCGCTCTCTGTCGTACGGCGACATTGACCGACGACGTTTGCGACCCACTGCTAGCCGGTTTCACAAATACTGAGTATGTAGAGAAGCTGAAGACGCGAAAACACATACGGTCATCGAACGGTGGGCTGCGACTCCTGCCGCGCCTTCCGTAGTCATATACAGCCCTGTCTCTTTCCCAGTCCGCCCAGGCTCTCTCCCTGTTGTAGGCGTCCCAGTCGCGGTACTGATCTGGGGCATAGGGAGCGTCAGGGTAGGCCGGGCGGCCATACGCACCGCGGGAAGGGGAGCGAGAGCGCTCGGTGTGAGGAGGAGGGGGGTGGGAGGCAGACCAAGACGACATTTGTACGGAAGTAGGAGGAGAAAGCTGAGAAAGCCGGAGAACTGAGAAGAGAGAGAAAAGAGACGACGTTACACAACGGCTGATCAGAGCCTGCAGTTGAGCGGAGTTCGAGCATGATGAAGCACAGACCTCTTCGGGATCGCGACACTCGGTGAGCAGCTGAGTTTCTGCTGTGCTCGTCGACACCGTCCACACGATGCGCGATGGACTCGAGCAGCCGCCGTCGCCAACCTCATAAGGGATGACGCTCGGAAAGATCCGATCCAAATCAGGCAACTTTTTCTAGCTGCCTGGGCCGCAGCTTGCAACTCGAACTTGAAGTTCTCCCATCCGTTATGGATGTGCGCATACAGCGCCGGCGGAAGTCCTCAAGATAAGGAAGAGTCCGCTTTCATTGAACGAGTTGGTATGAGGCTAGGCTGCCATGCGAACTGTATATGGTGGGTCCATTCCCGGCCCCATGCCCTTTCAGCACAGGCTTAACATGTTCGTCTTCCCACAGATCCAGACTAGTTCGTTAATCCCGAATTACCTGGCAGGCGGAGGGTGTGCAACCTTTATACGCAACTAAAGGCTCAGCATGGCGGCGTCGCTACCATCTGCTCCGGCTCCAAACGTTCAACTACCCGATATATTCGATACGGATACGGAGGCACCAATGCCGTCCCAACGGACCTTCTCGAAGTGCCACAATTAGCGGGTCGCCTCACGCAAGTCGTCATATATACATATATAAGACCCGTATCTGCACACATGCCTAGCCGACCTCGCAAAGTGCTCTACGTATGGAAGCAGTGGTAACGTTGCAGTATACACACAACATCGTGCGTACTGCGCCCTACACATGAGAAGACAGGGTCGTCTTCTGGCTCGCACATTGTGTGCTTTCCGCGGAGCGCGGGTAGTCCTCCTGCCTCGTCTTTGTCATACTTGGCGCGTTGAGGTTAGGAAGGGACTCCCTATCGCAAGAACTACGATTCGAATTCAGTCGGAACTAGTACTGAGGTGCGAAATCCCAGTTCGCTTGCCGGGTGGGAGCGGCTCGTGTACGACGGCTGCGGCAAGTCTAGACGTCTTGTGCATGCTTTGCGTGAATACATGCTATGGTCTTGGGACTAGAGGGGATTGTTCCGGGATATACATAAATAAAACCTCCTGAGTTGAGTGCCGAAAACTCCCAGTAGAATTAAATTGCACGTGTTTAAACTTGTACATTATTGGGATACCCATGCGATAGGCGATACAATGGGCCTTTGTCTAAATGGGGAAGGGTGATCCGCCAGTGACCAAGTCTCCGATCTGGAGGCTGAAGTCGCGGGTCGCGGCCCAGAAAGTTCGGCCTTGTCCAGTGCACTCGTCTTGTTCTTGTACCACAACCATCTCATACTCCCTACAGGACGGCCACTCAATAGTCTCGAAAGCGCGTCCCTTCCTACAAGCCGACCTAAGATTTAAAAATTGTTACGATACAATGTTGACGGATGCATCGTCCTGGACACCCCCGCAGGGCCGACATCAGGTCAGTGTGGGCAAGTCCATGACGCGCTTCTTGAAGCAGCGCAAGGGCATACCGCAGACAAAACAGAATAAGGCCATGCCTTCGTCTAGTTACTATCACTTTAAATGTGCGTGCGCGGGTTCCCAAACGGCGTATACGGGTCGACTAATCGCTCCGTACTATGTTCGGTGCAGACAAATTCATGCCAGAGTCTGTAGACACCACAAAGCCAGGCACCGTCGAGCTGTCAAACGGTGCAGACGCCACGAATGTACGCGTAGAGCGCGCCAGTCTTCAGGTACGCACGGACTCTAATCCTCAGGAGTCATCTGCTAATTATCTTCACTGTACTCAGTCAAATGAAGTCCACGTATTTCGCGGCAAAGAAGAGCCTGCTAAGGAGGTTGAATGCGTTCTAATATACGATGAGGAGAGCGGGGTACATTCATTCTTTCGCGACAGATGACTTCTTATTAAACATGCACTTTGTCCTAACAGATGTTTACGCTGGAGAAACTGGATTCATCACTCGCCCTAAATCATGAGGGTCGTAGCCAACCGAAAGCAAGAGCTCCTTCAGCTTCGCGTACGTACATTCGTTGCTTTTGACGGAGCTATGTTGACAGTCATTTATTCAGCTCTCCCTACTCCTTCGCCCGCTCCGTCAGCATTGAAAATAGATGAAGAACTCACTGCCGAGCTTTTCCGTGAATATGAGAGTACGTTAGCAGATGACGATGCAGAGGGTGAGGTGGAGGAACCCGCTCTTTCTATCGCGGGACCATCGCGTCCCCAGGCTTCCTCAAACCGCCGACTAGAGCCGACACGTCCGCCACCAGTGGATAATTCTAACGGAAAGCCCAAACCGAAACTACGCGCTCCGCCATCTGATGCTGCTCCGATCGTTAAGGTCAAGCCTACAGCACCTTCCCCACCCGTATACGCCCAGCTCCCCCCGAAACCTATCACCAATCCGCCCATACCTTCCGTTTCTTCAAAACCTGGCACAAAGAGCCTAGGAAAGAGCAAGACAACAGGTATCCGTACTGTCGATATAGTGGAGGAGGTGATGGAATTCGGGCGACCCGCGCGGCCGACAAAGCGAGCTCGCATGTCTCCACCATCGATACCCCCGCCGATGTCAGCACCCACATCACTGTCTCTTCCTGGTACATCTTCAGCGAACACATTCTCGTTGCCCTCGTCGGACGGGCTTGCATTACCCACATCCGGCGGAGGCGTGGCTCTTGCACCGCCGCTCCCCGGTCCCTCAGCCATACCAGAAGATGATGACGACGATGACGACGACGAGTGGGACGAAGTCGCGGGGGTAGGCATCGGCAACAATACTCCCCGCTCGGCGGGTGCAGGCACCGACGAGGTCTCGACCTTCGGCGATGGGTTCGCCGGTGCAAGGGCGGAAGAGATCAATATCGACGTCGACCAGTTCGCGTTGGAAATGGACTTGGAGCTTCTTGACGGACTCGAAGAGGAGGATCCGGACGGTGAGGGAGATATAGAAGGGGAAGTTGATGGCGACGACATATTTGGGGATGCAGCGGACGCGGCGGCTTCCGATGAACCTGAGAGACCCTCTGGGCCAATATCACTGAACCAGTTTGCCGGGGGCGGCGTGGTGGGCATGGACGAGGTCGACGACGATTATTCGTCGAGCAGCGACGACAGTGATGACGACTGATAGACTATCTAAACTGCTGGGCCATGCTTCTGCCGTGGATAGAGACGATCTCAAGATCGGTGGCGTACATGGTGATTTTGTTCTGTGTGCTATTTTCTAGGTAAAGCGTTGTACTTCATATTTCGTACTTTTTTTTTGTGATCTTGTAGCGGAAAGCCGGATTCATTCTAACTTGCAAAACACATGACTAAACGTCCGGGCCACGAAATGATTCCACAACAATAACGCTGGACGTCTACCAGGGATACTGTAATTTGTTTAGGCACTCCAGTAATTTATTATCCGTCAACAACTACCAAGGGGTAATTGCACTAAGCTACAGCGACAAGCAGCGAAGTAACGGAAGAATGCCGACGGTAAAGCCCATCAGCCCGCTCCCGAGAAGAAAATACTGTAAACCCCTGACATATTGAAGCGAAATAAAAAAGATTACGGGCAGCGAACCAAGCAAACCCGATAACTAGAAACGTTGTCAGCCAGACGTGCAGCACCCGTGCCAGCCTAGGTAAGAAACCTCGAAAATAAAATGCATCTACTAATAGAGTCCACCGCTACATCGACTTTGAAGACAACTGGACGTATATACAAAGTCCGAACAGGTCAAGTCCATCAATCGCGAGTACAGAGAATATGGAACAGACAACGGGACGCTTGCAATCCGTCGTTTACGACGACGGGACGAACGTCCAGCCGTCTACGTTAAGGGCACCGTCCGCAGACGGGCCTATAGATGTGTTCGCCGTCGAGGGAACGGCGATGTCCGCCGCAGAGCTCACAGAAGCAGTCGCAACAGCACCCGACGCAGTCGTGGAGAAGCTCGCGAGGATGCTGCTCGCCTGATCAGGCGAAATCGTCGATGTGCTGGTCGTCGTCAGCGCCGAAACGGTGCTGCTCGAGTCGCTGCCTGATCCAGAAGTGGAGCCGGAGCTGGAGTTGGAGCTCGACCCAGAGATGGCGAGGCTGCCAAGCGCCTCAGGTGCACCTTCAAGGAAGGCCATGGTCGGGCCAGCAACGATGTTGCCGGTGAACCTGTCGCGCGCGTTGTTGTTGAGTGGCTGCGTATCGTTCGTGACGTAGATCGCGACGGGGCCTTGGAGGCCACTGGGCACGACACATGCGTTGTACGGCAGGGAGAGTGAGAAGGGCAGGCCACCTGCGAGCATTTGGCAGGAGAGGGTCTAAAAATACCTAATTAGCCGCAGTTCCTTATAGCTCTCGAATAACAGATAATGAGAACATACGGAGGTGTCGCTGATGCTGCTCTGGGCTTCAAAGCTGAAGGTAAGCGATGTACCGGCAACAATAGTCTCGGTGTTGGTGACTGTCAGGGAGGGAAGGGCATCAATTCCAACGCTGCATCCAGAGATGAACGATCCGGCGATCGCCAAGACCTCCTGCGGAAGGAGGGGCAGATCAAACGCAGAGGGGATCGCGTTTCCATTGTTGAGAACGTTAAGGATGGTCTGGTGACGAGCCTCAACTGTGACGATGGAGGCTGCGTCGGTGAGAAGCACAGGGTCCGTAATGAGATGAGCAGCGCCGAGGTATGCGCCGACACCGACGTTCTCTACGAGACGCGCCACGGTCGCCATGGTCGACACATCAGTGAGGACCGAGGTGAAGTCGAATGAGCACCCCGTAATAGCAGTACTGCCTAAGGACGTAAGCGATTCCGCCAGTGTGGTCGTATGCGTGCTTTCATCAGACATGATGCTCCTGATTGCAAACACCCATTGAATAAACGCCTCTTTGACTGAAAAAGTGAAGGTACGCACTGGAACTGTTGGATAGGGACCGACGCGTCGGAAAAGCCAGCACTGATGAAGTCGGAAACCTGGAATTGCTGGAGCGCCTGGGTGTAGAACTCTGTCTCGAGTTGTTCCAACACATTGGCGAACTCTGCATAGTGCGATGTCAATGTGAGGATTTATTAGCTTTCTTTGTTTTGTTAAAGCACTTACGTAGAACCAATATGTCCGCGGAATTCGCTGTCGAAGTCTGCCTTCGTACGGGCAGACCGGCGGCCGACGAGACAAGGAAAGGTACAAGGGCGACGAAGGTGGAGAAGTGCATTTTGATTGAAAATTCAAGGTTCAACCTAAAGAGAAAGTAACAGAAGCCTGCTGTCTGGCCTAGCGAGTGACAAGAGAAGGGCGGGGGGCGCAGCCCAAAGAATACAGAAAGAAAGAGACTGCAGGAAGAAAGAAAATTAGTTGAAATTCATAGGGACGAAATTACAATAAAACTCACAGTGGAAAGGGGGGAGAAAGCGAAGGAGGGCGGTTGAGGGAGCTTGGCAACAGCGGAGGCCAAGATATACAGGGGACACCGTCAGGCGTACCTCTCCTACGGGTCGTGTTGACTAGGCGACCACCGATCCCGCTATGGTAACTCGCTTAGATTATCTCTCACTGAACGTCTCCCCGCGTTGCCCGGCCTCCTCTCCCACAACCAATTTCCTGTCTTCGTTAAAAGTTGATCTCCAATGAAATCCTACATTTCACCTCAGCTTCCTGGCTTTGGTCTTTCATTTCTTTGGCCTAACTTGGACCTTTTTTCTATCTTTTCATGCCTTTTCCCCGCGTTTCCGAGCTATCATTTCACACAGCAGATGCCATCAAGCGACGGCTAACTCCCACACATGTAAGCACAGATGTGGGAGAAGTACCGATTCGTGGCAATTTAACCAATCATACCGCCCCTGCGCCAATTGGGTATGTCCTTTCTACCTGCATATCTTTTCTAGAATAGCCACGCCGGGCGCGCCCTACTTACGACGTTCCGACGCACCAGTGATCCCATGGCTTAATAACGGCTGTGATTGCGAGCAGTTAACCGTAAGCGGATTGCCTCCGACTAGTCGCGAGCTACGAGTACTGTATCAACGGTAGCGCACGGCTGGCTCTGTGGCGACCAAGACGTCGCAATCGGTGATCCGCACGACACTCCAGACTATCTGGTGCCGTAGGTTGTACCTGCGTTGATCTGACTGGTGATTTTGTTATTCCGATGGAGAGCAATTTTTTCGTTATAGAGGAGACCATGATAGATGTAAGTGATGATGATCATAGCCTGTTTAAACTTGTCAAATACCTTTTATTGTTAGGTCTGCTATAGACAGCTCCTTATTGTTGGTAGGCTACCACTGGCACGTTCAAAACAATTAGACACACTCCAGCGGGCCATACACGCAATTGCATGCAGGACAAGAAACACCCGACCCGGGGACGGGCCCTTACTGTGTATATTAGGTAAAGATCAGTGAGAATTGATCGCGAGCATCAAGACAGAGCTTTGAATCAGCGTACACGAAAGCGTCAATTATTGATGATGGTGGCAAAGGCACGCGATGGGAGGGTTACCATCAGGTTGTCCGTTCGTAGGAGGCACAGCCGCGCGGATGATACTCAGACAAGGGGAAGCAAGGCTGGATTGCCGAGTTGCCCAAGAAATGCTGATCAAAGGACAACCATTATTTCGAGCATCGGGTTTTCCGGGCAGATTGTGAGAGATGGAGATTTGGAGTGGTAGGGATGAATGCATCCGTGTCATTTACTGCAGGGACTGGAGAATAGCGATCCCTGTCCGCGGCGAGGCTGAGGGAAACGTTTTTATCCTTGCGATGCTCGAAGTTGCTACATTTCTCACTGATCCTCAGCGAATTTCCATATGTATGTTCGAAAGTACCGTCCGAGTCGGAAGCCTTTGGCCTATTTATGACACTACGGGCGCTCGGACTCGGAGTTGCTGAGTAACTGATATAGAGGGCCTAGGGGAAGCGTTTAAAACCGCTACCGTACTAGGGATTCCGGAACACATAGTAACCAAATGTGGCGGTTTTATATAGCATTTCTGTGCGTGATAGTAGTTGGCTGAGATTAGGCTGCGCGAAGCCATTGATGGAAGAGTATATTATAAGTCGTGGGACTGTTTGCTATAACTCAATGAAACGTACACGTGCACCCACTCGCGTGCTTTGTTCAGTACTGTAGAGAGAAACTCCGATTGAGTAATTACAGTCTCAGCTAAGTGCGCGGATCACTTACAAAGCGCCCATATCTGGAATCAAGCTCTGCCCGATTCGTCATTGCCCTCTCGCCCAGCGGAAATGGCCACAACCGTCCACCGCATCTCTCTCTTGTACTTGTGCCTCAGTCCGTTCGCTCAGCAACTTCTTTATATTATCTCCATCCGTTAAGTAACAGGTTGCCTTTGCACTTGAATTATGGTATGTTGGTATAGGTATACTCTAAATTGTTGCGATGATTGGACTCATGCGCCTCAATAATAGTCTACAACAGCTCGTCGCCGTCTGATCCGCGACTTCAAGCGTCTTTCGACTGACCCCCCGGGTGGAATTTCGGGGAGTCCGTGCCCTGACAATATCATGCTGTGGAATGCTGTTATATTCGGTCCAGGTGAGTGTGCAACTCACCCGATTACGCAAGCCTCCAAGCTGAAGACATTGTGTCTCCTTTCTCTACCACTTGATGTGCTCAGCCGACACGCCGTTTGAAGATGGGACGTTCAAGCTTCTCCTGACCTTCGACGAAAGCTACCCGAACAAACCACCGACTGTCAAGTTCCTCTCGCACATGTTCCACCCGAACGTTTATGCAAATGGCGAGCTTTGCCTCGACATCTTACAAAACCGCTGGAGTCCCACGTACGATGTTGCCGCCATACTCACTAGTATACAAAGTCTATTGCATGACCCAAATCCAAATAGGTATGCACCATGCTGTCGGACGTGAACACGGCGTTAATGATCCAACTTGTTCGTTCAAGCCCTGCCAATGCCGAAGCTGCCCAGCTGTACCGCGAGAACCTAAAAGAGTATGTTCGGCGTGTGAAAGCGACAGTTGAGGAATCTTGGATGGACCCTGGTGAAGAGGAGGAGCAGGAGGTTGCACCCGAGTCTGCATGATCTTTCACCTAGATTCGTCGGCTTTGGTGGCGACCACTACGTCCGCATCTTTCTTGATTGTGTTTGGCACCCCCGGAGTAGTTCTTAAGCACATTACTAACTAATTCCACATACTCCGCATAATTTTTATCCGTTTAATCTCGGATCCTATTCCCTTCGGGCGTGTGCTCGCATACGTCCTCCCGCCATCTTGCCTTGTGAATTAGTAAATACCCTATCATGTGTCTCCACTTACCACTACCACGAATATCATTTGTAACCCGTATCATTTCCCTTATACTGATTGTTTCTGAGTCGAGCGAAACGGATTTTGTTCCGTGCTTAACTGAAAATGTTTTACGTAGTAGGTACCCTGAGATTCTGTGTTTCCAACGCTCGCGCATTTTCGACTTACAGAAATCTGTGTAGGTCGATAACATTATTTGCATTATCACAGATTACAAGTTATAGGTGTATAGATCAGCCATTGGCTCTGAATATTATTCAGGAGTCATTAGTCCGTAAATAAGACTTGATAGAAGGGATTATTTGTACGACCATCACTGGCGGGTCCTATGTTCTCTGAAATTCCAGTCCGGTACCAATATTATGACGACTTCCTGGTGTCTATGCCAACCCGTGGTGTTCTGAAAGATGTCTGGACGCATACCCGCGTTTTACCCCCTTTTGTCCTCAGTTCTTAGATATCGAGATACCTTGCTGTCTGCCAGTGCGTCTTCCGCATATACTTCAGACAACGGAGAACGCTCTCTTTTTCCCCATCTCCCGGTATATGGCATTACCTCGATCTCCCGGTCGGCTTCCTGCCGCACGTACCATCTGCGCTGCGATCCTGGAGCCGTTCGTTGACCTCTTCCCTGCCGAGACTTCCGAACCACCGTGACCTTGTTCCGGTCGACGTTCCAGGTCCTTTCCGAGTGTGTCGTTTTGTAGGGTGCTCCCTCCCCCCCCTCCCCTGGTGTATTATCCTGTAGATGGGTTTCGTTTGGTTCATCGATGTACTTCGCTGCTTTTTCGACGTCCAAATAGGTGGATGCCTGTATACGCAATAATATTCAATGTCAGTGGAGGTCGAAAGTCGTTCACATTTGCCTTACCCAAAATTCTAGAGATTTGATCTTCACTTTTGTGTTCTATGCAGCCTTGTAACAAACGTCCATCTTCTGAGGGAGCGAGGGATAAGTGGAATCAACATGACGGCATCGATTTTCCCGCCGCCGTTTTCCGTGGCTTGAGTATTCCGTATACCGTGCGTGGAGGATCTGAGTATCAGTGCTAGACAGTGAGACTAGATCAATTATCGACATGTACCTTTACATAAGCTGTTTGTACATCTAGCATACAAAATGATTAGGTTTTCCAGCGGAGAAATGGGATAGTACTGTTGACATAGCATTCGAGTCCTACATATGCGAGAGGGGGGTGGCTCGAGAGATGAAGGCTTAAAAAGCAGTCGCCTTCATTGCTACGGCATAGTGACTCTTTAAGCCTCGCGAATGCTTGATCTGATTTACTTGTGCACCCGAAGGGGGAATGGGTGTCTGGCGGCAGTGGAGATATGTTGCATTCTTGGAACTAAGGTGGCAATAAAATACATCTTGTCGAGAGTCAGGATCAAGTCAACCTTCTTTGCGAAGAAATTCTGAGTCAGGCATACCAATTTGATAATGCTTTTTTGTTCTTCTGGTATCCTTTGAGCGTAAAGGGGCCGGGAGGAAACAGTCCGACTCAGAGCAACCATCTTAGTGTCGCACAGCGGTGATACAGATACTCGTGTCGGATATTTTTTACGCTGGGCGTCCGGATGAAACGAATCAAACACATTCGGATATGATACGAGAAGCATGCATTGCGTTGATAGAAGCAGCTTAAAGCGCCAGAACTCATAGATTGAGTTTTGTCTTATTCTCGTTAGCGGTGTTAATTTAACCTCTTGGCCCAGTGATGATTGGTTGGCGAATTGAGCACGACATAAGCAAACAAACAGGTACACACATCGCTTAGAAAGTACATAACTTTTTGTAAAATTTCTTCCTCCTTCCGTGTCCAGCATGTTGCTAGCAGTTTTTACTTCGACATGTAGACGAAGCTGCTGATACACAGGCTCCCTCAACTCTACGCTGGAATTCTCGTCTTGTGTACTGTCCGGTTTGAGGCGTGCTGCACTCTGAGCTCTTGCATAAAATCTATCAACGGCTAGAGCATAGCCAAGTCGGGCGAGCTGGCGGTAGCTTGATACCGACAGTCCGTCAAATGATGTCTGCTAATGTCTAGTGCATACAATGCTCATGCAGTGGCTTCTGCTTGCCCGTGGTTGGGTTGATTGGTGTCGGTGAGTTTCTTCTCCCCTGGAGCCTTTTACGATACCTTTTTCGGTGATGATCAAGTTCAGACCTGTACTGACTCCATTCGTGGAGATGTGGATACAATAACTTATTGCCTATATACTTTCTGATTCTTTTCTTTTCTCAATTTGTTCAAGTCCGAATTGAAAATAACCAATATTGACTCTCATCTACAGGTTTGCATCTCACTCTCACAGCGGGGCGAACGCAGGGCTTGCGACGCTTCGAATGGAGAAAGGCACGTGTCGTGCTCATGTCGCAAGGCGCTGTCTGGGGCTTCTCCAACGCCGACATTTGCTTATGTCCGAGCCTAATCTCTTGTTGGCCGCACACGCGGTTCCCTTCTCATTTCGTTCCCGACTTATTAACCTTTAACCGCCTTCGAATTCAGGATTGGTGAGTTTGCGTTGCGAGTCGTCGTCCTTTCCTCATTGCTGCTGAGCGTATCCCGAAGGTCGTAATGCCTCTGAGGGGGGACTGAGCCGTGTACGCAATAATCTGTTTTATTGATAACGTGTAAAGATGATTACCGCCATTGAATATCTTAGAATGAAACCAGTCTTAACTTGTGTATTAAGACTACCTCAGTGAATTGTAGCTTCGTGTTCCTTGGACTTAGGGCATCAAGGTTAATACCACTCGAACGGATTGCCTGGGTCCGAGAAGTCGAGCCTGGGGGAATTGGGGGCATGGAGACGGCTTTGTTCATCCATCGACCCAACCTCGGTCTGCCTTGCCTGGAAGACGCGCGTCCCCCCGTGCGGAGCATCCATCACCTCGACCGTGCTTCGAATGTGCCTGATTCCCTTTCCCCCTATCTTCGCCTAAACCAAAGTCCTCCGAGTTCGTGATTTCTGGTCTCTTGTCTGAGCGAACTCGTCATGATCCGGCTCTGTGAATACCGATCGATGGCTATTCCGTGGCACCCTTGTTGATGAATTCCCCTGATCCTCGAGCTAATCAGTATACACAAATGTAGCTGGATTGGCGGGTTACTTTCTTCTGCTTCGTGTCACCGATATATTCGAGAGCTCACCGAAACACATAGGAGCAGTCACACCGATTTTCGACGTCCAGTAGTAGCAGGTCGGCTGCCCGTCTTCCCATAGTCCTGAACTCCTCGTTCCCCTATACGTCGAATTTGAAGAGATCGATTGTGAAAGTGCCTTGCCAACTCGGAGGCCGCTAGTCCTTTTTTCCGACACGAAGTGCTTCTTTCATTTTTCAGACGCTCCGAAAACTTTCTCGTGGTCAACTCTTCTTACTTACAGTGTGTCAGCTGGATGTCTACCGTGACCCACTCGGGATACACAGGCATGTCCGAATATTTACCGTCCAGATTCAGTGGCAAGGAAAAGCCTCCGGATCAAGGGCGCACACTCGCTTGCATTCCAGCTCTCGCTTGTCTTGGTTTCATCATGATGTGTTTTCGGGCTGCCCACTTCGGTAAGCATTCGATCTTTTGCTGTCTGATTTACATAGATATAGGTTTGCGTATATTCCGGTGACTAGCTACGCCGACCCGCACCGATCCCAGTAATTTTAGATTCGTTTTTGCGTTCCGATTGCTTCCTTGTCGAGCCATCAACTTAGAGGCACTATCCAAGTCGTTTCACCACAGTTACTTTCCTTCATTTAGCTCGGTGAAACGGTTCGATCCCTACCCTCATTGCCGCCGCGGAAACTTGTTGACGAAAGCCGTAGCCTAGTATGGGCTTGTGAATAATCACATTGTCTCAAACTTGATTAAACGAGCAATGTCGGATGAGGTACAAAAACCTTTCTGTGTCTTCGCTGAGTGTATGTTGCATTAAGTTGTTATAACAAGTACTACTAGTATGTATGCGGCCATGCCTTTTGCGGCTACTTCGTGAGTGCCGTAAAGGGAAAGTGAGACTTAGCACCTTGACGCGTAGACTCTGTCTTTCTCAGCCGGGTCAGGCTTTCGGCTACTACAGCCCCCTTAATTAATGGAAGTATTGATCTTGCTTACTTGCTATCTCCTTTCTTATTATCGCCCAATCCGTACTCGTTCTCATCGCGCGCGCTGTACAACTGCAGAACGCACATGTAGCCTCGTCGACTTTTTGCTCACTCCATTTGACTAGCGTACTGTGGACGACGGGACTAAAGCTCTTCAAAATAAAGTCCACGAAAAAAAATGGAAGTCACGAAGCCCGCGGAACAGGCATAACTGCTCGTCAATCTTTTTCTCCCTCCTCGTAGGACCCGTTCGGACCCGTGTTTAGAGACGGAAACTCCGGCATCGCTATGGGCACTTTCGGCGGCCGCCCACTCCAAATTGCCATATGACTTACTTGCCACGTCTGCAGAGTGTAATCGTGGTCCCTTTTATTGTGCGTTGTTCTGGCGCGTGATTGCACGTTTTACGCCCATGACATATCAAAATATCAACAGGCCAGCTATAGCAACCGCGTGCCAGCTCACGCACATGGCCGCGTTAGGGAAACTGATCACAGCTCTTCTAGGGTTTTTTCTTTGACGCCTCTGATAAGTGGCTCCTGCCAACAGCTATTCCGAGCGCGCGACATACCGAAAATGCTTTCTATCCTCATGATGCCCTCGGAATTAGGCCTTAATTTCTCCGGTGTATCCGCGCAGTCTCAGAAGCCTCTTCAGGGCAAAGTGACGGCTTTACCGCTATTCCTGTCCATCTGGAGCACGATCTCTTCCGCCGCCTGACTTGGGAAAGATTAGCTGGCGATACCATAGCGACTCGGTAGTTTCTTGCACGCTATCGTAAACTCGCTGGGTCTCGTAGGATTCCGCGTATAAATATGCAGGAAACACCTGGACGAAAGACACAACACAGGCTTCTTCTCGCCCCTCCCCCCCCCCTCTTCCCCATTCGACCCGCATCTCAGAGACGAGGAACTCGCAAAATGTTGAGCAGCAGCTTCTTATTACTGGCCGCTACGGTCTTCTCGGCGAACCCCCTGCTTGTGTCCGCTGCGACATACAGCCTCACGGACAACTTCGTAGGCGAGGGCTTCTACTCGGGCTTCTCGTTCGAAGCAATCGCAGACCCGACTGCCGGACGCGTTAACTACGTCGACCAGGCGACTGCTGTCGCCGACAATCTCACGTTTGCGTCGAGCGACACATTCATCATGCGCGCCGACTCGACAACGACCCTTTCGGCAAGTGGCCCAGGACGCAACAGTGTGCGGATTAAGAGTGACAACACATACACGACGCACGTTGTTGTGTGAGTTTCCTCTAATTATCATTCTCTAGCGTGTTTGGGAGGGGGCGACTGACTATGGTCAAATTTGTAGGTTTGACATGCGCCACATGCCTCAGGGGTGTGGGACCTGGCCCGCTGCATGGGAGACTACTGAGGACGGCTGGCCCGCAGGCGGAGAAGTGGACATTGTTGAGGGTGTGAACGACGAGTCACCGAACCAAAGTACTCTTCACACAAGCCCAGGCTGCTCAATGCCCAGCGGCATCCAACAGACTGGGTTCGTCCGATACGACGCACTACATTGGTCTTACTCTCATGATGTTTGTGATTTTAGAACACCGCTTGAAACGGACTGTGATACGTCTGTGAACGGTAATGATGGATGCGGCGTGCACAACAACAAGGCCAACAACTACGGGCCAGACTTCAACTCGGCGAGTGGCGGATGGTACGCGATGGAGCGTACCACCGACTTTATTCGCGTCTTCTTCTGGTCGCGTGGTGACTCCACTGTGCCTTCTGGAGTCTCCAGTGGATCTTCGACCATTGACACCGACAACTGGGTGGGTATTTCAGCGTGTCTTCCGTTCGTATCAATTATTGAGTTTTTTTTCTCGATTATGATCGTAGGGCGAGCCTGTTGCACTCTTCCCGAACACTGACTGCGATATTGCTTCGCACTTCGGTAGCAACAACGTCATCATCAACTTGACTTTCTGTAAGAGAAAGATTTTTCTCACATAATCGTATTTCTGATTTCCGCGATCCTGTACCTTTTTAGGCGGAGAGTGGGCAGGGATAGACTCTATCTACACCGCTGACGGATGCCCTGGAGACTGCGTTGGTATGTCACTGGCCAGTTTTCAATAGATAATACCGGTCGCAGTTCTAACCTGAGTTCTTCCTTCTCCCAGACTACGTTAACAACAACCCGTCGGCCTTCGTCGATGCGTACTTCGACTTTGCTGGCGTGCGCGTGTACGAGTAAGGCCTAGGCCTTGCAGCAAGGGGAAAAGAAGTAGTCTGCCGAGTTCTTTTTTTCTTTCTATTTATTTGGTATTTGATATCTATTTGTGTACATCGGTCCAAGAGGCAGCGGGAAGCAGTGGTAGCATGTTGGCCGGAAACTGTTCATGGTCCCTTTTTCTACGCTTTCTGGTTGTAAATCCCCGCCCTCACGCTTGCCATGGCCTTCGGGTAGCGTTCTGTTCAAAATTGCCATAAGTAGTGTATTGCTCGATTGATTCGGCTGTGCTACATTGTCTGTGATGTAACTGTTTAAAATACCCAAAATTGAATTGTGAACTTCTGGAGGGACTTGTTGCTGCGCGTGTCCTAGCTCGCTGCTGGGTTTGATTCCACTTATATACTGTATTGTGTCCGAGATGAGGAGTACAGCCTCAGATCGGACTTGTTTTCGGCTGGAGGTGATGCTGTGCGACTTGATCTGCGCGAAGCGAAGCTCTATGAGAAGCGGGTCTCCGTAATCAAAGTTGAGAAATCAAGTGTATAAGGGTATATGAGTGAACGTCAGTCAAACACAGGTGGAAGCTGGGAACAAGTAGGCAAAATAGGAACACCGGACAGAAAAGATGACAAGGGAGTGGCAGCCTAAGGCGAACGGCATGACACTGTAGGTCTGAAGATATGGACTTTTGAACGTGATTATCCAGAACCATAGGAGCCGATCACAGTTTGGAACCTGCCTTATTCCTATATAGTAGGTCCATGCCTTAGATCATCGAAACTCTCAGCTGTCCTGTAAATAGAACCAGCCCAGCTCCAGGTCAGACTCCAGATATTACCTTAGGGTTTTCAGGAGCGTTCCCGCCCATGGCGTTACTCAAAGTTGAGTGCTTAGCATGGTGCGCATCCACGGTCAGATCTCGTCAGTCACTCCATTCGCGCTTTTTTATTCGAATCTAATGGAAATTAAATCGCCTATCAGGAAGGTAGACCTAAAGGGCAGAATCTGCTGCACATCTAAAAGCGCTGATTGCTAAAATGTCAGACTTCCAATTCGCAGCAGAGCTTCGAACAGTGCATGACCAAAAATATAAGCGCCAGACGACCTTCTCGGCTAAGAATACACTGGCCACATTTGATAAGCCCCGCCAAACGGTACGGTCTGAGAGAGGAGTGTGGTTGAGATCAACCCGCCTGTGCAATTGCCCTTTGTATCTCGACTGTGGTTTGCATACCTCACGTATTACGCAATCGGTGCCTGAAAATCTTGTTATCGAGACACTCAGTTCACGTGCCGTCACGCATCTAGAACACCAACGTCCATGTGGTAAGCGTCCGGCCCCTCTTGGATTAATATTGGGCGCGAAGAGGTAAGGACCAAGCCCACGAAAGCGGGTAAAGGGTCACAAATCTTATAGAAATTACCATTGAGTAGCAATAATCCCTCGAAGGACGAGTCTTTCGTGCATCTCCTCTCTGTCCTTCCCCTTGACTTCGGTGCGACCGTCAAGATGTGATCGACCTTGTTGCACAAAAAAGGCGAAGAAAAGTTCCTGGTATTTGTTCCTTCTTGCTCGACTTTCTGATTTTCCTGCCACGTCTGTGCGCATAAACATACCCCCTTTCCCTGGTAACTTGTTTTCTGGCGCGTGACGGCCGTAAAAGCGTCAGTGCCCATCAATCCAGTTACGGCGATCTGTGCCAGCTCACGTTTGTTGCCGTCTTTGGCAAGTCGATCATTTCTGGTCCAGGGTTTTTTCAGGCAACTTCGCTTTCTGCGTCTTTCTCGTTGGGCGTCCCCCCGCATCGACGTCGAGCCCGACGTTTCGTATTCGCCCCTCGCTATCCCATGATGACACCTGAAATTAAGCTATAATTTTTCCGGGAAACTTGCGTTGCATTTCGTGCCTAGCCCCAAGCAAAGCGTCGGTCCTCCCCGCTGGTCTTGTCCCCCTTTGGTGTAGTCCTTTCCGCCGCCTGACTGAGGGAAAAATATGCGTGGCCGTTCGGCGAAACTAAAATGACCCGGTAGCTTCCCTTCAAAGTGCTTAATTTTCCCCTGAAAATTATGGAAGCTTGCACAACTTTTCTGCATATAAATATGCGGGAGACATCTTGCTGAAGGACTCAGCCCGAGCGTCTCCTCAGCCCGCTCTTTCTTCCTTAGCTGTATCACAAAGACAGTCCTAGTATGTTGAGCAAAAAGTTCACCTTGCTCGCTGCAGCGCTCCTTTCGGGATCCCCTTTACTTGCGTCTGCTACAGGCGCAGTTTGGACTCTCAAGGACAGCTTTGTAGGCGAAGGCTTCCTCTCGGGCTTTAATTTCGAGGCTATCTCAGACCCGACACATGGTCGCGTCAACTATACCGACCAGGCAACGGCTCAGGCCCTTGGCCTTGTTACCGCCGAGGGCGACACGTTCATCATGCGCTCCGACAACACGACGGTCCTCACGGCTTCCGACCCGGGACGCAACAGCATTCGGATCAGGAGCAACAACTTGTACACGACGCATGTCGCTGTGTGAGTCTCGTCTGATTCTTGTATTAAGGAAGCATTTGACGGTGGTTAACAAAACAGGTTTGACATTCGTCACATGCCTCAGGGATGCGGAACGTGGCCTGCGGTATGGGAAACTCTTGAGGCCGGTTGGCCCGCCGGTGGTGAGATAGACATCGTCGAGGGCGTGAACGACGTCGTGCCGAACCAGAGCACCCTCCACACGAGCCCGAATTGCACGATGCCGACCAGCGGACTCAAGCAGACTGGGTTCGTTCTTTCCGACATATTCTTGTCAAGCGTATTCATATTGTTATGCGAATCTAGCACTACAGTCTTGAACAACTGCGACACCAACGCCAATGGTAACTCGGGGTGCGGTGTGCAAAACAACAAGCCCAATAACTATGGTCCCCCCTTTAACGCTGCTGGTGGTGGATGGTACGCGTTGGAGCGCACGAACTCATACATTCGAGTATTCTTCTGGGGACGCAATGACAATACCGTGCCGGCCTCGGTCAAGCAAGGACTACCGATCATCGACACCTCGCTCTGGGTGGGTATTTTCTTTTTTGTTATCAATCTTAACTCAACTGGTTACTTGATTTAGGGTGAGCCATATGCTCTGTTCCCGGACACCGACTGCGACTTGGCATCCCACTTTAGCGGAAACAATATCATCATCAACCTTACTTTCTGTACGACCGGACTTCTTTTGCTATTTAATCTCTCCTCTCCTCTGATATGTCTTGTGTCGCCCTTCTGTAGGTGGTGACTGGGCTGGTTCTGCCAGCATCTACACTGGCGACGGATGCCCCGGAGTCTGCTCGGGTACGTGCTAACTTGAGCTGCAGTGCCCGAAAATGAGTGGCGCTGACCGAGTTATTTCTTCTACCTCACAGACTACGTTGACGCTAACCCGTCCGCTTTCACCGAGGCGTACTGGGACATTGCCTCGGCACGCGTATACGAAAACCCTGTATCGGAAATTGTGGATGGCGTGAAGAGCGCCGTTGGGGCTGTTGAGAGTGCTCTTAACAACATTCTGTAGTCTTTTAAAAGGATTAAAGGGGGAACGTGTCTCTCCTGCTATTTATTTTATTCCGTATTTGGTGTCTATTTTTTTATACTAGGGGTAATCGGATCGCTCCGATAGAAATCGTACATCTGTCATATACATTATCGCGTCGCTGTATCGTCGAAAAAGAGTGCAGTTTGTTTTCACTTGGTATCGAGTCGCAGAGTGCTATTATGACTGAAACAATATTCTAATACCTATCTGCAATTGCCTGCCATACGACTGTCGGTGAATTCAGCATCGGAAGTTTGCCTTGTTGAAATTTCCAAGGTGTTAATACGACGTCATACAATACGTGATTGGTATTTCCTCTTCTCGCCATGATGTTAGCAATTTTAGCCAGGAGACTGTGTTTTTCAAAAAATTCCTCTAGGTTGTCATGACTTACCGTAAAAAACGAATACACCCAAATTCTCGCCCGTTTCAGTAATCCAGCAACTATAGTCTATGTTCCGACTAGTCCCAGCTTCGTGTATTGCATAATATCGGTCGCATAACTCGAGAAACACACTAGAAAGTTAGAAACCATCTTCATAAAAAATGGGAGGCGGAAGAAACTTATCAACTTTGATTACGTAATTATCCCACGACCTGGTACTGCAAACCGAAAAAAGTTTGGCTCGCAGCGACGGACGAACTGCCCTCTCGCAAACGCAGAGTCCTCCTGCACGTCGTCTCCGACGTCCCTTCTCTAAAAAAATGCTTGTCCTTTATGAGACAGCGCTCGGATACTGTCTCTTCAAGCTTACCGACTCTGCCAAGCTCAAGAGCGCAGACTTATGGGAAGAATTCGAGACGCCTGAAAAAGCCAGTGGGCTGTGGGTGCTATTCTGTTCTTGTCTTTGTGGATCTTGCAGAATGTACTCATCTTTTTTTTTATAGCTTGAAGCTCAAGGCAATCCACCGCTTTGAATCTGCAGCTTCTGCTGTCGAGGAAATCACCGCCATTCAGGAGGGCAAGCTCGGCAAGGGTCTGAAGAAGTTTTTGTCAGAGGAGATTGTCGACAAGGGGAAAACAAAGGAGTCGCTCACCGTTATCGACACGAAACTTGGTATGTCTGAGAGTTTGGGGTGTATGCGCAGGATCCAATTTAACCCGCTCTACAGGCGCGTCCATCTCGAAGAAGCTTGGGATCAAGGTGCAGGCAGACTCTTCGACGCTGGATCTGTACCGTGGCATTCGCAGTCAGCTCGCTGCTTTACTCGAAGGATTAGATCCCCGGGATTTGGCGCAGATGAGCTTAGGTCTCAGTCATTCGCTATCACGGTACGCCTACCTCAAAAAATTTTATCAAGAGGTGGAAGCCTCAACTCATTTATCCTAGATTCAAGCTGAAGTTTTCTCCCGACAAAGTGGACACGATGGTCGTCCAGTCTATCGCCTTACTTGACGATTTAGACAAGGAGATCAACATTTACTCAATGCGTGTAAAGGTAAAGGCCCGTCGTCCTGTTTCGTCTTTTTCATTTACTGAGTACTTGTAGGAATGGTATGGTTGGCATTTCCCGGAGATGGGCAAGATTTTGACCGACAGTGTCGCGTACGCCAAAGTCGTGCGATTAATGGGTATATTCGCCTTTGATCGAAAGAGCTCCGAGATAGCTGACCTGGTTTCTAGGCTTCCGCACGAACGCAGCTACGACCTCACTCGCAAATATCCTTCCTGAGGAGCTTGAACAGACCATTAAAGTCGCCGCCGAAATATCGATGGGTACTGAGATCTCCGAGTCAGACATGGCGAACATCAATGGTGCCTGCGATCAGGTTATCGCAATTTCTGCATACCGCACGCAGCTCGCAGAGTACTTGCGAAATCGCATGAACGCGATTGCACCGAATCTGACTGCTCTTGTCGGGGAGCTCGTCGGGGCGCGCTTGATCAGCCATGCCGGTAGCCTTCTCAACCTTGCTAAGCACCCGGCGAGTACAGTTCAGATCCTTGGTGCGGAGAAGGCACTCTTCCGAGCGCTCAAGACAAGGCACGACACCCCGAAATATGGTCTTATCTACCACGCTTCTCTCGTCGGACAGGCCCCGCCCAAGTTGAAGGGCAAGGTGTGTTTTAGTTGTAACTTTTCTCACAGCAACGTAATTTAACGTAAATTTTAGATGGCACGAATGGTCGCGACAAAGGCCGCACTATCGATCCGCGTTGACGCGCTCAGTGACCCAGACGGCAAGTCTGAGCCATCTGCGCCGTCCATTGGGATCGAGAACCGGGCTAAGCTTGAGTCACGTTTACGCGCGCTTGAGCACCAAGGCGACCTTGCTGGTGCGCGTAGCTTCGCAACGCCAGGCAAAAAGCAGGCAAGGTTCGAGGCAAATGGGGAAACGCGCACATACAATGCCAGCGCGGACGCTGTGGGGCTAGTTTCGACGCAGCGTGAGCCGGTGGAAGCTGCGCTGAAGGCGGTTGCGGACGTGAAGGAGGAAAAACGGAGGGCAAAGGAGGAGCGTCGCGCAAAGAAACGGGCAGAGAAGGAAAAGGCGACCGTGGACGAGGATGCGATGGAGGTGGACGGAATCAAGGAAAGCGAGAAAAACCAGAAGACTACGGTAAGTGTAGTACCCCCACTTTCGATTTTTTTTTCTTTTCTCATAAATGTTTCTTATGCGTTTGCAGACGGAAAAGAACAAGACAGAGGAGACAGAAGAGGAGCGAAAGGCGCGCAAGAAGGCGAAGAAGGAGGCGAAGGCCGCCGCCTCGTCGCCGGAAAAGCCCAGTGGTGAATCGTCAAAGAAGAAAAGGAAAAAGTCTGAGGACTAGGGACTTCGTTGTCATTTCTCGTACTATCAATGCATTGTATATTTCCTGTTGTTTACACCCTAGTTTTCTTTGTTTTTGTTTTTCCTTTCTTTGAATTTACGTCTGGCGCATCAGTGAGCAAAGTTGCCGCGGGAAATGGAAAGACAATAAACGACTTGGGCCCGACGTCGTACGACTCGAGATGTGTGAGAGCCGCTAGGAAGCTATCTCTCAGGCAACGGACTGTTGTCGGTGCCCTCTAGCTCTTCCCGACCTACTCTCATGGATACCAAGCAGCACGCCCGTCCGACAATTGTCGTGACCGGCGCAAACGGGTGCGTCCATCGAGACTTTTGATTAGGAGGAAAAAATGGAAAAGTCGGGCTGCTGACGCGCTTTTGCCTCTCAGAGGTGTCGGCTTTGCTGTCTGCCACCGACTGCTGGTCCAGCTTGCGCGACGTCTCCCTCACGATGCGCTGCCTCAGCGCGCCGTGTCGAGTAGTATACCCATTGACGAGGACGCAAACATAGATCTTGAAGAGCTTGCGGATTGCGATGGTCTCACGCTCATCCTTGCCTGTCGGGACGTCACTAAGGCCGAGGCAGCGCGCACAGAGCTTCTGCAGTTGTTGGACGAGGAAGTCACTCGCCAAAAGCTAGAAAATAATTATGATGGGCATGCGGGACGTTTTAAAGAGAATGTGGCCGTAGTTGTGCATCGTCTGGACCTCGCGTCCGTCGAGAGTGTATTCAGTTTTGGACGAGAGATCAATTCCAAGTGCGTCTCAACCCTTTTATTCTGATTCATAAATACTAAGACGTGATTGCATTGTCTCCCCCACTGGTATTAACAAGATACCCTTATGTTTCGCACTTTCTCTGTAACGCGGGCGTCGCGTCTTTCACGGGCTATAACTGGGTGTTGTGCGCCAAACAGCTACTGACGGAGTTCATTGCCGCTGTCACTTCTCCAGTGTACAAGTTACAAAAAGTAGGCGAGATAAGCGAAGATGGGCTTGGCTGGGTCTGGCAGTGTAATGTCTTCGGGCACTATGTCTTGGTGTGTATCCTGCTTTACACTTCTGACGGTAATTACTAATAGCCATGGGCTTTCGTTTTCAGTATCGTTTGCTAGAGCCCCTTATGACTCGGTACTATGCACTATCGTCTGAGCCCTCACGCGTGATCTGGATGAGCTCCGTCGAGGCATACCCGTCCTCGTACGATCCAGAAGATTGGCAGTTGATAAAAAGCACGCGGGCGTATGAGGCTTCAAAGTACCAGATGGACCTGCTCGTCGGATACTTTGAACAGCAGCAGCACCGTGCATTGGCGGCAGGCTCGTCGCTGCCTGTACGGCACTTTCTGTCCCACCCCGGCGTCGTACGCACGAACATAGCGCTGAAGTCCCTCAACAGCGTATTTCTTGATTATTTGATGCAGCTCACGTTCTTTATTGTACGTGATTTTGCTTTCAATCGCTGAGCCTTGCTTAGCTTCATTCCACATATCTGTTCAGGCACATTTCCTCGGCTCGCCGACGCACGTCATCACACCGTTCAAATCTGCCATCTCCGCCGTACACCTCATGCTCGTTGCACTTCCCTTCATATCCGTTGCAGCGCCCAGAGGCTCACAGAAGCCCCCCGCGCCAGTCAAGTTTGGTTCGCAGGTCGACTACTGGTTCAGCGAATACGTGGCTGTATCGACTATAAAGGAATGGGATGAACGTAGCGAGCAAGCTGTGCAGCTGGTGGAACATTGCGAAACGTTATTTCAGACATTCAACAAAAAGGGCGGCAGTTTGACTTGACAACATGTTTTTCAAAATATTGCTCATGTCGAAGGCTGTCGTATTGCATATCTTTCAAATCAGTGGATTCCATGGGCTCCTTGCTTTGTTTTGCTTTTGGTCGGCGACGCGGATTTCTTGGCCATCCATGTATTGATTTTATATAGACTGTCTCTTTAATGTTGATTACGCATATTCGTCTTTTTGTTCACTTGTTTTGCGAGGCCAAATGAGCATCGTACCGGATGACAGCGCCCAAAAGGACTTCCGCCCCGACGGCACTGGACATAAAACGATTAGAAAAGGCGAGTGCACGAACTCAAACTTAGAGGCTTACATGTCTTCTGGAGTGGAATGTTCAGCTGGGTTGTGCGAGATGCCATCCTTGCACCGAACGAATATCATAGCTGTTGGTACCTTTTTTGCGGTGTACACGCTAGGTGAACATGTCAACATATGAGTGCAACGTCATCGTACGTAGGTGAAAAGCGTACGAATCATGCCCAGCACCGCTCTGAATTTCTTCAAACCCAAACCCGCCACCCGTCGCTGACTGCCGCACCATGTCGACCATCGTTGCGTCGAACATTGTCCTGGGCGACGTCCAGAAGCGGTCCCACACTTCGATTGTCACCTGCGCAGTAGCCGCGATCTCCGCGCACTTCGCTGTAATCTTCGCCTCGAGTACGGCAAGCAAAGCGTCATCGCGAGCGCGCACGTCGATGTTGAATTGCACGTGTGCCGCGAGTGTGTTTATGGCCTGCGGTGTCGAATTAATGACCGCAACAGATGCCAGCCCACCCGGCGTCCCGACCGCGAGAGCGTTGATCGCGACGATCATCTGCGCGGCCGTGAGTAATGTGTCCGCACGGGCGTTCATCGGCGTCGTCCCGCAGTGTTGCTCTCGTCCGCGCAGCTCGACGTTGAACCAGCTCATCGCTATTTGAATTTATTGTCAGGTTAAGAAAACCGCGACTGAATATACCCGTGCTTGCCCTGCACACCAACGACGACTCCGACCGGTTTATTTTCTGTCTGTAGGATTGGACCCTGCTCAATGTGCACCTCGAAGTGAGCAGAGAGCTTGTTGGCATCATATGACGCCGGAATGTCTCCCTTGAAGCCGATACGCTCGAGCTCCTCGCCGAACTTTGCCCCTTTCAGGTCAGTCCGAGAATATCTGAAAAGTAAGACATATCTTAGGAACAATGGATTTTGCGATGTAAACATTCTGCATGCTCACGCCCACTCAGATGTGAATACGCCCGCCCAGACACCGGAGCACATCATGGCCGGCGAGAAGCGCGCGCCCTCCTCGTTCGTCCAATTGATGACCGCAATCGGCGCATACGTCTCAACCTTGTTATCGTGCAGTGTTTTGAGCACCTCAAGAGCACTGAGCACGCCGACGATGCCGTCATACTTGCCGCCGGCGGGTTGCGTATCGAGGTGGCTTCCCAAGCCTATTGGCGGTAGGGCGTTGTTTTTGCCCGGCCTGGTTGCAAAGATGTTGCCAACCTCATCTATCTATAATTTTCTTAGCCCGGTGATTAAGAGGGTATCGGTAGGTTCTAAAGAACAGTGGCCTACTTTGACTGTACATCCATAGTTCTTGACCTGGGTGATGAACCATTCCCGAACTTTCTTGTCGTCGTCGTTCAGAGATAGACGGTCTGAAAGACATGAGTTTCAGTATGCAATTTATGATGTGTTCGAAGGACATACTCATTCCACCATCCGAAGTCCTACTCACAAGATAAGCCTGAGAATAATCAAACGGACTCGGTCACTGAAGGAAAGCACGCACGCCCCCCACTGGCACGACTCCATCAGATCTGAATTCAAGCGTGTTGCGTTAATCTTGACCGCGGACATGATGAAGGACAAGAATATTGAGGGGTAAAGGGGTGAACGAAACCACAACCGTGAGTGTCCATCGAATCGCGATATACCATTAAACAGGAAGCCACGGGCGGAAGATAACAGCGAAGCGGCTAATTCCGAGAAAGGCTGCCAATCAGGCACGGTATTTTCCACCGCCACTGCATGTTTAACAAATCAGATCGCCGCCGTAAAGTACATCAGTCACTGCACGATAAAACATATTCCTAACAGTCACAATAGAACACACATTAGACACAAAAACGAAGACTGTAAGTAAAACATCACTATTTATGCCTCTTCCCGCCCGACTTTAGCTCTTTTGGTGCACTGCGTATAGCGCCAAGCACGTTATTCAGATCCTTGTCGACCACCAAGTCCTTGCCTTTTGATTTCTTTTCAGGGACGGGATCACTCTCAGCGACGCCGACGTCGTCGATAGTGCTTGATTGGACGGGAAGATTTCCTTTCTTCTGCTTCTTGCCCAAGGCTGAAGTGAATAGCACGTCGATTTCGTCCTCCGGTTTGTCCGCCCTCTTTCGCTTCTTGGCGTCCGGCTTGGACTTCGATGCATTCGCCGAAGAGGTGTCCAATTTATCTGCTTTCGTTTCCCGAGCAGACGTCAACACCTGCTCCTTCTTCGCCGCCTCCGCCTGTAGGGCCTTCCACTCCTCAGGATTTCGCTTCAGGAGGTACAGATTTAGTCCGCGCATGAAGAACTTGCCGTAGCGCGACCCGACGAGTGCATTCTCATGCGGGAACAATGCGCGTGCCATCTTTTCTTTCAGATACGGATCTGCTGCGCCCCACAGTCGCTCGCCGACTCGGCTCCCAATACGGTCATCCACAAGAGCAGGGAAATGGCCTTGGAATGCGAGGATGAGACGCCGCCGTGCACGCGCTGGCACGGAGGGCGAGGTGAGTAGAGCGTCGATGATGCGTGAGCTTATGGGGTGATGAGAGAGTGCGAGCAGGTGCTCAGGGGAAAGTGAGGCTAGGCTATCGATTACTACTTGGTTGTGTGGGTCAGGCAGTCGGAGAAGAGATTGGATTAGGACTGAGCCTTGCACAGTTGGCTCTAGAGGGCTAGCCCTTCTGTGACTTGGTCTTTCGTCTTCCTCGAGTTTCGTTGCTGGGTTCGCAAGCTTTAAGGCCTCTTGATAATCGCTGTAGGTTTTTAAGTGCAGGACACACATTACTAGCGAATCTCGCTTCTCGACAGAGTCCAAACTAAACGCGTCGAAAACGACCTAAAACAAAATTAAGCTTCATATACAGATATACGTGTTATTTGGTTTACCTTGCAGACAGTAGACTCCGCAGACTCGATTTCCACCGACCGGTCAATTGATGCTTTCAGAACTCCAGTTCGAGAACTCTCTGCATTCAGAGTCAAGACTAAAACGGTAAGATAGAGTGATAGCTACGTACTTATAACCTTTGGCCAGCTCCCCTCTAGCTCCTCGAGCGCATTCGTAAGTTGTTCCGCGTTTGAGCGACTGATTGCCTGAGCAACGACAAAGTTTGCGACGGGATGTACCGCGAGCTTACCCAACTTGCCTGAGTATAGCTTGGTAAGTCCCTCCAAGCATCGGGATCGAAAAGAACTGGTTTAGCTAACCTTGAAAGTACTGCTCCCACATGACGTCAAAAGCAGACTGAGGGACGAGCATGACGAGCTTTTCGAGAAGATGAGACGACGTTGGTTCGCGTAGAAGCGTCGTGACAAAATCAGAAGGTTCAGACTTCTCAAGTGGGGTTTTTACTATGTCTCTTTAGGTCGGAAGAATATATCAAGTTAAAGACGAACGGGACGTACGGCAGGTAGATATGAGACCGGCAGAGACACTGTCCATCAATGAGCCCGACTCGTTGGCAGTTCCTTGAAGGGACTCCATTTCGAGCAAGAGCTACAATCCGTTGAATTCTCAGTCTCTGAGAAAGTGTACCAAGGAGATTGATTTGTACATACCACGAGAACAGGACACGCAACATTGTTTGCCGCGAGGGCGCGCACCTCGTTCGCACTCAGGTTTTCCCTCACCGTCTTTACAAAGTTGCGTGCCATCAAATCGAATTCCGGTGGGTATTCCGTTGATGCTGCCTTGTCTTTGCCTTTACTTTGAACATTTGCACCTTCTGCACCGTCCGACCGGTCCGTGAAGACTGACTTCATGGGTCCCTGCTTCGCGCGATGCTTTGCACTCTTTTTTGAGCGCAATAGGGACCCAGATGCATCGGCGGATGCCGGAAGTGTGGGACAGAGAAGGACGAACAATGCGCGGAGGACATGTGAGGCGAAAGGGTCCATAAGGAGGCTGGCTACCAACGGGAGGAGTTCATCAGAGATGTTCAAGACAAGCCGTGTGAGCAACGGGAGGTTTCCTTCGTCTTCTTCGGATTCCGGGGAAGGGGGGAACACGCCTTTTGCCTGCTCGAGTGTTCAACAGTGCAGAATATCGGACGGAAGACAGTGGACGAACCTCGCGGCATACGGTTCCTTTCGCCACCGAAAGTAGTGTCTGTACGACATGGGATCCAAATCGGTGCCTGGAAAGCTGCTCATAGCTTTGCAAATTTCAGTATGGAAAACCGAAGACAAAATGCACGCCACTTACGAACCAGCGAGCCGATCAACAAAGACCCTCTTCACGAAGTCATCCATGGAATATGCCATGCGCTCCAAAATATTTGAGCAGTCAGGGTCTGTCGCAAGCTGACGCTCTTTTCCAGACAATTCCGCGAGTGCCGCAACTAGGAACATCTTCCTTTCTACACGAGGATTAGTGGTACTATTGGATGTTTAGTGTCAAGCACCGGCGTACCTTCGTTTGGGTCGGTCTCCTCGTCTACGTCGGGCTCGGTATCATCGCTAGCTTCCTGCCATTCGCGCAGCTTGTTGTCGACAGTCCTGAAGTACGCCTTCACATCTGGATCGACGAAGCCGAACGGCGCATCCAAGCTGGCTTGCTCCTCCCCGTCCCCGTGCGCCGCACCTCTGTCCACGATCCACGACGGACCAGCTTGCTGTTCCGCATCATCTTGATACTGGCCAGACTTCTCGTGCACGCGTTCCTCCTCCGGTTGTGGCTTTTTATGCTTTTTCCCGCGTTTCCTGTTTTCCTTAGGCATGGCAAACGGGAATGAATTACTGGCACTCGGCTTGACGAAAGCCGCTAGTCAAATTTCGATGTCGATCATTGTGAACGCTTGATATCTCGTTCGCACGCCTACTAAAAAAACTCGTGCATTACAAAAAATTACAAATACAGAATATTGTGCATTGTATGTACACCTGCAATACAGAAGATTCTACAGAGTAACACAGATGGCCAATGCCCCGCTAACGGAATTTAATTGACAAGCCCAAAATTTTAAGGGAGATGCAAACGCATTAATAGGTGGATCATAATAACTTTGCATACGACGCAGGGAAGAGTCCTGTTCTCCCGTCTACTTCGCCAGTCCACCTGAGACAAAGTCAGTGGGGAAGAACGTGAAAGGACGGAGAAATGCCGACTCACCAATCATCAGAGTCCTTCGACACGATCCTGATATGCTCGCGTGCGCTGAGCACCAGGTCTCCGGCCTCCTGCAAATGCAGCGATTGTCAGCATGGCACTGATTTTACTTATGCTGGTTAGTATCAAATAAGACGTACCCCGCTATTGTAATCGTACAACGCCTCCGCCCACTCACCCTGCTCCTCCGGTTCCGGCTCGTGCTCGGGGCTCGGCGTCCGTACACTCGGAGCGTCGTCTGAAGTGAGGCGCCGCACAGGCGGCGGTGCGAAATTGTTCTGGCGTTTAGCAAAAGCGGCCGGGATGGGTGGAGCAACAGCAGGCGGTGCTTTTGATTTGTTCGCGGTGCCATGCCTGATAGAAAGCAGACTGGACTTGACAGAGGTCATATTGACGTCCCCGAAAGACTAAAAGTGTATATATATTCAGCTCTAGCTTGAGAAATAACTGAGATAAATCGGATATACTTTTCCGGAAACGAGTCCAGGAGCTCCTCCGGTATTCCTCCCAGCAGGTGTGTTGACCGGAGGAGGCGATGAATAGTTGTCTTCCTCCTCCTGATCTGTGGAAGACACACGCCGGGGAAGCGCAGGCGGCATAGAACGCGCAGCAGGAGGCGGAGGCGGCGTGTTACGCACTGCGGGTGGAGGAGGAGTATTACGCGCTGCGATGGGCGGCTTCCCACTCTGAAACGCAAGTGAGGCGGCAGCAACGCGGCCGATGGAATTTGCGATGTTGGGATCGGACGCCTGGGACGCACATTAACTACCTGCAATGTCACCTGTACCGAGTACATATGCTGAAGTACGCACTGCGCTTGCAAACGGGCTGTTCTTCACGCTACTGTTTTGAGAACCATGCCTGAGACCGGCTGAGATAAGGTTCGCGGTCGCCTCTGGGTTTGCTGCGAGTGCACTGTGGACCGCTGAGGAGGCCGCTGAGCGCGAGTTCAGACCTCCCAAGGACGGTGAGCTGGCGTCGGTTGACGAGGACGCGCTGAGGCCACTGAGGAGCTCGGGACGCGAGGTGAAGTATCTGCACGCGGAAGCGTCTATCACACGAACATCTTAAATCATCAAATACACGTACTCATCCAGGAGATCGAAAAACGCGTTCTTTTCCTGTGAGTCTAGCCTTGTGAACACCATTGCACAACTGTCGTGGTGGGTGGCGATTGGATCAGTCCCGGGTGTTATTGCAGCCTTATCACGCTCTATGCACAGCTTACTATATGCGACAGAGTCTGTTTCGACTTTTGGGTCTTACTCTTGCTTAACCTTCTCCGGCCTGCATTCTGCTCTCGTAATTTCGGACTGTTCGACTGTATCAAACGTGTCTAGAGAGATCTGACCATTATATTACCCGACAAAACTATGGCTCCTAAAACCTGCGCACTCTGTCATGTCTCGCGTGCCATCCTCAAGCGGCCAAAAACAGGGCAGCAGATATGCAAAGAATGCTTCTTTTATGTCTTCGAGACCGAGGTGCACAACACGATCATGGAGGCACATCTTTTTAAGCCAGGGGATCGCGTTGCCATTGGCGCATCGGGCGGGAAAGGTAAGTAGCAGACATCAGTAAATTTTGGTAACGAGTGGTGACAAAACATAGCGTAGACTCGACGGTTCTCGCATATGTCATGAAGACGCTCAATGAGCGCTATAAATATGGACTCGAGCTGTTTCTGCTGTCAATTGACGAGGGAATCACGGGCTATCGGGACGATTCGCTCGAAGTAAGACAGATCTATTGGATTTTGCACTACCAATCTTATCTTATTCTGTACAGACCGTCAAGCGCAATCAAGAGCAGTATTCCATGCCTTTGAAGATATTATCCTACGACGAATTATATGGCTGGACAATGGATGCAATAGTCTCAAAGATCGGCAAGAAGAATAACTGCACATTCTGTGGCGTCTTTAGGAGACAAGCGCTCGACCGCGGAGCCGCTATGCTCGCTGTCGACCACATTGTTACGGGACACAATGCAGACGATATTGCTGAGACAGTCCTGATGAACAGTAGAGTCCCCTTGTCTACTTCCTGTCTCCGCTTGTTATTTACGAGGCCCTAGTTATGCGTGGCGATATCGCTCGACTCGGGAGGTGTACGATGATCTGTACTCAAGGAGAGGACACTATTAAACGCTCAAAGCCTTTCAAGTACGCTTACGAGAAAGAAATTGTTATGTACGCGCTTTATTTCTGTTCATCCCTTTCCGATCTATTGACCACTGGATCTTTACAGGTACGCCTACTTTAAACGTCTAGACTATTTTTCTACAGAGTGCATATACTCCCCGGATGCCTATCGTGGGCATGCGCGTGTGTTCCTGAAGGATCTCGAGGCAGCACGGCCTAGCGCCATCATCGACATTATCCACTCCGGCGAAGCGTTCGAGGTACGCGAGGAGATTAAGAGGGGCCAAAAAACACAACGTTCGTCATGGGCTTGGGGGAGGGCACTTCCCTCCACCCACTTTTCTCCGTCTACGTGTCCTTACAACATACGTTCTGTTATGCAGAGACATGCGAGCGATGTGGTTACATGTCGTCGAACGCCTTATGCAAGGCCTGTACGCTTCTTGAAGGTCTTGAGCGAGGGATCGCAGATGCTGGCATTGTAAGTTTATCACTGTTGCCTCTGACCAGTGTCAATCTTCTTACGGAGGGTAACCTTTTTCTTCTCCCGGCTTGCAGACCGATCGCGGCAAGAAAAAGCTAGACGCCTCCGGACCCGCACCCGCGAACACTCGCACGATACCGTTCTTTGAAATGCATTCTGGGCCGGGGCCTGCGGTACCGGTGACGGTAGATTCTAGTACACCACGGGATACTTCGACAGAGCAATCCGTATAGCATGCGAAGAAGTTCTATCCCGCCATTAAGCTGGAGTTTTTGGCGTCTGGAGAATTTTTCCCTTTTCGGCATCGAACGTCGATACTGCGGCTGTTCATGTATCAATAGGATTCTGTGTATCAGTATGTGCGCAGGCTTGGCAATTGGGTTAAGTTTAGAACCACTTACCGCATCTGTTATCGTATTTTGTTTCATTCTTTCACGATTTGTATCCTGAAGTGTCCGCATATGGTTTAACAAGTTAAATAAAGATGTATTTTGTCGGCGTGAACGACAGCTACAGATGAAATCACACTGCGAAAAGTGTTTACAAGACTACCTTGCAAAAATCGCCACCCCATCTCCAGTTCGCCAGTTTCAGGTCTGTTCGTGCCCAAATTAAAGAAGGTCAACCGTGCTCAGTAGGTACCGCCGTCGATGCTGTCGAAGTTAACGAGTTTGCTATCTTCGCCGCCCGAAACATCCAGCTCGTCCCAATCCCACGTCCCGGTGCACGCATCCTTGCCGCAATTGACAACAACTCGCGTAGCAGTACTTTCAACATCAAGGGTGGTCTTTGAACCAGTCTAATCGGACAATTCCCGTCAGAAAGAGATAAAATTGCCCATGGGTTGCTAGGGCACTTACGAAGCTCACGTCAGAGAGTGTGACGCCAGTTCCGGGTGTGCCAACGCTGTCGGGGTAGCTTTGGGTAATAAGTATGCCGTACTTTGTCAGACCGCTCCCTGTGTTGCCCTGTAAATATGCGGATTATGATCAGCTTGGCGTCTTCCGTATTTGAGAAATTACTCACGGAATATGTGATGTTGGAGACGGTGGATCCTGAAGCGGATGCGTCCATCTTAATGCGGAGGCCTTGTTGACTATTCAAAAAGGTCGGGAGGTATTTAGTAGTGTGCCGCAAAAAGGGTACGAATATGTACACACCTGTTGGTTATTGTGTTGCCGCTAATCACTATGCCCGATACCGTTACGTCCGACGAGATCGAGCCAATAGAAATACCGTGGCCGCCGGAGCACGTATTACCAGAGAAGACGATGTTTGAGCCCTTGCCGATGGCAAGACAGTCATCCTGGTTCTTTATCGTGCAATCTTTGATGGTCTGTGACATAAGGAAAGTCAAAGTTAGAGATAATCTCGATCGCAAAGGGCTATGCCAAGCCTACAAGGTCGTCCTTGGAAACGTCGAATCCGTCTGTGTTGTGGCCTGCGGGCAATCCGTCGCTGTTCGAGTTTGTAGCATCTCCCTGGGCTAGAAAACGAACCAGGGATTGGGAAAGTACCTCTTTTAGCGGAGCGAGGACTACTCACAGTTATCGATGTCGACGTTAGAAATAACAAGCGCTGCAGTGTTGGCCACGCTGATTGCCTGTGCAGGGGAGTTGATGACTTTGAGGTCCGAAAAAGTGCCCGAAATCTCAATCCTAAAAATTTTGAGGACGGGGTACAGTATATCTCTCAGGCTACGTACTTCAGCATTGGGTGTGGCTTCGTGACACCACCATTTGTCCCCTGTCCGTCCTGTATGATCCGGTTAGCGAGACGAGGGTGGCTTTAAATGATGCCCTACCCAGTAGAATGGTCCCCCACCGTCCATCTTGAATCCATTTCCGTTGACTGATAGTATGGGGGAAATTAGCTTAGGACCTGAAAATAAAAATAAGATTATACTAACAGGTTACGCTGTCCCCCACTTTTTCCGATACATTAGCACATTCGAAGGAGCGTAAAATGACTTGCACTTACCGAGCTCAAAGAGTGGGCCGGCCCAGCTTTTGTTGCCGAACAGAACGTCTCCTTCTGTAAGCAATGTCGAAGGTTAAAGCATTGAACCTAGTTTAAATGAGCACCATGATCACTGACTCAAGTTCACTGTCGTTCCGCTTGAGACTTCAAGCTTGAAAGTCTCTCCGGCCGGCACAGTGAAAGCGTCGATGTTGATTGTCGTACAATCCTCCGCGTCACTGACATCGTCCAGAGAACTGATGGTCCCGGTACAATCTGAGGCCGCATTGGCGGCAGAGATGGAGGCGAAGACGAATGCAGTTAGAAGCTTCCACATCGTGTCAGGATCGAGCAACTGGGGCGGTTTCGAGCAGAAAAACGATAGCCCTGGTGTGAGGCTGTCTTTCCATCCTGCTAAATGTTGGCCCTTTATACCCTTCAGGTCTCCAGCTTTTTGCCTGACAAAAACCGAGACAAAATTCAGCCGTGATCGCAGCCACGCGAAAATAACGCCGGGCCGCTGCTGAATAGAGCGCTTAGTGGAAATATGCGGAGAACAAATACTGGCAGGTATGTCACCTGAATGTTCAAGTTTGACCTTGAATCTCAATCTGCCCCCGAGCGGACTCGGACCATTTAAACAGAATTTGCCACCACAACTTCCTATTCGAACTTTCGAAGGTCAATGTTAAGCGAGGTCTTGGGTTCGCACATCCACCGTGTCCGCCGCAAAAATTATACTGGGTCCAAGTCAGGCTTCCTGGTAATCGCCTCACAAAGATGGCCTTTTCATGCCTTACTTCTATTCATCAATCGCGGTGTTTTTAGCACCATACGATCATTTTTGTCTCCCATCGCCTGTCCTGCCACTTAGTCCTATCATGTGGTCTCTACGTCCACCTGCTTCGGTTAGTGCAGAGAATACAAGGGGGCGGTCCGGACTCAAAACTTTTTGGCATGATGACTTCTATGTAGTATGTTTCATAGACAGCCCAGCGCGGAGCCGAAGACGAGTCGTGGAATACAGCAACAGACGAGCTCCCAGGTGCCATGGGTAATTGTTCTTTTCGACTTTAGGTGACATGATATTCGCGTGTTCAGGACTTCGTTCTGTTCTTTACGTTCCCACGTCACGGTGGAGGTATGTTTTGCGATTAGCTCAGATTTTCCATCAATTCCACCTGTTAATGCCGGTCTCCGTTCAGTCGTCCTGGTATGCGGTGCTAGTAGAGTGCCTGAGACGGCGCAGCAAGCGCTTCATATACCGCCATTTCGTCCTGCTGACTTCTCCCGAGGAGCAAGGGGGCTTAAAAATTTGGAACAAATAATAATGCAAACCAGAAACTTCTGACTTTCTCTTGCTGCTGTCCGAAAGCCGCTGTGAGTCTGCGGCCGAGTTCTTTTTTCGCAGGGGCAGGAACTAAGCTACGTGCCCCGGATCGGCCATATTGTGACCCGATGCCGGTAGCAGGGCATGCAACATCTTCGAGACGAATTGTCAGTGTATTGCGTATGGTAAAAAAGTTCGTCTTGTAACGGATTCTCCCAGAGGTGCAGATTATGGGTGGTCCGCGTGCTCGGGGGACTCAACTCCTCAGAAATCCACTTCACACGCAGGACGAGCCCGGAAAGGTACTTGCCCATCGACACGGGCGAGGCCACGCATTGCGTTATGGAACTAGAGCTTGCTGTTGGCGTACGCGTACTTAAACACAAATACCACACTTACCATAGCCTGTTGACAGAGCCGGCCCGGAAAGGGCTGGCCAGAGAAAATTACGAGGGTGTCGAGCTGTAAAACGCAATGCGACACTCCGGCTTTGTTTTTTCTCGTGTTTCCGAAAAGATGGATCGATATATTACTCATGGAGTTCGAAGTGCGTTTGTTTCAAACGCTCACGGAATTCGAAAAATATTGAACGGGCCGTCGGAGGAGACAGAGTGAGATGCACGCAACAAGGCGGTTCTGTAATTTAAATCTATATTGCGACGAAAGTTGCTCTATGTGCCGCCGTGTACATTCTTGTCACTTTTACTCACGGTTTTCTACGAGCATTTTTTAGTTCTCTAACCTTAACCCACGTCAACGGATTTACATTTCCTTCAGTCAAGTTTCCCCCTCTGACGGATGGACGAATTCTTTTTGGCTTCCCCCCGACTCAAGGTATTACTAATATACCCGAATATTCTGTTCGTTGAGATATAAAGCGCGGTCTTCAGAGCGTCCTTATTATCTTGAAAACTTGAAGCCCACCGACCTCACTCGCAAACATCGTGTTGGGAAATACAGCTTGAAGGCGATTAGTAATCTAGTTAGTAATCTAGTTTCCCTTCTCGGCGGCGCATATAGTCCGAAGAAAATTTCCTTGCACCTCAGTCCTACATCTTTTTCTGTGGACTGAGGTGAGTTATTTGGTTCTCATTTATATGTTTATGTCTGACAAGTATCTAGTATATTTTCATCAGGTAGTTTTAATAAATGAGTCCTACATCTTTTTCTGTGGACTGAGTATATTTTCATCACATCGTGGATTTTATCAACTCCGGCAATATTTCTCCCAGCACTGGGCGAAGGAAACATCCGTGGCTCGGTTAGTCTCAGAGCACCACATCGCTCCTGTTTTTCTCAGAGAGAACCACTTTTTTACAATATCGTAGACTTCAGTTCACTAACTTCACTTTGTAGAAAGTTTGATACGTATCTAGCTTTATGCGCGTGGTTGGATTTACATACGATACGATCAGCTACACTGTTGCTCTCAGCTAACAACAAAACGGTTATCTTAAATTAACTTGTGCAGGCGGATGGTCTCTCAGTACCGCGTTTGTCCCGTTCGTTATTTCGGTTTATTGTCGCGGTTTTATCGAAACGTCCTAACAACTCTGCACATGCTTTAAAAGAGTATGTACAGTATTTCGCCGACACTAACAACAATAATATGCCTGTGTATACTGTGTCTACAACATTACCTTTCTAGAATGGCACTGTGTCCGCCGTTCTCCGGTTCGTTCGCCCACAATGATCAACCGTGCTCAGTAGGTGCCGCCGTCAATGCTGTCGAAGTTAACGAATACGCTGTCATCGCCGCCCGAAACATCCAGGTCGTCCCAGTCCCACGTTCCGGTGCATGCGTCTTCGCCGCAATTAACAACAACGCGCGTGGCAGAACTTTCAACATCAAGTGTGGTCTTTGAACCGGTCTGTTCGAGTATGTTAAATCAAAACGAGAAACTTTTGTGGGATTTTAAGACACTTACGAAGCTCACGTCAGATAGAATGACGCCTGTTCCGGGTGTGCCAACGCTGTCGGGGTAGTTCTGGGTAATCAGGATGCCGTACTCCGTCAGGCCGCTTCCAGTGTTGCCCTATCAGCATACGGGTTGTAGTCAACCAGCGCCTTTATAATTCAAATAGAAACTCACGGAATATGTAATGTTTGAGACGGTAGATCCGGTAGCGGAAGCATCCATCTTGATGCGGAGGCCCTGTTGACTATCAAAAAAGTTATTTGATATGTCCCGGAGGGATTCGAGTGAATAGTACACACCTGTTAGTGATCGTGTTGCTGCTGATCACGATGCCCGATACTGTCACGTCCGATGAAACCGAACCAATGGAGATACCGTGTCCACCGGAGCATGTGTTACCGGAGAAGACGATGTTCGTGCCCTTGTTGATGGCGAGACAATCGTCCTGGTTCTTAACCGTGCAGTCTTGGATAGTCTGTGTCATGCAAGTATCATACGAGGAATTAGAGACGTTATTTGAAAGTAAGGGTGTTGAGTCAAGCTTACGAGATCATCCGTAGAAACGTCAAACCCGTCAGTATTATGACCAGCAGGCAATCCGTCACTGTTCGCGTTTGCAGCGTCTCCCTGAGCTAGAAAAGGGCAAAGGATTAGAGAAACTACACATGTCAGCAGCACGAGGTTTAATTACAGTTATCGACTTCGACGTCAGAAATAACGAGCGCCGCAGGATTGGACACGCTGATTGCCTGTGCCGGGGAGTTGACGACTTTGAGGTCCGAAAAAGTGCCCGAGATCTCAATCCTACAAATTTTGAGTACAGGGGTTAGTATATGTCTTAGACTACGTACTTCAGCATTGGGTGCGGCTTCGTGACACCGCCATTGGTCCCCTGGTCGTCCTGATGCGATCCGATTAGCGAGACGAGGGTGGTCCTAAAAAGATGACCTTACCCAGTAGAAAGGTCCTCCACCATCCATTATGTATCCATTTCCGTTGACTAATGGTATAAGAATATTAGCTTAGCGTATGAAAACGTAAACATCCACTTGCAGGTTACGCTGTCGCCCTCTTTCATTTTTATTCATTTTTAAAATTTACTGTGTTGGCACATTGAAATAAGTATAATTTGATGTCCTGCACTTACCGATTTCAAAGAGCGGGCCGGACCAACTCTCATTACCAAACAAAACGTCTCCACCTCCATTAAAAGCCGAGGATGAGAACATTGGATCTGGTTTTAGTGAGCATCAACGCTCACTCAGGTTCACTGTCGTTCCGCTCGAGACTTCAAGCTTGAAAGTCTCTCCGGCTGGTACGGTGAAACCGTTTATGTTGATTGTCGTACATTCTTCGGCGTCGCTAACGTCGTCCAAAGAGCTGATGGTCCCGGTGCAATCTGAAGCCGCATTGGCGGCAAAGATAGGAGCGAAGACGAAAGCAATTAAGAGCTTCCACATTGTGTCAGGATCGAATGACTGAGGCGATTTTGGTGGATGAACCGCTAGTCTCTATGTGAGGTCGTCTTTCCACACTGAGGGACGTCCGTCCTTTATACTCATCAGTTCTCCATATTTCCAACTAGCAAAGAAAACGAGATGAAATTTGGCATGACTGCAGTGCAGAAATAGCTTCGGGCCGCTGCTGAATATAAATCAGGTAAAATTAACGCAAGGAATGGATGCTGGCATGCAACATGGTACCTGAACGTTCAAACGTGACCTCGAGGAGTCCTCCGAGGATCACTGAAATTGAGCTTGGGCTGGTGTGCGGACTCCAGACTCAGAGCCTCAAATTGAGGAATGTAAAGTTCGCGCGGGAAGTGGCGAACTTCCCACGCCCAAAAGCAAAACTTTATCTCTCTAGTAACAGCGACTTCTAATGAATTTTCGTCTTAAACCTGACTTTTCTCCAGAGTCCATAGTGCATCTGTCAAAAGTCGACCCCATAATTCCTTGGGCGAATACTATATGGCTGTCCTTCTGGAGCCACCACTTCTCCCTTACACCGTATACTGGCCTTACGCTTCACATATTATAACACCGGACAAATCAACCCCCCCCCTCCTCCACTGAGCTTTGTTGCCGTAAATTTATCGTGAGAACCGTTCCAGGTCACGGCCAGTATCACATACACACACCCGTATACATCTGTGTGCAGTTACTACAGTAAGGATAACCAGCTTACTGTAGACGGGAATCGACTTAGAGTTCATCTCGCGTCTCGGAATATCCCGTAACCTCGATTCACCGTAATTTCTCGTTCAGGAAGGCTGGAGCTTGTACGCATGTTCAAACGTCTATGTCCGCTGGACCGCTGTAACACCTACAAATGGGGGACTTTCAAGTCCAAGATTCCTCGCATGATCACAGTTCCCCACAAGAACGAGTTCTTGATACTCCACTTTTTTGTCCGGTACTTTTAGTATCCGTACGACTGGTTTTGTCTTCCATCGCTTCGAGCCTTGCTATTTAGGCCTGGCGCCTAGTCCAACGACTTGCTTCGTTTCATACAAACAGAAACGGAGCCGGCGGCCCGGACTCGACTCTTCGGCACATTTCACAGTAAATTTCGTGTCGACCGATGAGTTCAAACCATTTCACAGGCAAAAGTTTAGCGGTTTCCGTATGGTGCCTCGGGCAAGTCATGGGGTCAAGGGCAGCATCGGACCACGCCCAAATGCCACGATAATTGTTCACGTCGCCTTTAGGCGTCCACAGCTTTGTTCTGGAAATTACTCTCCAAACGCAGGGTATGTCTTACGGCCAGTTCGGATTTCGCCGATCCAGTGCATAAATACCTATCTCCTCCTCTTCACCCGCAAACGTGTGTTCGCGCCAGTAGAACCAGCATGCGGCGCCAATAGGGTAGGCTTGAGGCAGCGCATCGGCGGACCATGTGTCACTGTCTCGACCTGTTGACTTCTCCCAAGGAGCAAGAAGCATCAAAAAAAAGTTATATGGACTCCAACACGAACTTTCCAGCCTTTTCATTGTTGCATCCGGAAGCTGCTGTGACAAAACCCTTCTTCGCAGAGTGGAGTCGGAATTAGTGCGTATGCCTCGGAAAGATGACCGTATTCACTTTGATCTCGTAGGACAAGCGGTCCTTTCAAAGTAAATTATCAGGGCTGTGCGTGCTAAAAAAAACATTGATGTCTTGCAGAAATGTAGGCACAATCCGAGAGTCATATGCTCGTGGAACTCATTAGTCATGTTCACAGAAGCTTGCTCCGCGGTGAGCACGCGAGACGGGACCGGTGTCCGCCTACGACACTGGCTGTACACACGACGCATTAGGGGTATCACAGTGTGACGATGATCGGTGACTCGGCCTCGACGATGCGGCCCAGGCCAGAGGTGCGGTCGACTGCGTACTTTAACACGCTACAACCGGCGCATGTGCCATAGCCACAAAGAGGAAAAACGAAGACTAATGAGGATATGGCCAGAAAGGACACAAGCTCATCGAAGAGGAGGCCGCAGTACGAGACTCCGGCGACGTATTTTGTCCTATTTCCGTGAATATGGAAACCATAAATCCAATGCAGTGAAATTCAATATTTGAGCTAGAAGGCACGGAAATCATGAACATTCAGCGGGCCGCCAGAGGGGTCCGTTTCCGCGGGGAAGAAACCGAAGTGACAGGTGATCTTAGTATAGATTTGAGATCTCTCGGCACAAATTGAGGCATCAATGCTACACACATCCTATTTATAGGATTAATAGAATTTGTGTCAGTCATCCTTTACAATCCAACAGACTTAGTATAGGCATACTTGTTGAATACAAGCCCGGCTTAACCCAGCGGCCCGTACACTCAATAACCTGTTTCCTTTTCATTCCGAGGACCTGGTACTTGGTGAGGTTTCGTAGATTTCTCTTCCACTTTTGAGGGGGCGGTACAACAGGACGCGGGCAGAGAAGCAAAACTTGACAAATCTCTGAACCTTCAGAAAAATAGATTCAGGTGACATAAGTCGATGAGTCAGGAAACTGCACTGTTCCCCCAAGCCTTTGGTCTTCACCGTGGAGAACAACGTCGTAATTAACGCATCTGTATACAGGAACTTACGCACCAACAGTCTCTCTCGGCTCTAAAATAGCGTAAGATCTTCAAAAGAAATGATGCTGCCCAGTGAGTTTTGGCTGTCTAATTCTTACATACGGTCGGGTGGTCAGATCAAAAAAACCGTGAAGTAGCATAGTAGTAGTTTATTCATTACATTTGAGCTAGGACTGTAGGTATAGACTGGACGAGGACAGAGCAAGATGCAGAGTCGGGGATGGTATAAAATAGATTGCCACGCGATCGGCTACATACTTAAAACTCCACACCCGATATGGCTAGTTGGTGTTCGAAGTCCAGCGCAAATCATCCGGATATGGAATAATATTACTCAGGGCCCTCGGACACTTCCTAATCTCTGCTCAACTACTATGTAGCACCATATGGCACTCTCGAGCCCGTTATTGCTCGTATCGCTCTCACCATGTTACTTGCCAGGCTGTCGACTGTCCTCGTCGCCGCCGTCCTAAGCGGTGTCGTTCATGGACATCAGGCTGTACTCGATGCCGGGATCGGGGGCTTCAAGTTTGGGGAGCCCGAGTCAACCATGAATTTCACGACAATGCAGCTCGCGAGCCTTCAAGCTACCGATAGCTTCACTACACTTGTACACCCGAGGTTTCCTACGCACCAAGTACGCATCAAGAAATCTGACTTCTGTGACCCTACGGTCAAGTGAATGCATATATTCCTTCAGGTTTGGAATCGTTACTAACCTCTTGGTCCACCTTTGTCCAGTGTATACACAGGATACTTGGACGTAGACTATGGCGCGAAGCACATGTTCTTTTACTTTTTTGAAAGTCGGAGGAACCCAGACGAAGGCACGTCATGGGACTCATTTTAAATATCTAACCAAGTCGTGAACTAATATCTTGTACCCTTTCATTTTCAATGCTTATGTAGACGACGTTGTGATGTGGATTAACGGAGGTTATTTCTATATCTCAAGACTCTATCAATGACTCCAAGCTTAAAAGCTTCTCAGGACCCGGATGCTCTTCGTCTCTTGGCTTGCTTATGGAACTTGGTGCGGATTCTTCTTCACTCTTTGTATCCGAGGTGCTAATGAAAATCGTAGGTCCATGTAGCATTGATATGTCGAACTCTTCGTCGAATGGCACCACCTGGAACCCGTATGGCTGGAATAACGAAGCCAACATATTCTTCTTGGATCAGCCGTTCGTTCTTCGTACTGATAACTATGTGAATATCGGTTGACTCGGATGCTATCGACCATCATACAGAGTTGGCGTCGGGTTTTCTTACGCAGACTACGGCCAGGTTGTTGAAACGACCGAGGAAGCGGCAAAAAATGTTCATGCATTCATTAGCATCTTTTTCGAAACCTTTAGCCAATTTAAGGGAAGGCGCCTCCATCTGTCTGGTGAATCGTACGGGGTAAGTGGCTTTTGCCATTGTATAACTCATAAGCATTGCACCTGACCAGTAAATTTTACAGGGAAGATATCTACCTGTGTTCGCCAGCGAGATTGTTGACCAGAACGTCCTAGCGGCTAGCGAGGGCAGGGCTACTCTTAATCTTACGAGTGTTCTCATCGGAAACGGCATTACTGATATTTCGACGTTCGCGACTTATTCATACGTAATCTCCGAGCCACACTTACTTTCCTGTAGGCTTTATCCGGGTCGGTTTGAGGTTGAGTGCGGTACCGCATCCCTCGATGTGCCTTTTCAGAGCATTGCGACCTGCGTACGCATGAAGCAAGCGGTATGATCAGGACTATTGCCTTCATCTATATAACGTGGAGCTTATGATTCATATCAGTTACCTCGTTGTGTCAAGGCCATGAGAGAGTCATGTGTTGACACTTTTGACACTATCAATTGCAATGCCGCCGTCGATTTTTGCGATAGCCAGCTGAGTACGGGTTATTGGGCTAGTGGTGAGTCATGACCCCTGCCCTTCACTGTCGTCAGAGAACTGACGTATTAATTAGGCCGGAATGTATACGATATATCTAAGGTAAAATTTGATGATTCAAACGGGATATGCAACCTTTGACCTTGACAATGCCGTTTTAGATGTGCGTCGGCGACAGTCTCTGCTACCACGAGAACACCGCGATCGAGAAGTACCTTAATAACGCGTCTTTGCGCACATTACTCGGCGTCTCGGCTCCACAAAACTTTACATCCTGCGCTTCGAGCGTCGGCGCGGGCTTCCGTGCGCATATGGATAAATACGCTGCACCGACGCAGGAGTATGTCGGCGCGCTGCTCGCGCGCGGAGTGCGCGTGCTTATTTATGCGGGCACGTACGACTGGCAGTGCAATTGGGTTGCAAACAAGCTATGGGTTGAGCGCCTCGAGTGGGCAGGTCAGGAGGCATTTAACACGGAGGAGTGGAGAACATGGGGATTGGATGACAGCGGCGCGGGGATTACGAAATCCGCAGGGCCATTGACGTTCGCCACAATTTGGGGGGCAGGACATATGGTAAGTTCCGCTGCAACTGGTGTTTCAAGACACGCTGAAATCAAGAATAAAAGGTACCCCATGACAAACCTGCGGAAGCGATGGCCATGGTTTCCAGATGGCTAGCTGAAAAGGAACTTTGATATTTTCGGAAGTAAGGGATTTATACCATCTCTAAGGTCAATGTATTGCGTCTATCGCTCGAACACAAAAAATGCAAACAGAGAATCCGTACAACGAGCTGTTCTCGATCCCAGATTTCCCTCTCCATTTCAGCGTAGGCTAGGGGTTGATGACACACCCTCCAAGGATGCATTATGAGGCTAGGTACACGTTCCATGTCCTTAGTACAACTTGAAGCCACAAGCCAGTGCGTCCCTTTAAATGATTATTTCTTCGCCACACGCGATTTTCCACCAGCTTTCGCCTTCGTAGTAGCAGAAGTAGCTTCACTCTGCACCTTCTCTGCTTCCGCAGCCTTATCTACCGCAGCGAGAAAAAGAATCGCATTGACGGCCAAAGAGGCCCAGGACGCGATTATATATCCCATAATAGCGCCATAGGCGGGAGTAAGGGGCCACGCCTGACAATTCAGTAAGCACGGAATACGTGATCAAGAGCCAATGGGAGAGGGAGATGGTCGCGGCATGCGTACCTGCCATGGCCTATCCCAGTCGAGTGCAATCGGAAAGACTGCGAGCCAAGCACCGACGAGGGTCCCGACTGTAGGGTAGACGAGAAGGCGTTCGTAGGGCGATCGAATTCTGCACGTCGTAACGACACAAGATGATCAAGACTTGATAATACTAGTCCGAATATGTAGAAGTACGCACGAGAGCTCAGCGAACAGGCGTAGCCACGTCAGACGGTGGACAAGCGCGTTCGTGTCAGATTTCAACGAAGGTGACTTCAAGATGTACACGTTCGGATAGACGACGAAGAAAGAAAGTAGCAGTGCGAGTAAATATGTCTTCGAGAAGTGCC
The DNA here is from genome assembly GCA_002794785.1 of Coniferiporia sulphurascens. NCBI lineage: Eukaryota > Fungi > Basidiomycota > Agaricomycetes > Hymenochaetales > Hymenochaetaceae > Coniferiporia > Coniferiporia sulphurascens. The sequence continues at coordinate 109,964 of NBBA01000017.1, read as the reverse complement.
TGCAGGTGACGTTGGTGGTCAATAAGACATGTCCTGAATCTAGACCCCGAAGAACTGACCCGACAAATGGCGCGCCGAAAAGCACCAAAATGACGTGAATGAAAAGAGACGACGCGAGAGTAGATGTTAAAGCATCCTTGAGCGACTAAAACACACGATGAGGGGTGGAAATGTCGAGATTTTTGAGGTCATACCTGCAGTTTGTCTTGTCCGCTCTTCAGCGATCTTTTAACGCGCGCCTCCTCGTCGTCTCCAAGAATTGCCAGTCGCGCGCTCTCACTTTCGGTTTTCAGCCAGGATGCCCAAGATGCCTGAATGACTGCGACGCCGGCACACAGCCATGCGAGTGTAAGTTGCGGGTCGGCGGTGAGCGGGCGGAGGAAATCGTGCTGTGGACGATCTCTTGAGGACGCCTGGATGGGTAGCGAGGACAGCAAGAAAGACGAGCGCGGGAGGTAGAAGGCAGTAAAGAGAAGGAGCGTGGTGTGCACGCCCAGCAGCGAGCTGAAGCGGGCGAGGGGAAAGAAAGCAGGTGAGGAGGTCATCACGTCTTTACGCGAGTCTGTGGCTTGTCTGCCATTTGGGCTTTCATCGCACCTACTTCGAGCACTTCCTGATGGCCGCTCTCGCACTGTCGTATTAATGCTCATCAAACATATCCGTCCACCACTGAGGTTGGATCGAGCGAAGATACTGTCTTTTGCGGATAATGCCTCTTACTGCTTGTAAAAGCGGACTGTTTGTCAATTCGTACTCGATCACTGGCACAATTGATGGCATGCGAACTAGCTCTAAGGGCGCTGCTAATTCCAATAGCTACGCAACAAACAATTCACTCAAGTGGTTCCTTACCAGAACACTACGCCAGCGTGCTCGATAATTCACTGAAATGCCATTAATATTGGTCTGATTATCGGACTCTTAGTAGTTCCAAAACCTATTGCGGCGCCACTAGCTCCCGGTTTAGGAATATGTATATCTGAGTGGCGCGCGATAAGTTGACCGAGCAGCTCGCGAGAAAACACGTGTGCTACTGCCAGTGCAGCGGCGATACTTGCTTAAAGTTACCCTCCTCATATGTTCGTGAATAAGAGGGGTCTTTCTTGCTTCCCCTCAACACAATCCGTAGGCCCGAACATTCAGATTTGGCTTTCGCCGGACCAGGACTCGGCAAATTCGCGGTACCGTAATGCCTCCGAATGCAGTGGACCCCAAGCTGGAGAGTATCGATGTCGACGCGCTCTTTGAAGATGTCGCGCTGACGGAAGTCACGAGTCCTGCGAGGACGCGCAACGGAAGAAGGAGAGAGCGTGAGGCTCAGTCCGTGGCCCGGAACCAGCTGGCTTGGTCTGGCTCAGGCTCCAACCAACAGCCCATAAGCCTAGTCAGCGACGAAGAAAGCGAACCCGCACGACCGCGCAATTGGAGCAAGCTTCCTGGTGTGGCTTCGAAGGGGAAGGAGAAAAAGTTATCGCTAACGGAGTAGGCTACCAAGTTTGTGTTGTTCGCTATATACTCACAGCCCTTCCAGTGCTACACAGGCACTTACCATGAGGTCATCTTATGCGGCAGAAAGGAAGACACGCAGTAAAGCAACATCTATACCCACTTCTGTCGCTGGCCCATCCAGGCTACCAATGAATGCTCCTTCGAGGACACTTCCAGATGTCACAGTGTTAGAGGTCTGACCGGGCCTCAAGGTCTGGGAAAACGGGCTGATATGATCATTTCCAGGACTCAGACACAGATATGGATGTGGACCCTCCTCAAGTACGTATACTGAGAAAAAGAAAGAACCTTGTGGTAGATGCAAGTCCGGAATCTGCTTACGGCAGCGACTCATCACACAGCTCTCTATCTGGTTTTGATGATATCGAAATGAAAGAGGACTCAGACGGCGCTGGGCCACCGGTACTGATTGACCTTCGTGCTAAGCTAGGTCTGAATGAGGATAGACCAGCGGTGAGGCGGAAATTGCAATTGGAAAAAAATGCATATCCGAGAGTAACGAGCCGTGTGATGAGCAAGCACGAGACATCGGGCTCGTGGACGCAAGTTAAGGATCCTTACAGACGGCTGTGGGATGTCCCAGCTGATGCATTCGTACGTATCGTATATGCAGTGGCCGATCACGCCCTTTAATTGACAAGCGACACCCCAGCCAACAAGTTTATTTAAGCCTCCCAAGATTGACTTCTCTAACCGGGTTGCGAGGAAAGGGATATTGAACCTAGGACGTCCATCTTGGACGTACCGTACACCTATAAACTCCGTGCTAACTGCAACGCCGCTGCGTCTTGCCTACCCCCAACACAAAAAGACTTCGGGTCGTGAGTTTCATCTTAATTCAACTTGGCTTATCGGTTTTAATTACCGCCAAAATTCTAGCCATCACAAAAGTAGCGCAGTCTCATGGACACATAGCCGTTGCCAGTGCCACAAGCGGCGGAGGTTCAGACCCTGATCCTGATCCTGATAATCCTTCGCAAGCACATCGTGCGTACGAGATGAGTCTGTCAGTGCGTCCGGATTGCTGACACTGTCTTGTAGCCCCAATTGACCCTTATAATACGGATGGAAACCTTCTTGTCTGGACTGGAAAAGAATGTTGGTTCTTCTTGGGACCTTTTTCAATCTTATGGCTTATAGGAATCCAGTTTTTGATCTGAATGCTCATACTCGGACGTGGATTCTGAACTCGCAGCGTATGCTAATTTCGCGGGCCTTCCTTACCTGCCGTCTTCCCTCGATAACGCCATCATTCTAGAGCAGAGAAAAGTCTATACTGTGAACGATATTGCCTTCGATTCACAAAGGTACCGATCTGATTTTGTAGCGATGATCGACGCTGAAACGCAATATCTAGACCGGGACGCTTAGTATCTTCCGGAAATGATTGCATCGTACACATCTGGGATCTGCAAAACCGCGCCGACGGGAGCTTCGAACCGCGACCGCTCAACAACCTCGAGTGTGAGCGAGAAGTCAGTCTGCGTCTACTGACTCATGTCTCATTTTTCCCTAGTACATTATTCGGATGCGCCGCACAATATTGGTTTCAAGCCAAATAGTTCGGTGTTTGCTGTTGGCTGTTTTGATGGGTAAGTTGTTCCGTCCGCGAGTGATTCATCTCTGACCCGCGACATGAAATTTCATTGTTATTGTGGTACATTTTTCTTTAGTAACGTCCACATCCACTCAGATAATGAGCGCACTGCTTTCCGAGTCGTTTATGACCGAACTACATCCAAGCCTGGCTCTTTCCTCTGGGGTGGAAGTTCGGAGAACCAGAGACTGGAAAACATGCTGTTCGTCTCTTCAGAATCCGAGGACGACAATGTAGCCTGTAAGCATGTCGTGTTCGATGTTGAACAGGAACATGAGGCGTACAGCCTCAAGGCCGACGACTCTGGAGATGGGATGGCACTAAGTCCGAACGGTAAGTCTATCGCCATCTTTACACGCACAGGGTGGCAAGCAATAAACGTCATTATTACTGTGTCTAGGTGACACATTTGCGCTCATCACCAGCACTTCCAGCGAGAGCACACTTTCCCTCTTCGACGTCGCACGCAGCAACGGACAGAGGTCCACCACAAACCTGACGCTCCCGCCCCCCGTATATGTCCCCAACAACGATGCGCCCCTGGAGGTTGCGGAAGTTTCCTCCGCAGCGTTCTCGCCGGACGGTATCCTCCTCGCGCTCTCGCGCATGGACAATATCACACTCGTTTATGATGTGCGGTTCCTCAGCGACGGGCGGCCCGGCGGCGCGCGTCACTGGGCGTGCCTGCGCCACCCGCATAAGGAGTCTACATCGGGTTTTGGCTACGGGACGACGGGTATACAATGGGTGGAGAGCTTCGCGCGCGCTGGCCCTGGGCTGGTCACTGCTGCGTCAGACGGTACTAACAGTTTTCTTTTACTAATGGTATCCATCCAATCACTTGCTAATTTCCGACATGTCGGTTTACAAAAGGTTGCGTCCGATTGTGGGACGTGATGCATGCGCCTTCGGATGACAAAGAGAGCTTGATCCTAGCCGAAGTTGACCACGACGTTGCATGCTTCTCCATAGGCGACCAATCCAAGGACGAGCGGAGACTTATCGTGTACGTGCTGCCATGTTTCTACACAAACGCAATAGTCTGACCTCGGCTTAGCGGCGACTGTGGTGGCGAAGTTTATATTTTTGATTAGTATACTGACTTATTTTTGGTTGTTATTTGTAGCGCATAGTCTTCGTCGTTTGTATTGTATTATTTGCTGTCGATGTTATTCCTGCTCTGTTATTTGACTTGAACATTTCATTTTGGGTCCATCAACATATATATTAAGCAACCACATCCTTGCCTGACGGAGCCTGTAACTACGATACATTTGATGAATACTACAGTCGGTAGAAAATAACACAAATCGAACCGAATAAAGAACGAACATAAAAATTGCGGGTATGAGGGTAATAATATTCCCTGGGCGGTGCAATGGGGGTTAGGAAATGTGTTGATAAGAGAATGAAAGGTGATTAGGAAATGCTGACGATGTTGTAAAAGTCCATAAATCGTAAATTGTATGCAAGACACTTTAGAGGGAATTGGATAGATGACTGAGCCATTCGTATAAAATATTGTTTATAAGGGGAAGAGGTGTGTGTAGGTAGATCCACGACAGTGGGGTAGAGATGGGACAAAATGTAAATCACATAGCAACGACCCCTACATCTTTATCGTAACACGAGTAACGCTGCGCACGGATGAGCTGCGAAGTCCCACGGACGCTCCTGTTGCCAATTCTATGCAATGACTCTGCTGCAATGGCGTCGTTCCTTCCGCGCATTGCGTTTGAGTCGTAGCCACCCTTGTCTTTCTCGACGCGGTCCAGACGGTCTAGTTTCTCTTTCGTACTGTTGCTGCCAAACATCCGACTTAGAAGTCCACTTGATATGCTTTCTCGTATCCGAGGGACAGAAGTCATTGTCAAGCTAGACTGCATGGATAAGCGCGACTCGCTCTGTTGGAAGGTACGGCGCTGGTTGACGGATGTTATATGATACGAAGAGGAGCGGCCGCCAGGGTTAGATCGGACAGGCTGCGGCTTCGGAGGGAGAACAAACGAGATACAAGAAGCAGCACGGTAGCCATGCGTAGGAGAGCCCAAGTTTACGTTCCCAGGAATAGATATCACGTTGCGCTCGTCACCCAAGTCTTTCATTTCAGAGCCAGAAGAACTGCCTTCCACAAAGGTACCCATGCTAAGGTCAGGCTCAGTTTCACATCTTGTGGTTTCATGAAGAGAAAACCCAGACGAGGACAAAGAAGGACAAGGGAGTGTCTGAGGTTGAGGACGCGAACTTGGGACGTCAAGACAACCGGAGGATGACTCAGAGCGAGCGGCTTGGAGACCTAGACTTGGCACGACCACATCGTAAGGGGGAGTGAGTGGCATCTGAACGCCACCGTACGAGCGAGGCCGGCTGGCTTTGATGCGGCTGACCGCGGACTGGCGCGTCTCCCTATCTTGCTGGGGAGATGAACTGCGGCGCGGCATGAAGGGTGCCCAATACTCGATCGCCTGCTCCTCAGTAAAGCGAAGGTCGAAGTCGAGCAAGAAGATGAGCTGACTCTCCATGAGGTTGATCTCAGCGTTCTCAAATATGCCTGCGTATCTGGTCCAGTGCTTGTTCTTGGGTGAAGAGTCGTTCAAGTACTTCGCCGCAACGATGAGCGTCGCCAGGAAGACACGGTGCCTTGTGCAAGCCATGCCTAGGAGGCAGAAGAGGCATACAAGAATATCAGACGGATTTTATTAGTCGGAAAACCAAAGAAAGCCGCTTACCCTTCGCCATCTTTGGGAGCCTGTGCCGCAAGCGCTCAAGATAGATGATAGTCGTCAGCAGCGTCGCAGTCTGCACGTTCGCCGACTCGACGAGCTTATAGATAAACTCATCAAGGGGTGGAAGCGGCGGAGTGCGGGGCTCAAGGTCGCGCTCTGAAAATGTTGTCTTGTGCGGAGTGTGCGGTGGCGTCGGAAGTGCGCCTGCAGCGCGGGTGGCATCTTCGACAACAATTATACTCGTAGTCTTCTGCGCGATGAACGCGACCATATCAGGGGAGACGGGGGCGCGCAGGAGCGATATGAGCTCAGGGTTGTGCATGGATTTTGGGATGAGAGATGCACCGCAAGGACGGTCGATGTATGCGGAGAGAAGCATAGATTCCGAGGTGGATTCCATGGCTGCGTGGGGTGGGGTAGAATTAAGGGGGAAATGTAAACTACGGTTCGGGGTTGGGGGGAGTCGACGCAGGATGCGAATGTACAAATATAAAAAAGAAACAAGGGAGCCCGTCGAGGGAGAGAACGAAGGGGAATAGGAGGAAAGTGGTGGTCGATGGCCAAGGGGGTAGCCGGGTGGCAGACTCCTTATATAGACAGACTCGGACCAACAAACGCGTCGCGTCGCGCTGGTGGCTGATACTTTGGTGGCGTCGCAGACGAAAACTTTAGTAATAGCAGCAGCAGTAAGCGGGCAAGCGATAAAAAAAGTTGCAAACGAACTGTCCAGCAGGGTAGTAGAAAGGCTGATAGAAGAGATGGTCCTTGTCAAAAGGCGTCTAGTGTGGAACTGCGCTACCGACTCGACTTTATACCTCAGTGTCAGCCACGAGTTGCCAGCCAGAATGCGTCAGCCAAGACTGCACAAATGAATGAGGGCTGACCGGAGGCAGTCTTTTTCTTTCCTCGATAATAGAGCAAGCAAATAAAGTACATCAGCTGGGACATCAACTCAGAAAATAACGCTAGTAAAACAGTTAAACGACAATGGTCGGAATGTACGACATGACGAAACCCACGCGGGGCCACTATACATACAGTCTACTAGAAGAATTGCGAGCGAAGATAGCAAGGAAAGCAGAAGTAGAGAAGCATTAGACGAAGTGGAGAAAAAAATAGTAAAAAGAGAGAAGAGGAAGAATCAGAGACGTTTGCGGATTGGGCCGATGACAGAAACAGAGTTGAGCACACAATAAAGAAACAGCGTCTGTGATCCAAGACCAAACTAAGACGAAAGCAGTAGGACAGAAAGCAAGCAAGCTAACTGCCCCCGTGTCGCACGCTCCGTTTACGCTGCGCCCTTTTTGCAGGTGGTTGCTGTTGCTCTGCCGCCGTCGTCGTCGGGGAGGAAGTCTCACCCGCCTTACGTTTCAAGTTTGCAGGTGGGAGCATAGGTGTCGAGCTCGTGGACGTTGGCCCAGCAGACAGCGGTGGGGCAGAGGGCGTTTGTGCGGACACTGGGGTGGAAGCCATATTCGGCGATGAGGTATCGCCTTGTGTCTGGCCCGGTCTGTGTGGTACACAAGAAGGGGGCTGGAGGCCGCCCGTGTTTGTTGTGGCTGGCTCCGAAACAGGTGATGACTGATATAGCGTCACAGCCGGACTCGGTGCCATACTATTTGCGAAATTTCCATCGATGGCATAGCCCGGACTGCTCTGATGCGGTGGTGGTATTATATGCTGACGTTCCCGAAGTATATGCGCATACTTTTTCAGTGCATCTGTAGACTTATCTTAATCGCCGAGTGATCAAATGAACACGTCGTTACACACCTTTCGGCCCCGAGTTTGTCAATAAAGAAAACCCGATCAAATCAGACATGTGTCCAACACTCTCGGCCAGCTAAAAAGGTCTAATTTAGCACGATGTGTTTCTGGACCCTATAGATGTTATCTTACCTCTAGGCACCTCATCGTTGCTTGTGGAATTCCGAAAGCATTGACGGGTTCCACGGGAATGGTTGCCCCATCAATATGTACGACAAGTTCCCCATTCCCATACTCCTCTTCCTGCGGCGGGCTACTGGAACTCGCAATGGTGCTCGTCCCAGGGCTCGGCTCGGCTTTCATTTTTGGCGTGCGCTGCACGGGTTCACGCCGCTTACCCTCAATCGCATCTATGCGGAGCGCCTTCTCATGTGTCCGCGCATTAAAGGAGATGTGTTCGAATTTTAATGAGAGCTGTGCCGGCGATACAGCGCCATTTACGGGTTGAACGGGCGGCGACGCGGCATTTGGATGCAACATTATGTGTGCCGTGAGCGTCCCACGTAAGGTCACAATGTACCCGTTCGAGTAGCGGAACGTCCACGCAGCATTTGGGCATTCGACGTACGATGAATAGACGCTCCCAGTCGGCAAGTTCCGCTCCTTTGCATTTTCCAAGCTGATAGACATCGACCGAACACCGGACTGACTTGTGACGAGGAAGAATCGGGGAAGAATCGGCATACTAATATCTAATTGAAAGATGAAAGGATCAACAAGTTGGATTAATATCATCTATTTTGTACCGGTCACGCACCGAATGGTTTTGCTTCTTGCTGCGCGCTATCTTTCCAAAGTGTAAACTTTACAGTGGCTTTTGAAGAGAAGAACTCCTGAACGACCCCCTCCCAATAATCTTTCGATAGCTTAATGGGTGACCATGAGAAGCGTGGGGCATACAGTCGTTCACCTTACTCACCGGCGATTTTGGTTGTGACAAGGTATCACTAAGGGACAGCAGTCGGTTGATCGCTTGTTGGTAAGGAGGATATCTTGAGCAGTAGACAATAATTTAGCTAAAATGAATCGTAGAAAGTACTTGTAACACACCGCAGGCCAACGAATGGCATCGGGAGCAAGCCTGCTCCAGGAGCAGCTCCGTCCTGAGTAGGTGGCCGTTGCTGGTTATGTACAAGCATGTTCTGCTGTTGTGGTATTTGCTGAAGACCTGCTGACTGTGGAGGTTGCTGCTGCCCATGCATCGAAGGAATCCCTATTCCCACATTAGTACGTGCTTGCATGAGCAGCGGTGCGCTTGATCCTGCGCCAGGCGTCGTAGGCAGTCCAGCGTGTTGCGTATGAGGCGTCTGGGACGGGCCCGCCTGTTGTTGCGGTGGCGGCTGATTATGTTGGAGCGACGGTGTCGCAACCTGTCGTGACGGAGGTCGGTTTTGTTGCATGGTATGTGGGTGTTGGGCGTGTTGCTGTTGCTGCTGGTGCGAACCGACAGCCCGCGGCATCCCGACATGATGCGCATGGGCGAGCGTCGGCGTCCCACCGAGAGGCGTGCCCTGCCTGTGTGCCGCAGGCGAATTCGCCCGGGCAGCTCCCATGCCTTGCAGCGGGCTCGAAAATGGTTGTGCATGAGCTTGTACGCGACTCGGCGAACGCTGAGGTTGCGAGCCCTGTGCATTCGGCATCACGCCTACGAAATTACGAGCAACCTGCTGATCAGCCTGAAGCTGCTGTGCGGGTGTCGGGAAACCCGAAGCACCTTGAGGCACGGGACCTGCACGTCCGCCTATCCCGACCATTCCTAGATTGGGTATTCCGACCCCGCCGCCTCCGGCGGAGCTGCCGGGCCGACCACTTACAGGTCCTCCAGGTGAATTTCTCAGTGCAGCCATTGGGCTTTGCTGGGGAGTCGTGCGACCGCCAACGACCATTCCCTGTGGCCCAAAGGGGTGTCCAAGTTGTCCAGACTGTCCTAGTTGATGCTGATTTGGTTGTCGCAACACATTGTTGAACGGTGGCTGCGTTGTGCCCCCGGGAAAGCCAAGAATCGCGGGCTGCTCTGTACGTGATTGAGGACGTAGACCTGTGGGAGCCATCGCGGGGGTCAGCGGGTGGGGTTGGCCGCCAGTTGCCGAGCGCGGTGGAGATCCCGCATTCTGATGCTGCTGTCCTTGGTGACTAGGCATTCCTCCAGGCATTGAGCTGGGACCGGGACCGGGCCCTGGCACATGCTGGTGTGTACCAGCCATGCCAGGCATGGGAACTCCCTGTAGTCCAGACGACTGCGGATGAGGATGAGGATGCTGCCCAAGATGATGCTGCTGTCCAGAAAGTTGGTGTTGATGCTGTTGGAGTTGAGCGGTTTGCATTCCATGATGTAAAGGATTTGTAAACGGAGGGGGATTGGAGCCTTGTTGGGGATGATTGGCATGTTGGGGATGATTAGGGATTGTATGGTTCGGAGCATTCGGGTGACCGGAATGCACACCGCCCTGCATGAGACCTGGTGCGGCAATCGATTGCGCAGAGGGCGTGCGGCGTAGCCCGGGCGTGACAGAATTTGGATTAATGGGATTAGGAATCTGACTGCCAGCGTTGCTTAAGGGATTTGCGTTCCCGCCAGGAGGTATCGGCAGATTCACGTTTTGCACACTTGGCGTTCGCGGGTGCTGGTTCGTCATCGCGTGTTGCGTCTGGTCACGATGATGCGCAACTGTGGCCGTAAGTCCTGACGACATGTCTGGTGGTCCTTGAACGCCGCGCGATTGGCCAGGTTGCAGTTGACCTGGCTGCTGTGCGCCAGGGAAGGTAGGAATGCGTTGCGGTCCGGGCATCCCTGTTTGACGCAGTGAGCTTAGCCCATTGGGACCCATACCCATCCCGGCGCCCATTGCACCAACACCCATTGTACCAAGCATACCCATATTCATGCTCGCGTTATTTATGGGCTGCTGCGGTTGACCCGACTGACCTGCTTGGCTTGGTACGCGACGCATTGCCATTCCCTGCTGCAGTTGCTGTGCTATGGCCGAATTTTGCGGAATATTCTGATATGCAGCGGGACTCCCTACACCACTGAGGTTCCCCTGTGCGCCCATACCGCCCATGCCCCCAAGTGCCGCCATGGCGCCCATACCACCCACGTTCCCTGTACTAGCTAAGCCTGCCATTCTTGGGCTACCAAAACTGCCCATAGGTGACATACCTAGTCCGCCACCGCCATTCCCCCCAGGCGGCGGGAATCCCTGTTGAGCTTGGTGCTGTTGCTGTTGCTGTTGTTGTTGCTGCTGGTGCTGCTGCTGGTGCTGCAAGCGGTGTCGCTCCTGCTGACGCATCTGCACCTCACGTTGCTGCAGCTGCAGCTGTTGTTGTTGCTGTAAATACGCCATTGAAGGTGGATTCTGGCCCTGCAATTGCCCTCCTTGACCAGATGCATGGCCCTGCATCTGCGGAGGGTTTGCACCAGCGTGCAGACCACCCATTGGAGGTGGGTTTTGGTGCTGCTGCTGCTGCTGCTGCTGCTGATGGTTCTGGAGGAGATTCATCGGAGGCTGTCCTGCATGCTGGCCAGGGTGCTGCTGGTGGGGACCATTACCCATACCGCCCATATTGCCGACGTTACCCAAGCTACCCATGCCACCAATGTTGCCTGCATTGCCTACGTTTCCCATACCACCCATGTTCCCCATAGCACCCATGCCTCCGAGGCCATTGAGGTTCCCGAGGTTCCCAGCAGTGGCTGCGGAGGGAGGGAAGCCGACGCCGACGCCGTTAAGCATGTGCGGCCGGGCATGATTCATCGTGATGGTGCTCGTGGTCGTGTTCGCGTTCGTGTAAGATGCAGAGTGATTAGACTAAAAGACCCAGAGAACGAGTCGTGGTCGAAGAGTGACGTTGGAGACGGGACGATTAACGGATGTCGTCCTAGTAAATTGAACGCGGGAACTCACTGGTTCTACGTTCCACGACTAGCTCCTGAGATCAACGCGTGTGGGCGTGTAATTGGGTTCTCTGCCTGTTGGTGCAGACAACACGAGGACGAGATATGAAGTTGGAGATTAGACGTCAATACGCGTATTTGTGGTGAAGATAGCGAGTCGACAACGACAATGAGCACAACCACCCGCGGTGCACCAGAGTTCTGCAACAGCTTACCGAAGCTCGAGAAAAGGAAGTGGAGCGCGTTGAAAGGCTACGATCACGGCACTTGAAAGAGTCAGACGGCAGGTGGCAGAAGAATAAATGAAGTGTTGAAATAGGTAACAGAAGCAGGGAATATACACACCAAGTTTGTCTTCCCGCGTCAGAAGAGCGAGTAACGGCGTCGACGCGCTCTCGCAGGGTTCAGATAAGCACCAGCGACTGTATTCGAGACGAAGCGGGAACGCCGTGAAGAACAGTGAATGGGGAGTCAGTAGGAAGACGAATACCGGGAAACGTCCGCGGACATGGGTCAAATAACGGGGACAAAATCGAGTGTCGGGGTGCGAGCCGCACGACGGATGAAAAAAAAGAGACAAGTTGTAAGCACAGTGGTTTCGCGACGATAGCAAACGGGTTGTTAACGCACGGGTACGCAGACCAAGGCTCGCTTAAAAGTCGGACGTGCTGAGGCGAAGCTGGAGCTTCCGCGGCGGGAGCTAAGTTGAAAACGCAGGGATAGATGGGATCAGCACACTGCCTATGCCGTGATGGGGTCGCTGATGGGAGATGTTGGGAGAGAGGAGGGCAGCGGCTGCGACGACTACGAGCGTGTCGGGGCGGCGCTACGGCGCACGACGGGTGAGGGAGGAGACGGGGGGCGGAGGAAGGATTAGGGAAGGCGGGGGGTCGCGCTGTCGGCAACTTGATTTGATCTCACGCCCGGATGCGGCTCGCATCCCTCGCCGTTCCTCGACTCTTCGACAATACCACGCGACGAAAAGCATTCAAGCCGCCAATGTATCCCCTCTATATATTTTATACTTTGTTCACAGCGTAAAATATGTGATAATAAAAAGTTTATATGTTTGTGAGCATCAGTGGGTGGGACCCGTGTCGATCTGCCTCGCGGCATCCCACGGCGGACGCGGCTCGCTTGCTCGCTTTTCATTCCACAAACAACAACCACCATGGTCAGACAGTTCAAACACCATGAGCAGAGACTGCTCAAGAAGGTTGACTTCCTCAACGCAAGTGTCTCCTCTTTCCCTTTCGCTTGTGCGCTCTCGGCTCACAGCTAAGGTTAAAATTTTACAGTGGAAGCAAGATGCGAATCTGCGCGAAATAAAAGTCATGCGGAGGTACCACATCCAAGACAGAGAGGACTACCACAAGTACGCTACTTTTTCCCTCATGAAAAAAAGGTGTCTGATAGTGCGACAGGTACAACAAACTCTGCGGCTCGCTGCGCGGCTATGCGCACCGCCTTGCCCTACTGCCCGCCCAGGACCCGTTTCGTGCCAAGATGGAGGGCGCCCTGCTCAGCAAGCTCTACGACATGGGCGTGCTCAGCGCTGCTGCCAAGCTCTCCGACGTCGAGAACAAGCTGACTGTTGCCGCGTTCTGCCGTCGTCGTCTTGCCGTTGTCATGTGTGCCGCGCGCATGGCCGAGACTGTTAGTGCCGCCGTCAAGTTCATCGAACAGGGGCATGTGCGAGTAGGTCCGGACACTATCTCTGATCCCGCGTTCTTGGTAACAAGGTAAACTGAATGTCAGTACGGCGTGCGCTTGCACTGGATGGCTGACACATTGCCATAGACACATGGAAGACTTCGTGACCTGGGTCGACACCTCCAAGCTCAAACGAACTGTTATGCAGTATAATGACGAGGTCCGTTACACTTTCCATTCCCGTACTGCGCACACGTACTTAATTTCATTCTTACAGCTGGACGACTTTGACCTACTCTGATCTCGCACAAATCACTACTTCTCCGGAGCTTATCCGTGTCTGCAAATGCGCTCATCCTCCGCCAAGTCTCTTTCCTCTAACATGCATGCGCAAAATCCCTCCTAAAAAAACTCAAGTCCGGCGGGCCGTGCATACGGCTTCCATCCCCCTCGCCACCACATCGACCCTAAACGGGAACTGAGCGTCCGTAAGCGCCGATCGATATCTCGTTTAGCACACCCGGCCCCGACCGAGCCCCGGCTTCGACCCGGAGCGTACCCCGGGACCGGTCTGTCCAGTGAGGTTAATTCCTAAACCCAATCTCGGTCTATTACCGCTATCTCCTATTTTATCGCGAGACCCGTGGTAACTTTCGCCCGCCTCGCCTCAGCAACGCGGCGTTATTGTGACTGAATTGGAACTTGAGGAGGGCATTGGCATAGATCAGATGATCGAGTGGCGGGAGGGCGGGGGAGTGAGTACTAGTGAGTGTACGTGTATGCAACGTAAAGGGTCTAGATTAGGAGCATATTGTTGTAGCACGAGGAGTTCATTCACACATCTCCTGCTTCCTCTTCGATTGTGCGAGACGCTGCGGGGCTACTCGGGCAGGCTTCAGCCTGGACTAGTACCGGCGCCTGTAGATATCGGACGGGACATGTTATTCATTCCCGTTCAGGCGCATGCCATTTCTTACGGACGTAGCAATTCATGTCCGTGTCAGCAGACACCTCTTCTACGCGCATGCCAGAAATTTCCCGCAGAACACGCCGCGAGCATCCATTCAAACACGTAAAGCAGAGAGAAAGACGAATGAATTCCAGCAACGCTCATACATATATACCGCTAATTTAATATTCCCCTTTAATAATTACTCGCTAGAGCACAGGTTTTACCGTCTTGATTTGAGAAGCAGGAACAGAGACATAAAATATCCTGTACTACGTGCGGAGAAGCAGTGCAGCTATGCGGGATGCGTGGTCCTAATTTTAATCAGATGGGTGACTACATTAATGACTGGGGTGGGCGGGTGGTTGTCTTGGATGTGTTGGGTTGGAATGGGATGGGTATGCGTACAGTGCAAATGCTATGCGGGGCCCAGCAGGCCCAGGAAGAGAGAAACAGAAATCTGTAAAGACAAGACCGAAAAACAGAAACAAAGCCAGAGTCAAAAGGAGTGGGCCGGAAGAAAGTAAAGATATATATCTGTAGAGTAAACCGAACTGATGAAAGAAGAGGGGAAAATGTATTGAGTCTCCAGTGTACCAGAATGCGTGAAGGAGAAAGAAGGAAGATGCGTGTGAACAAATGCGTTGAAGGAAGGGCGGAGTAGTCCAGGGCAACGCGACCCTTGCTTCGGCTAGTGGCCGGCGGCACCGGCTGCTGCCGTAGCCGATCACTCGTAATAGCCTTGCCCCGGCAGGCCGTCGTGACTGAAGTGACATTGATCTCCAAATTTGCAACTGTATCCGTCACAGCGCCGGGAAGTAACGCACATAGAAAAGAAAAAAAAACGCAAAAATATTAGCCAGGATTGCACATGACGGGCGGGTCTCACACCAAAAGAGGATAGGAGGACCGGAACATGAGAGGGGGAAGAGATCAGACGCTCGCCTTCCTTGTGCGTAAAAATTGCATTGTCTCCGTCTACTTTTAAAGTCGCGGTCCCCTCCACCGCCACCGCCTCCGCGACTGCGTCCACCGCGCCCCCGCCCGCGTGACCCTCCGCGTCCGCCGCGAGGCGCCTCGCGCTCTTCACGTTCTCGCTCGTCGTATCCGTAGTCTGCATACGATTGCTGCTGCTGTTGCTGCGGATGCTGTAGCTGTTGTTGATTTAGCTGCGAGTAGGCGCTCCAGCCCTGAGCACCCTGCTGGGCATACGCCGCAGCTCCAGGGTCCACCGACCCGCTGCCGCTTCCGTCAGCACCAGTATTAAGGTTGAAACCCGGCAGTACACCGAGCTGCGCCGCAAGGCTGCTGAGCGCACTCGGGTCCAGCCCGAGCTTGCGCAAGTCGACACTTTCGAACGGGTTCGCGACACTGCCGCCAGACACATCGCCCATAGTGACGTCGGTCGAGGGCATCATATTCATATTCACAACACCAGGATATTCACCCAGCCCCGCCCCTACCCCAGCCCCCAACCCAGAGGCGCTCAACGTATCACCTGCAGCCAGCTGGCCAACAAGGTCTGAAACGCTCATCACATGCTGGAAGAAGGGCTGGACATCCGCTCCCGCAATCATCATACGCACATCGCGGTCCACCTGATCGACTGTTATCTGGTTCGCAGGCTCGATGGGGGAGTCCGGGATATGTGCAGGCGTCAAGTACAACGTGACAAGCGCACCCCTCTCGCGCTCTTCCTGCGTGCCCCTCTCCAGACTCTCTGCGCCGCGCTCCTGCGCATTAATGTCCTCCGGAAACTCGATAGCTGAGTAGTTGTGTTAATAAACAACGGACGACGAATGTGTGAAAAAGTTTACCTTGAGGCTCATACCAGTCGATGGACTCTTCGAACAAAGTAATGTGCATTGCGGCACCCTCTGCCCGTTCCAGATCGCGAATACTGTGCGCACCTTGTGACCCCTACGAAAAAATCGGTTCAAGTTCATTCGGAACATGAGGAATGGACTTACGTCGGCGGGATCGTCGTCGTATACCGCCTTCTCAATGAACCTGATCTTTTCGAGGAGACCCTCAGGCGCCCATGTCACCGACTTGCGCTTCTTGCCATTCTTCGTCAGCTTGTCCTCCCCGGATAGGCCTACCCCCGACACAAATCCATTTCCAGAATTGGCTGGGCCAGGTTCGGGAGTTGCCGAACTCGCGGACGACGGACGCCCTTTGGTCATGCTTTTTAACACCTCTTCAAACGGATTAATTGCACTTGGTTGTGCGATATTCGTTGCCGCTGCTGCGACAGCGCTGCTGGCTGATCCCACAGAAGGCGCTGCTGCCTTCTTGAAACTGGGTAGTTTGGGCTTCGGCTTGGGTGCTGAGAAGAACGAGGCATCTGCACGCGCATCCTTGACTGCTACGACCTTCTCTTTCTTCACCTTCCCCTGCGCCAAACCGGATGATGTGGAAGAGCTGGAGACGTTCACTTTTTTCATAGGCGGTGCGGACTTCGCGAGCGTGGCGTCTGAGAGCTTTCTTTTCTTTGTCTTGTCTGTACCATGTTTATCCATACATTCGCCATCCACGTAGCCGCGTAACAGATTTTGTGTTGTTGCAAATTTCATTCGACCCGGCCCATTCGCGAAGATATCCAAAATAAAGCACCAAAGAAATACAATAAAACAATTGTTATTTTAGTCATATATTCATTTTGGACAGTGGACTGGCATGCACCCACCCTCTATTTCCGCTTTTTTAGATGACGACTCCTCAAGCAAAGTTCGCCATTTTCGCTCGACGTTGGATGCCATATCTTTGATCGCTGTAACAGAGACAAACAGTGTAGCAAAAACGTAGTTAGATACATGTTTTGTTATTTCAATCCACCCGATACGGAAAATGACTGGCGGGGAAGTGGTGAAAAACACATCGCTGGCTCGTCTCATAGGCGGACTTTTAACATCTGCTGCTTTATATAAAGTCCTAAAGCAAGCCTTCTGAGGCGCATGCTCGAGGGTAATCTTTCTTGAAGAAGAAAGGGTGATCCCAACTTCCTTTTTTCGCATTGGAGGCACGGGGCCTACTTCGGCGAACAAAAATAATAGTCTATCTGACTTACCCGGAGTGATGGCACCGTTTGGTTTCTGCAATATCTTGGTGATAATTTTGCCCACTCTATAATTCGCTAGCTGCGCCACGTTCAATGGCAATCGATCAAGTATCTAAAGGCGATAAAGTAGGATGCAAATCACGGAGAATATGTAAATTCGCAAACATGAATATAGCAATCACTACAATAGATGAATTATGTACTTACGTGCAGAAGCGGCATGATCGTTGGTTCCCAAAGTCCATCGTCCTTGCCCGATACAGCCGCCTTGAGCCAGTTGGTCAATAGCGCCATCGCATCTTCATTCTCCGACCACGCGCGGAAGAATGCATTACCCGCATTATCACGGATTTTAGACGCAATTTGTGTTCGCACGGATGGTTCGACCTGCGCGGAGCCATAGTCGCTTATTACTGTCACAAGCTCCTTCACCGCGCCTGCGCCTGTCAAAGCGGTGGGTGCAACGAGCGTCTTAACCTTAGAATGGAAGGCAGTCCTGCGTTCGGCAGGGGTCTGTGATGGTTTACTCGGTGTGGGCACTGGTACTGATGCAGGAGCGACGGGTGGAGTAGCTACCTGGGTAGAAGAGCTGGCTGTGAGGTTAGTTTGCGCAGACGTTTGGGGTGGGATGGGAACATGAGGAGGCATATTGTGGTATATATAATGTGGGTACCCCATGTTCAGCTGCTGAGGGTTCAATGTCCGTTGTTGCTGCTGCACATGCTGGTGCTGCATATACATAGGATTCATTGCCGCAGGCTGTTGAGCCTGCGGTTGTTGGAAGTGGTTGATAAACGCAGAGGTGGGGCTTCGCTGCGATGGGGGCGATGACGCAGGTGGAGGGGAATACGATGGGTTAGAATTTGACGATGCGCCATTGACGGTCAATGCCGGACTTTTGTTTAAAACGGAAGATAAGCTTGTAAAACGGAACATCGCAAAGCTGAAGAACACACGTACTCTATCATCATCGACTGTACGGGAGTAGATGGCTGGCTCGATGGCTGCTGATGTTGTTGTTGCTGCTGCTGCTGCTGCTGTAGAGTCAGGTTGGCAGAGCTTGTAGCACCATTGAGCGTCGAATATGAGGACAGAGGGAGGTCCTGGCGTGGCCATGCCGCGGCCGCGGCAGCCTGGCCGTAGGAGACCATGTTGAAAGGGGCAACCGTGGGGTAGTACGGATGCCCGTTTTGGGACATGGGCGGGAATTGGTAGAGCTGGACGGGCGCGATCGAAGACGAACCCGACGTCGACGCTGGGCAAAACAAGAAACAACGCAGGCATCAGCTCACGTCCTCACGAACACCAGTTTGGCTGAACCCCAATTTATTGGGGCTTCTGATGGGTGTGCGCTCACCCTGGAGGTCACCGAGACCAAACTCGCTCAGATCGATGGGCTTGGACCAGTCATCGGGGGAGCCGTGTCCGTTCTGCGTCGGGGCGGATGTGGACTGGTCGTGTGCATTCTGAACGGCAGAGTCGGGGGTGGAGTGAATCCACTGCTGGTTGAAGAGCGCGGGGTTGAACGCTTCCATCCCTGCAGCTCTCTTGCCGTGCGTGTCCCGTGGTCTATTTGGGCTGCTTTGATCTGGATTTTTTTTTTCCCTTTTTCTTTCGCCCTTTTCGCCCTTTGCGATTTCGTCCGCAGCAACAGAAACAGGAACGTGATACGAACTGAACTGGCTTATGTGCTCTACGAGTACGGTGCTGGCAGGACAATAAGTGCAGTCACCTTTCGGAACTCTGCCGTCGTGAACTCTGGGACGGACAGTCAAAGTGGGCGCAGTCGTCGACTGCTGGGTGGTCGTACGCGGAAGCCAGCGAGCGGCAGGGGCCCCAGGAATACGCCTTGTTGTAGCGGCGCTTCAAACGGAGCCCTAATCGGGACAGTATGCAGTAATGATTACCAAGTGCTTACTTCATTAAACGAGGGATTAGGCAAACACAATAGCGCAGCTGACAACCCGGCAGTACCTAGAATTTAATGGAGACCCCCTAAATGGGTAAGCGGGGATTCAATGCCGATTTGCGTCGACATGGAACTTTGTCTATCGGAGTTCGAAAGTGTACAAATACCGGGTCAACAATCTTTGTAGTCCCCGTCTTACTTATTTCTCTTCTCTTCTGCGCCCCCTTTTTCCTTTTCCTTTTCCCTGCCCAAGACGCGTCGCGCACAGCCTGTGTTACTCTCGCGTCCGCTTACAACCACGCCAGTCATGCAGCAACAGGACATTGATTACCAGCGGCACCAGGTCAGTCCATTATCTCCAACCTGCCGCCGTCGCGTCGCCGTCGTCGCCCGGCGCGTCTCAGATTGTTCTTGTCCACCCGAAACACGCTTACCGACTCGTTCTCGCTTCCAGCTCGTCACCACGCTCGGCCAGGCCGCCGAGTCCCTCCGCAACGCCGCCGCGATGGCGGAGAGCTTCGCTGCCCTAGTACAACATGCCGCCTTCTCACCCCAGCAGTCCGGGCTCAACCCAATGAACATGTTCCAGATGTTCGCGTCCGGTCAGCAGCAGCCCCTCAACGGAACCATGCAATTCCAGGCGCCTGGCGGCAACGACGCCGACGCTTCAGGCAAAAAGAAGCGCAAACGCGCACTGACAGAAAAGAAAGAGAAGAAACTCAAAGACCCGAACGCACCGAAGCGCCCACCAAGCGCGTACTTGCTCTTCCAGAACGAGGTCCGCAAGGAGATGCGCGAACGCTACCCGGGCAAGCCGTACCATGAGCTGCTCAGCAAGATTTCGGAGCGCTGGCAACAGATGTCTGACGCCGACAAGAAGGTGTGCATCGCGGCGTTACGATGTAGGGCATCTTCGTGATACTAACAGGTTGTCCCAGGTCTACAACGACCTTACAAACGAGTCGAAAATACAATGGCAAGAGCGCAAGGCTGCATACGACGTGCGGCTCGCAGGCACAGTTGGAGCTCCCCCTGCTGATATCGTGAGTCCATACGGTCCTTCGTGAACCAAGCCACTCGCTCACCTTTCGCTCCAGACATCGACCAAGTCCGTCACGGCTGTCGCCGCCCCGGTGGCCGCCGCGCCGTTGGCATCTGTCGCCGCCGCACAAGACACAGAGTCTGATGAAGAAGAAGCCTCAGAGGATTCTGCTGCAGTTGCTGCTGTAGTAAATGACGGTGCCGCGGCGTCGAGTTCTGAGGCGGAGTCCGACGAGTCAGACTCAAATGAGGACTCAGAGGTGGCCTCAGACGAAGAAGAGCAGGAACAGGAGGCGCCGCAACCCGCGTCAAAAAAGGCGAAAGTAACGGGTCAGCAGCGAGCAGCACCGACGCCGCCGTCTGGGAAAGCGGCCACGAAGGCTGCAGCGGCAGTGACAGCTGTTAAGGAGGAGGCAGATAAGAAAGAGCGCAAGAAGAGGACGTCCAAGAAGGCGCAGAAGGACGAAGCCGCGGCATGATTTCACTTTGATGCTGACACGCTCAACGACCCCTGAGCAGTGGTCACGTTGAGCATATTCCGTGTTCCTTCTCTTCTTTTCTTCAAAAGGCCGACGCGTTTCTGTGTTTATGTCACTATTTCTATATTCTCTCTGTTCGACCTTCTATTGCCTGCAGGTCTTTTTTTATGCCTGATCCGTCGAAAATGATTTTTTCACTTACTGTACACTGCTCGCTATAGCTACTTGGTACACTACATTACAATACACTGTTCTTGCTTTGTCTGCGCATATATTCGCGTTGGTCCATCATAGATGGTTTCCATCCCTAGTCCTCATCAAGGCAATCAGTGTAGCGATTGCGTGTAAGCTTCCCTCGACAGCACATTTTGCCATTGGTGGGCCGTGGAATGCGATGCGTAGGCCATCTTCGCAGGTGCCGATGGCGACGGTGCTTCGGCTTTGTGGCTGTCTAGCAGATACGACGTGGCGGCAGGGCATGCGCAGTTAGCTATGCATTAAGGTGCATGATTAATGTACATATGCATAGCGACCCTCCGTCTTGACTTCGGGCCTGCTGCCGCTCCTATAAGTAAGCCACCAATCGTACCCCATCGCACGATCCTGCACCGAGCGCCCGCTGGTATCTGATTTCCCCACCATCCACTATCGGTCGGCCTCAAGCTCTCTACCTAGTACCACAACAACTACCCCTCGACATCCGACAACCGACACAATGTCCTACGGTCCTCCGGGCAGCCCCGGGATGCAGAACCCCGACCGCCGCCCGCTCCCTGAGGGATGGGTCGAGCGCTACAATGATCAGTACAAAACCTGGTGCGTCCGCTGGCCACTAGCAGCTCACCCCCCGACGACGTCCTCACGTCCGTGCGCATATACGCTACACGACAAAACAGGTTTTACGTGAACACGCGAGATGGAAACGCGCCGTCGTGGACGCACCCGCTTGGCCCCCCGCCGCCCGTGATCACGCCCCCGATGGGCCCACCGCCTGGTCCGCCGCCCCCTGAGGCGCGTGGATGGGGCCAGCCGTCCTATGCCCCTTATCAAGGCGACGGATACGGTCCGTCACGCAGCCCGGGGTACGGCCCACCGCCCCCGTCCCGTAGCCCGGGGTATGGCCCACCACCCCCGTCCCGTAGTCCGGGATACGGCCCGCCTCCAGGCGGGTACGGAGGCGGCTATGCACCCGAATACGGCAGGGGACCCGATCCGGGGTACGGAAGAGGCCCTGATCCCGGGTACGGGTACGGAAGGGGCCCCGAGCCCGGTTATGGGGGAGGATATGGTCAGCAAGGGCCCGGAGGCGAACGCGGCTGGTTTGGTGGGGGAGGCGCGCCACCGGCCACCCAGACGGTATATGTGGAGTCGGCGCCTGCGGAACCGCCCAAGAAGAGCGGGATGGGGGTGGGTGCGATGGTCGGCATTGGTGCCGCTGGTTTGCTCGGCGGTGCGTTGCTCGAGAACGCGTTCGAGGACCACAACGAAGACGAGTACAGGGAGGGCTTTGACAACGGTGCGCCGGCTATCTCACTTATTTCTCTGTCTGCTGTGCTGAACTGGCTGTTCTGGGTCTAGGTGCCGATCAGCAATACGACGAGGACAACTACGGGGGCGATGGAGGCGATGGCTGGTAAAAATATTCACTGCACAGAGATCATCCGGGAGTACATGTGTATTTGTAGCGCTACAATGACTAAGTAGGATTAGAATTGAGCATACTTACTTGGGCTCGCGCCATCCTCCTTGTCCTCTAACCACCACCATCTAGGTAGTCTTTTGAGCACTCTGCCCTCTATGTCTGATCAACAACAACAAGAACAACAACCCCCCCGTCCCATCGACGAGACCTTTCACGCCCCCTCTGTTCCTACAAGGGGTGGTATGCGTTCTCTTCGTGGTTGGGGGACCGACTCACTGCCTCCTCCGGGAACGGTCGCCGCCCGCTCTTCCTCGTTCTCGGGGTCGATCTCGAGCGCCGCCCGCGCGCCTCCGGTGCCCCCCAAAGTTCTCCCCACAGTTTCCCCACTGGCGGCGGAGATCACATCTCGCCAACCCTTTCACCCACCGTCCCGCGCCGCCTCCGTCGCGAGCGACCGAGGAACTGACCAGGTCATGGCACAAGTTTCCCCCCCGGCTAAACCGGGTCTTCCCCTCTCAGGGGCTATTTCCAGCGAAACCCTCTTTTCTGGGGGTCAAGCCAGCCTCTCCCCTCTCGTGGCCCCTGCTCCGCAGGCCCCCCAATCCACCTCTGCCTCCATGTGGGCGAGTTACATCCCCACAGGCGCGGCTTCCCCTCTCGATGAGCCTGCCCCCCCTATCACCCCTCCAGGTGGTGGGGGTAGGGCCCCCCGTGTAGACGAAACCCCTCGTGGGCCGTCCCGCCCGATGTCTGCGGCCATCTCGTCGCTGGACTCCGACTCAGAAATGTCGGAGGCCAATGCCCCCGATGACCAGGCCTCTACGGCTTCTGCGCGGAAAAAGCGCAAATCCACCAGCACCCCAGTGCCACTGTCCCCCAGGGCGGTGACCCTGCAGGTTCCCCACCTCCGGCTGGCCGCCACTACTGCGATGCGCGCCTCCCATGACCTTCTCGCACTAGGGAAGACGACCTCTTTGTCGGCTGCCCCTACTGCCGCCCTCCTTGGGGAGATTGCCTTTGCGGTCAATTCTCTCAACAGTGCCTTGGTCCAGGAGGATCCGCTCGCACACTCCGCCACGTCGCAGGCCTTTCGGGCGGCGGCAGGCCCCCGCTTCGGCATAGCCTCAGGCCCTGCCCCCCTTCCCGCCCCCTCCCAGTCCGTACAGGCTGTGGCAGGCCCCCCCTCTCTTCCCTCCCTGCCACAGCAGATGGTGCAGGTCATGTCTGACCTTACGCGCCAAATGGCTTTCATGATGCAGCGGATGGACGCACTCGAACGATCCCCCCACATTCCTCGGGGGCCGGGTCCGCCCCCTCCGGAGACAGGAAAGGGAAGGGTAAAGCCAACCCAAGTACTGCACCTCCTCCACCACAAGGACCTTCGGGCCCTTCTACCTCCACCGCCGGGTCCACCTTGCCGACACCTGTCACTCCAGGTCATGCCGCGGGCGGGGCTACCCCTGCCACTGTCCCTGCTACTGCAGCGCCAGTGTCGACAGGGGCCCCCGCTACTGCTAGCGCTGTGAAACAAGAGCCGAAGCGTGCAGTCCTCCCGGTTATCCGTACTATTACGGACCCGACCCTCGCCATCCGCTTCCATGGAAGTCCACCTCCTGCTGGAGCGCGCCCCACCGACTCCCAGACGACCATTAACGTCAGGACCGCCCTCTCACGCTTCCCCACTGCGGCCAAACTGGTCGTACGTGCAGCCCATTGGAACGACCGAGGCAATTGCTTCGTGACGTTCGCTCACAACACTCACATTCCTACTATGAACAGCGTGAAGGAAGTTGTGATGGCTGCCGTCCAAAGCGTCTACCCTGCCACAGTCTCCCAACTCGTATCTTGGGCCTGCCTCCAAATTGCCGAAGTCCCTACGCGCCCTGCGCAGGGCCTCCCCGCCTTCACGGCGAACGACCTCCAAGCGGAGTTTCGTGCCGCCAACCCTCACCTCCTCTCGCTGCCAATGACTCTTGAACCCGATTGGACCCGGGCTTACGAGCTATTGACTGAGGACGTCATGTCTGCCCCCATCGCCTTCTCTTTTGAAGACCCCACGGGCGCCCGCTCTGCGAACATCCTATCTACCCCTAGGAATCGCGTCATATACATGTTCGGCCGCCGGCTTAAACTGGTGGCCCGTCGTGACCTCCCTCGCCTCATGCAATGCATCAAATGCGCTGCACTCGGCCACCTAGTCCAAAACTGCAGGAACCGCCCCTGGTCGTGCCTCATATGCGCTGGCCGTCACCGTACTGACGATCACCGCATGCGCTGCCCTGGGTGTGTACGAGACGCCCTTCCGGCTTCCTCCCCCTGCACACACCCCCCTAAATGCTCGAACTGTTCCGGCGAACACCGCGCCGACTCTTCCAGCTGCCCCAAACAGCGTGGCCGTGCCCGTTCCTCTTTCGCCCCACCCCCGGTAGATGAGTAGTCCATGGACGTTTATGCAACACAATGTTGCAACGTCCCGAGTGCACGTCGAAGCACTCATCCACTCCTTCTCGTCTGCCCCCGGTGCCCCCCTTCCACCTGCGGTAATCTTACTCCAGGAGCCTCCTTGGTACCCCATCGGTGCCTCCCCTTCTATGTTGGATGCAGCAGGTACGCCCGTTTTCGGCTTCCCCGCCATGCCCAACTACCACGTCTTCGTGCCTCCCTCCGCGGGGGCCACTGAACTAACACGTCCGCGTGTGGTCACACTGGTACACCAGTCTATCCCTCTGTCTCGGGTGGTGCTAGATGCTTCGCGCTCCCCATCCCGAGACATACTCACGCTAATTTTTGACACTGGCCTTGGGCCTTTCTTTGTCACTAATGTATACAATCACGATGCGAATAAAACGGACACCATCTCCTCTCTTGCTCTTCTCGAGCTTCCTCCGCGTGCACACTGGCTGGTTGCTGGGGATTTTAACCTCCACTCCATCCACTGGGATCACGGCACCCACTCGGCAAATGACGCGCAAAAAGCGCGCCCTCTCGAGCACTGGGCTGCTGCAAACGCTATGCACCTCATCAATCAGCCGGGCTTCGATACCCGGCGACGCCCATCCACCCAATTCACCGAATCAGTTATCGACTTAGCCTGGGCTTCTCCTTCTTTAGAAGACCTCGCTTTAAGCGATTCCTGGACACGATCCTGGGATACCCCATCCGGATCCGACCATGCGGTCATCACATGGTCTGTCCCCACATCTTTAGAGCCATTCATCGACCCCTTCCTCCGCCCACGGTATGACGATTCGCTCTCTACTGAATGGTTGGAAGCGCTTGATGCTCCACTCTCCACCGCCTTCGCCCTCTCAGGCGCCACGCCCCACCTCCTTGATGTCAAGGTCGCCGCCATTCACGCTGCGTTGGTCTTCGCCACTGATGCCTCACACCCCCCGTCCTCTTCTAAGGCAGGGGGACACAAGGTCAAGTGGTGGGATGCTTCTTGCCGTGCTCACATGGCCGCCTTGCGCGGAGCTTCCCCGGCGGATCGTACCATGCTCCGGCGTCAGTCGGCTGGTATCTTTCGCCGTGCTAAACGCAACTGGGCTGATTCGTTCACTGCTTCTGTCAAGCCAGACAAAATCTGGCCAATGGCAAAATGGGCAATGGGCTCCCGACGGGCCCCTATCCCAGCGTTAGTGTCCGGACACTCCACTGCGAACTCACCCGCGGAGAAGGCTTCCGCCTTCCGGTCTAAGTATTTCGGTACCCAACCCTCCGCTGCCACTCCATCGACATATTCTTTTGTCGGCGCCCGCCCTATGCGCAACCATCCCATCCTTATGGAAGAGTTGGACCACGCTCTCAACCTCACTTCTAATTCAAGTGCCCCGGGCATTACCGGTGTCGGCTACCAGGCCCTCAAAAGTCTGTACGCCACACATAATGTTTCACTCCTCGCACTCTATAATGAATGCCTGGATGCTGGACACCACCCCCGTCCTTGGAAGGACGCGAAGGTGGTGATGCTCCGTAAACTTAATAAGAAAGACCCTACTGCGCTCAACGCTTACCGTCCCATCACTCTCGAGGAAACCATGGGCAAACTACTCGAGAAGATCATCGCAAATCGCATCCAGTTCATCGCCAACGAACTGGGCGCGCTCCCCCCCTCCCAATACGGCACCCGCCAAAAGTCGGGCGTACTGGACGCCACCACCGACCTTGTAAACGAAATTGAGACGGCTTGGGCTCGACACCACATCACCACTGCACTGGCAGTAGATGTGGCGGGTTTCTTCCCTTCCGTTCAACACACCCATCTACACTCCGTCCTCCTCGAACTCGGGTTTCCCCCCCTCCTTATCTCGTGGGTTATGTCTTTTGTTTCAGACCGCCGGGTTGCCCTCTCCTTTGATGGCTTCACCGACACCCTGACTCCCATTCCTAATATGGGGGTTCCTCAAGGCTCTCCCATCTCACCCATACTGTCTGCGCTATTCGCGACAAGCCTCCTCTCCTCTTTACAGGCCACCGATCCTCTCGTGCTAGTCCGCGCCTACGTGGACGACCACCTCCTCACAACTTCTTCGAGTTCCATAGCAACCAACGTTGCTCGACTTGAAAAAGCATACCTTTCGTTCTCCGCCGCATGTCGTGCTCTCGGACTCTCCTTGGACGACGATAAGTCTGAACTTATCCACTGGACCCGACGGCATGACCTACGCGAAGACTCCCTCATTCACCCCATCAATTTGCCGCGCCAGGGCCTTCCGCCCCTTCGCATAGTACCCTCCCGGCCCTTGCGCTGGCTGGGCATCTTTTTCGACGCGCAACTCTTGTTTACGGTACATGTTCAGCGCATGTGCTTTAAAGCCATGTCCTCCCTCCGCGCCCTGGAACTCCTCGGCAATACCCTCCGCGGCCTTGACCCGCTCCACTTACGACGTCTCTATATCGGTTGCATTTTACCAGTCCTACTCTGGGGTTCTCCTCTGTGGTTCACTGGCAAACGGCAAAAAGGCAAATGCGACAAAATGACTTTAGTACAGTCCGCGGCGTGTCGCCGTATCTTAGGATCATGGCGCACGTCACCACGCGGCCCCTCTGAGGTCCTCGCCTCCATTCTGCCTATCCCCCTCCGCCTAGAACGCACCAAGTCTCGTGCTGCTATCCGGTATCTCACTACCAAGCACACCCTTTTACCTCTACGTAATACACGTAAAGGAGCCATTACTTCTTCGTTCGTCGAACGGGTCCCCCCGGGATGCGAACGGGTTCCCCGATACACCCGCCCCCCGTGGCTTACGCTGCCCCCATTGCGCCACGTAAGCATCGACCAGGCGATTGACCACTCCCAAGAAGCCCGAGAGGCCCTCATCCAGTCACACCATGGTCTTATCAACCGACTGAAAGACGTCCCCACTCGCCTTCTCATCTACACTGACGGTTCCCGTAAGGGTACGTCTCCGTCTACATACGCCGGCGGCTGCGCCGGTGTCTGGTTTTATCGTGGGGAATCTGTTCTCATCCGCGAAACCTATCTTGGTTCCTCCATACATGCTACGGATTGCGAACTTGCCGCCCTGGCCGATGCCGCTTGGCTTTTGGCATACTCTTACGATTTGCACCCGGACATTACCCAGGTGGAAATCTACACTGATTGCGAAGTCGCTCTTACCCTCCTCGCAGACCCTCGTCCGGCCCCAGGCGTTAACGTCGCCCTCTTTATCCGGAAGTGCCTTAAAATCGCCAATAAGCGGTTCCCCAATGTCTTTTTTCATTTACACTGGGTTCCTGGACACTCCGATGTAGAAGGCAATGAATTTGCTGACGTCCTCGCCTGCGGTATCGCGGACAACCCCCCTCCGGGCACCCTCCCGTTCCCGCCCACCATCCGTTTTCTCAGGGAAACAGCCTCCTCGACGGCACTTTCTCAATGGAAATCCGACTGGGCTTCGGCCTGCAGGAAATCCCGAGGGACTTCGGACGCCCACTCTATGGGCGTTACTCTGAACCCCTCGACAAAACCGTCCGCCCTCATGCAGAACCTCACGCTCGGTCGACGCACTAAGTGCAAAGTTTTCCGGACACTCCTAGGTCACACCGGTTTTGGCGCGTACTTTGGACGTATTCCGGGACGCGACCCCATGTGCCCGTTCTGTCACGTTCCGGAGACTCGAGCCCACCTCCTGCTCTCCTGCCCCAACACCCTCCCCGCCCGACGGGCGGTGTGGAAGACGCCCATTCCATCTACAGAGGCACAATGGTTCTCCAAAGATGGTCTCCCTCTTCTGGCCTCGTTCCTCGACTCTCACCCTGCCTTTGAGGCAGAGCCCATCCTTGTCTTCGACCCGGGTGGCCCAACTGTGATTCATGTCTCGGATCTAGGATTTGCCACGGGCAACTAGACCGATATTACGCTTCTTATGTCACTGGTAGTACCCAGTCCCGCTCTCTGCTTTTGGCTTCCCGCCACTATTATTCCATCTATAACAACTACCATCTCACACAATACAGGGGCCTAAAGGCCCCTGGAGCGTATTTTGTACTAGATAGTCATGACGCGCTATAGAAATGCATTTAAAAAAAAAAAAAAAAAAAACTTGGGCTCGCGCGCGACGTCGCTTCCACTACTACAGTACCCAGTGACCATCAGATCCAATCATGCAGCAGCGCCTCGTTCATATCATTCCGACTCGAATCCGGGTGGTTAGTCCAGGACGAAGCCTCGACTCGCCAAGCACAAGCCTCCTGCATTGTATTCATTTGTAGTAATATTGTGATCGAGGGGCGATAGACAGACAGGCACGCCTCGCACGGAGCATCGCCCATACACACAGACGCCAGCCAGTATGACAGTTCTGCGGGCGAAGACGCTCTATAAATCTGCAAGACGGCGGGCCCAGCGGCTCGCCCAGTTGTTCTCGTCGCGATGTCGTCCCTCAATCCCGACACGCGCCCCCTCCCCGTAAACTGGTCTGAGCATTTTGACGCTGGGTACGCCGTCCGTCCTATCACCGTAATTGCGCGATAACTAACTGGCCTTCATCCTCGTCGTTCAGACGCAGAACGTGGTACTACCAAAACAACGCCGCCGACCCGCCCTTCCGCTCGTACGTCCACCCTGTCGGACCGCTTGCACCCGGGGGCGGAGGTGGTGGCACACCGACTGCAGGCGGGCTCACCCTCGCACAGAGGCTCTACGCGAGCGCAGGAACGGGTGCGACGCAACCTGCGACGCGTGTGCCCACGAATGCAGGCGTAGTCGCCCGAACGAGTCCCGCGTCGGCACCGGCGGCGACGGGTACGGGTGCCTCGCCAGTACACGAGCGCCAGCATGTCCGGCGGCTTCCTACTCCAAGCAGACCGTCCCCAGGCTTATCGACCCCGTCTCCGCCGCCGCCTCCTCCCCCGCTTCAGAATATCGCATATGCCGACGTGCCCCCTATCGCCGTGCCCGATCCCACCAGGGCCGCACGCGCTTCTGCCAGTTCGTCGGACTCATCGCAGTGGCAGAGTGTGCATGCGTACCTTGACACGCCTCCGCCGCCAGTTGATGCGGACGACGAGCTCGCAGGCTTCGAGCATGGCTCTGAAGGACGTCTCGCGCGCCGCCCAACCCTCCCTCTCTACTCTCCGACTGCGGCGGACGGACTGTCTGTCGACGTCGATGAGGGAGGCATGTGGGACGTATCGAGCATGTCGCAAGCGCTTGAAACGGAGAGCGGGGTGCGGAATGTCGAGCTCCTCGGAAGGGGATATGGAGATTCTCCAAATTTCGCGAATGCGGGCGGGCCATCACCCCCTCCTCCTGCGTTGTCCCCGGTCCCAACCCCGTCGTCCGTCCCTTCTGTGCCCCCTTCCCCCTCAGTCATGGCAGCAGCAGCCTCTCCCGTGCAAGCCTCCAGTGTGCCTCCCACAGCGCAGCTCTCCCGCCGTGCACTCTCCGCTTCGGCATCGGTTGTACCCGACACGGGACGCGGGGCACGCCGTACGTCAGGCCCAACGTCAGGCCCACGCGCCCGTATGTCTGTACTTGCATCTGCACCCGCGTTTCCGGTGTCGGCACCTACCACGCCGTTGACGTCCTCTCCAGGCGCGGGCACGGCTGTTGGTGCGCAGGCAGCGTATGCATACGCGCGTTCGCTATACACTACTGCACTACCGACGGTACCACAGCGACTACCCTCGCAGCCAAATGTCCAAGCCGCCGCGCCGGGGCCTGTGTCTCCCGCAGTGGTTGCGTCGCCGTCCTCGCCGGCGCCATCGACCAGCTCTGTGAAATCCAATCCCCTCACCCCAACGTCCCCCGCATCGGCTTCTGCGCACCAGCGTGTCGCGTCGACGACTCTCACAACGCCACCTCCATTGCCGCACCGGCGCTCTGCATCGGTTGGACCCCTCCCACCTGCTCAACCCCAGCTGCAGTCTCGAGCACAACCCCAAGTGCCCCAAGCACAAGCGCAGCCCGTGGTTCAAATACAAACGCAGGCACAGCCCCAAGTCCAAGTACAGACGCAACCCCAAATGCAATATCAAGTCCAAGTACAGACACAACCCCAAACTCAGCCCCAAGTACAGGCGCAAGCGCGAGCTGCTGTGCAGCCGCAGCCGCGGCCGCAACCGCAACCACAGTCACAGGCGCGGTCGACATCGGGCTCGTATAGGTACTCCTCTGCGCCGCTCTCTAGTTCGTCAGGCTCGTCAAGTTCAGTTTTTTCCAGCTTCTTTGGCGTCTCCCGTGCGCAGCGCAAGGAGGAGCTGCGGCGACTGGAGCAAGAGCGCGTGGAGCGCGAGCGTGCTCGTGCTGAGAGAGAGCGCGCCGCGCGCGAGGCGCAGGAGGCGGCTCTAGCACAGGGCCAGGTTCAATTGGAGACGCGACGAGTGCCTCCCCCGTTCGTATCGCGCTCGCCGGAAGCGAGTACGAGTGGGGTAGCACAGAGACCGATGCAGGCGCAGGGCATGTTTGGCCCTGGTGCAGTGCTTCCCTCTCCGATCGTCCAGACGATATCTCCTACCTCTCCTCCGCAGCAGCGGGGCCTCGCCGACACGTTTTTATCTACTGTCACCAACCAGGCTGGAAACAACAATATAAGCGCTGCGCTGCTCGGGGCTCTCTCTGGAGGGGGTGGTGCGGCGTTGCTGTCGGGAATCGTCAGGGGGGTGGACAATAACCAATCTACGGACGGGGTAGATTTCACGCAGTTTACGGACGGTGTGAATTTCTCTCAGTTTACGGACGGGGTGGATTTCAACCAGTTTACGGACGGTGTTGATTTGAGCCAGCTTGGGGGTGGCATGAATATGGGCCAGCTGGAGATTGGCGTGGATATGAGCCAATTCACGAACGACGTCAACTCTAACCAGTTCGATCCGAGCCAGTTCGCGAATTTAGATCCAAGTCAGTTCACGGACACGATGGATCCGAACCAGTTCACGGGTATGATGGACTCGAGTCAGTCCTGGGATGGGTCGGGTCTAGGTCAATCTTGGGAGGGGGCGGACCCGAGCCAATTTGACAATTTTAATAATGTGGATCCGAACCAGTTTTCAGACCCAAGTCAGTTTTCGTTTGGGTTGGATCCGAACCAGTTTGGACAGGATGGCTTGGACTCGGACCAGTTTGCGAATATGGTGGACCCGGGTCAGGTTTGGGACGGCGGGGACACGACCCAGTACGACAATGCCATGGATCCGGGCCAGTTCGCGAATGGGATGGACCCGAGTCAGTTCTCGGACGGGGTGGACCCGAGTCAATACTCGGACGGGATGGACCCAAACCAATACTCAGACGGGACGGACCCAGATCAATATCCGGACGGGACGGACGGGGGCCAGTTCACGAATTGGGGGAACACGTCGTCCGGGGACGTAAACGATGGCGGGTACAATACGGATCCGAACGCGTTCGGGTTCAATGGGTCTGATTATGGCGACGATTCTGGAGCGGGAATGGATGATCCGACGGGTGGTGGTTACGACCCAGCGAGTGGCGCGTACGACCCGACGAATGACGGGTACGCACCGTCGGATGGGGCGAACAGTCCTACAAATGATGGATATGATTCGACGGACGGTGCGAACTATCCGGCAAATGGTTCATATGAACCTTCTGTGTGCTCGTCCGGGGACTACCAGCAGGACCAGCCTGATTCAGCCGACCAACAGGACCAGTACGATTCGGATTCTCAGTCCCAGCAACAAGACCAACCGGACACACAGTCGCAGCAGCAGGACCAACCAGATGCACAGTCCCAGCAGCAGCAGACAGATTCTCTCCAGCATGCGCTCGAGGAGCAAGCCAAGCAGGAAAAGAAGATGCAGCAGGAGATGCAGCACCAGCAACAGCAGGAGATGCACGCGTATCAGCAGCAGATGGCGCAACAGCAGCACGCGCAACAACAATTACAGCAAAAGCTACAGCTGCAGCTCCAGAAACTCCAGCAGCAGCAGAGCGCTCAGGCGCATCTCCAACAGCAGCTCCAGCAGCAACTTCAACAGCAGAACCACGCGCAGGCACAAGCGACCGCGTCGCAACTTGCAAAACTGCAGAAGATGCAGCAGCAGTTGCAGCAGCAGGTTCAAGCGAGCCTGGCGGGTCTCGGGCCAGGATCTAATACTGGGGGCTCGTCTGCGTCGGGGGATCATGCGACGAACCAGGTGCATACTCAGCCTGTCCAACACGCCCAGCCCGTTCAGCACGCTCGGCCTAGTCAGAATGCCCAGCCTGTTCAAAACGCCCAATCTGCCCAGCATCCTCAGAGTGTTCAGCACGCTCAATCCACTCAGCATGCCCAGCCCGTACAGAACACGCAGCATTCTCAGCCTATTCAGTCTGCTCAAAATAGTCGACCTACACATAATACCCAGCACGCTCAACACGCTCAGAATTCTCAGCATGTTCATCACGCTAAACCCGCTCGCCCTACTCAGCAAGCCCAGCATGCTCAGCCTATTCAGAATTCTCAGCATGCTCAATCTGCTCATCCTGTCCTGAACACCCAACACGCTCATCCTGTTCAAAATATCCAGCACGCCCAGCACACTCAACAGACCCAGCCTGTTAGGCCTGTTCAGAGCTCCCATCATGCCCAGCCCGTTCAGAATACCCAGCATGCTCAGGCTACTCAACACGCTCAGCACGTTCGGCCCGCACAACACACTCAACCTGCCCAGCAAGTTCAGCACACCCATCCTGTTAAGCCGGCTCAACATACCCAACACGTTCAGCACACGCAGAACACTCATAACTCCCGACCCACTAAGCCTGTTCAGAGCGTTCCGCAGGTTCAACATACTCAGCCTAGGCCTGCTCAGAGTATTCAACCTGGTCAGCATTCTCCGCTCGGTGCGCAGCAGTCCACAGGTATGCGTCAATTAGTCGTGAATCAGACAGACGTGATCTAACGCTTGCTTCAGACCCAGGGCATTTTGGCGGACCGGGAAGGCCGAACGTGTCTGCCGCGGGGACACTACCGACGCTGCCTTCGGTAGATCCTATGGATTATCTACGGCGGTACCAACAAATGTTGCAACAGCAACAAGCGGCGCAGCACCCTCAGCATTCGCAGCCTGTAAATACACCTCAACCCCAGCTCGCCCAGCAGCCTCAGCTTGCAACTGTTCCCCAGCTCTCTCAGCAGCTTCCAACTGCACCACCACAATTACCTCAACGTCCGCAACAGACTCAGCCATATCAGCAAACGCAGGCCTACCTAGCACAATTACAGAACACGCAGCAACTCGCCCAGATCTCCCAACTAGCACAACTACAACAAGCACAACAACAACAGCTTGCACTCCTCTCTTTGCAGACTCAATCTCCACAAACGCAGCTCCAGCAATCAGCGCAAATCCAGCACGCACAGCTTCTCGCACAACTTCAACAAACACAACTTCAACTCGCGCAGTTATCCCAGCAAGTGCAACTGCAGCAGCACAGGCCTCAGCAACTTCCAACGCACTCGACTTCATCGAGCCTATCGCAAGCTGCTCAACAGCAGCTTGGACGGATGGCGGTGAACGGGGCACTGAGAGTTGGGGGATTGCTCCTAGGAAACGCGCTCGCAAACACCGCTGGCGCGCTGAACGGATCGTCGTGATCGCGGGAGGGAGGTTGCATGGCAAAAACCAAATCTAATTGTTAATCTATTTGCCCTTCTTAGCTAAACACGTCCTTAATCCACTTGCATCCATTTGTACCCACACAAAACTTATTTTGTTATTGTCGAGAGCGTGTGTTTTTATTAATTTAAGAGTTAAACGCGTAATAAACAAGGTTCATTCGGCAAACGCGAACCGGCAAAGACCGAGGCGCGTCAAGCAATTTCTCAGCTTTGACGCTGAAACCGGCGGTGCATCTTGTTCTTGTCCCCCACAATCGTCGGTGCCAGCTGCACGACCAGCTTCATACAGGACACCATGGTGCGTTTGACAAGAAGCAGCGCCAGGATCCTTGAGACACCCTCGACCACAAGTACCCCGACGACAAACGCCTCACCCATCTTCAGCTCTAAGTCGTCGGCTGCCTCTGCGTCCCTCACACCAGCTACATCTGACAATGAGGGAAAAGTCATGAAGGCAGAGAAGAAAACACAAGAGGTGCATGAGGGCACCGGGCGTCCAAATTCGAACAAGCGACGCTCGACGAGGTCCACGACGATGGCAACTAAGACGACGCTCAGAAAGCGCTCGATACATTTTGGCGACGATGATGAGCCCGAAAATTCAACCCCGAAGAAACGCATTGTAGAAGACCTTGCATATGTTGAGATAGAAGTGAAAACCCCAAAAGCAACGCCGGTCAGAGGCAAGGTCTGTGCGCTCGCTGCTTGTGTGCATATGCAGAAGGCGCTAAGCTACTGGATTTTCTCTTAGTCGAGTCCTGTGAACAACCTGAAAAGGAAAAGAGGAAGCGGCAAGAGTACTGTGCAGGTATCGCAGCCGCCTGTGAACGAAGCAGAAAGCGATTCAAGCGAGGATGAGCTTGTATCTGAGGACGAGATGGACTTTGATGAAAATATTGAGCTTGCTGAGTCGGATGACAGCGGCTCGGTATTCGAAGCTGAGGATGACGATGATGATGACTTCGAGGTTAAAGCGTCTACGAAGAAGTCTCCGCGTAAACGCCGTGCTGCCGTGGTGGATGAATCTGACGAAGACGAGGTAGAAGCACAAATGCTGAGGTGCGCAATCGAGCTCTCCAAAAGGTCCGAAGAAGGGCCTCGCGGACTCGCCGGTGCTTCTTCAAGTAACGCCTCTGCTTTGCGTGCCGCTGCTGCCGAGCATCGGATGGCTACATCTAATGTCTTGGATATCGACGATGCGATTATGTTTTACCCCTCAGATGCATCTTCAGACGATGAGCCCCTCGCAAAAGGAAGCAGGAAGAGTAATACCGAAACTAAGGGCAAGGGCAAGGGCAAGGCACGAGCAAAGCCAGAGGACTTGAACTTGACGACAATGACGTACGCTCAGCTGTCTAAACAAAAGCGTGCTGAGAAGCGACTGGCCAAGGAGCAGGAAAAGGAGTTACGGAAAAAGCTCGGGCGACGACCTATGTACGCAGAGAGAACAACGATCAATTTGCAAATCCACCATCCGGAACTACGCACGGTTTGGGGTGATCTTGAGACTCGCGTGAAGCCCGTCACACCACATAAAGCTGAGC
Organism: Coniferiporia sulphurascens; assembly: GCA_002794785.1. Classification (NCBI taxonomy): domain Eukaryota; kingdom Fungi; phylum Basidiomycota; class Agaricomycetes; order Hymenochaetales; family Hymenochaetaceae; genus Coniferiporia; species Coniferiporia sulphurascens. The sequence continues at coordinate 74,124 of NBBA01000017.1, read as the reverse complement.
AACCAGAAAAGCTCAAGATTAACCTTCTGCCATTCCAACTCGAGAGTTTGTACTGGATGCGTGAACAAGAGGAAGGCGTGTGGCACGGAGGGATGCTCGCGGTGAGTTACGTAGTGCCCTCATGCTTTTTTAGTTGATTAAGACCAGCGTGATTAGGATGAGATGGGGTATGATTCGAAATTATTTATGAAGTCGTTCTTATCTAACTTTTATTTAACAGGATGGGAAAGACTATCCAGACACTCGCGCTGCTTGTTACTGATGGCAGGAAACCTAACTTGATTGTTGCGTATGTCAAAAAACAAACAGCTTTCTGATGTGTTGTTAACGTCTCTGCTTTCTACAGTCCTACGGTCGCAATTATGCAGTGGAGAAATGAAATTGAGGCGTATACCGATGGATTTAAGATTGCAATTTGGCATGGGGCATCACGCGAAGCTAACATCAAGGAACTGCAAAAGTTTGATGTCGTACGTCCAATTACGTGGCTTTGTGTCCAACGGGTCAAAGGACATGCGTCTCACTATATCCAGGTTCTGACTACGTACGCGGTTTTGGAGAGTGCTTTCCGCAAGCAGCAGAGCGGATTTAAACGCAAAGGCAAAATTATAAAGGAGAAATCCCCCGTGCACCAGATTCAATGGAACAGAATCGTTGTCAGTATGTTTCTCTCAGCTGAGTTTCCATCGTTAACAAACCCGCTATCTTCCTCAGCTCGATGAGGCGCATAACATCAAGGAACGTGCTACAAATACTGCCAAGGCCACATTCGAATTGCAGTTCGTACAGCAGTCACCTTTTGTTTTCCCTTATTATCATATTATCGTCTCTGCGTTCCTTTAATCTTATCCAATTTCTTGCATGCAGGAGCAACTACAAATGGTGCCTATCCGGTACACCTCTGCAGAATCGTGTCGGCGAACTGTACAGCCTCGTCAGATTTCTTGGTGGCGATCCTTTCTCGTATTACTTTTGTAAGTCTTTAACTTTTAACTTAACAATTCAACTGACAAACACTGGTTTGAAGGCAAGAAATGCGACTGCAAGTCATTACACTGGCGGTTTACGGACAAGAGAACCTGCGATGGTTAGTTTCAATGCGATTCAGGCCTAATTAACGATGCATTAAATGTCCTGCCCTTAGATTGTGGACACAGCCCAATGCAACATGTCTGTAACCATCTTTACCTTTACCTTTCTCTTGACTCGACTAATAAATGCATAACAGACATGCTTCTGGAACACCGAGATCCTCACACCGATCCAAAAGCACGGTTTGGAGGGTCCCGGCCAAGATGCGTTCAAGAAGCTGAGGATACTGCTTGACCGTATGATGCTTCGCCGCACGAAGGTCTTTATTATTTCCTTTGAAAGCCTTCTTGTTTCCTCATGTCACTTCTGTATATCGTCATAGCTTGAGCGTGCGGATGACCTTGGCCTCCCTCCACGCACGGTTATCGTGCGCCGCGATTACTTCAGTGATGAGGAAAAGGAGTTGTACTTGTCCCTATTCTCCGATGCGAAGCGTCAATTCAGCTACTATGTTGACCAAGGATCGCTATTGAATAGTAAGCGAATTCTTTCGGTTCTTTGAGGCGCTAGATACTGCACTGAAGCATATACTTCTAGACTATTCAAACATCTTCAGCTTGTAAGCGTACACGCATTCCTGATCATCCGATAATTCGTGACTATATTCGTTTTCAGAATCACAAGAATGAGGCAGATGGCTTGTCATGTAAGTACTGCGCTCGTCTCCCGGAGCTTAGTCTATCTAAACGTCAGGTAATGTAGCCCGACTTGGTTTTAAGAAGCAAGCAGAACGCAACGAAGTTTTCAGTTGGTGACATGGAGGAGGCCACAATTTGTCGACTCTGTAATGATATTGCTGAAGACGCTATTCAGTCGAAGTGTCGGCACATCTTCGTAAGTCTGCGGGAAACAGTATGAAATCTCCATGCTTCTTACGAACTCATTAATAGGATCGGGAGTGCATCAAGCAATATATCAATACTGCCGTGGAGCATATGGTAAATTTTACGTCTAATAAATGGGTTTACCGACTGCTCACTGGTCATCGACTGCGATAAGCCTGCGTGTCCGGTCTGCCATCTTCCGCTTACCATTGATCTTGAGGCGCCCGCACTTGAGTTGGACTCGAATGCATCAAACACAGTACGGCAGGGTATCCTTGGTCGATTGGACGTGGACAAGTGGCGATCATCGTCAAAAATCGAGGCACTTGTAGAAGAGCTTTCAAACCTCCGCCTCAAAGACGCGACGACGAAGAGCCTCGTGTTCAGCCAGTTTGTCAACTTTTTGGACCTAATTGCATTCAGGCTCCAGCGAGCAGGATTTAATGTCCGTTTTTCTTACGTTAGCATACAACATGGACTGAAACTGACATGTGTTTCTTTTTCTTTTCCGATTGTCTAGATATGTCGTTTAGAAGGAACTATGTCGCCTCAGGCCAGAGATGCCACCATTAAACATTTCAGTGCGTATTATTATTCTAGTTCTATCACAAATACTGAACTTTTTATTCTCCTCCCTCAAGTGAACAACGTGCATGTCACTGTGTTCCTCGTCAGTTTGAAAGCAGGAGGTGTTGCACTCAATTTGACCGAGGCCTCACGTGTGTACTTAATGGACAGCTGGTGGAATCCAGCGGTAAGCTGAGGACTTTCTTTTCTCAAGCAATCCCGCTGACTCGTATTTGGAATGTTATTTAGGTTGAGTTCCGTGAGTGCTGACTGGTTTCCTCTTCAATTCAGGTCAGGTCACTGAATTACCTTTATCCTGTCAGAGGCAATGGACCGCATTCATCGACTCGGTCAACACCGTCCGGTAGAAGCAATTAAACTCGTCATCGAAGACAGCATCGAGTCACGCATTGTTCAGGTTCGTCTTCTACTTCCCCTCCACGCTCGCAAACTGGTCAACCTAACTACTTCGCACACCCATAGTTACAAGAGAAGAAGTCGGCAATGATCAACGCAACACTATCGACGGACGACAGCGCAATGGGTCGGCTGACTCCCGAGGATGTAAGACATTTTACTGTGTTAAGTCTGTACAGGCCAACTACTGATGTTTTCTGCTCGATCCAGTTGGGCTTTCTGTTCAGAGTGAGCTTTCTTTGTGAATTATAACCGGCATAGGTACTGACGAGGTGTCTTGCAGCTTTAATCAGAAAATCGGTCACCCATTTCCAGCTTAAATGCTTCTCTTGCTTTTCTTATTATCAATTGCACATTTGACGGACTATTTATATGTGAAAACTTGTCTCGCTGACTGAAAGCAATTATATGGAACACCGGCCTGCGCGACTACCGGATGCACGACGTGTCTTCCCGTAGGACAATTTGCTGTAATGTTTTACACAATTAATATAATATCAAAGGGGAGTTAGCGCTAGGAATACAAAGCTACAGTTATGTCGATTACAGGATACACATTTAACGGGTGACTAGGTGTCCACAGCCATCGGGAGTGGAGAGGCTTCACCCGCCTGGTCTTCAAGACGGACGGGCGAGGTGTGGCCGTTTATGAGGGGGATATCACTTATATCGGGCTTTTCGACCCCGTTCGCTAACTTGTGCACGGCAGCAGAGGCTTCAGCATTTTGATCTGGCTGGTCACCTTGCTGCTCTACGGCCGGAAGGGTAGTCGGCGTAGGCTGTTTCGCTGCGTTGATATCCTCTTCGTCCGACGAATCTGACTCGCCGCTGTCCGACTCGGCCATGTTCGCGTCCAAGTCAGCTTTCTTTCCGACGACGCGCCCTGCATCGTAACAGTTCAGTCCTAATAGTGCTCTTAGCTCGGAAAACGAAACATACCTTGTCCAGGGCCATTGAGTAGATTTGTGATTGACTTGCGGATGCCCGCACTGAGGGTTGGATCCGAAAGCGTTGGTAGGTCCGCAACAGCTCTTTCCACCAGCGGGAACCTTGCGAGATATCATCTGTGAATTTATTTTAAAGGACGGTAGGGACGAGTACTCACCTGTCCATCTCCTGCATCAGTTCGGCGTGCACTGCGTCTGGTCCAAGGTATTGAAGCCTTGTATCATCATTCAAGCGCTGTTGCACGATGTCCTGCACGCGTGCCGTGAAGGATCCAATCGATTCCTGTGGACAAAGTGAGATGCTGTGTGAGAGGGAAGCGAGATACAAGGCGCACATCGTTCCTAAACTGAGCGAGCAGCTCACGCCTGAGACGGTCGAACTCGCCGGACTTTTTGAACCTGTACAGGTCGTCAGCGAAACTGGTGAGACGGACGTGCTGAAGACATACTCTGCGACGAGCTGCGTGGGGTTGGTGATGCTCATGTCTCGCGGCAGAGCCTGGGATCCATGGACGCGACGCGCGATCGAGAGAGACACGGTAGCCGCTGGCACGATACGGGGCCACGGCGCCGGCTGCGACGCGTGAAATCGATGTAATCTCGCCCGGGCGCTGTGCTGCTCTCACGCATACACACAGTTCTGCTTCAATCCACGCCGTCGCATTCGTCAGAGTCCAAAGACTGCTGCGACCACTACAGAGACACGTAGACGTGCGACGGCCAGTCCTCCTTAACATCCTCCCTTGCACGCCGACGAACGAGCCCCCCCTCCCAAAAAAATGGAGACCGACTTCCCGCCTTTGAAAAATGACCTGCTGCTCCGGGCAGCGCGAGGTCAGTGCACTGACTCATACATCCCGTCGACGTTCGGATACTCAGAGAACCTACAGGCGAGGAGACCGAGCGCGCGCCAGTATGGGTGATGCGCCAGGCCGGCCGCTATCTCCCAGGTGCACATACACGCAGCCCGTCTAGCGCAGCAGACTCGCTCACCTCCCTACTACAGAGTTCCAAGAGGTCCGCAAAGAACACGAGTTCTTCGAGGTGTGTCGCACGCCCGAGCTCGCGACGGAGGTCACCATGCAGCCCATCCGGCGCTACGCCGGCCTGCTCGACGCCGCGATCATCTTCTCCGACATCCTCGTCGTCCCGCAGGCGATGGGCATGGAGGTCCTCATGAACCCGGGCCCGTCCTTCCCGGACCCGCTGCGCACGCCCGCCGACGTCGACACGAAGCTCAGACGCGTCGTCGACGTGCACGCCGAGCTCGGCTACGTCTTCGCCGCGATCACGCGCACGCGCCGCGCGCTCGGCGGCGCGGTCCCGCTCATCGGCTTCTGCGGCGCGCCGTGGACGCTTTTCGCGTACATGATCGAGGGCGGCGGCAGCAGGACGCTCACTCTTGCGAAGACGTGGCTGTTCAAGTACCCCGAGGAGTCGAAGAGCCTGCTCATGCGCATCGCCGACGTCTGCGCCGACTTCCTCGTCGGCCAGGTCAAAGCCGGCGCTCAGGTGAGTCAGGCAGCTCCCTCGCCATCTAATATTCAAATATTCGATATCTAAATATTAACTCTCACAATCGCAGCTCCTCCAAATCTTCGACTCTTGGGGGGGCGAACTCTCCCCACACGACTTCGCTGCCTATTCTCTACCCTCCCTGCAACACATCTCCACGCGCGTGCGCGCAGCGCTCGCCGCAGAAAGCATACCCGCCGTGCCGATGACGCTCTTCGCAAAGGGCGCGCACCAGCCCGAGACGCTCGCAACTCTCGCCGCACACGGCGGGTACGATACGCTCGGCCTCGACTGGTGCATCACCCCGGCCGCCGCGCGCGCCGCTATCGGCGACAAGATCGCGCTCCAGGGTAACCTCGACCCTAATGTGCTCTACGGCGGGCGCGTCGCGATTGAGCGCGAGGTGCGCCGCATGTGTGCAGAGTTCCGTGTGGCTGGCGGCAGCAGCGACGGTGCGCCGCGCGCTTGGATCGCAAACCTCGGACACGGCATTACTCCTGGCGTCGACCCGGAGGACATGCGCTACTTCCTTGAATGCGTTCACAAGTACTCAGCAAAGGATACGTCGCCGTGAGGCATCTATTGGAAGGAGCGTATTTGTGCAGAAAATGAGTGTAACATATAATATGATTTGGAGATTCACTGGCAGTATAAGTCAATACTGTATACTATACAAGTCACCGCATAACCCAAGACGCCGCGCGAGACGCCGCGGGTGAGAGAAGTGAAGGGACTAGGGATACAATGATATCCAAGTGTGCGAGCGAGTTTCTGGAGCATGAGAACACGACCAATATGATCAAAAGAAACGTGGCTGGATAGGATAGGTGGATAGTGCTGTGTTAACGAAAAGAAAAGACAAGATGAGGGTAAAGGAATGAGACGATAAATAAAGTCATGAACACGAACAACATAATAAAAGAGTGATAGAGGCGTGACGGAAGTCCGACTAACTTTGAAACATCTGCAGAATGCAAGAACCGGCCTGTAATCTAAGATGAGATGAGGGGGGCGAAGCAATATCATGCAACAACGTCGGCAGCGCTGAAACTACTGCGCCGCCGCCGTACACTCCGCAGACCCGGACGCTCCGACTTCGTCCCCGGTACGACTACCGCAGATGAGTTCGTCTTCATCCAAGCGTCTGCAGCCTTTCCTGTCTTGCCTTTCTCGCTCGTCTTCGTATCAGCCCCTGAAGCGGCGTTGGCACGTCGAGTGTTCACTACAAGTGTGGGTAGTCGTGATGGAGATGGCGCTTGCAGACGTGTGCGCGTGCCCATAGATGTCGTGCTTCGTGCGGGTGGGCTTGGCGGGCCCTGCGCAAGTCGAGGGATCTTATTCGGACTCGGGCCGTTCCCGGCGCCCTTCACAGGAGAACTTGGACCTGCCCCGGCAGCTGCTCCAGCACCCCCAGGCCCAGCCGCAGGTCGCCGTACCGCAGAGCGCGTCACACGCGCCGGGCGCTGTTCCGATGCCGGCTGAATCCGCCGTCCCGAAGTCCGTACAGGCAATGATGGTTGTGTCTTGGAGCGCATTCGGGTAGCAGGCGCAGCAGGAATGGAAGGCAGGGCATTCAGCTCGTCCTCTTCTGATTCTTCGTCGCTATCGTCAACGGCGGCAGCGGCCGTGCGCTTCACAACAGGCGTCTTGCGCGGCTGACCCGGTGGTGAGATAGCGCGTGCGCGTGCGGTGGCCGTCGATACGTGTTTGCTGGGGGTGACAGGTGGAATCGCCCTGGCTTTCGGTGTCGAGGGAATCACGACGACCGTCGTCGCGATCCCATCGGCGGTCATACCGACGTCCATAGATTCTTCTTCATCGTCAACCTCAGCAGGAGGGGTCGCAGGGGTGATGACCGAGGCTGCAGCAATTGCAGCAGCGGTCTGCGCTTCTGCGCGCCGCATCTCGTCCACGGCAGCCCACTTGGCCCATTCCATCTGCTTTACGTACATGTATTGCTGTTGCGGGCCGACAACGCTCCCAGGGCGGACGATACGCATGAACGCGATTGCCTCGTGTGCGGTGAAACCATACTTCCATATGAGATATGCCCCAATCAATGTCCCCGTGCGCCCGAGTCCGGCTTTACACTAGTCGGGAGTCAGCCCCCCGTGACGAATCAGACATCCATTATACGTACGTGAACAGCAATGGCACCACCCGCTTCTACGACCTCGTCGGCGAGATTAATGAATTTCCGCACTATCTCGTCCGTTGGGTTCGTCCCGTCATCAAAATAGAGTTCCTCGTGCCGGACACCGCGGTCAAGGAAATGCTGCTTATCGTACAGCATGTTGTTCAGCCGCACGACAAGTTGAACACCATGCTTTTCGAAGTAATCGAGGCAATTCTGAAACGAGGTGGCAAGCTTGCGCGCGGGTGTGGGACCGGCTTTCTTCGTCCACGAGTGTTCGACAGGACTCGCGAACGCGATGAACGAGGGCGTTATCCAGTTCCAATCGCCGTTTTCCACCTTTTCGTAGTACTCGTAGTCCTCAACACTGAACTCGTTCATATCGCATAGCCCATTCTGCATCGCTTTCCACATCCCCCAAAGACAATCTTGGATACTCAGGTTGAAATCGGAGAAGCCGCGTCCAGCATCGCGAAAGGGCATGAATTCGAGCTCGGCCACAGGCTGGAAAGCCTCCCAGGGCGCCTTCTTCTGCACAATCATCTGCAACGGTGTCGGCATTAATCACGCAACCAGAGTCCCGTAACAATGTAACTTACAACGTAAAGCGCCATCAAGAGGGCAGCGTTAGCTTTTCGGCGAGGGTCGTCTGATGAGTACAGCACAAGCCTATACGGTTTAAGTTCTCCATCCTTCCGCACGTGTAAGTCCCGCAACCGAACATTGGGAATAAAGGGGACAGACACACCTCCAGCAATTCGTGGATGAGAATGCAGGCCTTGTACACCATAGAGAGGTTGAGAGGCCCCCAGTCCTTGAAGAAAGAAAGATACAGTAGCTGGTGGTCGATTGTAAAGTAGTAGTAGGTCGCGTCCTCGTCAGACGTCGCGGGCGGACCGATGTTGTTCGAGCGTGGCCGTATCGGGGGCGGCGTGCCACGCTCAGCAGCGGGTCGATTCAAGACATGTGGTGCTGGCGCAGGGTGGGGGAATGTGGTGAAGTATAGCCTGCACGCGACACGCGCAGCACGAGACGAACCACATATTGTGGTCAACGGCGTGGTCGCGGGGCAGAACGAGGACGCTCACCTATCGCTGAAGTGACAAAGGGGCTCGCACTGGGGCGGCATTTCTGGGGAGGGGGACGTCGAGAAAGCAAAGCCCGACGCTGGGCACGGTGAGCTCGGAAGTCGAGGACGACGCGCTCAAGAAGGCAGGAAGTCAACACGAAACAACGTGGACAGCCCACACACGCCTCTTCCGGCCACGCGTCCCAAATCGGGTCACCAACCGCAGGCCTGAGCGCACAACGAAAACTCGCTGGAACGAGGGTCCGTGTCGACGGGGGGCTCAAAAGTGCTTGCTCGTCCTTTTTCCCCTTGATTTTTGGGGTTTATTTAGTTGCTTTAGGGCTTTAATGTCGGCACCGCCCAAACCAGGCCCGCTCTGGCAAAAAAACAATCTAAAATTTAAAATTAATAATGGTCGCTTTCTCTGAGATAGACAGCGCATATAATCCGGGGGCACAGTGCGGCTGCTAGATACAGTAGACGTACCGGTCGTTCGCATGTCGGGGCTGCGCCCCGGGTCCGTCCTGATATTTTCATCCTCTACCCGTGGAAAGTGTTTAGGTTGACTCGACGCCGACAACTACCTTCGACGGTCATAGTTAGTGTTCAGAAGTTTAATTTGAAGGGGTCGGCGTCGTCTCCGGGTTGGTAGCGCGGGTGTAGAAGTTCAGCACAAGCCTGCGCTGCTTCCGGTCACACCTCTTTTCTGTCCTAGACGTCGATCAGGCGGCAGCTCTTTCCATTTTGTCCGCGAAACATATAACGACTAAGAATTAGGTAGTGCGGGCTCTCATGTTTCGGCATGCATTTTTAGGAACAGGTCCTTTGAGTCGCGGGTGTGATATATGTGAACATTCACGCGCTACGCGTCTATCCGCCCTCAGTCCGACTTCTTAGATGCGTACACTCCTCAACCGACCATAAAAAGTAGGTGGTGCATGTGCGCATATGTAAGTAATCCTATGCTCATAATAATGCATACATGGCTTTTAGCTGGAGTAGATGCGGGGCGTCGGGTGCGGGTAAAAAGCGGAGGGGAAGAAGGACATGAAGGTAAACAAAGACGAGAAGAAGAAAGCGTCTCCATCAGCGTCTTTACGCCTCCTTGACCTTGACAGTACCACGCAGAAGACCAGTCTATCGTAGTATTGCATAAGCGATCCATATCGGCTACGCGTAACAAAAATTTGAAATGACGTACCCTGCGCGCGGCAATGAGACCGACTTTCTGTCCAGGAACGGCGGAGCGGGCAATAGTGGATGCCTTTCCGATATGCTGGTGGTTACCACCACCGTGAGGATGGTCAACAGGGTTCATAGCCACACCACGAGTACGGGGCCAGCTGAGAAACGATATTAACAACTACAGTGAAAAAACGCTGCAGAAAGACGAACTTGTAGCGCTTGGCCTTGTATTTGTGGTACGCACGACCAGCCTTGAGGAGAGGCTTGTCGATACGTCCACCACCAGCAACGATGCCGACTGTCGCACGTGCAGAGCCCGAGATGGTCTTCTTCGCGCCGGATGGGAGGCGAATGCGAGTCTTGTTGTCCTCAGGCGAGTGGCCGATGACGGTCGCGTAGTTGCCGCTCGTGCGAGCGAGCGCACCACGGTCGCCAACCTTCTCCTCGACGTTGCATACGATGGTACCCTCAGGGAGCTGAGCGACGGGAATTACGTTGCCAACGGAAAGCGCAGCCTTCTTGCCGCAGTAAACGAATGCGCCGGTGTGCAGGCCCTCAGTCGCGACGAACGTCTCGCTGCGGAGTTTGTAACGGTACGGATCGCGGAAGACGACCTTTGCGAGAGGCGCACCACGACCGGGGTCGTGGATAATTGCCTTGACAATGCCGCGAATGTAACCATTGCGCTCGGCAAAGTCAAGGTTGCGGAGCTTGGCGGGCGCCTTGTTCTGGTGCGTATGCGCCTTGAACTACAGCGGGTGTAAGGAAAAGTCTGCACGGAAAGAGAGTACGGGAGACGTACGATGGCGTGCGACCGCCTTTGTGCCCGGATAACGCGACCCATCGTTCACTGCACAAGAACAGAGAGAATGTTAGCAAAGGCCTCCAATAATACCGTCTCCATTGTCATAAGCAGTAGTCCACCACACCGATACCCGTCCGCTGCACATCCCATCCATCCCATCTATCGCCAAACCACCCACTTATCGCCTTGGAATCTCTCATTCGACTACCCGGAAGCGTTGGTGCGACTCCATAGCACCATTTGAGCGCAAAATGGACGTGGGTACTCACAAATTGTTGGCTGGAGTCTTGCTGGGAGTCGTCGAGACGTCGTCTATGTCTGTCCACACTCTCGGCGTCCGGTGGCGCGTGCACCGCCTTTTCGATTCGCGTCCACGCCAATTTACTCTGTCTATGTCGCTTTATTTCAGAAAATATAAACATTTGTCTTTTACGATAACAGCCATCAACGGGCTTCGTCTTCACGGATAATCTCGCCCGTCCTGGTAGATAAAATTCTACAGTACGAATCGGCTTGTCTGGTCTGTCTCAAGAATTGATACCTCTCGTCTCCCTTTAGTCGAGCATTTACACACAGCATTTCTCACCTTCCCATTATTCCTACACAAGCTTACGAAGAACCCAATACGCATATAAGACGCGAATTTTATATATCGAGTCTCCATTTTGGTCCCATATCTCCTTGAGCGTTTCCCATTTCCCTTCTTTTTGGAAATCGTGTAGTACTAACTGGTTGTTGCCAAAGCTAATTTGCTTGTTGACCCTCCGTTGTGTCTGTAGGCATGGTGAACATTTGTCAAAAATCATTTGAATAACTCAATCAGCTCCTCCATATCGAGATCACTCAAGTCTCACCGTGAGCCCCATATTGAATTCGTGAAAGCTCCCGAGTGCAATCCCGTACATGCAACCAAGCAACTACCAACACATTTGTCTCACCCGAAATTAGTACAAGGTCCACTATTCTGGAGACTCCTGAAAGTCCCAGCGTCTCCCATTGATATATACGACTTCTAGTTAAATGAAGTACATATTGTTACACGCTGAATACAAATCTCAGGGACTGTATACACGCCGCACCGGCGTGGCAAGAGTGAATTACATCCTAACGTAACACGTACCAACTATACATTCTTTGAGCCTAACACACAGTGCCCAAATGGAACTAGCCTTCGCGGAAGAATCCCTTGCCCACGTACAAAAATGTTAGACTCCCATTGCCCGAATAATCGTGCGATACTTCGCGGTCCAGATGAGAGACCCCACCAAACGTCTTCCTTCCGCATGTAATTCGAGTGGGACATGCGACGGGCAGAACTGTAGCAATTTTAAAAAGAAGTGTACGTACGTCCGAATGCACAAGCCATCTTGTCCGCTCTACCACCTCGAACAACATGCCACTGGTCGAAAGTGCCGCCCAGCGCCGACTGTTCTGCGACATCCTCAAATCTCCGCATGGGCAAGTCCCACCAGGTAAACCGAAAGAACATACACCGAAGACTCACTGGTAAAGCTCCCGGGATGTCTCCGTAACTTAGTAATTATAAGCACAGCCCGTTTTCGCTGCAATCTTCTTCCTTTTCTTCATGGACAGCTGCGGTTGCTATTCGGAGTCGTCCATGGTCCATGTGGTTCTCCTGCCGTTACCGTGTCGATGAAGAAGTCTTCTCAGCCTGTGTGCGAGTGTCAACAGAGTAGGGTTTAGCATCATACATAATGGACGTAAGGAGGAGCCGGAGGGTTCTTGGATTTGTCGAATGAGTTGAAGTCTATGCAACGGACAAGCCCAAAATCTAAAATTTTACGCAAGGCCCTTGTTGTATGATTCTCAAAAACGCGCTAGTATTAGAATCAGAATGGTCCATGTCTGTACCACCGTAGAAGCGAAGCAAAAACCTTGAGCTTGATTTGCGAGTCGAATTTGATTGGCTCCGACATCTGTGCTAGAAGTAATCGCCTAGTTATTTACGATGAAGAAACAAGCCACAAAAAGCACGGCATTTCCCTGTTCCCGGACCGGTAAATCATCCGAGAATCCTTACGTCCAAATCAGAGCTTAACTTCTTTCTTCTGATCTCCCATGAAATTTCTGTTAAAGGCGGTTAACATTTGTAAGGAACTCGCTAGTGATTGTCGCGGGATTACTCGGGAGTATGCGGGACTCTGAACTGTGAGTCCGTCTCGTATGGACCAAAGGCGACGTAGACTTCTGATTCCATGTAACGTATCCTTTCCGAAGGGATTGGATAGACAGGAGCTATTCTTCAGTTCTCTACTGTCTTTTACATTTTCGCGAGCTGTTTGGTATCTTTTTGCACCGCTTCCACTTACCGCTGTATTTTGTGGTTCTTTGACCGGACCGCCGAGCGTTCCTTTCGCCGCCGATGTATGGTCTTCGCACCCATAAAATAAGGAAGGTCAGAAAATCGAGCGAGTTCTTCGAAATACTAATTCCTTGGTATTAAACTCTGGACCCCAGGAGTACACACATTACGGTCAAGCAAAATTCATGCGTATTTTATGGTCATTCTCTATTCTGGGTGCACAACTTGGTTCAAGGGGGCTCAGATTGTCATGACTTCTTACAACATGCAGCGTGTGCATTGTTTCTCCCAGAATCCGCAGCATTATCGGTCCGAGGGTAATCGTATTTGTTCCGTTAATATATAGCACTGTCCTCCGTGGGGCAAGCGCTCAAGCTGTGTCTCATGTTACCCGAGTCTTCCTCCTCTGTCCCAGCCTCGTGCGGGTGCCGTCTAGCGTAACCGAAGCCACAATTTGATGGGTGGTTATGACGATAGAGCGGGTGCGAGGGGCCGAGGGGTAGGCATCGGGACGCAGTCCCGATGCAAGGCCGATCATATGCTTCTATCGCAGTATTACACGAACCCGCTTAATTATGTTGAGACTTCTCCCGGAGATCGTGCAAGTCGTCCTTCCTTCTAAGCTGAAATATAAGCATTCAGGGGCAGTAAATTAATATCTCTTCCCGTTTGCGCTTCCGACAATGTTGTTTTTCTCGGCCAGAACTCCAGGACATATTCTGTTGGGAATAATATGATTTCTCCGTGTAGTACACCAGCCGCGCACATTAGCAGTTTCACCGTACAATGATGCGCGGACAACCCGAATTACGGCAGTACCTCTATTTAGCGTCTTAGGCCAGGAGGATGAAAGGCTAACTATAGCTTGGACGGACGGAAAGGGAAAAGAAAGGCACTTGTCCTGGCGTGTTGCTTGCTGACTTTCTGTAATACGTTACTCCTCCGATCAGGTTTGAATAAATGGGTACACATGATGAAATTGATAATGAAACAATTTGCACGGGGAAACGGCCGCCAGTGTTTATTTGGACAGCGCCTAAGGATGGCAGGTTCAGAGATAAGTACGAAGACTGTCGGCAGAAACAGCTTACGGGGTCTTGTAACGGGCATCAGGAGAAAAGGGGGGCCTCGGCAGACTATGAATCATCGCATATTAGCTGCATACACAATGATCCATAGTTCGCCGAGACACTGCCTCTCCTTGATGTGAACAATTTGACCTGCGCCAGAGATTCAAGTTTGCGAATGTCAGGGAAGCTTTGCCGTAAGCTCTTATTAATATTGTGTCCCTTTACGAGAAGTGGATGTGCGTAAGGATGAAATTCTGCATGGTGTCTCAAGTCGCCTAATAAATACGAAAGGTTGTGAATGATCGACGTTAAAGTTATGGGCAAGCTTGGCCACGATAACGGGTCATGTGGTCTCCGACGCGTAAATAACTGACAACGGCGCGTCCAATTGGGGCGAAAGGCTCGCGGCCACGAGGTATAACTTGATTATGGTACAAAATGTAGCCAGCACCTTACAACACCATTTGTTATGATTTCTGATTCACTTATCAGAAAGACCCTTCATTGCTCATCAGGTCCCGCGAGGTCTGCCTGGGGGTCTTGGTGGCGTGCTTTGGAGCTGCGGGTAGAGAAAGATCAAACTGGAACGTAAACTTGGCGGTAAATCACGGACGAATAAGGCAAGCCCATGCATTGCTCCCGAATATCGCATAGTGGTCAAACCTACATTTATTCCACCCCGTATCCACCTCTTACAGAAGACCAACAAATCAATACAACTTCGGTTATTCTGGCTTCATTCATGACCGCAGAATGCACCACTGACATCAGCTTTCCGTCAGCTCAACTCAAGACATCAGACCCTGATGTGCATGATTACTCAGGTTTCGACTTGGCATGAGGAACGACGAATATGCGGTTAAGACTGTAGTTTCCTTTACTATCGCGATTTCACGTATTGCCGACTTTGATCGGATGCTGCCAGGTACCGATCCCTCGCCTCATTTTTTTCCAACTTATCAACATCCCGCTGCCCAGGAACCAAATGTGCGGGAGGCAGTGCCGTTTTGCTATCTGCGGAGAACCAGCTTTCATTCTTAGCATGATATGGAAGGAAATAACTATTAGTATAGGTGGTGTTGATACAGACGAACATGACCATAAATAGTACCGGGTAAACAGCACGATAGCTAAGGAAAGCTCGGAACAGGCTTGATCACAAATGTCGAAGGATTTAACTACCGGCAGCCACACCCGGCCGACCGGGCTTGCTACTCCACGTTATCGCAGAGGTCGTAGGCTCTTCAGCTTCAAGTGTCTGAGTGAGCAAGATCAGTGGTGTGAGACTTGAAGAATTTGCGGGAAAGTCGGCAAGTCCGACGCATTACCTCAAGGAGCATGTTCAGCGCGTCGTCAACTTCACCAAGTGGCAACCCTCCGCACCCGGCACCGATGAGTCGCCGGTAGTGAGCCATGCGACTGCCCGTACCCGACTCCGCTTGGAGCTTTACGAGCTGGTCGAAAAGCTCAGTCCGACCCACGCGGGACTCTTCCAGCTCTGCGCGCAGTGCCTGGCACTCGCGCTGGATACTTGCCTCATCCATTGGAAGGTCCGCATAAAGCGTACGCAAGTCTGAGATATCCTCGACGTTCGTCTGGAACGGCTGGCGGTCGTACCCGTTCGGATTTGACGCGTCGAACACGAAGCTCATGGGTTGTAAGGCGTCATCAGATGTTGCTCCTGGCACAAATGGTATGTCTTGTCCTGGCACAGAGGCACGGATTGCGCGCTCGCGTATTTCCTCGTCTTTTATCCACTTTTCCCAGCCAAGGCGATAGTGCCTACCCATCTTCGCGGCAAGACTTACTTTCAGGCGCGCAAGCGCCTCGTTGGCATCGTCGAGACCTTGACATTGGTGTTTTAGCTGCATGACTGAACGCTGGTGATCAAGGATCTCCGCTTGGATCGTGTTTAACACGAGTTGCGCCTGTGCCATGTCATGTTCTTTATCCTTAAGCTCCTTGTCGAACGATGTTGCCAAACTCTCGAGCATGGCGGCCATGTCGTTCACGCATCGCGTGCTTGCAATTTGTGCTGTGACGGAGTGGTGCAGGGGTAACCGATCACCGAGTCCAGATGTACTGCCATAACCAGATGCGGAGGGATATGCAGCTTGGAGGGTACGAAAAGACATATTTAGAGAGCGTGTAGGCAGCACGGGGGAGGAACGAAAACGTTCGTCTTCCAGAATGTAGTCTTCCGTACTTTTGCTATCTCTATTCGTTATTTTCGGGTCTGCACCATGATCAATGAGCAACTTGACAAGCCTCTTGCTTCTGCACCGAGCGGCCATCGTAAGGGCAGTCTCGCCGTCTTCATCCTGGAAGTTAATAATATCTGCAAGCTCCTTGGGATACTCCGATAGGCGCTGAAGAATTGTTTCTAAGTAATATCGTGCGGCGTGCGTCTTGCCTTTCGACATAGCGACATCAACGATGTGATGAAACACCGTGCGGTTGTAGTTATCAATGTTCAGCGTCGACCGGTGGAGGAGCTCGTATAGCTCCGGAAATTTGCGCACATCATAATTATTAGCGAACATCACGCTACGCATCAATGCCGTCTGACCCGACTTGTTGACTTTGAAGATGTCTGCACCTGCTGTCAGCAGCAGCTTCACGACGCGGATGCGTCCCATTGCAGATGCCCAGTGAAGTGCAGTATGCCCATCATCGTCTATCGCCATATTCGGAT
This sequence comes from Coniferiporia sulphurascens, assembly GCA_002794785.1. Classification (NCBI taxonomy): domain Eukaryota; kingdom Fungi; phylum Basidiomycota; class Agaricomycetes; order Hymenochaetales; family Hymenochaetaceae; genus Coniferiporia; species Coniferiporia sulphurascens. Next base: position 57,481 of record NBBA01000017.1, on the reverse strand, counting down.
CGAAGTCCCTTGGAGGCTTGACGAGAAACTCGGGGACCTGACTCGAGTCCGAGATGAAGTACTCGAGAATCTCATCGCAATAGTTCGGGCCGTGTGAGCTGGCCGCGTCGTCGCCCGAGTCGGACGCGTTGTCGTACCCGTCGCGCTGACGTGGGCGCCTTCGTGGGGACACCGCACGGCGTGTGTAGCCGCTGCCACTGATGCCGCCGACGTCGCCGCCGCCTCGGGTATCCGAGTCATAAGCGGTGTGGTCTGGGGTCTCGCGGATGGGTGACGGAGTGGGAGAGGTAGAGGACGATTCAGACGGACTCGGTGTAGCAGAACCGTCCTCAGACCCATTGAGCGAGGCCTCATCCTCGACTGGCAGCGGCTTGGGTACGGGCCCACGTCGCGCGGCGCGAGCGCTCTGCGTACCGCCCTCCGCTCCCTTGCGCACCGGCTGGCGGCCGGGCACGGGCGCGACAACGTGCTTCGGAGCCGGAGGCGGGCTCTTTGAATCCGGCTGGAAGTCGATTATCGGACGCAGTAGTATTTCGCAGTTGTACTGCTTCGCAAGCTCGAGGCTGCGATCGAGCGGAATCCAGGTACCTAGAAAAGCCGCGCGTTGTACATCAGACGAAAAGAGCCACGTCCGAGGGCAGTGAAATACCCTGATATTTTCCGTAGCCACCCTGCACCTTCTCATGCTCTCCTTTCTGGACGTCCCTCTCCAGGACCCTCGTTCTTTGCGGTTTGTCAAATCCCGCGACCTTGAGAATTTGCGTCGCATTTAGCCAGCCGTCGGACTTTCGCCGCATGACCGCGACGCCCTTGCACATCCTGAGTACACAATGGATCAGAGCAGTCGCTTCATAACTTTGGGACGCTCGCACATCTCATATACCGGCACTCCACTGTAAGTGGCCTTTTCGGAAAACCTGAAGTCAGAACAAAAGTGGACTCGACGAGACGCGACAGCAGCTCACCTTGAAGATTTGATTATCCGGCATCTCTGTCTGTGGCAACACCCTCCCAATTCTTCGGCCAGTGGGTTCGTGTAAGGACGGGAGAAGACGCACAGTATCGGGATGGAGTGAGTGCGACCAGACGCGGTCACCCAACGCGTGGCAGAGTCGACGCGTCGAGCCTGTGACGTCCTATTGATGACCAATATGTCACCTGTCACGCACCACAACTCTAACAGCATTGAACTTCTCACCTCGCCGAGAGGGTTCACTTGACTTAGGTTGGTCCTTGCCGTCGCGGTCCGGTCTGCTATTAGTGTCTTGCCGGTGCTTTTCAGGACGATGGATCCGATACTCGCTGATTTTGTCTTGCTGGGGAGTCGCCGAGCGCTCAAGTCTCCTTACCGTTCAAGTCTCTGGTAACTATGCGACCGACCTCAACTACTGGCAAAATCACAAAAGCCTCAGTCCGGACGTCTATAATAGTCTGGGCTTCCACCTCCTGCGGCCCTGAGTCCTCCAAACAAACGCATTACTCCGGGTTATGGACTATTGCGTGACATGTGCACGCGGCCGCAAACTCGCTGCTCCTCGTCCTGGGACGTTATGGGACTCATAAGGCAAGCTGCGGCTTTTGCTGGGCCCGGACCAAGCTGCACACATGTCTATCGAAGTTGTCCGAGGTGTTTTGGAGATGGGCTGTGGAGATTAACGGATGCCAGCAACTTCTTATCGTTGGCAGAGCCCTATGCAGAAATGCGTGCGTGGAAGCCGGAAACCGGAAAGCCGCAACCGTCTTCTAAAGAGGTCGGAAAGCAGCAGCGGATGTTCTCGGGACCTGAGTGAGTGGAGAAACAGACTTGAGAATGCGGAGGCGACTATCGCCCTCTTTACAAGCGCATGGATGCGGTGGTGTGAAGCAACCTGGTTTCTCAATACTTTTGCGAATACTTCGCAATATCTTATACCGTCGGTGCCGGGTCTTCCTCTTTGTTCGCCGCCGCCATCGAGGGGCCCCCGGGAGAACGCAGGGAATTGATGCAACCATTGACAATAATAATACTGTTCCTCGGATACTCGGATACCTTCTAAATCCTGCTGACATTCGCAGGGTCTTTAGCGAGGATAGCGATGACGACTTTGTCAAGACACTTGCTACACCGTATCAATGGGAACCCCGTCAGCGAACAAGTATTTTTCAAATGTGCCTACGTTTTCGTCATCTGTTGATTGAAATATGTCGCATAAGCTTGCTCCTATCTGATCCTCCTCGCCTCGCTGCTCCTGTGGAATTGTGCACGCTCTCGGCGCCAATCAGCTCGTCTAACGTCGACCACGCGTGTCTTTCCATCTATAATCGTGGCGTTTTTCAGGGGCTGAATTCGGCTGGCTCGCAATATCAATGAATGCGTGGTCGTGTACTCATATTGCGTGGCAAAGTCTGACCGTATGGCTTTTACGCTAGCCGTGCTGCCCCAACGACCGGTCATTACGTCGTAGTCTCCGAAGATTTATCTCCAGCTCCAGCTCCAGCCACTCGCCGCTGACGCTCCCACGTTGCAGCGCGCTTCACCGGCAGATTATTTGCGGCCATGGCGAGTTGGACTTGTCACGAGATAATTCACCTTAGATATCTCCTCTCCTCTCACTTTGATCGGTGGGGACGTCTACGCGGGCCGATTAGGTCTAAACATACGAGAGGGTCGGATGAGGTCTCGACTGTGTGCCGAGTGTTCCACGCCAAATTTTGGGGCCGCGCACGGGAGGAGTTTATGTCCCTGGGCTCGGGGAGGGGAGAAGAGAACAGCCTGAGAAGCGGCCGATCGGCGATGAAGCTACGGAGGCTTCCAAAGTAGCTTTTGCCTTTAAGACCCATGCTTTGATGGGACTTGTCCGTTATCGGATCGTCGTTGACTTGGATCCTAGTCCGAATTTCGAATTGCACCATTCTTTATTCAGTATCCCCAGTAATCAGGAAATCATGAAAACAAGAATCAGGAATCAACTATCGGACGTTTGCGCAATTGCGCCCTGGACATCTTGCTGTCGGACTTGAGCCCAACTGCGAATTGCTGCTGACCCTCGGAGGTAGATGCTGCAGTATATCTCTGTAGGGCTGCGAGCCTGAGTCCCCCAGGTCTCTCCTGATCCTGACACCAAGACAGACGCCGACCGCCGCGTTCAAACCCCCCAGTTCTCACGCCCATCAGTTACGGTGATTGCAGTCGGCGGGCGGAAGAGACGAGCGGCCACGGCCTGTTCTTTGTGTCTTTCTTTACCTCGGTACATGTGCGTCGCAATTTACTTTCCCATTTGGCAGGTGTGCGTACTCCCAGGCTATGTATAAGACCTTCGTTCCTCCGTTCGCCGCTCGTTGTTTTTATCGAAGAAAGCCCGGGGCGCCCCTTACGGCACACCCCGAATGAGCCACGACGGGACAGACGGACGACCGTCGCACGAGCACGGCCGATTTAATTATGGCTGTGGGTCGTACATGGCACGTTGCGAGGGTTTCCTGTTCCTGTGCGCGTGGAAAAGGATTTAAAGGCTATTGAGTGCTACGCGGTCACACGTCACATACCCACGTGGTAACAAACAGTACAGCCACCGCCAGTGCACGCCTCGACCCTCTTTTTTTTTCAGAAAAGGCTCCGTTATGAGAGCTGGGAGATCGTTTTCCAGATCGGGTAGGTGCGCACTATGCGAGGGGTCACGGCGCCCCGTACCCAGGGGGAAGAAAGGCAAACACTCGTTCCATGGCTGTCGGGTTTCGATTCAACGCCTTCTGACGAGCCCCGGGCCAGCGCTGGGTAGAACGTCCGATGGTTGCGCATTCGAGCGATGCTGATCCGGTGAGTCACGATCCCGGGAGCCTCCTTGACGCGTATCTATCTGCTCGCGCGCTGCACATACATGGCATGGTACATAAATAAGCGCAGGAATGCATCCAGAACATAATGGCAGGATACAGCGCAGACCGGGATCTCGATGATCATCTCCGGGCAGAAAATTCGCAGTCACCCCCCCTCAACTCTCAACCCATCAATATCAATATATTAATGCCCTCGCATTCACACCCCCTTCGCTGAGTCCCGGCCGACCAGCTGGCAGCACATGTCCTCGAGCTGCGCCGGCACCTCATCTCCCCGCTCGCCGACCCCTTACCTTACGAAATGCTCCAGAGCATTCTTATTATCCTTTCATTTTTCAGAGGCCGACGTATTGTTGATGGAAGCAGATATTACTTCTGCACGACAGCGAGGCTGGCGGAAATGAAATCACACCGCCGCCTGTTCATTTGAAATCTTTTCCCCCCGCATTGATGTTCCGAGTTCCGTTGCAAGTCGCTTTATATGAACTAGGTTTGACACAAATCTTATTGGGAAATTTTTTGATACATCTCCGGGTGCAATTTTAGCCTCTATGGAAGATATCTCCCGTACCCTATCTCTCCTAAACACAATAAACAACATAAATGAAGAGAAGAAATGCGAATGTAATAAAGAAAATCGAAAAGGGGAAGGGTGAGTGAGGGTGCAATAAGAGTGGAGCCAATGGGATTATCGCGCTTCACCAAGTCGCCTATTTACAAATGATGCGGTACAATATTTGCAGTGTCTGGTAATATAAGTATAATCTTCGGGCCGCAGCGCCTTTTGGTCATGAGTGACGGAAAATGATGAGAACGAAAGAAGAAAAAAATGGAAGGAAAAGAGAAGATAGAAAATAGACTCATAAATTGATCTCAGTAACAGGGAGCCTCCGGAGCATCGTTCTGTTGCGAAAAAACGTGTGAGCGGGTGGCGCAAAAATGGTGAAACATATTGAAACACGACGAACCTGGCGGACAAATGTTAACATGTGGCAAGTGATGTACCCCTTCGCGAAGCCCGCGCCAGCGTAGGCGTAAAGATATTGCCATTTGCGCTTGAACGCATCGAACTCGGCACGGCTTTTCAGCGCAGGGAAGTCCTTCACGACCGCCTCCTGCGTCAGGTTCGCCTCGAGTCGTCGACCCCACTCGCGGAGCGTACGGGGATAGTCTGGAAAATCGCGCAAGCAAAAAGTGATTTGTCAGCCGGCTCGTCCCACCAGTCATATTGATCAGAAGTATTACTTACGCGCGGCATGGTTCTCAACGCCCTCCAGCGTGAATCGGCCTTGGGATGCCGAGTGTGCGGCCGTGATTAACGCTGTTGCACTTGGAAGGCACGAGTTAGGCCACATGTAGCGACGCATGAAGTCCTCAGCCCTAAGTGAACACGCAAGCAATAGAAGCATCAGAAAACGCGATCTTTTTTCTTGTTGGATGGCCGCTCCCTACAACTCCCGAGCTCCAGAAAAGGGAGCGGGAGGTCTCGGGGCTGATGTCATTCCGACACTCACTGATAGCTCGAGAACCGCGACTCCGGGAAAGACGACGAAGTAACGACTGCCGCGGCGTTATCCGATTTGAGTGCCCAGTCGACGAGAGAGAAGTATGTGTTGTAGTACTGTATAGAAGAAGCGGGGATCAGCCAGGAAGTCTACTTTGCATGGCGACAAGAACCCGCGGACGAAACGTACCTTTGCACCAACATGCTAAAGAAGATCAATGAACAATGACGCATTAGAACTTCCGAAGAGCGGGGGCGGGAAAAGGAGAAACAATTTACCTCGAGCATCTCGATGCTGACGAATGCGTCAAAGGCCTTTTCAAAATCGGGAGGAAGCTCGCGGTAGTCCATGAGGTGGACTCGGATCCGATCCTCAAGGCCGGCTTGCTTGATGCGCTCCTCTGCAAGAGCTTTTTGTTCTTTGGACAGGGTGAGCGTGTCAACTTCGCATCCGAATGAACGTGCAGCCTAGAATCAGGAACCAAAACAATTTTAGCAAGACTATACCCAAAACAAATTTCACTCTGAAACTTTCAGGAAGGTTATGACTAACCTCGATCGCAAGACCACCCCAGCCGGATCCGAACTCGAGGACGCGGTGACCAGGCTTTACCCGGGCCTTGCGAAGGACGTGGTGAAGTTTGCGTATTTGTGCTGCTTCCAAGTCACCCGGCTGAGGTCCGAAATCCAGATCACCCCGCACTCCGCCTTCGGCATCGCTCCAAAGGGCAGTCGAGTACATCATTTCCTTACTCAGGAACGCCTTCGAAAGGTTCAGACGTCTGACCAATATCGGAGGGGCGTAGCATATAGCACATACCTTGAACAGTTCGTTTGACTGATCATAGCTGGCGATGGCGTTCAAACGCGCCCTCGACTTTGTCTGGCCAGTAAAGGCATTGGACAGGCCGCTTATCGCCGAAACGAGCCTGCTCAAACTGGTAGACAAACCTGTCATCCCGCTTTGGTTGTCGAGCCAGAGCTTTAAGTCCGCCGTGAGAACGAGAGTAGACACCAAACAGTCGGGTACTTACGTCCATTACGCCCTTAAGGTCATTGACCTTCACGTCACCGATCATGTATGCTTCACTGACTGCATAGTGCGTGAGATGGGGTTGGCCTCTGGGAAAGATGAAAGTACTTACAACCAAGATCGCCGGACCTAGAGGATCGATATGCAAAGAGCCGAATTTAATAACGGGGAGAAATCAGATAAATGGAAGGCATACATGAGGACACGGGTCCAGAAGACATCGTTGAGGACTTGTAGCTCAATATTGCTGCCGGACTTGGAGTCTGAGCCGTAGGAGTGTGTCTGGCCGTTCTCGGTGATGGTGAGAGTGCCAACAGTAATAGCTCCCTCGAGCACGGAGAGGATAGAGGAGCGGGCTAGAGACGAACGTGAGGGGGGGCGGGGGCGGAGGGAATGGTATGTGCTACGTACCGAAGGATGCCAAGAGCAGACGGGGAGTCGGCAGCGAGGCGGACAGGGAGGACAGAGACGGGGGGGAGACGAAGCCGACTGGGGACGAGGCAGTGACACCCATTGTTATAGTGAGGGGAGTAGAAAAGCTGGAGAGCGAGGGGAATGCACCGGGGATGATGGGCAAAAGGGAGGGACCAGTGGAGAGTTATATAGGCGGACGGAGGGGACAGATATCGGAAAGGGAAAGAAGGGGCAGATTAGACATTGAAAAATCGAAGGAGTAGGAGGGAAAGGTATGATGCGCGTTTCAATGGGAAACCGGAAACAGCAACAAAAAAAAAGAGCGGAGGGGGGTATGGTGGCGGCGATCGGGGAAGGGACTCAGTAAGGGACAGGGAGCGCGCCGATGGACGAGAGTGGACTCGGACGCTCGCTCGGGTGCGGGCAGCACATGTGCAACCACAGATCGGCAACCAAGTATAGTATCCCCGTGGGAACCATTCCCGGGCCCTTTTCTTTTCCCCTCTGTTTCTCTCCTCCTCATCTGTTTCTTGTTTATCGCTTTCCCTCGATGCTCCCCTGCCTTCTCCTGTGCATTCTATCCTGATCAGAGTTTAGACGTTGTCCAGAATCCCCTTTGATACGCGATCCCTGGGGTCCCCTCAGGGTCGCCCAATGCACATTCGCCCACCTTCCTGCCCCTCCCTCTCCTACCCGGATATTATCTTTTTCGCTCTAGTCACCGCCTACGCCGTTGCTCAGCCCTTAAAAATGGCCCCGCCACCCGCTTTCTCGCTGACTGCTGCTCCGTCTCTCTCTCCCCAGCTCTCAATCTCCCTCTTGCTACGCCATGATTACCACGGCGACGCGTCGACTCGCCTTGTCTTGCGATGACACTCGGCGCGCTCCCAGCGTCTCCCTGAACGCTTCTTCCAGCTCGTGCTCGTCTCTTCCCGCAGAACGTCTTCTCTCGCGTTCTGCATCGGTCTCCCAGCATCTGCAACTGTCCGCTCCTCTCCCACCCATCTCTCTCAGCAATTTCTGCTCTCAGATCAGATGGTTCAATCTCGGCGTGGTCACTCTCACGCCCCTTCTCGCACTCTATGGTCTCTACACAACAAGCGTCCACAGCGCCACCCTCGCCTTCAGTATGCTTTGCTACGTCGTCAATATGATCGGTAAGACCCGCATCGCACTTTAGCCGCCTTTTACTCGTGTTCATTTAATTTTATTGTTCCTCGGCATTCACCCAGGAATAACTGCCGGTATGCACTTTCCTCTTTCCATTCTGCCTTCGTTACGAGCCAAGGCCGCACTTCACTTCCGTGCTCAAAAGTAATTTAGGTTATCACCGCCTCTGGTCCCACAGGTCCTATATTGCCTCCCTCCCCCTCCAGGTCTTTCTTGCCATTGCAGGCGCTGGTTCCGTACAGGGCGCAATCCGATGGTGGGCCCATGGCCACCGGTCTCATCACCGGTAAGGTTGCGTACCCTGACCCCCAGTCCGAACTGCCCAGAGCTAGGATTCGGGATGAATTGCGCACATTATTAATTCAATGTTGTTCTCCCCCAGTTATACAGATACCGATCTAGACCCATACAGTGCCCAGAAAGGGCTCTTTTGGTCTCATATCGGATGGATGCTCGTTAAACCCCGTGTACAGCCAGGAAGGGCCGACGTTCGCGACCTGTCCCAGAACAAAGTCGTCCAATGGCAACGAAAGTACTATTTCCCCTTGGCCCTTGTTGCCGGAATTCTCATCCCCTGGGCAATCCCGGGATATTTCTGGGGTGATTGGCGCGGCGGCCTGTTCATTTCGGGCTTCCTTCGCATCACTCTTGTGCATCATGTAAAAAATCTTCTTAATGCGCTCTCTGTTGATATTTTCCCAGCGTTATTGATTATTTTATTGATTTTTTAGTCCACTTTTTCGGTGAACTCCATTGCACACTGGCTTGGCGAAACGTCTTTCGATGATAAGCACACGCCTCGCGACCACTTTGTTACCGCGCTCCTAACCCTTGGGGAAGGATACCACAATTTCCACCACCAGTTTCCCATGGACTATCGTAATGCAGTCAAGTGGTATCAATTCGATCCAACGAAATGGTTTATCGCGCTTTGCTCGTACATGGGTTTCGCAAGCCACCTGCAGATTTTCCCTGATAACGAAATTCGCAAGGGCGAACTGGCGATGTCCCTTAAACGACTCAAACGCGTGCAGGACGGTATTAGCTGGCCAATTAAATCAAACGATCTCCCTGTCATTAGCTGGGAAACGTGTAAGTCGGTAACAGGGTACTTCGGTTGCGCGTAACATTCAACTGATTCTTTTGGCATTTCCGCTTTCCGTCATTAGTCAAAGAAGAATCGCGATCGCGGCCCCTTGTGCTCGTATCTGGCTTTATCCATGATATCTCCGAATTTATGAACAAGCATCCTGGAGGGCGGGAACTTCTCGACAAGGCTGTGGGCACCGATGCCACGTCTTCCTTTTTGGGGGGTGTCTACGAGCACTCTCATGCCGCCCACAACGTGCGTACAAAGTTGCCTACTTCTTAGCTGTCTCGGCAACTCTTGCCCTCGCATGGAGGCGATTGCATATGAAGTATCTATTGAGCTGACATCTTCCTTCTTTATTATCTTGGACAGCTTCTATCAACGATGCGCGTGGGAGCATTGCACGGTGGTCTTGAGCAGGTCGACCCAAACGCAACCGCCCCAGGCCAGAGACTGTATATTGCCAAGTCCGAGCTCTTTGTGGATTGATTGAGCGCTCATTTACAGCGTGTGGAGGCAAGAATCGAGATTATTAGAATGAAAAGAAAAAGGCAGGAAATTGAATTACTCTGTTCGGTTCGTTCCGAGTTGTTGCCCCTCAGCATGGGCGCGGTTTGAGTTTCCAGATATCTATCTACCTTGTACGACTTCTTTTTTCAATTGACCCCAGCACTTGTATTTTTAAAGCGTGTGGTGTGTATCCTCTGTAGTACAAAAAGTTCCTACGAAGGAAACAAAAAGACTCTGTTCTAAATTGAAATGTATGAGATTGCGCGTTAATCACATGTGCGTTTTATCGGCCCTTCATCTTAAGAATTTAGTGGAGTCAGTCGGTATTAATTAACCCTCCCGGCCGAAGGAAATAAACTTTGCGGAAGATATGCAGTTGGAGGAAATGAAAGTCGACAATGCTAATTGCATTCCCGGGCGAAATGCATTCTCCTTACGCCTGGTAACGGCAAACCGCTTCTGGTTAGGTCTGCGAGACGCTCTTATACTTAATCTGTTTCTTCGGGCCCCCAGACATCCCTGCGCCTTGTCTCCTGCATTGGAGCAGAATGTCCCGTAATGGAGCAGACAGCGAACAAAAGCGCCGAGTTGCACGCAAATTTGTTCTGCGTGCCAGTATGAAGGGCAGTGGGGTATGAATGAATGGATTTGCGGGATTAACGGACAGGGAGGGGAAGTTTGTCGGATGCGGCGGGCCGTCCGTGCCCCCACTTACTGCATAGTCATCAGCGGTGCAATGTCGAAGAACGAGACACGGGCCGCAGAGACGGAGGCGTTGGGCACTCCGGCCGTCGGGTGTATCATCGGGGCGCCGAAGGGGAGAAAAAGCGGCGTAGGCGTTTCTTTCCCCCCAGCGAGTGAGTTAGCACTTCTGTGCCCATCGTGTTTACTCAGGCCGCCCTGGACGTCGCGCGCCTGATTTCGCACGCGCCACTCTCACCATCATTCGTCATCACCACCGCGCGCCAGTCGCGAGGGCGGCGGAGAAGAAAGAAAAAAACGACTAGGGAAAGTGAAAGGAAATAAAGGAAACGTTGAAAAGGAGCCAGACTCGCCGATCAGCTCAGGATGGCGCTCTTGGCGTGTGTCCCCTGCTCTCGCTCAATTTTTTTAGTCTTAGCTCGTCCGCATCAACTTGTTCCAGGGCGTGCGTTAATCTTAAGAAAACCTCGTCCGATGGGCTCGGCGGGTCTACAAAGCGATCAACGATGCTCCTGACTGACTATTAGGGTTCGAGATTCGGCGCAAGCGGATGACGTACAGCTTGCGCCACACCCCGCCCCTGGTCCTTTCTTCCCTGTTCAGCACTGTTACTCTCCTGCATCCTCTCCCTTTGTTCCCCTGTGGTGAACACCGCGCCGCTTCGCGCTCGTGTCCACGAACTCCTCCGAGCCAGGGCTCACGCGGTACGGGAATTTTTGTTTTATTATTAGGCTCAATTTTACGCCTTGAGTTCCAGGGAACATCCTGATTCTGCGTATTTTTACCGGGGCGCGCGATGGGCTTCGCAACGGACTTGGTTGCGCAGCGGTGTCACTATGTCGCCACCGTGGGCGTGCGAGCGAACGTATGGGGATTGCACATTCGCCCACCGCCGACAGGCGTGGTTCACGACCATGTGTCTCCGTAGAATCGCATGTGCTGACGAAATGTTTCTTTTCTTTCTTTTCAGCCACTTTTCTGCATCGCATTGCAATTTATCCACCAGTTGCTGGTCCTTCCTGACGTTTTTGTGACTATCGCCGGGGAAGCTCGTTAGCGGGATTCTGCCATTGAACGCTCGTCGCAAAGGCCCCGGAACTTCTCACCCCCAGAAGGTTGAAATGGTCAGAAGGGACAGGAGGTGGGCGTGAGTACAGGTGTTCGGACGTCGCCTGTGGTACATTCAGGTACAGTATGGAAGTTCGAGAGTCTCCACAGTGCAATGCTCCTGTCGCCTTCACTGTGGACATTCGGATCGTACTCGTCTTTTGCTCAGAGTTCATCTTTTTCTTCTTTCTCATCAAAATTTCCCAGGGACACGGCGCCCTCAAGATTGTACGGAGGCGCCACGAGGGCGCCACTTGGCGACAGACCCCTCTCGCCTTGTCGATCGAGGTCGAGTCCCGTTTCCGGGAGGCTCACCTCGCCTTTGATGGCATTTAAACTGTCTGCTGTGCTTGGGGATAAGGCACTGACAGCTACACTGGATGGGTAGCCTTTCCTGAGTTTCACTCCTAGGCCCGCTACAAGATGATCAAGTAGCATGACCGACTCTACTCTAGTTCCGGGGTGTCGCCGGTGGCTAGGCAAAGTGTTCAACATTTGCTTCCACTTCCGGATGATCGCCGTGATCGACACTACCTTCAAATTTGCGTCCCGGTACAGCCTCCCCGGTCAAAATTGATGCTTACATGAGATCCACGACCACCGTGCATCCCCGACTTCAGAAGAGAAGGGCAAAACAGACTGGACACCCCGAGCCCGAACCGGGAGTGATGATGGTGCGTAGGAGGGAAGACGATAGTCAATCAAACAAAACGGGATGCGGATCCGAAGACGAACTTTGGAAGTCGGGCTCGGACCGTGAACCTGATTAAAAGCATCCCGAGCGACTTAGGAGTTTTAGAGAAGCATCTGCGTTGCCGAGCTGGCTCACTTTCGGAAGTAAATTTACATTCCCCTAGTTAGCAAGAAATTCCCCGAGCTATGCGACAGCTGCGCTAATGTCATGCAAGCGTACGAAACGATGGAAATAATGTATCCGGGAGTTTTTCTTGCCCCTCGTGTTAATTCCTATCACTGCCATGTGCGAAGATCTGGCTAAGTGCGAGACGTCTACAAGGTTGCCTTGGATGCTTAATGAATCATGTGGATTCCCTACGGAGGCCGACACGGACAACGTATAAGCATTGTGATACGCAACGGGGCGCTTCGATGAACTTGCTTCCGCAATGATAGGTCTTATGCGCCGTGGGGATGGTGATAGCCGAAAAGAGAAGACAAGAAGATCACGGAACTATCTATGCCCTTCGGTGCGAAGAGAATCTTGTTCTGCAAATTGTGTCAGAAATCCATCAGGAAGACGCCAAGGGCAATTCCGGCCGCAAGCACGGCACAACGTCGGGATTTGGTACGAAGGTAGTGCCTAACAGCATGCTCTCGATGGGCGTTATGGAATGCGACGCGATGTTGGAATAGCTGAAGACCGGGATCGCCGTTCGCACCGGTAGTGACCACGACTTGTCCGGCAGGTGCCATGTGGTAGAAGGTGTATTCGCGGGAGCGGGTCTTCCCCTTAACTCACTTGCCACGCTGATTTCCTCTTCTTGTTTTAGTGAAACTCGTGAATAGCCGCAGGACTCGCGCTTTCTCGACTAGTCCGTGCATGCGATAGTCGAAATGGGGGATTTGAAATCCTAGGGGGTCAAATCCGGTGTCGGGAGTCGCCATCGCGCCGCATAAACGCCTAATGTCTTTGATAGGAGACCGGTAGGAGAAGGCGTGGCCCAATGCCTTACGGTAATGGCTTATAGCGCTATTTACGGAAAACAATGGGTCGGAACCCGACCGAGCGATTGTCTAAGGATAACGCGATGAACCGAGATGGGTCATCCACAGCCATTGCACTGACAAAGGTGGTACGATGTTTAGGGAGATAAGCACACCGCATGTATGTGGTTTCAGTCGCATCAGGAGACACTTTAGAGTTGGATAACGTTAGCTTCGATGTTGCAGATTCATCACCAAACGGAGGCTGCGTACGTAGGTAGTCGGAACGTGGCACCGACGTCTTCCGCACTTCCAAGATTAAGAGGGTTGAAAAGGGGCGTGGGTTGGGTGCTCCGGTGGGTCCCTGGGAACTTTTGGTAAAATGCCAAGTGCAACTAATGAAAACTGAAAAAGAGGCGTTGTGGGCGTGGTGAGTGACCGGGTTTCATTCAGGCAAGCCTAAAAGGAGAAGAAGAGCGCTCTATGCCGAACTCCTGGACCGGATAATGTTATGTCATCAAATCTGGAAATTAGGCAGCTTAAATAAGATGAAAATGATGCATCTTTCTTTGGGCCCCTTCATGGATAAAATTAATGAAGCCGGCGTCAATTAATATGGGCGCTAGGCTTTGTTATGCACATGGCAGATGAGCTTTTAATTATATTTTTTTCCCCTTAAAATCTTCAGCTTGGTTCGATTACTGATCTTCGATGCTTCAATCGATGAAAAATGTTGAACACATTGCACTTGGCAAATGATAATAGTGGTTTAATATAGACCGGTCTTTCGGGAGGAGCTTGCGTACGTATTTACTCGCCTTTTTCAACTGAGGTTCTATAGCATCATGTGATTAAACGGTACCCTGTGATCAACGACCTGAAATAACCTCGAGATTACAGGTGCTATAATTGGGGGTAAAGATAGTGTTAGGGGTTCCGTGCCCATTCCGATCTTGGCCACAAGTATCAGAAATCGAGAAATGGTCCACGAGACTACCATATTTATTATGGGCGCGGGGGATTTCCTGAGGCGTGGTTTTGTGCCTGAAGTAGCGTTGGAGTAAGCTGCTTGGGACGTCCCTTTTGGTAAGGAAATATTGCCGGAAGCGTTAAACGCTAATCGGTTGGGTGCTGCGGAGTGATTTCTCCGCTGAGAACGAGGCAGGGTAGGGAACTCGTTTAGACAGTAGTCCTGATAAGTTTGCAAATTCGATTGTCAACGGCCGCTCTTGGCATGTTTAGATGAAAAAGCTGAAGCACGAGACTGCCGCGTTGCGGGATTTGGGCTCGGATGATACCCTTTTTGAGGGACGATAAATGCGCCAGGTAACACATGTGAGTCGGGCAGAGCGGAGAGGGGTAGCTTGCGATTATTGCGTCAGGCGGCTAGGACGGTAAGCCTGAGTAACTATCCTCTAGGTTTTTTAAAATTCGGAAAATTGTCGTGCCTGGATGACCGTTCGTGAATTTTTCTTTTTACATTGGTAGACAAATTTCCTGTGTTACTTTTCCTTAACGTTTGAGTGTTAGGGGGGGGACTGCCGGCTCAGCCTCGCTTTTCCAGCCTTCCATTGGAAGTATCCCCGGAGCTTTCCTGCGCAGCAGGGCAATCGGAAAAGTCTGCTGAGGCCATGGGAAGGAATACCAGGCTTACGATAAGCAAGTCCCAGGACATGGATGAACATAGACTGGGAGTTCGCATAGGCTGAAGGTATACTCACGCTGATTAAGTATCCGGAGATCTAGGTGGCTCACGGGACGTCTACACCATGGTACCTTGTAGAAGCACACATGTAGTCTCTAGAACGGGCGAGACTGCTTGTTATTTTGCGCCGGCGCTCATAATTCTGATTTTTGACAAGGCCCGGGAGAATAATTTTTCTGGGTTGACCGTTCAAGTTGATTCTCGAGCAACGATATGGCTCTCTGCTGATACCGTGCCTGTCCTGAATTAATCTTACTCTGACAATGTGATTGACAACGGGAACAGAGCGAACAAAATTGACGCCAAGGGGTCATTTGTGTACCAGAAAAGGGAAGCGCCTGAGTGGACACGTCGGTATGATCGTCTGTTCTCCGAAATTAGTAGGTTGAGTATAAAGTGGCACAATCAGGACTAATAAAAATAAAAGTAGAGAGAGAGGGCGGCCCGAGGATTTGACGTTGTGCCGGTTATAAATTTGGACTACTGGGACTGTCTTCTTCATTGCGAAGCGCGAGTGCAACAAACTGATCCTTGACATCTCACTCAGCGCCTGTTCGTGACGAGCATAACAATAGACGCCACAAATTTTCCATAAAAAGGACCGGAACACTGGACCCGGAAGCGCGGATGACGCATCTGTCAGCAGCGGTGGAAAGTCAAAGCGGATATTTAACGAATCAAGGATGGGATACTGGACTCCTCAATTAAGTGAGACGAGGCTATACTCCGTCAGTGTGGGTCCACTAATTTGTACAGATGCAGTTGCCAAGCTTGATCGAGATCTGAAAATGGTAGAAACTTACTTTGTCTTTAGAGTGCTAATTGCGTCACCAAGTTGTCAGTTTTGAAATATATTTACGAGTTTGACGCAGTAGGTATTTCACATAGATGCCTTCTGCGCTTTCTCGCCCTGTGATTAATGCCTACGCCGAAAAAGGTCGTTGAAATTATCCCAAGGGGCATTTGGAAAACCACATCCGGCTAGATTCCTAAATCGACGCTCCGTTAATCTTGAGCATATTACGTACAGCCAATCACAGAGCAAATAGCCGCAGACGTACTGCCGCGATCTGCAGCCTTGCCGAGCCCTTATGCACCGCGAGACGAGGCTAACTCAAAACAGTCGTATGTTCTGCAAAAGCTTCTGGATTTTGAACAATCGCTTGTGCCGGACCCAGAACTATGACAAACGACTCGACGGTTAGGTTACTAGCCGCCTGTCCAGGTACACTCGGGCTTACAGCGGATTTTCTGGCACGACGTAAAGGTACGTCTAACGTGTGAATATTAAATCTAGTTGAATGCAAAGTCTTGACGAAATCAGAATATTAATCACGAAGCGATGATGCGTACTGAAATGTCGTCACTGTACAACGAATATCCAAGACCCGACGTCACAACCAGCTGCATAACAATGATGAACGGGCATGTGCCCACTATACAGCGGCAAGCGGCAGCGCATCTTAACCCAAGCAACACTGATTCTTCCAAATCACCGGGCTTCACGGATTACTGTCGAGATTAAGGAAGATCCTTACTGTTCCTCATTGTTGTTCGCCGTTCAGAAAGACCCCGGGAACGCACGACGCTCTGGCAGTAGTCAAGTCGTTTATTGAAAGGACCGGAGATTGGAGGATGTGATGCTGTTTATTTCGGGCGAGACGGGCGCATGAACGAAAGTACAGAAGTAGGACACGTCATCGATTGGGTACAGCAGGTGTGGACATGCTCCAAATCGCCGAGGCCATGTGCTGCTCTTCGTCTTCGAGTCCGCAGCTGTAGTACGCCCCGGTCCGTGGCGATAGTTACCGTTATCATTCTGCTGCCAGGAAGCCTTTGAGAGCACGCTCTTCCAGACGACTGGAATTTGTCCTCTAGCCAAATTGCTTTAGCCAAATTGCTAAACTTCTATCAAAGTTCCATGTGTGTGTTCCTTGAATATGTTTTGCAACGCAGTTGCTGTGGTTATTTTTACAACGGTACTTTCATTTAGGCGACGTACAATATTAATGCTAAGTCCGTGGCCTTCGATACGATTGTAAGACGAGAGGACACTAAAGCCGTTGGATCACTATGACGCCTCTCCTTGACATTGACGTCCCGGTCCGCCCGTCCCCGCTCCCGTAAACATCTTACATAATATCACTTATGCCGTCGGCGAGCAACCGTCCGTAGCTTGTGTACCCGCGGCAGCGACGAATCGCCCTCAACAAGTCTCTCAAAATGCGCGGACTTTGCTCTCGCGGAACAAGGATATGGTCCTCTTAATTTATTGCGACAGCTTTTCTCCTGTCGTCCGATCCCCTTTGTTCCGTACCTAGCGGTACTGCGAGGACTCGTCAGTCTCTTCCTGTACCTTCTTGCTTGTTGTTCTTGGACTCCCTGAGCAATGCAGCGTGCATCGTGTCGGTGCTGTCATTACCTCTCAGGTAGTCTTCGTTTCTCGTTCACGCCATACTGTGGCCCTGGCTGAGCGCTCCTTGTCTGTCGGCCCTCCATTTCTGTGCTTGCTGAGTTGCACCAATGTCGCGCGCTGGTATCCTGGTCTGTTCCGTAAAGCCCAATTATCTGCCTGTGGGCGCATCACTCCTACTAATCTCGGCCGGTCACTCGTCCGCGTCGTCTCAGTTCGCCAAACCAGCCAGTGGCAATCGTCCGCTGTGCTGACCATATCCCCGCACTTTCTCACGTAGTTGCTCAGCTTCGAAAAAAAATCCAACTATGTCTGACCGCCCGGCTACTTAATTACAAGCCACTTGCTCTTACGCTGGAGAGATCCGTTGCGCTACTGTGTGATCTGATTTTTATTATTACTTGCTCTGGAATTAACTCAGCGTTGGTTTGAAGCAGGTAGAGCAAAGGTTACGGCATATTTGTGGGATGTGCGCCCACCACTATCAAGGTACGGATGTGTATCATCTCCTCGTCTCCTTCGATTCTGATCCTCATTTTTTAGCCAAGAGCGGGCCGTGTGTTTCGACTCGGAAGAACAATCCAGGGTGGCCTGCAAGCGCGCGCAGAAGATACGAGAAGCCGGGGAAGAAATGACCGGTATGCAGCCGCTACTGAAACTGTCGCTTGTTTCACCAGGCCCATTTTCTCTAGGGAGCAGTGGGACTTGCTCACGGACGTGCGAAACCTGAACAGGGTCGGCGGTTATTGAACAAGGCGAAGCGAGCGCTGGTCCCCAGTCGCGATCGCCTTGCCTAAGATTAGCCTTCTCGGCGGTGTGGCTTGTAGTACCGTTCGCAGGAAGCGAGTGATAGTATGTGAACTGAAGTTAGTATGGCCACCGGGAAATACCTTAATAGTACGTCACTCCGGTTTTCCTGATGACTTCGTCAGCATCTTGAGATGCTTTCTGAATGGCAATGTTTCGCCCATTGAATGCTACAAGCCATATTGTTCGCCAAACGGCGGGCTTAAGACTGGGCTACTAGAACCCTATCGTGCCTTCCTAATTTTTATACGCTGGACCTACGTCATCCAGTCCTAATTTGAACCATTGAAAGAGTCATACGGAGCTGGAGGGCTCATCTTTATTGCATTGGGATATCTATCTCGTCAGGGTGTAACGAGGGATTGACCCTGGTGCGGTCATTGGCTTGATACCGGTGTTTTTTTTAAATCGATCAATGGCCCGGCTAAATCCTCCCGCAACTTGGGCGCTGGATGAAAGTTTGAGGACCTCGCTGTATGCCCTGAAGACAACGACTCAGTTGCATCATGATGGAGTTGCAGTTGAAGGAACAAAACAGTAGCCAAGCCAAGTCGGGCCCTGATGGCAACAAATACTCTCACTGCGCAATTGACTCTCGGAACTGTATCTGGATCTTTCGTGTCTCCAATTGATCTAGAAACAAACGAAAAACTAGGAACGAAACCTTCCTCTTACTTAGGGTGAATCATCCCATAATATGTGCATAGTGTATGTGCATACATACCCATGAACTGCATGCGGCATTTTCTCATCTCGGCTCTATCCATATAACTAACGTGGGGCCTTCTTCTTTCATTTGTGCCTTTCTTCCCCTTTTCAAGGAGCAGGCTTCCGTTACCAGAGAAACAAACCGTACATGACAAGGCGAACGGCCAGATTGAGAGATAGAGGGAAGTACAGCTTGAGGACTCGGACCGCGAGTTACTTCCGACTATTCTTCAATAAAGGCTCACCTCTACCGCCACTTCTCCCGGCTCATAACTTTGATTACCATAACATCCATAGACGGCTAGGTAGCACTGTTATACGTATGAGAGGTTGTGATTCTGCTCTCGAACTGTCCATATATGCATACAACTGTTGGTGGCGCGTCACAATGTTTGGTTAATGCTTATCAACCCTAAAAGCGTATATCAGGATCTGCTGTATTTCGTGGTCGAGTGAGGCCCGATAACGACATCGTCTCTTGCACTCTTGTCCGAGCCATTGGCCAATATGTCTACGGCAAAGATCACTCTGCAAACTTCTGTGAAGTTGCTCTCGGGCCATAACATGCCCATCGTCGGTCTTGGCGTGTACCAGAATTCTTCGTGTATTCCAGCATGTGAAGCCGCACTTAAACACGGCTACAGGTACGCAGTCGCAGTTGGTCTTCGTTTGGTATCCGAACTGAGTCTGTCTATGTGAATGGCTTGTGATCTGCCACACTATACTTACTACTGATTCTTGAATCCCGACGACTTGGACTTCGATCTGAACAATAAATACCCTTACGGCTGACCAGACATATCGATACAGCACAGGTGTATCGCAACGAAGCCGACGTAGGACGAGCAGTACGGGAGAGTGGGATCCCGAGGGAAGATATTTTCATCAGTAAGTACATTTCTTTTTTCGGGAGAGCTTTTGTTAATGGACACTGTATACCCTCTGTGATGCTTCACATATGCAATCTCTATCTCTGGTTCCCTCCTGTCAACTCAAATAACCGGAAACACAGCAACGAAGGTTATTCAGAAATCATTTGGTTACGAGTCGACCTTAGCCGTTGTTGAAGAGTCACTCACGAAGCTCGGTTTTTGTATGTCCTCGATATTAAACTGTGATGTCACTCGATGCCAACCACATTACTTCAATGGTTATACTTCATTGACTAGCATATATCGACTTGTATCTCATACACAGTCCGCTTTCGAGTAAGGAAAATCGGCTTGCTACGTACCGCGCCCTCCTCAACAAACGAGACGAGGGTAAGATTAAGACTGTAGGGGTGTCTAACTAGTTGGTTCTTCCTTTGATTTGCCACCTTCAAGTTGTTATCACCCAGCTAACGGGGTCTCCACCGCACTTGCAGCGGTGTACGGCATTTAGAAGAGCTGGATGAAGCCGGGCTCGAAATTCCGGCCGTGAACCAGATCGAGGTCAGAATTAGCTCTTAAAGTCGAGTATTTTCATAGCGAGCTGAATCATTCATCTTCTAGCTCCACCCTCTCTGTCAGCAAAAGGATATCGTTGAATATTGCCAAAAGCGCGGTATCATCGTTCAAGCGTACTGTCCCCTTTTGCGTGGGGATTTCAGCAACCCAATCCTACAGGAGATCTCCAAAAATGTATTTGTAATAACAATCTTTCACCCATTTGAGTTTGACAATCTTCACCATTTGCTGTAGACGAACAAAAATCCGGCGCAGGTGCTCGTTCGATGGTCTCTGCAGCGTGGGTGAGTTATCTCCGTTTTTAAAGAGCGTTGCTATTATGAGCTACTCACCAACGTTTCCCTTCGCGCAAAGCTTCGTGCCTCTTCCCAAATCCTCGCACCCAGAGCGGGTTATCTCAAACGCTGATGTCTTTGACTTCGCGCTCTCCGATGCGGACCTCAAGAAATTGGACGGTCTTGATAAAGGGAAGGCAGGAGCGATCAGCTGGAACCCAGTTGACGCCCCTTAATTATGTGCTCCTGATACTCTCCACTTCAGTATCAATGGCTATGCCTCCTAGCCCGCCTTTGGCGTTTTTCTGTCGCAGTTGTTCCCCGTTTACCGATGTACTATTTGGTCTCCGTGGTGTACGTATTACGTGGCCGTCCGTACTGTTAACAGTGTCGTTACCCAAATTAAATATCCTGTATCAGCCCTGTTTGTACCCCCGTGTTTACTGTCTGCCAATGACTCTATGATTTATGACTCACCTCTGTCCTTCGAATTACTCACTGTTTAATATGCGTCTTTACTTAAAGTTACCGGAGCGATCAATCATCAATCGCTTCTCGATAAACGATCGAATGACGGTCCGACCACAGTGCCATAGTGTTCCGACTCATGTCCGCACAGATTTAATCTCTTATATCTCAATAAAACATATAAGGATATTAATACTGCTTGCATAAATGTTAGCGGAAGCCAAAACTCCACCAGGTAAAATTCGAAGCGCCAATCATTGATTCCCTAGATGCACATACCTCCTTTTCGGGTACTAACCTGAGACCGGGATTGTTCCATCCCATTCCAGAAGTCAAGTCTTAGAGGCTCTATCGAAAATTACCGCAACATGGAAACACGAGACACTGATAGGCTGTATAGTATGATCGAGACATCGGAATCTATGTGGTGTCTATGCGTTACTGCTCACCTGTGGTATACCAAAGTGTTGGTCGGAACAAGTGTCTTGAAATACAGGGATCCACTAATTAAAAAGGGCAAACTGCATTCAAGCGTCCCATAATGCCTATGGGATAAAGCTCAGACTTGCCTGTCCCGGGGTTGTCACTGCATAAAGCCGCATATACATCCTAATACGGACTAGTTCATAACGGGATTCATACAGTACATGAGTACTTCTTACAAACTGTTCCAGTGCTTAGTGTGAGAAATATTGAAGTGTGCCCTCACAGCACGAGTCGACCCTCGTTGATCAGGATTTCTTCGTGGTCGATTCCGACCAAGAGCATACATGGACGAAGCTACAACTAAAACTTCACAAGCGTGTAACTTAGATACCAAATGTGGTCGCACAGTCGAGATTACCAAATTTTATAATCCCGTGCTAACACTTAGGGGTGAGCAACCGTGCTGAAATTACTCATAGTATTCATTAATCTCGGCGAAAGAAGAGAAATGCATAGTTTTTACGGAGTCTGATATACTGACTCTATCTCGCATTTCTGAAGGCCTTGGGCTTTGTCTGGCACGAAAGTGAGAGTTCGCGATGAAGAGGATCTCGCAAAAAATCAATCCGAGGATTACACCGTGATTTGCCATTTTTGTCACAGTTTCCAGGTTACCATTTTTGGTTGCCATTTGTCGCGTCTTGCTCTTGCATTCTCGGTCTCGTCTGCATCAACCATACTCCGTGTTCATCTCCTTGCTGAAGCACCTTTACGCGTCCACAGTCAAGACTGTGTTGACATATTTCAGCAATGGCGGAGGCTGGGGATGGCAACATCAAAGTCGTCGTGCGATGCAGACCTCTCAACTCGCGAGGTGAGCATCTCGCTTGTGGCCGCGACAGACGCGCCAAATTCTAATCGTGTTGCTTTCCGTCTGCGTGTATTATTCGTCCCCGACGTGTCTTTGTTGATGAACAGAGCTCGCCCGCGGAGCGAAGCCGCTCATTCGGATGGAGGGCAATCAGACCTTCCTCGACCCCCCTGAAGCCGGGGGCTCCCAGGCGCAGGCCATGTCGGGCCGCCAGTCGGAGAAGAAGACCATGGCGTTCAGCTTTGACAAGAGCTACTGGTCTGCAGGAGAAAGGGACGACCCGAAGTATTGCTCTCAACACACGCTATACAGTGATCTGGGGAAGGAGCTTTTGGACCATGGATTTGCGGGGTTTAATGCGTGTATCGTAGCATGTGAGTTTCCATAAATTCCTTGCATAATGTCGTATTAAATTATCCTTTAGATGGACAGACAGGTGTGATGTCAACTCTGTGTATGCATACAATTTTCTGATACACCTTAGGCTCCGGTAAATCGTACAGTATGATGGGCTGTGCGTGACTTTTCTCTGGAATATGCAAGTAGATACTGAATGGCTGAGCAGACGGTGCTGACAAGGGTATTATCCCGCTGACATGCTCCGAGCTTTTCGTTCGGGTGGGTGACAAGATGTCGGCGGATCCGAACGTGACGTTTACGGTCGAAGTCTCGTTTATTGAGATATACAACGAGAAAGTACGCGACCTGCTAAACCCGAAGAATACTGGAAATCTGCGCGTACGCGAACATCCTAGCTTGGGGCCTTACGTTGAAGATCTCTCGAAGCTTGTTGTCTCAAGCTATGACGAGATGATGACGCTGATGGACGAGGGAAACAAGGCACGGACGGTTGCTGCAACGAACATGAACGAGACATCGTCACGTTCGCATGCGGTATTCACTCTTCTTCTGACAATGAAGCGACACGACGCGGACACTAACCTAGACACGGAGAAAGTGTCACGTATCAAGTGCGTTCATACGTTAACGACCGCGGAAGTTGTACTTAGGGTCTGGTAGTCTCGTTGACTTGGCAGGTTCGGAGCGCGCAAATTCGACAGGCGCAACAGGGCAACGTCTTAAGGAGGGAGCGAATATTAACAAGTCTCTTACGACACTGGGGAAAGTCATTTCGTCCCTTGCACTCGCCAGTCAGTCAGACAACCGAAAGGGCAAAAAAGGAAAAGCGGAAGACTTCATTCCATACCGTGACTCGGTATGCAGACGCGGTCTTCAAAGTGAAGAAATGCCCTTATTCCAACTTTAGGTTTTAACGTGGTTGCTCAAGGACAGCCTCGGTGGCAATTCGAAGACAGCTATGATCGCAGCTATTTCACCGGCCGACTACGACGAGACGCTTAGTACTCTCCGATATGCTGATCAGGCGAAGAAGATCAAGAATAAGGCTATAATCAACGAGGACCCTAACGCCAAACTCGTTCGCGAGCTGAAAGAGGAGCTTGAAATGCTCAGAGGTGTGTACAAAGACACCACGTTGGCATCGCCAATGTTCCCATACTGATACCTTTCAAGCCCGGGTCTCCGGTTCAAATAGTGAAGATGTTTACGACCCGAAAGTGCCACTAGAGAAACAGAAGGTCACATACCAGACTAAAGACGGGCAGATCAAAACCGTTACCAAGGCTGAGCTTCAGGAACAACTTCAGACGAGCGAAAAGCTCATGCAGAGCTTAAATGAGACTTGGGAAGAGAAATTAGAGCGTACTCAAGAAGTGCAGAAAGAGCGCGAAAAAGCGCTTGAGGAACTGGGTATTACTGTTGAAAGGGATAATGTGGGAGTACATACTCCAAAAAAGGTGCGCCGGCCTAACCACGGAGCTCATGAGTCTTAGACTAAATCCCGTTTCCAACTTGAAGATGCCGCATCTAGTCAATTTGGTAAGTCACTTTTTTCTCAAGTCACTGTAGACAACATACTCATCATGCTCATACGTGTCTTAGAACGAAGGTCAGGGGTCCAGGTTTAAAACACTTTTGTGTGACTGATTATTTAATGAATTCAGATCCACTTATGAGCGAATGTTTAATTTATCAACTAAAACCTGGGAAAATATTGGTAGGTGATTGATCCCGGATTGAAGGGTTTTTCTCTAATATGCAATATTTAGGTAGGGAGATTGGACAGTGAGAAGTCTCTTGCAATACGTCTGAGTGGCGACAACATTTCCGAAGAGCATTGTTACTTTGAGAACAATGATGGTAAAGTCACTCTACATGGCCTACCGAACAGTGTAACAGTAAGTTTCTCAGTACACTATTGTTGGCATATTCTCATGAGTATTTAGTTCTTGAACGGAAAAGAGATTGCCTTGGGTCAGGTAAGGCTGAGGTATATAGTTTCGTCCTCAAAAAGCTGACTGCTTGCAGGCGTACAAATTGCGTTCGGGTTACCGGATTATCATGGGTATGTATTCCACTTTACTACTTTGAAGACGGTCTTTGAAGTTGTTATAGGGGAGCATCATGTGTTCCGTTTCAATAATCCGGAAGAGGTTCGTAAGATGCGTGACAGGGTAACCGCTAGGAGTTCACTGCACATGAGCATCACTGCGGCTGAGCTACAAGAGACCGACGGACAGGGAACTCCCGTGACTAGACCAGACTCGCCGTCTTCGTCAGCCGAATTTGAGGACGTTGATTGGAATTTCGCGAAACGAGAAGCCGCATTCGCTCGTCTTGGTCTTGATCCTGCGCTGGATAACCTCCCAGACGAAGATCTCAACAAGTTGTATGAAAAAATCTCCAAAGTCAAGACTCTTCGTGATATCACCGCGAGGAGGCCAGAAAGTAGCCTTTCTCAAGCAGATGATGTCTGGAGCGAGTCAGGTAAGCCCATGCCAAGCGACGCGATGACAGACGACACGAGCCTCGACGCAGGGCCTAGTCATGGCAGCCCGGACCTCGATAACTCGCTCCGAACAGCGCAGAATCAGCTCGAGATGCACAAGGCCGAGTTTGAATCTCGATTACAAGCCATGAGTGATGGTGGTTCTTCTGAAGCCGAGGATCTGAAAGCCGAG
The DNA here is from genome assembly GCA_002794785.1 of Coniferiporia sulphurascens. Classification (NCBI taxonomy): domain Eukaryota; kingdom Fungi; phylum Basidiomycota; class Agaricomycetes; order Hymenochaetales; family Hymenochaetaceae; genus Coniferiporia; species Coniferiporia sulphurascens. The sequence continues at coordinate 32,311 of NBBA01000017.1, read as the reverse complement.
AAGGATCAGATGGAGGCACAGCTAAAACTCGTTCAGGTACAGATGAAACGGATCTTGGACGCCAAGGCCCGTGGCGCGTCTACGGCCGATTTACTGCCCATTGAACCGGTCATCTATACCGCTAAGCAGTTGCGCCTGATCCGGAAGGTTCTGGACAAATGGAGGGCGCATCGCTCGTTCTCTATGGCTGAATCTGTTTTATCAAACGCTGTTTCTCTTAAAGAAGCGAACGTTATCAGGTAAGATTATTCCCTCATGACATTTCCGTGTTTCGTCTCCTGATTGTTCTGTAGCAAAGAACTAGGAAAAGATGTTTCATACAATTTTACAATAGCGTCTGGAGGTTCGTTGGCAGCTCCAAGATCCGCCGCAGCATCTATTGCTGGTTTGGATGAGTTTGGCGACGTTGTTGATCCCGCCCTCGCATCAGCCACTCAACCATCTGTCGCGGTCAAGGTTTTGGACAAACGGCATAACGCTATCTATATCTGGTCTTTTGACCGCTTACAACAGCAACTCCAACGCATGCGGAATCTTACAACATTCATCGATAGACCATCATATTCACAGCACTTCTCATCAGAGGAACCATTTTATGATTCGCCTGCCCCCGATTACTCTTTCATAGGCAATGCACTGGTCTCGCTCGCGGCTCTGTCGCGTAGAATGTCCTCAACATGCATAGCTCCGATCTTCTGCAGATATACGGCTGAGGCTATTGGTTCTTGTCGTGTTGAACTCAAGGTTACGAATGTTATTATGCCCACTAAACACGCCAATGGGTCTGTTCCATCCACAAGACCTCCTTCGCCAATCCCTCATACGCTACCCAATGGGAGCAAACTCTCGTTTGTTCTGACCGTGGACTCTGTGAAAGGCCTTTCAACTCGTGACTTTTCTGCCTCCCATATTCAGGTCCGGCTATCGTCGTTCTTTGGTCCCTCCTTGACGTCCGAGGAAGTATTCTCCTCAAATGTTGTAGATCTAGAGACTTCATCTCTCTCTGACATGAAACTACGTCGATCATTCTCCATAGCTGTTACTTCGAAGATAGGGCTGCACCTCCGGCAAGGCTATGCACCCGTAGAATTCTTCAGTCGTGTCACTCCGACTTACTTAGAGCGTCTAGAACGCTGGGACGAAATGCGCGAGCAAAAGAGCCCATCACGCAGCGCAGTACCTGATGTCCAAGAAAGCAAACGGGTTACTCAACCTAATATGCGCCGTTCAGAGACAGATTTTCTCGTAGAGGAGACGCACGATGTTGCGACTTGGCTCCAGGTGCGCGAACTGGCCCCCGATGGTCAGTATGTACCAGTCCCAGTTATTTCTCAGAGTCCCCTCGATCCTGGGCGTTTCTCCCTTCATCAGGGCTTGCAGCGACGTTTGACGCTCACACTCAGTTCAAATTCTGGGCGTCAACTGCCTTGGATAGAGATTACTAGGGTTCGCATCGGTAACGTGCGCCTATTGGATCCCAAAGGCCGCGTTCACGAGTCTGCATCGAAAGCGATGCATGATCTCACTGTGCTGAAGCAGCAAGAGGTCGAGTTTAAACCTGATGGCTCGGGTTCATTGACCGCGACTGCTCTCTGGGACTCGAGTATGCACGACTCTTTCCTCCTGAATCGTGTCACAGCATCAAACCATCGTGTTTTGCTCCAAGTCAATTGGTTCGTATCCGTCGAAACTTGCAGCGATCCCATTCAGTTCAACATGGACGTAGCTGTTGCAATGTTCACTCGTGACGCTGGCCCGCCCTCTAAGTTCATGTCCTTCTTCGGCTCGTCCAAGGTCTTGTCGAAAAGTAGCACGGTCTTTAGTGTGAAATTGACGCCTCCCCTTACTCGCTCTCCCGAAGACCTGTGGCGTTTAGACACTTCCGAAAAATATGTACGCGGAGAGGAGGCACTGGGTTCCTGGAAACCTCGGGGTATCTCGGTCGTCGAGGATCATGATAGGCTTGTCACGACCGAACGGCGAGCCGCAGACGTGCAAGCGATTCGCACTGTACTTTCGGCATCTCCCTCCTCAGCGACACAATCTGGATCAGCAATCTGGGGTTCGGAGGAGGTCTTGCAGAAGGCACTGACTCTCTGGCAAAAGAAGTTCGGACATACCGGAAAGGTACGGCCATCAATGTATTCTGTCCGAGTATTCCGTAACCTTATACGTTTTCTTGACAGATTATTCTGAGCCAAGAGCCCCCAGATGCCGAGTCTAAGAAGAAGAGCTCCTTGGCCAAGGTCAATGGGTTTGAATTCTTCCCTGAGCCGAAGTTCGTAGCTAGTGCGAAGCTCATCTCACGAAGGTAAGGTCCCGTTCTCTCCAATTTGAATGTTAATCCAATTAACTGCCAATAGCGACAATCCTACCAAGAAAGGTCACTTGATGATCCTAACTGACGCCAGGGAAAATACTTGGGAGCGACGGTGGTTCGTTCTGAAGAGGTATGTGTACCCTCCTGCTCTGAGCGCTTGGGATTCATTGACCTATCGGGCCTAACCTTGTCAGGCCGTATCTCAATATTTACGCCCACTCTGACGAGAACGAAGAAACCGCCGTCGTTGGTTTGAGCGGCGTGAACATCGAATGCAACCCAGAAATGGAGTCTCTCCTCGGGGTATGTCAGCAGCTGCCTAGCCTGCCCGTTCTGACATGTACTGACTGTCAATATAGAAACGGTTTATGTTTACCCTGTTTACTGCTTCGAACTCGTACGCTCTCGCCGCGCCAAACGCGAAGGAGCTCCAATCATGGATCACTAAATTGGACCCCACGCGTCTCCCCTCATAGTCTTGTCCCGCTCTCGCTTTGTTTTTTGGACCCATCGCATCATCGGATATCTCGGCATATACACATACCTGTACTTGTTTATACCTCACGGTCTCTTCCTGACTTACACTTGCCCGTCTCTCACTTTCTGCTCGTAGCTCTCACCATGACACATCTACCCATTTTGTTGCCCCTTTTATCCGTTGGATTATTGGATCAGTAGTTACCCCGCCGTCCATACCTTATAATATTCATTCACTATAGCGCCGACCTCCAGTTGTTACCTCTTCCCCCTTTCGTAGTCTCCTCTCGTGTACGGTTATAGAATCTGGACCAGCCGTTAATAATAGGATGGTGGTTTTCGATCGTCTTTACGGTAACGACGCGCCTTGCGTATAATACTGGGTAGTGTTCTGACAAGTACGCCATCGGGTTGCCAGACCCAGTAGTTCAATGGTAGAACACTGTCCTAGAGTGACTTGAGGGTATTGGCTCGAAGCCCCCCTTGGCCATCTTACCAGAATAGGTTATGAGCCTTGTTGCGTAAGGGAGAAGAAACTCCAATGAATACGATATGATTGGTGGCAAGGGCACCTCTCGGCCGGGGGTGTTGGCACGAGTCCAGGGGTTAGAACGCCCGGTTGTTCAAAGTTTGAACACATATGGTCCTAGAGGCTTAGGGATGGGGGTTCAATTCCCTCCTTGGTCATTGCTTTTTGAATAGTCGTAAAATGTTTATCATTGTCCAATGTATCCTGTTGGTGAATACGGTAATCACGAGCTGACAAAAGAAACTCATTTTATTCGCGTGTTACGCCCGACTGGATGACACGTGATTATTGCCGGCGTGTCGATCATCGAGGTGAGAGTCCGCCGGTAACTTCAACTTGCCAGAGGACCACCGTCTTGGCCCCCTACTCCAAAGGCGACAACCCTCATAACAAGCAGAATGTCGGGCAAGGGGCTTAAGGAATACTCTTCCGAGGAGGTGCAAAAGGTGAGCGACGAGATATGCTTCTGAATGGACCCTCCTTTAATTTGCGGGCAGCACAATTCAGCGGGAAACTTGGTAAGCACGGGTCGTTTCGTGCAGGTACTCGCAGACGATTAAACGAATATTTCGTATAAAGTGGATTGTGATTGACGCAAAAGTCTATGATGTTTCGCGCTTTGCAGACTTACATCCGGGCGGAGCGGCAGTTCTGCTTGCAAAATCTATAGGCAAGTTCCAGTTTAACTTGAGTTCCTTTGGCCGGTTACCTCATGGCTATTACAGCCGGTAAGGACGCGACCGACGCATTCTTCGGGTTGCATCGACACGAAGTACTCCTCCGCCCACAGTATGCCCGCCTTCAGATAGGCACTCTCGCAGGACGTACGGAACTCGTGAAGCCCCTCGCAGCGGACGGGCTTTCGTCGGTTCCATATGCTGAGCCAACGTGGCTCGCTGATGGGTTCCACAATCCGTATTACTCGGATAACCACCGTCGTTTCCAGAAGGCCGTCCGTAAGTTCGTGAACGAAGTAATTGCACCTGAAATGGAGCAATGCGAGTTGAATGGGAAGAAGATTTCTCAAGGTGTGATTGACAAGATGTCGTGAGTAGCGTTGCTGGGTATTTACTCGTTACGTTATACATTAACGAAAACGCATTACAGTGATATGAATATCCACGCAATGCGTCTCGGGCCTGGGAAGCACCTGAAGGGACGTACGCTCATGGGCGGAGTGGTCAAGCCTGAAGAGTTTGACTACTTCCACGAACTCATCATTTCCTTCGAATACGGACGCCTCGGGCTACGTGGGTCAATGGACGGACTCCTCTCGGGCGGGGTAATTGGCCTGCCTCCTGTGCTCAACTATGGTACCCCGGAGCTGCAAGCTCGTGTCGTCCCGGACGTGCTTTCTGGAAAGAAGTTCATCTGTCTTGCGATTTCGGAGGCCTTTGCGGGCAGTGACGTCGGCGGGATGCAAACGACTGCCACACTAGCTCAGGAAAATGGCGGCAAGAAACACTGGGTCGTTAATGGCACGAAAAAGTGGATTACGAATGGAATGTTTGCGGACTTCTTCACCACGGCGTGCAGGGTAGAGAGGGATGGAAAGGATGGTGGATATGTCGTACTCCTCATACCGAGAGGAGAAGGAGTCGAAACGCGTCCTGTGAAGACAAGCTACTCGGCGACTGCTGGGACATCTTTTGTCACTTTTGACAACGTGAAAGTCCCGTTGGAGAATACAATTGGAGAAGTAGGGGACGGTATGAGGGTAAGTCACTATGGTCTTTATAAACCGGCAGATCCTAACGGCTAGTTATTTGGGAACAGGTCATCCTCAGTAACTTCAATCACGAGCGGTGGATGATTGTATGCATCAGCGCTCGCACACAACGGTTGATCGTTGAGGAATGCTTAAAGTGTGTGCTTTGTCTCTCCTTTGGAGCGTTTTCTCCTATGTTCTCTCTTCCTCATCCCTCTATTTCAGGTGGGCAAACCAACGGATTGTATTCGGGAAATCCCTTCTTACGCAGGCAGTTGTGCGTGCCAAAATCGCGGGTATGATAGCCCGCGTTGAAGCGTGCCAGGGCTGGCTCGAGTCGATAACGCATCAAATGAACAATGTAAATTCAGTCCAGTGTCCCTTGGCGAGCACAGTAAGATTACTGACGTTGACCGGGCTAGATGTCGTATGAGGATCAGTCAGACAAGCTCGCTGGCCAGATCGCTTTGCTCAAAATGTTAGTTCAAGCTTTGTACTGGTCTATGGTGTTCCTTTCCCTTTGAACTAAACTGCAATCACCCCCGTTCAGGTTTATCACCAAATGCGGGCGCGAGATAGCCGAGGAAGCCACGCAGATATTCGGTGGACGCGGCATCACATCGACAGGAATGGGCAGACTCATCGAGAACGTTCGTGCTTCCATTTTTTTCGCCGCTGTTTCTTTCTCTTACCCTTGCTCAATTATCACGCCCTCTTGAAATTTGAAATGGACCTCATTCCACTGCCATGTAGTTCCATCGCACGTCTCCATTCGACGCGATCCTGGGAGGAGCAGAGGATGTTATGGGAGACCTCGGGGTGCGTCAGGCAATGAAGAAGATGCCGAAGGACGCGAAGCTATGAGTTAGTCGTGTGATTTACGAATGATTATTTCTTGCTTTTTCTTTTTCTTGCGTGGGTGTGACTGAGCGTTTTGGATCCCTTCGTGTGCACCTGGAAGGCAGAGGGAAAGTTGCCACCAATGCCGGCCCTAATGTGTGTACGAAGGGTAGGTCGTGCAGTGTCAGCCAGAGATCTATTTTTGTTTTGCTTGGGCTGACAGCAACCAATAGCGTTCGAGCAGATAAATGACTTCATCTATGACGACGACCCAGCCGCAATGGCCATGTCCCCTGCCTCGGGCTGGCATGGGGGAGAGGATGGGTATGGACGCCCCGAGAGTTCACGGGAAAAATGGTCAGAAATCCCCCAGATTGATGGAGCGCCATACAAAGTTTGCCGTCTAAGCCGCGAACAGCCGATGGTTCGGGGCCGAAGCCTCTTTGGATGCTTCCGTGTCCTCCTTGACGCGTAAATAAACAACAACAACGCGTCCAAGCTCAACTCCACAGGCGCTCTGCCACGCACTACGCCTCCTTCCACCCAGCGGTGCAAATTTCGTGGGTCGTTCTATCCTACCCAATTCGAGTAAATCTCACCCTCCGTACCGTTCCAAGGGCTGATTGGGCTGACAATATGAGGCTGACCGTCGTGACTTTGTAACGCTGTGACAGCCTGCCAGCCACATTAGCAGGTTTGTCTATAAAAGAGGGCCGTGGCCCCCCCTACTTTTTTCCTCAGAACCCCCACCATCGCGGGTATTGCAATGCCTGGGGGTTCAGCCTAGTCTGCCTCCGCGTGCGTCCTCTCCCCCTTCCCCCTCCCTTCCCCCCCTTCACATACTCTCACCCGCTGACCTGCCTCTCCTCTCATCGTCCTTCAACGCTGCCACCACTAGCCTGCAGGTACGTCGTGCCACCTACCCCTACTGCCACTACTAACCTCATCTATCATAGGTGGGCGGTTCCTAGTCGGTAGATAGCACGGCATGTACGGTCTGGTGGTAGAGCTGGTGGCTAGAGCTCGATGGGGAGGCAAGAGAGTGGCAACGCGCTCCTACATTCTAACGGAAGTAAGTAACAGTCGCTTCGATCTCTGGTATATCCTCCCTGCTGACATCCTCTTATGTGGCTCAAAGTGACCCCCTGGACGCCATCGTGAGTATCGGAGGAGGTAAGTCTGAGCATCGACACGAGACTCATTCATCTGTTATTATAGGACTCCGACCCCGCCCTCGGGCCATCAAGACCGGATCAAGACATCAAGACCAAAGGTGCGTAATGTATTCTATGTGGTATGCTGACACGTCTGCCTCAAGCGCCCCGCCATGTCTGCCTCAAGCACCGTGTGCCTCAAGATGAACACAGGCCTGAGATTGAGTTCTGAGTTCTCTGAGCGTGAGATTGACTGAGTACTGATAGTAGCCTGAGATCGTGAGAGCCTGAGTTGAGATCGTGAGTGTCCGACCAAATCTTTTCTTCCTCTCCGTCATTACTTACTATACACTTTCTTTTCGCAGGTGAGATAGTAGTGAGAGAGCCTGAGTTGTGAGAGGTAAGTTCTGAAATTCTTGACTTTCGCATATCGACTCACTCCCGGGTCTTAGATTTAGTTTGAGTGGCTCTGGGACTGCTCTGGGACTGGCGACTGGCTCTATCTCTGGGACTGGCGACTGACTCTGGCTCTGTGACTGGGACTGGCGACTGGCTCTGGCTCTTTTTTCTTTTACAGGGTGCTCTCGACGATGGCGATGCGGATGCGGGATGGATGGGCTTGACGAAGAAGACCCCTTCGGCGGGACGGCGAGGAGGACACGAGGTGGATGGGCTTGACGAAGAAGACCCCTTCGGCGGGACGACGAGGTGGACACGAGATGGATGGACTTGACGAAGAAGACCCCTCCGGCGGGACGAGGCGGACGCGGACGGATAGGCGTGACAAAGAAGACCCCTTCGGCGGGACGGCTTCATCAAGCGGGGCCTGGCCTCGACATTGGCGCCAGGGTGGGTGAGGTGGGCGGGCACTCACTCAATTATGTTTTGTTCTGCCACAGCCACTGGTAAGTCAGCCCTCTGACACTATGAGTCCTTGAATGCTGCTGACCAGTCATTAATTGTTGAACTTGCACGTGCGCTATCATTGGGTCATGTTTATGAGCAACTGCATGTTATCGCCTGTCTGCTATTAATATTGTCCTTAATCCATTGAATGTACCTTGCATTGAATAATTCTGCAACCCAGAAATGCATTATATTCGTGTCTTGACACTTGAGCTTGAATTCGTAAGCGATGATTAACCATGATGGACTGTCGATCCCAGCCGCACGGATAGACCCGAGCGGGCGAAACCCGCGCCGTATGTCCCGAAGTAGTACTAAGTAGTACTTACACTACCATCAACAACTTAACTCCCAACATGCCTGGTCGTCTGCAAAACAAGGTTCGCTCACAGTAACATTTGGTCTACGCAATGCTAGATTAAGTTATTTTATCTGCTCAGGCTGCTCTCATCACTGGTGGCGCCTCGTGAGTCTCCCTCCGACGCATACATACATCCGTCTGTACTCATCGATGACTCCCCTTATACTAGCGGTATCGGCCTGGAGTCTGCCATCCTCTTTGCGCTCGAAGGTGCGAATGTCCTTCTCGTTGACATTAACGAGAAAGCAGTCGAGGAGGCGGCCGCGAAGCTCGCGAAGAAGACGCCGAACGTGAAGGTACTAGCGGCAAAGGCGGACGTCAGCAAGGAGGCAGATGTTAAAGCCGTGGTAGACAAGGCGGTCGCAGAATTCGGCAGGCTTGATGTGATGGTACGTTTGTCTTTGTTATGCGCAGGCTAAGGCCGCCGCGAACCGACCGACTGAGCTACTGCTAGTTCAACAACGCGGGCATCATGCACCCGGCGGACGATAACGCGCTGAACACGGAGGAGCGCATATGGGATCTGACGATGCAGGTTAACCTCAAAGGTGTTTGGTGGGGCTGCAAATATGCGATCCTTGCGATGCGCAGCAACCCGGTCGACGAGGCGAAGGGCCTCCGGACTGGCGGCAGCATCATCAACACCGCGAGCTTCGTTGCGATCATGGGCGCCGCGACGCCCCAGCTTGCTTGTACGTATTTTTATCCTTCCTTATAATACCGTTAGGTACCCGCTAAAAATAACACACTTATTAGACACTGCCTCTAAGGTTTGTTTGTGGAAATCAATGAAGCGGCTCTAATTTCGTCCTCATGTAAATGATTAGGGTGCCGTTCTCGCCATGACACGCGAATTGGCTATGGTCCACGCCCGCGAAGGCATCAGACTCAATTCTCTCTGCCCGTGCGTACTCTACTATTCCTTATTGCTACCTATGTCTCATACACTCTCCGACAGAGGTCCGCTAAAGACCCGTACGCGCCCACCTGCCTTCGATTCGATTATCTTAGGTGCTCACAATAACACACCCTTATCGTGGACACAGCGCTTTTAATGGACTTCTTGAACACGCCCGAGAAGCGCGACAGGCGCCTCGTCCACCTCCCGATGGGCCGCTTCGGCGAGGCCGTTGAGCTCGCAAAGGGCGCGCTTTTCCGTACGTTTCATCATCTTTAAGTTGCTCGGATTACTGATTGTCATGTCGCTGTAGTCGCCAGCGACGAGAGCAGTTATGTCACGGTATGTTAGCTTATCTTATATCCGTCCCGTTACGATTGACAAAAACATGATTTACAGGGGACGGACTTCAAGGTCGATGGTGGCCTCTCATCGTGTTACGTCACACCTGTCGGCGAGCCAGCGCTCTCGCCCCCTGAAAGCCTGACGAGCCTGATATAGGATAGGTTTCCACAGCACTATTAGACGCTGGCCTTTGTAAATTGATCGCCAATCTGTACGAATCTCAGAAGAGTTAGTAGCCATAATACATGTTCTATCCTCAACAGTCTATAAGTTACACGAAGTGCCTACATCTATTCAATCAAGTGTTGTCCGTAGGGATTATCATCATTCCATAAACGGGTTGCATCCGCACACACGCGCGCGCACCGCAAAGCTCGCCATGCTGCCGATTGCAAGCCCGCCGACGAGACAGAAGCTCGCAATCGTTGCTGCAACATCAACATCCGCACGACGGCCCCGCAGACGTGGGTTGTTCTCCACAGATGGCGCAGCGATCATGCACATGCTCGAAACGTACCCGTTTGAGAGACCAAATAACAGCAATATGAGGAAAAAGAGAACGTCGGAGCTGATAAACGGTGTGTCGGCAGGTATTCCTGGGAGTTGGGGATTCGACGAGCCTTGGATGTTGCAGAGGAGAAAAAGTGGAATGAAAAACGTGCGCGCGAAGGAAAGCGCAAGGAGCCGGCGGGAGGACCAGACGAGGAGGCTGGGAATCGCACAAAGGTAACGGCCAGCAAGGTCTCCGCAGTTGAACATGAGGAAGTGTGCCGCGGTAAAGAGTAGTGGATGAGACGAAGGATTCGTAGACTGAATGGAAGCAGTTATGGGCGGGAAGACGGCCTGAAATAGACATTAAAGGAATTGAAGCCATGATAGATTCAAGATACTCACGAGGGTCACGACAAACACATAGGCGACGGCAACCTCATACTCAATATTCGCCCTCGCCACACGTAAGATTCTGCCCTTCTCCTGTAAAATATCTGGAGCACCATCATCGTTTACTCCTAATAACGCGTCTGAGCCACCCTTCGTATGTGCTATTGACTGCGTGACTGCCTTGTATTCGGGCATCCTCCTCAGCCACTCCTGCGCGCCTAGAGTTGAACATAGAAAGAGCGTCGATAGCCCAAAGAAGAGTGCTGCTGCGCGCGTCTCCGCCGCACCCTCATTATATTCCTCATGTTGAGCCGCAGCAATCTTGGCAGAGCGAATAGATGCGGCTGCACTGAGCAACTGCACACTGCTGACCACGACGCCGACGAATGCTTGGCCGGACATGGTAGCCTGCATAGCCAGCGGACCGAATTGGGACGCAATCGCTATGACAGCCGTTTGCAGGTATGATCCGGCAGCAGCCTGTGCAATTCCATTTAAAAGGACGAATGCAAAGAAGATATGCGGCGAGGAGGAGACGGTTGTTGAGAGTGTGAGGAGACCAACGAGTGTGGCTAAGCACAGGGTCGATACGAATGTACGACGCGACGGCGAAGACTTAGGAACATATAATCATATAAGAGGGTATATGGCCAAGAGATATCAACAAAGCACGCACCTGTTTCGAGGTGATTGTTGCGTGTGCCAGAAAGACAAAGTTTGCGATCGTGAAGGTAATCGACAGGTATGAACTAAACGTGCTCTTAAGGGGCGTCCCGGACAGTCGCAACAGAAAATATGGTGTTGCTGTGATCAAGACTGTGATACGTTATCATCAGTACCCGTAAGATGAGGAAGGTAAGCTACTCACCGTTCCATGGTAGGAGAACTGCGCAACCAAATATGAAATGGATCCAACGAATGCGATTGTCCAAGCGAGTTCCGTCTGGTACGGACAGGTCCTGGACATCTTCCTCGTCGCGGGCCCCGTCAGCGGTCTGGGGCAGAGGCTGGTAGGCAGCGGGTGGGGGGGATTCAGGACTCATACTGGACGCGACGGTATTCCGCAAGGCGCGACAAGCGTACTTGAACGAGCCGAGCATTTCGAATAAGGCAGGATGATCGTCGTCCATCGCTACACGGATTCTTATTTTTTAAAACTCGAACCGCTAGTATCACTGCCAGCCCTGCTCTGCCTCTGCAATGGTGCCCACCTTGAATGGCTCGTTCGGCCCTGGTTTATCGGAAGTGATAACTCGGTCGTTCTTTTGTATGTTTTTTCCAGCGTTCACTTTGTGTGGGCATGGAGTATTTTACGACTCGATCTCCGCCAGCGGTATTAATGTCTCGGAAGCACATCTGACTATGGCCTACCTCCCTTGATCTGAGTTCTTCCTCAAATCTAGACCTGTGCTGCTTTGTGTGATCGAATGCTTTTGCATGCGTTATCACGAAATCAAACAGCTTTCGGCGCTCGGCCACAGCAGTGTTTAGCCTCCCTCAGCAGAACCGGTGGTTTTCAAATATCAGTTCCTCCCGTTGCTCTTACCTCGTATCTTAACCTAATGTCACGACGCGAGGCTGGAGTCATTGGCTCCTGCGACATTTGCAAACTTGTGCCTGTGAGTTTGTACTTTCGTAAACCTAAACCCTGCTAGTTACACGCTTGGGATTACTTGACGCTTGAGCGTATAGCCTGGGAACACAGCCTAGGTCCCACCTCCGTATCCTACCCTCAAAACCGTGAAATTCACCTCCAAATGTAGACGGAAATGGGCAAATAAATACGTTTTTTCTGATGCTCTGTTTAACTGGCGAATATCGGGTTTGTTCTCTTCTCACGCAAAGCTCAGCGACCGAGATCTACTTCTTCGTAGGATATCAAGCTTTGCTGCGTATTGCTACCATTTATCGCACTCTGGTGGAGCTGAGACTGTCTGTTTCCGAACATGCCTTGATTCCGTACTCGCTCTCCGAGAAAACTTCGTCGTGATGGTATCCCATCACCCCTGCATTTGGCACGGACGCTCAAGGATTCTGAGGTTGTTAGAAGGACGAAGCTATGCAGTCCGATACCGGAAGCAATTAGAAGCTGCTTGGAAGCCCCAAATGGGAAAAGAACCTGCTTTGTAGACGTAAGGTGAGACTATGGAATGGACTTATAAAAGATAAAAGATTGAGCATCTCAGACCGTGATTCCCCTCCATTTGGTCTTTCATCAATACTACTAAAATGCTGAATACAATCTCTGAGTATACGCAAGAGGGTCAAGCGGTTCAGGTTGGCACTTTCCATTAATCATCATAATTGTCGATCAGTTAAAGTCACTTATTTTATCTGGTCGCCTGGTCTAAAGTATACTGCTCGTAAGCGTATTCCTCCTGTCTTTTATTGGAATGTGTCCCGCTGAAGTATATCGGGATCAGTTGCCAGCGTCGGGGTACTGGCAAGTTGTTACCCGTTTGCAGAAATGTATTTAATTCCAACGCCGTTCTTTCAGGCGTACGATTATTTGATTACATTCGGCGATGAGGTATGGTTTGATTCCCTGAAGTAAACCCATTACTCACCTCTTTTCGTTGTCTAGGTTGCTCTTGTTTGGCACTCCAAATGGAACGCTGGAAAGCTTCTCTTCTTTGCGACAAGATACTTGGGATTCGTGGATTCTATAGTGTTGCTCACTTGTACGATGAATCGTTCATCCATGCGATAAATCATCTTTTACTATTCTATCGCAACGATTGTAGATCTTTTTAGGCCCAACTCGGATACACACGTACGTACTATACAATCCTTGTAAGTTTTCCCCAGCTAAGAATCGTATGGGACATCAGCTGTGCAAACGCCTTTGCGAAGCGTTTATATGTAGGTCTTAAAGTCAACGTGTGTCTGAGGTTGCTGACTTTATCCAGATTTAACTATACTTGGCGTTATCGTTTCTGAAAGTACGTCTGGTTCACCTCCGAGTCCCTGTAAGCTTCAGGATTCACATCATGATAACTTTCTAATTTGTAGTCATCATGATATCTCGTGTGTACGCATTGTGGGGGAGCTCGCGATGTATATTCCTCTTCCTATTCTCTTGCGTAATTGTGAGGGTGATTTCTTTTTCGTTGCATCGACGCCGATTGTTTCTATGCCCCTGTGAAGATTGGGGTCATTGCATTAGTCTCTGTGATCATAAAAACCGAGGATCTTGTATATGGTGGGTGTCTTGTTACATACGACGATAGGAAAATTGTGCTTATATTATTCAGCTTCATCCATTCCGGGTGTTCCACCGTGTCTTTTGGTACACATCGATGCGGAACCCTATTACATATCCTTCGCTCTGTTGATGGCCCTGGAATGTGGTATTATCACTTTCTTCCTTTTAAATGTTGCGCACTCTTATGCTCAAGTCGCAGTTGTCATGCTTCTGACGTTCTGGAAGGGTGTCATACAGTGTTCGTAACTACCTGCCTTCTCCAGATTGTGAAGGCCAATGTTCACTTAGGGCGTGAACGATTACATGAAAGCACGCTCTTTGCAATATTTTACAGAGATGGTGCGCGTGAATTTGGGTAGTCGAATATTCCAGCTTACGTTTGGTGGTGGTTGATAGGCGCGCTGTATTTCTTGCTGCTCTTTGGTGCATAAAGCGTGTCATTCAGGGAAAGAATGAAGTTGACTAATTGTTTTACAGCTCTATCGGCGGCAAACTTTCTTAATGGTCTCCGAGGGCAACCTTCAGATGTGAGTGTCTCCGACGTAACCCTCTCTTCCTCTGTATTAATCTTTAATCCATCTTTTAGGGAAATTACTATGGTCTTCTCATGGGGTGAAACAAACTACGATTCTTGCCATCGACCGGGGGGATTAATCTAAACTAAAAACAGGGTTCAACGAATGTTTCACTCCGTGGTTATGTCCCGAATGATTTTAAACTTACGGGAGGCCGTAGTGGATAGGCGGGATCATGCTGCACTCAGCAGTCTTGATTTTCAACCCCCTGTCTCATCGTGTTTAGACGATCCCAGGGATACCAGAGTATAAGCTAACTGTCACAGGTACCCCAAGGTTCTTTATGTTGGGGATTGAGGTGTATGATATGGGTGTTGGTATATTTTGTCGTAAGATTGAACGGTCGCCCTGTATGTAATCGTGCATCCTCTCCAACCGCTCCCACATGTCTAGTATGCAGTACCGTGTTGGTTATGGAGCCAGCGAAGAAGAACGCTGCTTCGCGTGTATCCGTTGACCAAGTGCACAATGTTAGCCACTTACGCTGTCAAACGCCTGTATTATTGTTTCAAAAGGAGCATGGCGAGCTGCGGTTTGAGGCTGGCATTGGATATGCCGGACCAAACTATATATGTGAATTTAAAGACGATCGTCGGACAAAACACTGGCACGCACAGTGTGCATTGGCCGGTACTAGTCACGACAAGAAACATTGCGGGTGGCGGAACCCGGTGGCTCTGTATGAGTAGGCCGTCGTAATCAAATTAAAACTCGTTCCACTCGAAATGAATAAGGCGGTAGTAAGATAGACGGCGGCCGTACTTATTCCCGGTGCACAGCGGCCAACTTGAAATACTATAAAATGGAAGCGGTGAATACAGTCGCCTGCTTACAGATGAGCGGGATTTGAGGAGATATCAAAACATTGCATAACAAACTACATAAGCGGGCTATTTTTTTTTCAATCGCTACGTAGTACTGTCAGCTACTGCCAGTGGCAGTGGCCTGGCGGCTGCCTGCAACCACCTGCACTTGAAATAGCTCGTCAAACGCATCCAGTTTGTGCGACTTTATAGTACGGGTTTTCGACTGGCCTTTTGTGCGTTATTTCCATCACTCACTTGTGCCGTTGTGCCGACTCAGAGTCTGGGTCCTGCGCGGCCTCCGATTCGGCCGCCGTCACCAATGTCATGGAAGAGTACTTGAAGGCTATGTATTATCTCAGGCCGACTCCGCCACATCGCCGAAATCTTCTGTTCCAAAGCTGACCCCCAGTATCTCACGAATAAGTGTAATCTTCGCGAAGCCGAACAGCGAGGCGTTTCACTTGAACGGAGCGCTCGGGTATAGAACTCGTCGATTTCTTCAGAAAGCAAACTTTCGTTAGTGGGCGGACCTTACAAACTGTTTCTAAACTTATTCCTCCTCCTTTTTCTATTGCCAGAAACGTAAAGCTAGAGTCACTAATTGGCCTCTTGCTCCCTGTGAGCCGTTGCCTCCACAGCCTGTGAACCACCCACTTCCATTCGCTAGCTTCCAAATAATAAATCAAGAACCGAATAGCTCGGGAATCCTCTTTTTCAGTCTGGTCGATCGATGGCGACACCTTGTTATGTCCTCCACTAATAGGCCGTCTCATCAAGTTCGTATTGCAAACAGCAAATACAGCACGATACCCAAATTACTCGATGGCTATCATCTTGCCTGTGACTCGAAGCTGGTAATGGAGAAGATACTCGGAGATGCCCTTATAAAACTTATATATCTGAAGGATAGCAGGCGAAAGAAAAAGCCACGTTTGCACCGAAACTACAGCGGCTTCTTCAGACTTCTAGGCCTTTTTCAAGAACTCTGAGTCAGGAGCCAACAAGCTTCCCTCCTGCGGGATGCTGAGACTTACAGAACGCTGACCCAAAGACTTGATACACCTCCGATAAAGCGGTACTGTCCGTTTCAGAATTCCACTAGAGGTCTCGCTACTGATTTCCGAGCCTGCTGCCGAAAGGTGGTACCCAAATACATCTACCGTACATACGTCTGATGGGCGCTTAGTGCCCGGGGTTGCCAGGAAAACGTAATTCATTACGACCCTGAATCAATAATAAGGCTAACCGGTAAAAGGAAAGGCACCACGTCTCGCAGTTCTAGTAGTGCGAGGGCACGGGGTTATAAAAGGGATTGTTTTTCCATGCGAGATCGTCGGCCCCCATATGATCATGTTCACCGACGCAACTGAAACGGCGTTGGGTACAATCCTTGAATATGTGCAAGAGGGCCAAGCAGTTCAGGTTAGCACTTTTTAGCAACCACTATTGCAAAATGGCAATATTTACCCTTTCGCTCGGTCTGAAGTATACTGCCCGTATGTTAACCGTCTTCGTCTGCTATTGAAACGGATTCTCACTGATGACTGCCATGCACAGTTGTTACTGTCGGAGTATTGGTGAGTCCTTGCTCCGTTTTCAGAATGGTGTTCAAGACTAATGCCAATCTTTCAGACGTACGACTGGCTCATTACATTCTGCGACGAGGTTCAGTTTAGTTACTCATATGAAAACTCAGAACTCACTTGCTTCTGTCATTCAGGTTGACTTAGTTTGGTATTCAAAATGTAACCCGGGAAAGCTTCTATTCTTTGCGACAAGATATCTAGCATTTGTGGACTCGGCGGTACTGCTACTTTGTGCGATCAACTACCGTTAATGTATCTGTCAGGCCTTTCCTGACTTTATCACTCTAACATCTGAAGACCTTTTTAATCCAATCCCTGATGAACGTGTGCGTGATGATTTCGCATTCTTTGATATGTTTCCCCTGCTGAGGCTATTCGGAACAATAGCTGTGCAGACGGTTTTGCGAAACGTTTACGTGTGAGTCATCGAAGTTAGTAAGCTTGAGGGTTACTATAATTCCACTAGATTTAACCATACTAGGTGTTGTCGTTTCCGAACGTATGTCCAGTTCCCAACTTCATCCCTGTTTGATCCCAAGGGTCATCTAAAACTTCTCCATTTTTAGTCCTAATGATAACCCGCGTATATGCATTGTGGGGGAGTTCACGACATATCCTTCTCTCCTTGACGTCCTTGGTGTTTGTGAGGAGAACGCCCCTTTTCCCTTCACACCGATGTTCAAAACTTCTCCATGATTTAAAAGATTGGTGTTGTTGTGACGGTCGTTTTGATTATAAAAGACGAGAATCTTGTATACGGTGCGTGTCGACCCGGAGGCAACACGACAACGGAGGAAAGCCCTCATACATATATTTTAGGTCCACCTGCTTTGGGTCTCCCACCATGCGCGTTAATATACATGGACACAAAGCCCTACTACATAGCGTTTGCCCTGTTGATGGCTTTGGAGTGTAGTGCGTATAATCTGTTTTCACGGAAGCTTTATGTGCTCACATTCAAATCGCAGTTGTCATGCTTCTGACATTCTGGAAGGGAATCGTACATTGTTGGCAAATATCCACCATCCCCAGGCGGCAAAGGCTAATGTATGGTTAGGGAGTGAACACCCACGTCAAGGTGCCCTTGTGACGATATTTTAGAGAGACGGTGTGTGCTGCATCAAGTAGTTGACTATTAAAGCTTATGTTTGGCAAAATTCTTTAGGCGCACTATATTTCTCGTTGCTTTTTGGTACATGAGACACTGTATCAATAAGAAGAGGCTAAAGATTGATTGGCCGTTCTGTAGCATTTACAGCAGCGAACTTTGTCGTCTTGCTTCGAGGGCGATTTTATAATGTAAATGTCTCCGATATGGCCCTTACATTTCTCTCCTCTTTCCGAAGTGCTAATTTTCGATTTACTCCTAGGTGAACTACCATGGTGTCCTAACTGGGTGAACAGAACTGTGCCTACCGTCGTCGACTGAAAGGCTGACATCAAACGCGAACAGAGTCCAACAAATGCTTCATTCTGTGGTCATGTCTCGAATGATTTTTAATTTGCGAGAAGCGGCAATGAACAGGCAGAGCCAGGTCGCACTCACCAGTCTTAATTTTCAGCCCTTCGTCTCATCAGATCCCAACGGCCCGGAGTGCCTGAGGATATGAGAACGAGCTAGCTGCACGTGGGCGACGCACCTGGTTTCTTAATGTTGTCGGGTGTTAAACACCTCTGCCTGGTGGTGAATATCCTGTATAATATGGATGTACTAACACATCGCTAATCCTGTCACTAAGTAAGGGGAAGTATGGACAACCCTGTCCGAATCGAAGTCTGCTTCTTGCTTTGAGGAGGCTGTTTAATCTGCGGTGTGGCTTGATACACTCAGAACACTTCTGATACACCAGATTATCTATGTCACGGACCCACACTACATTTATGCATTTAGCGCCATTAACATCTCTCCAGCACACTTTGTTCAGTGATATCTTACTACTACTAGGCTAACTTGAGCCATCTCGGTAGTTAGCTGAGTTTGGGCCGATACAATAGTAACTTTTTTTTTTAGCAACATCATGTAAAATAGCTGTTTTCAATGGCTTCGCATTGATTTTATATTGTACCATTTACGATCTTTGCTGTACATTATCGATATTTCAATTCTAAGTCCTGGTATCCTATGGCACGTGGAAAATCGTCATCAGCCGTTACGTAGTTGATTACATATGCAAACTTTATTTAGTATTGTTTGTTCCCCTTTGAAATTTGAAATATTCCGCTTTAGAACCGACAAGTCTGGTATGTGCGATCTTACGGTAAGGACTTCCTGGTCGTTCGTACCTTATTTCAAATACTCCGTGCAAGCTCGAAGTCTCTCACTTGCCGTTGGCAATGTCATGGAAGAGCACAAGTCGAAGGTGTTGTGTATAGTCTCAGGCTGTGACTCATCCATATCGGCGAAATCCTTTGCTACTATAAGGGCTGATTCACTGCTCCTCTCAAACAACTGGAGTCTCCGTGAAACGCAACGCTGAAAGGCTCTAGTCTCTATAGAACTCGCAAATTTCTCAGTGGGAAAGCAGACACAGACCTTACCAAGCTTCTATGAACTCGCTTCCTGTTTCACTAGCCTTGATCCTCTCCCAGGGACGTGCAGCCAGACTCGCCGATCAGTGCATTGAACTTCCTCTTTCCATCTCCTGAGCCGATATCTTCGCAGTCTACCGCCTCCCGGTCCGAGGTTTGAGATAATTTGGGAACACGGACTGTAAGTCATTTCCCTATGCTAGCTTTCAAATGACAGAAGAACCGAGAAGCTCGGTTGAAGACACGAAGACATTTTCTTCAGTCTGACTGACTGACAGATAGCACTTTGTTCTGTCCTCTACTAATAAGGCGGATTCCCAATATAGGAAGGAAGGGGCGTAGCAGTCCACGTGAGTACTGTTCCCCCGGACGTCAGCCGTGTGCAACAGTGACCCAATTTTCTAAAGCAGGCTATCTCGACAGGGCTCCTTCTGTGCAGCACAACATCAATAGTGATTATCGTGTCTCTGATTTGGAACTGGTCAAGAAGGGACTCGATTGAAATACCGTTACGAACTTTGTAAAGGATAACCAGACGATACGAATGGCTGGCACGTCTCCAGTGAAACTACAGAGGCTTCTTCCAGACCTTCTTTCAAGAACCCAGGAACCAGCAAGCTTCCCCTCTGCGGGATGCTTGGATTTATTGCATGCCTGAGGCTTGATGCACTCCCCATATACGGGTACCGTATGTTCCCGAGTGCACCAGAGTTCCCGTTTTCATTCTCACAACTGATTACCGAGCTTGCTTCCAAAAGGCGATACTATTCCGATGCACCTAACCTGTCACGGGTGCTCGAAGCCCCGAAGTTACCAGGATAACGAAATGCACATCATAATCCCGAGTCCGAGGCAGACGACATGGAGATATAAAGGGGTCGGTCACTCTATGCATATTCATAGACCCCCTTCTTCAAGTCATGTTCAGCGACGCAACTGAAACCCCGGGTACAATCCTTAAATATGCGCAAGAGGGCCAAGCAGTCCAGGTTAGCACTTTTGATCAGTCATTATTGCAGATTGGAAATATTCACCCGTTCGCTCGGTCCGAAGTATGCTGCCTGTATGTTAACTGTCTTCGTCTGCTATTGAGACGGACCCTCACTGATGACTGCCATACACAGTTGCTACCATCGGAGTATTCGTATGTTTTAACTTCGCCTTCAGAATGGTGTCCAAGTCTGAGGCCATTCTTTCAGACATACGACTGGCTACTTACATTCTGTGACGAGGTTTAGTTGACTTCCTCTTATGAGAACTTGGAACTCACCTGTTTTAATCGTCTAGGTCAATTTGGTTTGGCATTCTAACTGGAACATGGGGAAGTTTCTGTTCTTTGCGACAAGATATCTAGGATTTGTGGACTCGGCGGTACTGCTACTTTGTGAGATAAATTATCGTTAATTCACCTGTCAAGCCTTTGCTGATTTATGTCATCTCAACAACGGAAGACCTTTTCAATCCAAATTCAGACGAACGAGTGCGTGATTACACTCTTTTTGCAGAATCCCCCCTGTTGATCCCATTCGAATAACAGCTGTGCAAACAGTTTTGCGAAACGTTTACATGTGAGCCTTTAATCAGTGAGCCTGACGGTTACTAAAATTCTGCCAGATTTAACTATACTCGGCATTGTCGTTTCTGAATGTACGTCCAGTTCCCAACTTCATCCGCAAGGATTAACTTTTTTTAAACTTCTCTGACATCCAGTCTTGATGGTAACTCGCGTACATGCACTGTGGGAGAGCTCACGACCTATCCTTCTCTTCTTGACGTGCTCGGTGTTTGTAAGGAGAATTGCCCTTTCCCCTTTACATTCGTGTTCAAAACTCCTCCATGATTGTAAAGATTAGTGTTTCTGTGACGGTCATATTGATTTTCAAAGACGGGGACCTTGTGTATGGTGCGTGTCGAAGCAAGGCGACGACAGGGGGAAGTGCTCACATATCTTCCAGGTCCACCTAATTCAGGTCTCCCACCATGCACGTTAATTCACATGAACACAAAGCCCTATTATATATCTTTTGCTTTCTTAATGGTCATGGAGTGTGGTGCGTCTATCCCTCCTCATGAAAGTTATGTGCGCTCATATTTCACAGTCGTTATGTTGCTGACATTCGGGAAGGGAATCGTACACTGTTGGCAAATGTCTACCTTCTTCAATCTACAAAGGCTAACATCTAGCTAGGGGGTGGGCACATGCGCAAAGGCACGCTTGTGGCGATATTTTTCAGAGACGGCACGTGTTGCATTCATTGATTACTTGACTATACTGGCTTATGTTTGGTAATATTCATTAGGCGCATTGTATTTCTCGCTACTGTTTGGTACATGAAGCATCTTGTCAATCCATAAGGTTGAATATTAACCATCTGATCTATAGTTCTATCAGCAGCAAACTTCTTCGTCTTCTTTCAAGGGCAAGGGCAATTTTATGATGTAATTGTCTTCGGCAAGTTCCTTCGTCTCCCTCCTTTTCAGGACTAATCTTCCCTTTACCGTAGGGAAATTATAAGGGGATCCTGGCTGGGTGAAGCAAATCATACTTTCCGTCATTTCATTGACTCAAAAAAACTAAACAGCAAGCACAAACAGGGTCCAACGGATGCTCCACTCTGTGGTCATGTCTCGAATGATTCTAAATTTACGAGAAGCGGTGGTGGATATGCAGGTCAAGGCCACGCTCACAAGCCCTGATTTTCAGCATTTCCTCTCGTCAGACCTTGAGGATACCAGAGCGTGAACTGGCTACCGTAGCGACCTAGCTTCTTAATACGTCAATCGCTTCTGTCTTGTCGCGGGTATTGGGATGTCTCTTAGAAACACTAATATACCGCTAACTATGCCGTCGATTGGGACGGCTTATTTTTATCATGCCCAAGTCGGCCTCTTATCCTTGTGCCGCGTGAGCTTTCAAGTTGTAGCCGTACGCGCCACTCAAAATACGATTTATGTGGTGCATTATCTATGTAATAGTATAAATAGCCGTTGTACTAATAATTGTAGGAGCCATAATTTTTCATATTATTAAGTGATTAAAGCTCTAGTTATTGTCTCGGGAGTTAATCGGAATCGCGTTGAATTTGGTAAACGACTGTGCATCCACTCAGGCACGTATAAAACAAGTCCTCGATATGGAAACAGTCTTTACGGGGATGAACTTTGATACCTGAGCATATTAAAGTTGACGAAAGTGAGCTGATCACTCCAGATAAAGAAATAAGATCAGTTTTGATCGCCACAATTGGGCCGTGCCGTTTGAGTTGTAGCTTGTAGCTTGTTGGAAATCTAGAGGTGTGCCGTCACAGCGCGAATCGGTCTAAGTTTTTGATCGGGATCAATTCCCAAGAGCAGGTAGCCATAACGTACGACTCAGGAACTTAATGTACTCGCATTACCAAATCTAAAATTTCTCCATGCGCGTCTCGTTACAGACATGGGTAAAACAGTAATCGGGTTAGCTAGTTACCCATGTCGAACATCCCCGGGGACGCGCCCGAACTAGTCAAGCAGGGAAGAATGAGGGCGGAGGCACGAACCAAACGGCCCAAACCCCGATGAGAACCAACTTCCATTTTTGGTCGCGGCCGTAGCAATTACCAATTTACCAGTTTTCAATTTACCCCTACCAATTCGTGCCAGTACATTCCTCTCACCATCTCGGATTGCTTGTTTGTATGCGAACTCAAGCGCGCTAGCTCCATGAAACCTCGAAATCTTTCATGTCTAGTCTTCTCCGGCGTTTCATGCTACAGTTTAGCCCGGGAGTCTTTTCGGACGCAGAGTTGGGCCAGGGCCTTCCTGCTATGGAAGTCCACTGTGCGTAATTTTGTCCCCCTCTCACCCTGGGGGAACTTTTTGTTGCAGCGTTCCACGGATAAAAGGGACCTTCGTGAGTCCGAGCACTAAAGGGTTCTAGTTCAATGAAGCGCTCGGCTGCAGAATTCCTAAAGAAAGCGGACTTTCGCCAGTAGAGACCTCTCCAAGCCTCCCTAAACTTCGTTCCCTCTTGACCTGGCTTAATATGCTA
The DNA here is from genome assembly GCA_002794785.1 of Coniferiporia sulphurascens. NCBI lineage: Eukaryota > Fungi > Basidiomycota > Agaricomycetes > Hymenochaetales > Hymenochaetaceae > Coniferiporia > Coniferiporia sulphurascens. Next base: position 9,160 of record NBBA01000017.1, on the reverse strand, counting down.
CCTGTTACGTAGGCCAGAAGATTCATTTTACGGTGCATGCAGCTTCCATAGTCAAAAACTAGCCATCTGGGCAAATAAAATCTTGTCGATCCGGCTGTCGACGACTGTTACCTTCGTTCTCCCTTTATTAACGGACCATTTGACGTTTATATTAAAGGGCACTTTCCAACTCCAGGTGTGAAACCAAATGACGCCAGCGCTAAACCCGGAGCTAGTAAATGGCGAGGGGATTTGAAAATTCTATTGAAAATTGGTGAAAGTCAGCGGGCAATAGAATCCCCCGTGATTCTGGCAGAAATTTATTGGCATCCCTTGGCCTTTCTTTAGAGAGACCCTCTGCTGGATGCTGTGTCCGGCTGTGTCTCCAGGGCTCAGTATAATTTTCTCTGGGCCTGTATCTGATATGGATACCCAAGCACCCCGAATTATTGAATGAACAAAATTGGAAGATGGCATGAAGATATAAAGGGGCCGGATATTTCGATCGTCATCGTGGCTCCCCCTTCCATTGAGTTATTTTCACTAGCACATCTGAGATGCCAGGTACAATCTCCGAATATGTGGAAGAGGGTCAATCAGTCCAGGTTTGCACTTCCCGGCTGCCATTATTGCAGAGGGGTGATACTTACCTGCTCTTCTGGTTCGAAGTATACTGCACGTATGCAATTCGTTCTTGTTTTACCATTCAAATGTGCCCCACTGATATACGCTGTGTACAGTTGCCAGTGTCATAGTATTGGCGAGTCGTGGCTTCGTTTGCGAGAAGAATTCGATTCTGATGCCGTTCTTTAGACGTATGACTATTTGATCACATTTTGCGATGAGGTTTGGCCTGGTTCCCTTGATAAGGCCTTAGTATTCACCTACTTTCATCGTCTAGGTTGAACTTGTCTGGTACTCTAAATGGAACATCGGAAAATGCCTGTTCTTTGCGACAAGGTATTTGGGTTTCGTGGACTCCGTGGTGTTGCTTATATGTGCGATACCTATTTTCTCATGTGATAACTCTTTCCTGACTGTCTCAACGAATTGACTGAAGATCTCTTTCGACCTGGCTCAGATGAACAGGTATGTGGCCACGTACTCTATACTTTGGATATTTCCCGCTGAGGGATGCGGGACAACAGTTGTGCAAACGGTTCGCTGAAGCGTTCACGTGTAAGTATTGAAGTCGACTTTGGGCGAAAGGAAGTCACCAAACTCTAGCAGATCTAACTATAGTTGGCGTCCTCATTTCTGAAAGTGTGTCTGTTTCCATCCTGTTTGGGTCTCAGAGATTCATACCATCTACCTTTCCAACCTGCAGCCCTCATGATATCTCGTGTATGTGCGTTATGGGGAAATTCGCGACGTATTCTTCTCTTCTTGGTGTCCTCCGGATCTGTGAGGAGAACATCCCTTTCTCCTTCACAACAACACCAAGAATTTACCTACTTCTGAAAAGGGCGGTTCTCTTGCGATATTTCTTCTAAGTGTCAAGGAGGAAGTCCTTGTTTATGGTGCGTGTCGAGACGAACATAGTGATGAAAGGAAAGTACTCACATGCATTTCAGCCCCACCCGCTCCAGGTCTTCCGCCATGCATTGTAATGCACATGAATACAAAACCCTATTACATATCCTTTGCGTTATTAATGATGTTCGAATGTAGTGCGTCTGTTTTCCGTCCATGAACGTTTTACGCACTCTCATGCATAAACCACAGTTATTATGTTGTTGACATTCTGGAAAGGCGTCGTACACTGTTAGTATTTATCTACCTTTCTCAGGCGGAAAAGGCTAATTTTTACTTAGGGAATGAGCGCATTCATCAAGGCACTCTTGTGGTAATATTTTATAGAGACGGTGCGTGTCGTATTGATCAATTGTATTACTTATGTTTGATGATGATGGTTAGGCGCGCCATATTTTTCGCTGTTGTTTGGTACATGGTTCTTCACATTAATCGAGAAAAACTGAAGGCTAACTGGGCATTTGATATGTAGCTCTGTCAGCAGCAAATTTCGTTGTTCTCCTTCGAGGACGGTTTTTCAACTTGAACGTGATTACCTCCCGCACCGTAACCCCACGTCTGATTTAATAGAGGACTAATTCTCGAATTGCGTTTAGGGAAATTACTATGGTATTCTGACCGGGTGAAATAAGCAATAGTGGCTGTTATTCACTAAAAGCTAACGTTAGATGCAACCTCACAAACAGGGTTCAACGGACGCTTCACTCGGTGGTCATGTCTCGAATGATCATGAATTTACGAGAGTTGACGAGGAATAGGCCGAGCCATGAAGCAATCAGCAGTCTGAAATATCGGCTTCCTGTCTCGACGTGTTCCAGCGGTTCCGAGGATACTAGGATATAAACCGCCTGCTGTGTGTGCACCTGAATTTGTGATGCCTAGTGCCTTGGTCCAGCAGTTGTAGTGCATTTCGGGGTTATTGGTGAATTGTCAGTTTTTTGTTACAAGATTCGGTGGACATCTGGTACTCGAGCATCCTTTTTTGTATCTCTCGTGTTGTCCTCACCAGAGATTCTCGCGTTGTTATCTATTGACGGGTGCCTAGGGGTCGCCTGATACATAGAGTTTAGTCTCAACCCGCAATTGACCACAAGGTGACCAGTTGGAGATAGTTCAGTCAGTCACAGAATCAACTCTATTAATTTCGCACAGATGCTTGACAACCATCCATGCCTTTTGCTCGGAACGACTATAATAATACACACAGAATGAAGTAAGATCACGCCATTTCAAGGCGTCTGAGCAGGTGGAACCGGATAGGTTGGTCTAGGCGTTGCCGGGGCGAACGACCGTCTACACCAAATTGTTATTAGCATACCACTAAAAATAAAGGGGGGTTAGAATTTCAGCAGCCAGACCGTACCTGTTCAGCGCCAAGCCCTTGAGCGCCCGTATCTCCTTCCTGATCTCCTCGTGCTGAGGCGCAAGTGGCGTCGACATCCCGAGGCCGAAGCCCGATATGCGCATCGAGCTCGACGCGAGCTGGTAGGTCTGCGTCGTGATGTAACCTGTGAAGTCTGCGAGCGTCTCGAGGGTGTGCTGGTATGGGCTGCTTTGTGGTCGAGGGGCGGGAGGGACGACTTGAGCAAGGCGAGGGAGTCCGTGAGTGGTGTGGATGTAGGGTTGGGGGAAGGTGGTGTGTACGTCCATGCGAGACGTCCGTTTTCCTCTGCTTCGGAGAAGCATGGGTCGTTTGTTAGCGTCTCCCAGAGGGAGTTCTATGGAGTCGTGAGCACCTTTTCCGATAGCTCCAGACCATCGAGAGCTTACCTTGTACTCGACACCCTTCTCACTTCTTAGCCACGTGTACTTCTCGTCCAGTAGAGAAAAGAGGTCCTCCTTGGAAACCCTTTTCCCTTCAGCCAACAAGCCCTGGATCGCACAACGCAGTAGGGTAAACTCCGGGATTATAATAGCACTGTCTGGGTTGAGGTCCAAGTCTTTGAGACTGGACTTCTGTGCGAACTCAGGGGACTCTCGCGAAGCCGTAGGAGCGGGAAGGACCGCAAAAGTCTCGGCCTGCGATGATTTCAGGGAGACAAGAGAGGCATTCAGACGTGCAAGTAGGGAGACCTGGTGTTGCTTGAGCGAACGGCGCGCTAAGGCGGAGCGAGTCAGGCGGGGGAGGAGGAACCTCTTCGAACGCATCTCAGCATGGAAGTGCGGGCGTTAGATGACCGAGAACTCACATAGTAGATGGCCACGAGGACCAATGAGCCCCCTGTTAGCCACGTTAGGATCCTTGTTAGCCCTGCGAGTAGGTGGGGCAAGTTCGAGGGAGGCGGATGGGGATATGTGCGAGGAGGGACGACTGGCGGCTGAAGATACTATTAGCACGCTGTCGGAAGCAACGAGTAGGGTCAACGCACCAGCTCACGCATGAGAGTCTCGATTTCCGCATCGTGTAGACCCTTCTCCGCGAGGAAGCGCCTCTTCGCTGCGGGTTGTTCGTGCACGACGTGCGGCGACGTGAGGAAGACGCGTGCGTGGTCTAGAAGGGCGCGTCGGTCCTCGGAAGGTGGGGACTCCGGGATGGATATTGCTGGAGGTACCGGAGCCTGCTCATGCGCACCCGTCTCCGACGGCGCTGGCGTCGGCGTCGGTGTTGGCTGCTTACTGCTCGGACCGTCGTCGGGCATGGTGAATGTACCGAGGAGGAACGCGGATGCGCGGGAGTACTTGCGGACATAGGGACCTTCATATGATTTGCGCTGTCGGCCGCCGGTTATTGGACCGAATTCAATATACTCCTGGCGCTCCAAAATGTGATCGGGCCACTCGGCTTGCCCCTGGCCTCGTACCATGTCCGCCGCCCTTTAACGACCCCTGGCAAAGTTTGCAGAGTCCCAATACCGACTCATCTTGCTGCGTGTCCATAAGTTACCTCTATCTGAGCTGGTCAGAAAAAATGTACGCCCTCCGGCGAATACGGCACTTTATCTTAGGGGAGGTCCCCGCATCCAAGGAGGAGAGAAACCTGTTGTTCAAGATAGATTGGTTCATCTTGTCGTATTGCTGTCTTATGGTGCGTTTCTCGGTTGCTTACTTTTGCTTGTACGACGCTAAATTTGAGTCCCGTAGTATTTTACGAACTGTGAGCTATACCTACGCATCAAGCAGACGTTAATACTGATCCACTCCCGAAGACCTTGATAGAGCCAATGTAGCCAACGCCTACGTGTCGGGATGAAGGAGGAGCTAAATATGCAAGGGAATGACTACAATGTGAGCTAGACCCAGCCCGCCTCCTCACTACATTCTTATCGCAGTTCGCCTTCAGAAAATAAACACGTTCTTCACCTGTGGTTATATCGTCGGAATGATACCCAGTGCGCTAAGCTCACGACATTCACATAGTGTTGCAAGTCTGACGAACGAAGCCAGATAACCTAATGCTCCAAATTGTTCCTCCACGGATATGGTTCCCAATCATGCAAATTATATGGGGTGTTCTCACTTTCAGGTGTGTTCGTTTCGAAGTTACTTTAGAGTAAATGAAACTTATCCATATCTTTCCGCTTAGCACGAGTGCGGCAAGGACCGTTCAACAGGTACACCTTCTGACAAATGGAGCTTGCTCCGCCATAACTTACACCACTGTCATAAGATTTGGGCTATCAGATTCCTGCAGGGAATAGCAGAGTCGTCGACGTTTGTCGGACACATTATGTGCTTGGCTCGTGAGACACTCAAATCATCATTACTCGCAACTGCTGAAGAATATGTATAGTTGGTACAAGCCCTCGAGCTCGGAAAAGCGCTCAGGAATATTCACCAGTTCAGCCTTGCCGGAACACTGTATGTGGCTCGTTGGCATCGGTTGCTGAGTGGAATGCTGACGTTCTTTTGACAGGTTCTCTGGATTGCTACAAGCTGCAGTCTACAAGTGCGTATCTTGTGTCTAAGGCACTCCGCTGTGTTTTATGTATGGTGCCAGAAATCTCAATGGGCAAGCAGGAAGGAGCGGATGGAGATGGCTGTGAGCTTCTCAGCTTTGCGAACGTTCCCGCAAGCTGACGTCGAGTTTGCAGATTTATAATGACGGTGTCATCACACTCCCAATTGCGTTGTACGGGTTCCTCATTTTCCCGAATGTACCCGCTACAACAGATGTTTTCTACATCTCAGAAAGTGTGAGCAGTTTTGGTTTAACGCCCCAGAAATGAGTTGTGTTAAATAACTGGCAGGAACGGCTCCTTGCCTCTTCACGCCTCCAAGCCAGCCCAGACGTTGCGATTGATACCAAGGGGACAAGCCGACATGGGCCTCGCGCGGAGAGTGTTGGGGCGGTGGAGATGGTACGGCTGCAGCTTGCTGTTTGCTATCTCTGGTGAAGTTGAGAGCTTGGGTCAAATAACCTGATGGGTCAGTGGCTGAAGGCCATTGGCGGGTATAGTGTTGAGCAAAATCGGTAGGTTATAGCGTGCTGCCTTCTATCGTTGCACTAGTTGACAATGAATAGATTACTACCCTTCCGGCCAGACGGCCTTCGGTATTGTCTCCACACTCGTCTGCGCAACCTGGACGGACTATACGCGCGCGCGTTGGCCGTTCTTGTCTACATGTCGCTTGCGCTAATCGTCTCGAGTATAATCTTACTGATTTGGAGTACGCCGACAGCGGCGAAGTTCTTTGCCTATTGTTTGTTGATGAACTTTCTTTTGTGTGTGAGTGTGGGTGTGCTGAACTATGATTGTGTGCAGATCTTGCGGGGGCGGCGTATGCCGGACAGGCAAACTACGTTTGCGTTAGTACACCGTTATTGTTCTCAACAGAGCTGTAACGGCTAATTGTATGCTGTAGATGGCGAACCAGATCTGCGCCGACGACCACCAAGAACGAGCAGTCGTCTTGGCGTCTATGAAGTGCGTACTCGTTTCCGCTCGATTGTGCAATCACACTCACAAACGCGCGGGTTTCGGTTCGGTTAGCATGTGGAACAACGCGATCAATGCTTGGTGGCCGCTGCTGTTCTACCCTGCGACGGATGCGCCGCGGTTCCGTAAGGGCATGATCGCAATGATATGCACGTGTGTTGCGACACTTGGTGTGACTGCCCTGGTGTGGTACCTCGAGCGACGCGAACGCGGGAAGCGGGTGAAAAGATTGCGCTCGAAGACGAAGCTGAAGAGGAAGAGGAAAAGGAAGGAGCAAAGCCGAGGGCAAGCGGGGAATCAAGTGGAATGGAAATTCGGGAAACGAGCCACTTGCCCAGTTAGATCTTGCCGGCCTACATTAATGACGTTAATAGATATAGCAACCATAAGCGACGGACTGCACGCCTAGCGACTGCAGCGCACAAGCCGCACAAGCATTGTCTCTGTAGACGCTGATGGTGGACTGAAAGAAAGGGAGATTTTAGGGAAGCATACTACGCACTGGCCGAGCTGAAGAGATGATGGGAGCGGGGCCAGTAACTAAGAACTAAGAATCGGCTGGTAACCATATGAAAAAAGAATTATGCGCCTGACCTCACTCACTCCGCGCACCGCTTCTCCGTCGCTATTTCCAGTGTCGCTTCGCGTCCGCCTTTCCCTCTTCTACTCCCCGTTTCTTTCTTCTCTTTTCCTCCCCCTCCACTGTGAGTACATTGGTGCCATGAGAGGCGGCTCCAAGGGTAGACCATGAGGTTGGGGGAGGGCCCTGGATACATACATGACTACCTGAGGTTGGACCTCTGGTGGTAGGACCAGTATGTATCCTGGATGGTTGGGACATTGAGGACTGGACTACCGGTTGGGTCGGTGAGTGAGGGTTGCAGCCCTATTTGGTACCAGGGCGGTTCCTGTATGAGGATCAGGTGCGGGGGGAGGGTCAGTTGTACACATTGGGTGAGGGTGGGGCGGACAGGTGGGACCGAGAGACGGAGGGCGGATCCGAACATCCAAACTCGAGGCCTCTTGAGGAGGTGCTCTGTATGGAGCTGTTGGGGGTCTTTTTTTTTTATTTTTAAAATTATTCCTACAGTATTACATAATTACAAGCTGCCCCCCCCGAAGGGGGGGCCCTAACTACATAACAACGGAGGCACCCGTCATTGCGCATTGCACAAAACTGGGCAGGGGCTCTGCTCCCAAAGGGTGCCGAAGTGTGAAGAGCCCCTATTAGTAAGGAGAATCATGAGAGGGAGGGATACATATTGCTATGAACAAACCACACGGGTGAAAGCAGGTTAAAGTAAGAAGCTTAGAAATGGAAAGGGAGGGCGAGAGCACCAGCTGAGACATATCTTGTGGGGATCCGAAAGGCAGGCTTTTACTCATCGGAAAGGGGGGAGTGTACCTGATAGCTCCAAAGGCTGGGTCCGAGTCCTGGGTTCGGGGTCCGAGCATACATCGCATGTAGTCCTGTAGGAGGTCCAGGTCCATATCCTCGTTGGTTGGTGTCCGTCGAGGTCCATAGTGGGAAAGACAGCCAGATGGCACCCACGGCGCAGTCAGAGAGGCGGTTTAGGTGCCCCATCAGCCTTAGCCATCGGCAACAAAACCGGGAGGCGGTTTTCATCAGCCCACTCTGAGTGGTGGGTTGGGAGAGGGTCATGTGGTGGCCACATGCATATATCCACAGGTGGAAGGTACTGCAGCCGCCTAGAAATGTGGGCAGTCGACTGCGCAGGCCAGGGGGGGTGGTTGTCACCTGCAATGCGATATCAGGCCGTGTCTGCGACGGTAGACCGAGCCAAAGCTCAGCCAGTAACCCCATAGGGACCGGCACGACATAGGACCTGTGTGACTGCAGATAGCTCGCTGCATGGGTGGTCTACTGAATGCATGAGTAGCTTCGTGGTCGGCGTGAATGGGAGCCATGTGTTAAGCTCAACGGTTATGTGGTGATCGACGTCGGTGCTTCCTGATCGTCGGAACTGATGGTACAGCAACGGGGCTTCCTAGATGTCATAAATCGAGGGTGATCGTCGATGGGCTTCCTGATCGTCGATGTGGACACGGTAGGCTTCTAGAGTGAGTCGGGTTACGACGAAGCGAATAATGGCCAAGTGGCACACAGTGAACTGGTGGTAGCAGATAATGGGCTTGTATGAACAAAGAGCAACAAGCTTAGGGCTTGTGCTGCTAAAGTTACATGCTTATATGCTATTCTATGTGTTTGCTACTGTAGCGACTTGGTTAGGTATGTTTTACCAGACTAGGGAAGGTCATGGAAACTCAAGGAAGGCCTTGGTAATACAAGTACGGTGATCAGTAAGCAAAGCACGTCATGATGAATGCAATAAGGTGTCATCATGGCGTCTTATGGCGTAAGGTGAATAAGGATGAGTAAGGCAGAGAAATGGGGGGTTGCACTGACTGATGATAACGAAGGGGAAGTGAGTCAGCGCAATAAGGAAAAGCAAAGGAAAATTGTAACACCATGGACTGCCAGGTACTTGTCGGCAGTTGAGGCAAGGGGGCAGGCTAGCGAGAGTGACCATCATTCCATAAGGGTGTGGAATGGCGACCTCTTTAGTGTGGAGGTGGAAGGTTTGAGGTCAGATGGGGGGAGCTCTGTAGCCAGTTTCGCTTCCGTGTCAGCCCATTCATTCCCAGGGATGTCTGAGTGGCTGGGGCACCATACAAATTGAATGGTGAGCTGGGGGTATGAGTCCAGCAGAGTCTCCACACCTGCTTTCCAGATGTGGAGGAGGTGGGTG